>CM047817.1:64804764-65428645 GCA_026214975.1 Gentiana macrophylla
CTTTCCACGCCCGAAGCTTGATGGTGGAGCATCATTCGAGATGCTTTCGCGGATGGGCGCTTCATCGCTTCAGGATGGAATGGCGGTTCTTCGTTGTTCGGGGACGAATGGATACTGAAGCTAAGTCATTTGGATGTCGAGTGCGTGTCCACTGAGATGTCTGCCCGACCCGGCGTTGGTGTGGATGTGTTGCAGGGGGTATCCAAAATTCCAGAGTCTTTACGAATATGAAGGAATTCTCTTCTGGCGATCAATGCTTCTCGGTTGGATGAGCGGGACACACCGCTCTCTACGTGTCCTTTAGTGCTAAAGGCGAGAATGTATGATTTGTTGAGTATTTTGTGTTGATATATTTGAAAATATATTTATTTTGGGATATACAACATAATTACTATCTGATTAGGTATGTCACTAAATGTATTTATGTTAAGTCACATGTTTGAAAATTATCTAAGTCACACCAAGTTTAATTTTTATATTTTATATGTGACTAAAATATCTTTTGTTATTAACCACTGATCAATATTGTGTATGTCACACTAAACCTTTTCACTATAATTATGTGATATAAATCTTTTTATAAGTATTTTATCTAAAATGTGTGTATATCACATTACGAGATTAATTTTTATATGGTGTCAAATGATGTAGATCATGACATAATCATGTATGTGATATATCGCATTATTCAAAGTGATATATAGATTTTATATATTTATTATTTACAATTATATAATCTTTTTACGTACATACATTATATTTTGGTCTGCTTTAATATATATCTATATGTATGTATATTGTGTGAAAGGCCTGGTTCTTTGTTAATATTTTCTCAAGCCCAGCCTTTCTTTTTATTCTAGCTCTCAACCCTTACCCATCCCAATGGCCCAAGCCAGCCATTCCTTCTTATATAACTAAACCTAATATCCTATTTTCTTAAGCCAAACCCTTTTCCACATAACTAATCACCTACCCCACTATCTCCTCCACCTCCCACACGTCTCTATCTCCTCCCAATCTCAAAATTATCTGAAAGCCTATCTTTGCTCTAGTTCTCTTCCATCCTCTATTTGTTGAAGAAACCAAAAGTTCTTTCATCTTAACTTCCTCCAAATAGCTATCTAGATAAGCGGTTCCATGAAAAAGCTTTCAATCAATGTTCTACGAAACATTACTCTCTGAAAAACTTCTAACTCTGCAGGCTGTGGTATCACGCATGGCTCATCGGTGCGGTTTGTTAAAAAGGCGATCTTTGCGTTTTAAGGCCGTTGGTGCTTAGAAAGCGGGGCTATGGTGAAAAGCATCGATCTTTGATCACGAAAGCGACTATCTAAGACCGATGATGTCAAAGCGAGGTCAATGATGTTCTATCAACATCAACCAAGCATCAAATCTGCCCGTTTGCAATTTCGAGGGAAGTTATCTTCGCCTTTTTCATTTTAGTTCTTTGTCTGCAGCTCAAAAAACTTCTCCAATATGAGTAAATTAACTCAAATCGTGCTAAAATTTTGACCTTTACTATTTCTTGATGAAACATTACTTAATGTGAGATGAGTTTGTGATTTACTAAACACACACCTTCTTGCATGTTCAATTAACTTTCGAAAGTCTTGACCTTAAAGTAGACTCAGATCTATAATCTTGAAGCTAATTGTTTATACATTGCTAATCTAGTCTCATTTTGTTTAAAGATCAAATATTTTGTGAGTTTGTGTGATAATATGTTCAAGCTGTAAATGTATGTTTTAGATCATGTGCTAAATCCGACCCTACATGCTTATAATTTGTTTTACGCTAAATGTTTAAAAATTGTTTTTAAATTTATCAGAAATTTTGACATGCATGCTTGCTTTAGTACTTGACTAAAATATATATACTCTATATAATACATGAGCTTGTATATTATTAAAAGCCTTCGTCTCTTTCTAATATGGGCTTTCTAATATTCAATATATATGTATGTTTGAAACTGAATGCATGTCTACATATATTTACAATATATATGTCTATTTATTGTTTTAATAATTGACATTTTGAGCATATGTGCTTTATTATATATTTTTCTACATATATATAAGTGTGCAATACTTTCTGTGATGAATTTATTATCTGGAATTAATATGAAATAATTCACAGAGTTATTTTGTGTCACCCCTCAAAAAAAAGTGTGTCTATCTTGGGTATTGTGATATTTGCTTTAATCAAAAACTTTAAGACCCATTATCTCTCTCTCTTTGTCTGTACGTTACTTCCGTATGGGTATGTCTTCTAGACATATTTAATTCAAAACATGTGTTACACTCTCTGTGTTATATACATATTTTAGTTTGCTTACGTGTCCTTGTTATAATACTAGTGATATAATATATTTGTTTTATGCTACCAAAATTTTAAAGTTCATTAAAGCTTAATATTTTGACCAATGTGCCTGCCTTGGTATATGCGTGCTTTTGTCCACCAAAAAAAATAAATAAAAATCTCTTGACCATTATGGATACTCTTGTTAAGCTGTGCTTCTTTTATTTACATCCACAGAATTAGTGTTTCTTGTGAAGTGTGTAGGTACATTATCTTTCATGAGTGCGACATTAGATTGTTTGGACTTAAAATTGAATTGCGAGGCCAATAAAGTGGGATAGCTAAATTACAAAGCAAATAAAACCGTTGAAAAGCCAAAGTGACTTGCACGAAGCCAAGTTGCGTACTCTAGACACTCTTGTTGTCTAGCACTATATATACTACTCAACTCACATCAAAGAGGCGTGAGAACAACCTCTCCGGGTCGACTCATTCACTAAATCTAGGTTTCATTTTCTTATACACTTGTAATCTGAATAACAACTTTGTTTTCTTGAGTGTTAAAAGAAAAGTGAGGTGTAAGTAGAGTGGTAAGTGTAGAGGCAAATCTCTACTTTTGTTAGTGAGTCTTAGTTGCGGTTTGAGAGTGTTCTCCACTTGTTATTGAGGAGCAATAACAAGGCGCTGCTTAACCAAGCTGTGGTTCGATGGTCGGGTTCATCTTCTTTGAGATCACGGGTTCACGGGTGAATCCGGGTTACAAATCCACAGTGAATTAGTGTTCAGAAATCCAGGCGGTGGTTCTTGGTAAGTACTCAGCTTTGGTGAGTGTTACTCATTTGTTGAGTGTCACTCTTTTGTTGAAGTGTGTTTGTAGAAATCTGTTGAGTGTTGTAACTAAGGATTTAGGACATCTTAGTGTTAGTCGGAGCATGTGGTTAAGCTTAAGACTAACACTAATTTGGTTATCGGTTAGTAATACTTCAGCAGTACAAGTGTTGTAATATTATCTCTTTTGTTTTTGTTTGTAATAAGACTCAAGTGACATCTAGTGAAACCTTTGTGTGTGGGTGTGATCTACAGTAGATCACACAAATGTGCTAGATATTTTATATCTTAATACACACCTTTCAATTACTGTGATTTTTGTTGAACACTTAGAAAATTTGCAAGTTGTAAGTTAATAACCTAATATATGAATCTGCAAGTTTTCTTTTACGATTTTGGTTAAGTGTTCAACCTATTTCTTAATACAGTATAAGTTTGATTTACGCATATCACAATCTTTATCTTAATAAAGCTGAATACGAATTAGAAACAATTCAGCGAAGATAACTTAGGTTTATATAGTTAATTGAAACTAGATTTTCATTGGTTCATTAAGCGAACTAAGTTAAGTACTCCGATTAGGTGATATACCACTCGATTGTTTTAATCTGTGTAAGTCTTTTAAAGTGGTTAAGAAAATTTTAAAAGGTCACAATACTCTATTCACCCCTATGCAGAGTATTGTTTGCGGCGTTCTCGATCGAACAATTGGTATCGAGCTTGGTGTTGACGCTAGCGATATCGATTTACGATGCATCGAGCAGTCAACATTTGATCGGTTTATCGTGTCGGTTTGTTTAGTGATAAATAACAGTTGAGATTTTGTGATAATCATTGTACTTGTTATATTTATGCTTTAACTTGTTGAATATGTTGTAATATGAACTTTGTCTTTGAGTTATTATTCTTTTGCAAGTTACGTGTCTTTGAATTTGATCCATCGGCATATCTGCAAGTGTTTGTCTTGGTGATTGATTTTTCTTGATCTTGTATGCAGAATGCTGTGTGTTCTTGATTAAAAATTCTATAGCTATCTGTGGATCGATGTTGAATCATGTATTATCAAATGTTTGAGTTTAAATTTATTTTTGTATTACAACGTGATATAATTACACTTGTCTTATGAGTTGGTAGTTTGCGGGACTACTCAAATTGCTTCGCTTGCATATTTGATGTAAGTCAACTTTGATGATATAATCCCGGTTGATTTACCTGTTTTAGTGCAATTAGTGATATTTAGACATCAACTTGAGCAATTTGTGTGATTATTTGAAAAATATTTTGTGTACATAAATTTGCGAAAAAACCATGTTTATTTGTATTATATTAGTTATTAGCGATTTTGTTAACAGATTTACGCGTGGTATCTTTGTGTACATTTTGCGACACGGATATCACGGTGGGAGATGTGGATTACGGCCTCATGGTGACTTTTGATTCTTTTATGATGATTTTGTGCTATGGTGAGGATTTATTACAAGGATTATTGATACACATTGGAAGGTTAAATATAAGCTAGTTGGGAGAATAAATTATGATTATGTGATTTGAGATCTGAGATGACTCGAGCCATGTCACATTGACTGAGTCAAGGGGTAGGCTGGGCATTTAATCTGGATGTCATTCGACCAACTACCACATATTGGACTTGACCCACGCCAAGAAGCTCGACATGCGCCCGGTAGTGCATTTTGGGATTGACCTATGCGGTCTGATTGACTGAGTCGACATGGCGAGTCGACAAAAAATTAATCCTTTTATTCTTCCAAACAAATTATTGTCAAAAGACTTGATATTCTTCAACTTTTTCATCTTGAAGGCAACCCCACCCACGGCTTCCATGGCGAATTTTAGTAGAAATTAGCACTTGAACTTGATTTTAACAATTAAGGATTCTAGTTTAGCTTTGATTTCTTGTTTGAAGTGTGATACACTAGTGTTAGCTTCATTGAAGCTTTTGAGGTTGGATGAAGAACACCAACTCGAATTTCATCATTTGAATTGGTAATCTTTAATCTTTATTGTCATTCAATTGTTCTTATGTTTATGAATGTTAATCTTGAGATGTTAATGTTTGTAGGCATGAGTGGCTAGGTTTATCTAGCCAAGATTATGTAGTAGTATTAGTTATCCTCTTTAGATTGATTGGGAATGATTGTTGTGTTGCTAGATTTGATTATTGTGAAGCTTTTCTTGCTTTTTCTATTGATTGCTTGCATTAGAGTAATTGCCTAGTGTTATCATTTACATGTTTAACGGATACCGAAGGAGATGTTAGGCGTGGGAAGAGAGTAGGAGAACCGGAAGGTATAATCGACCTCTGTGGGCATTCGACTTCTTATCCGAGGATTCTTGGCTATGCCATTGCATTCACGTCGTGGCATACCGAATCATTAGGTTTACATTGCTGAGACCAAGGAGGAGGTAGAGAGCAATTCCATTCACTTTCGTATGAGGGGATTTTCTTGCTTAGGAATGCACCGTTTCACAATCTCGAACACTAAGGGTAGGAAGGTAGGAAGTCATTCCCACGACATTAAGAGAGGATAGCTAGGCTACACATTATCTTGGTTTGTTTCATTATTCGATTTATCATCTTTGTTATTTCAAGTATTTTATTTATGCAATTGCTTACCATTTCACCAAATTGCGACCTAGATTGAATTAATATAGACCTTTTAGTGTGTAACCTCACAATAAAAGCGTTTCCGTGGATTAGACCTTGACACACCAAACTAACACACCAAACTAGACTACTGATCGACCGGTACACTACTGATTAGATTGGACCTCTGGATTTGGCCATCAAGCTTTAAAGCGCGCGTTGCCGAAGCGCGCTTTCTTTTGATTAAAGTTACTAGTTATATCGGTCTTAAAATTTTTGAGCATAGGTCAAGTCTATTTAATCTCATTTCTGTTTGTTTCCTTGGTGCTTACCATTTGGTAAGTTACCAAGTCGCGTTTGTCGTTTTCTTGTTGTTTCACTTTTGTAGTTGATGACTCGGTCCCGAAGCGGTAAAGCTCCACTTACTCCATATCGATCGGACATTATCACGTCTGAAAGACAATTGAGAGCTGACGAGAGAGTTGCTCGATCTAGTGGAGAATCACTTGGTGAAGAATCATCCGATACTTATCTACTCGAGAAGAGATGGCGGAGAATATTGAGAATGTACAAATTGATCCTCTTTTGGAAGATCCAAATCCCAACAAAATCCAAATGACCAAGACCAAGGCCAAAACAACCGAAACAACCGAAACCATCGAACAACCGGAACCAACAAAACAACAACCACAATCAAAACCAAGGCCAAAACAATCCATCTTTGAGACCTCTTTGTGATCAACCTTTGAGAAGGAATGCACTAATGATCCCGTTAGATTACCCAATGAAGGAGCAAATAATTTTGAAGTGAAAGGTCATTTTTTCGGGTTGATTGATAACAAATGCCAATTTGCCAGAGAAGATTTTGAGGACCCACATTATCACGTCTATTCTTTTGAGCAACTTTGTAACACAGCTAAGAGTCATGGAATTAAAAAAGAGTTGACAAGATTGTCTATGTTCCGTACTCTTTGACCGGAGAGCCAAGGAATGGTTTGTATCTTTAACCTCCACTCATTAACTACGTGGGATGAAGTACAAAATGAGTTCTTAAAGCAATATTTTACACCTGGAAGAATTTGAAATTGAAGGTTGTGATAGCAAATTTACGCACTGAGGCCCCGATGAAACTTTAGGTAGTGCATGGGAAATATTCAAGAAATTGTTGAAGGCTTGCCCCAATCATGGTTATCCATTCTATACGCCAAATACAACTTTTACGTGGGCGATTGAGGGCGAGAATCACATGCTAATATTGACCACGCATGTGGAGGATGCTGATGTCGTGCAATGCTCAAGAAGTCTATGATGATATCGAGAGAATTTCAAACAACCATCGGATGTAGGAAGCCGGAGCTAGCACAAGGAAGGTCGGTTTCTGAAGGACCAAAGGACAACTCTGAGCTTATATAGAAGATAGATAAGTTGTCAAAGAAGTTTGATAATTTGCAGTCAAGAAAGAGGATGGAAGGAAACTTTTGATTGAGAGCAAGAGAGATAATGTTTATGGCAATGAGTATGAGATATCTATTGAGATGGAAGAGCCCGGTGATTTACAAGCGGAGGAAGTAAGCTTCATGCAACAACACCGAATTTGAACAATGCATATTCTAACTCTTTCAATGCTATTAAGAGATCATCCGAATTACCATTGGAATGAGAGCTCATACAAGCAAGGAAAACCACCGCTTTGCTCATGACCCACGAAACTCCTATAACACCAATACCTCAACTCACTCACCAAACACTCGTTCTTATCCTCAACCCACCACACAAACTATCCCAATAACCGAGAGTTCCAATCAAGCACAAGGGGATAGATGGGACAATACTTTGGATAAACTTTTGGGAGTAGTTGCCACTCAAGCCCGAATATGTAAAGTGTGATGACTTTGCTTGAAATGCGATCACTAAGGACATGAGAATGATGAAAACGACTATGAGTGGACATGATGTGAGAATGAAAATGATTGAGGCATCCATGAGAATGTGGATGAACACTTGAGTAGAGAAGGTGAGAGGAATGATAGTAGACCACCAGGTGAGTGCGCCAAGCAATATAGAAAGAAATCCGAGGGAATGAATGCTATCATAACCCGAAGTGTAAAGGTTTGTGGAAGTCGAGAGTTTCATGAGAATCAAGTTGGAAGCGAAGTTGAAAATGATTTACATGACACCGAAGATGAGAAAGAGTTGAAGCGAAGAAGAGGAGGAAATCTTTGATGAGTTTTGCAAAATGACGGATATGTCAATGTTGAAAAAGAGGGCGAGGATTGGGCAAAAGTCCCAAGGATTTTGAAGAATCGAGATCAAGTGATTTGAGGACCCTTTTTAAGGAACATGTCTCAGGTGACCCCCGCCAAGAAAGAATTGACTCACGCCAACAATCACTTGTAAACATACCGAGAGTTTGGAGGCAAATTTGGCGTCTTGCACGAGAGGTTTTGATGCAAGCCACGAAAAAAGTTGAGTTGGCGCTTACGCCAAGGATGCTTTGGCGCAAGCCAATTCTCGGCGAGCCCGTTTCTAGAAAAGGCAAGAAGAAGAAGAGGTGCACACCGATAATGACTAGAGGCCACGAGCGGCTCAAACATTGAGAAAGCTTCCGAGGATGCATCCAGTGGCAAAGAAATGAAGGTATGAACTCTAAACCTAAAGTTATTGATCTTGAGTCATTACCTTACCCCCCACCCCCCTAAGGAAGAAATTAAGAAGAATAAGCTAGATAAAAGTATGCTCAAACTTTGACACATTTAGACACTTGAATGTTAATCTTCCAGTCATAGAAGCACTTACTAACATGCCTGTGTATGGTAAATTTTTGAAAGATATTCTCACTAACAACAAAAACAGTAGTAATGCTATGCAGATTTAAATGGTACTACTATATAATATATATATATATATATATATATATATATATATATATATATATATATAAAAGAGGATAAGTAACTTGCTCATACATAATATAAAAAAAAAAAACCCACATTAAGGTTGGGAAAGTTACACTGGAATGCAGAGTCTAACCCACATTTATTGTGTACACACACAAAAATTAAAAGAAACCAACACATTTGCTCTCGATCTCTCTCCACAAAGACCATAAAGAACCCCTTTCTTAACAGTAGCATATGCATTTAAAGAGCCTGCAATTTCCGCCATCTAAGCCTTCATCAGTGCAGGTGTTAAAACAACGCTTGTCGGTCCACAAACATATCCCTTTGTACGAGCCGCTTGGTTTATAATTCGTGCAGAAGTCGGCTTCTGCCACCATCGGTCCTTCAGGAGGAAAATATAAATATATAAATATACAAGCGACTGAGTGAGTATATATATATATATATATATTACCTTATCTCAAAATATAAATCAATCATCATAAGTTTTATAGATTATTATGAAAGTGGTTGAATGTTATAAATTTAAAAGTTAATATCTAAAATGCCCATTGGCCATCATTAATCTGATATTTGTTCACGTAATGGAAAGTGGATAGATTGGTAATAAATTGGGAGCGATGTGGACCAGAAAAAATTACTCGATGAGGGCACGAACAAATTTAAAAGGCGAGTGGGGCGTCAGCGGTGTTTTACATTTTTACCTTCAAATATCGTCGATTTTCGATCTTAGAGAAGTATTGGCCCCACCCATTACACAATGGGTCCGTCCACGATTAGGGAGTGAGATAGAAAAAGGGTAAAAAATGTTGCGTTGAAAATATAGAATGAAACATATTTTTAAAGCATATTAAAAGCGTAGGATGACTTATTTTGAGGCGGTAGTGTGTGTATATATATATACATATATATATATATATATATATATATATATATATATATATATATTATATATATATATATATATTATTCATTGTATTAGTATGCGTTAAGAGCAATGCTTAAATGTTTAATACGGAGTATTTTAATTATTTGTCACCTCAGCACCTTAAGCTTCATTCATGATGCAATCAAGGCCTAGATATGACAACAAGAACTAAGGTCTTCACTATTGTTAAACTTAGAAACATTTATTTTCAGAAAATGACAATTTTGGTCTTTCACATTTTCAGATTTTTTTATGAACTAATATCTATGTTTTATTGTTAGGATAAACACATCTATATGTATGCATTTTCGTTACGATAAACGCTAAAAGTAATATTATTCTGATATTAAACTTCCCTATATATCTGTTCCTTTCTATGATAAACATCCTTATGCATGTTTGTTTATTCTGATAAACACAATGTTAGTTGTCTTATAAAATATATTATTGAGGGGAGGGTAGGTTGAGGGGTAGGGGCAACAGTGGCACATTGGCTATTTTAGTTTTTGCATTTTAGCCAAAAATTTATTTGCTTTGAATAAATTTTTGATATATATTCTTTCTCCATCAATTTTCCATCCAAACTAACGAAAAGAGAAGGTTGGACTAGCATTGAAAATTTTTAACAAACTATGGTGTAAAAGCATCCAAACCGAAAGATAAATGGCAGGTCGGCGCAACCTTCACTAATACATACATAAGAGTGTTTTGCGATATTCAATCCCTAGCAACATAATATAATCCCCTCCCCTTCTTCTGCTACCCTCCCTCCCCTTTCCCCACCCCCCCCCACCCAAAGAAAACACAAGATTATGATAAACTCAATCGCAATACTAATATTGCTTTATTTAAAGTCGAAATTCGAATGGTACTCTTTTTTGGCGAAAATTGATCGAATTATACTCCACTCAAATTCAAAAGACCCTTATCCCCTGCCTTAAAGTTGGCGGGGAGCACAACTTCGCCATCAACCCGCCCAAAGTTGGTCACCCTAGGCTTACGGCCCATATTCCCGCCCTAGGTTGGGCGTTTACGCTAACCATTTAAAAAAATAAACACACGTAAAAGCCGTATGATTTGATCATTCTCGTTTAATATGACCAACTTGTAGTGTATAGGTCATTACACTTCCATAGTGAGAGCGATGATTTTATTGTTAACTCCACACATATGGTTGAAGAAGCAATAGAAGAATATGACGTACAATACCACAATATACAGAGAGAAAAAAACAGTGCAAATTGTATTATAAAACCGGTTTAGAAAACCAATGGGAGAAAAATAACTTATATATTAAATACATACCATGAGCAGAAGAAGCCAAAGAAAATGAGAAAGAGGAAAAACCCATTGCTGAACATATTCCCATTGATGAAGCTCTTCATTGTAGATCTCTCTTCACACCAACACTTAATACAAATTGAGTTCTTGAGTTTTTATTTACAACGTTTCATAACAAGGTCAATTTATAGGAAATCTTTGTTTTTGTTTTTGTATTTTTCTTCATGTGAATTAGTAAACTTTACTCCATAGAATCTTTGAGACCTTTTCTTCAAAAAAAAAAAAAATAATAATAATTCTTTGAGACCTGTAAGTACTTTGTCTGCCTCTGGCTTAGCTTTTTCAATAATATTTTTATTAAGATGACAAAGGACGTGGCAAACAAGTTGTTTTATTTTATTTTATTTAAACTTGTAATTTATTTATTGATAAAGAGAAATTACAAGTTTTTCATCCATGGCCCCCTCACTCCGATGATGTGATCAATGTGCAATCATGCCCCCTTAAAACCCTAGTCCCAAAAATCCGGTTGTGGAAAAAATCGGATCTTAGGAAAAGTATGGGCGCTTAACACATTGGCACAAACAGAAAAATCAGGAAATATAATGTGATGCGTCTAAGTGCTGCCTATACATTTTTTATTGAATGACAAGAAAGAAAGCTTATGCACTATGGTTTTCAATAGGATAATTGTCAAGAGAGTTGCTCCAAAGCCACAGATCCATCCTCTGCAAATCAGGTACGGCTGCAAATTCTTTGCTCCATACTATAATACAATGCATTCTCAAGGCATGTATCCTCCCACCCATTCAAAAAACCTGCTACAGCTTGCTAGGGTGCTGAACTTTTTCCTGCCATAAATGATGACAAAACCAAGTAACCTGCTCATACAAAGGAGAGAAATCACACAAAACTGGATGAGTGAAACATTAAGACAACCAGGTTTGCACCCTTCAGGAAGGAGAGAAATCACACAAAACTGGATGAGTGAAACATTAAGACAACCAGGTTTGCACCCTTCAGGAAGTGGCTGAAGGGTGTGTCCAAGTGTGTTTGCCATTTGATTAGTGCCTTCCATCAGTGATATCTAATATGAGGTAGCTGAAGTTGATCTCCAAGGAGTATGAGGCCAAGATCTCTATCTACTTCCCCCTATGTATGGTGCTAGATTGCTGTGCTATGCTAGCTTTTTTTGCTAGGTTGTCAGCTGCCATATTCCCTTCTCTGTATATATGCACAATCTGGTAGTGATGCTAATGGAGCATAATAGTTATCTGTGTAATCTCAGCAGCAAGTTTCCATGAGGCCTGAGTAGAACCATGCATCATATCAACAAGCAGTTTTGAGTCCCATTCAATCACAACTTTATTTGCGGTTGTAATTCAATGCGATGTTGTATGCCGACTTTTAGTGCCCTTGATTCGACTTCAAAATTAGTTTCATTCCCGTATGCTTCGAACCGGCAAGGACAAGATTGTCATGTTCATTTCTAATAATAAAACCCCAACCAAGCTAGTCTGGATTGTGGATTGAGATCCATCGGTGTTAAGCTTATCGAGAAGAATGTGCGGTGCTTGACATTTGGCAACAATAGCATTTTCTTTGGCCTTTGATCATGTTGTTTAAGAAGTCGGGTGGCCGAATGTTATCATCGTTATGTTTACGTGTTAGCTTCATTTTTGGCAAGTATCTTTGCAAATCTGCTATTATGCTCTTTATGGCTTGATTAGTTCCCGAGTCCACTTTCATATATTGCATTGCACCAACTTTTCCAAAGTCCCGGAAGATGAGGAAAGCGGGATACAAATAAATTTTCCCAAGGCACCTTTTTTGGTGTATTCCACCAAGCATTTTGTACATCCCGCATAGAAACAACAGTAGGAGAAAAACAAATAGCCTTTTGAAAGAAGCCCCAGACTGCTTGTGCTCTAGTGCAAACCCAGAAAGCATGATTTAGAGTGTCCTCCTGACAGAGAAAAGGGCACTTAAAGGGACCATAGAATCCCATTCTGATGAGTTGATTAGAAAAAGGTAAAAGACCATTGTAAAGCTTCCAGTGAAAAACATAAATTTTTAATGGGACATATGGCTTCCATACTTCTCTCAGATCATACAGAGATGCTCTTTTAGCTCTAAGGACTTCACAAGCTGGGGATACATATAACAATCCAGAGCTGATTGGTGTCCATACCCATTTGCCTATAGGCTCCGTCAAGTAGAGCATGTGTTGTTCTATACTTTCCATACACCGAGCTTATAAAGAGGGTAGGAACCTGCCATTACCTTTTTAGCCCAAAGCCATTGTTGCTAATGAATCTTCCACCATAGTTTACAAGCTAAAGCTGCCTGAAAAGTTCTGATGCTTCTGACACCAAGGTCATTCTCAGTAGTTGGATAACATATGATGTCCCAGCTTTTTCAGTGTATTCTCTTATGTTGCTCACTGTCATGCCACTTACAATTTGCCATTATATGCTCCAATTTGTGTCTTGTTGCAATGGGAAGTTTGATTGCGAGACATGATTTATAGGGACGAAGAGAGAACATGCACGATCGAGAACTAGCCTCCCTCTAGGAGATAAGCATTTTGTATACCATTTAGTGAGTTTTGCATCAAATTTGTCAACTATGGATTGAAAGTAAGAAGATTTTGCTCTTCCATAGAAAGCAGGACATCCAAGATAAATAAAGGGAAGTTGGCTTGTTGCATACTAGTGATGGCTGGACTCCATGTATGGTGCTTTGAGGAACTTTTCTAGACATAATGAAAGAGCTTTTGCTTTTATTAAAATATGCACTAAGATCATAACTACAAGACTACAACCCTTTTTGTCGACAATTATTTACGAGAGCAGTCGACTTTCTTGCAAGGGAAAGATATTGCATACAATGTTCTTTTAGTTCAAGAACTAGCTCGAGTTCATCCATAAAAAAACAAGAGGCCATAATATTATTTTCACATTGGACATGATGAAAGCCTTTGACATAGTATATTGGTATTTTCTTAGCGAGTTACTTTGAAAATATGGTTTTAATGAGATCTTTATACATTATGGTTATGAATAATTTGATGGGAAGCCATTTCTCTATTCTCTAAATGGTTCACCCGGTTGGCTTCTTCCAATCTTCAAGAGGTATCAAACAAGGAGACCCACTCTCCCTTACTTGTTCATTATCATGGTGAGGCTATATCTGGGGACTAAAGCAGATCATGACACCTGGAATTGACACTTATGCTACTCCCACAGCGACTTTGCACCTTACTCACTCTCTTTATGTTGATGACCTCATCATTTTTGCTAGAAATTTGCTAGGACAACTATGACCAAGGTGGCAAACTTCTGGATGTTTATGAGAAGGCTTACGGGTAGAAAGTCGTTAAAAAAGCCTTGAGAGATATGGGCTGTAGTCCGCAAAAGTAGTAGGAATAGCTTTTTAGCAATGAGTGTGATAAAGTGGAGCCAAGCCCGACTTGGGTAAGCTAGTCCTTGAGAAGTAATCTTGTACAACATTAAAGACATAATGTTGTAAGATGTCCCAACAATTTCTATAAAAGCGCTCGGTGAAGCCATCAGAACCAAGGGCACTTGAGGGATCCAATTCAAAAACAGCTCTCTTAACTTCTTCCATGGTTATAGGTTTTGTCAATTGATGTTATCATCCTCAGTGATTAAGGTAGGAATAAAGTCAAGCAGGTACTAAACAACATTTTCATCAGTTTGGTCTTCCTGACTAAGTAATCCAGAGAAGAAGTGAATAGCCTCATCAGAAACGGTATTTGGATCAGTACACCAATCCCCATTGGTATTTTGAATTCTGAGAATCTGCATCTTGCTGATCTTGTCTTTGACAAAAGCATGGAAAAAGCTAGTGTTCCTGTCACCTTCAATAAACCACTTGTACTTAGACTTTTGTCTCCAAAATTCTTCATGTTGGGCCAAAGCAAGGAAATACTCAGCATTTACCTGAGAAAACTTTTCTCTATTTTCAAGAGTAGTATGTTGGTCATAAACAAACTCTTGTTGAAGAACCATAACCTCTTGCATCTAAACCTTTTGATGAATATCCCCAAAAAATTCTTATTCCAAACCTTCAAGGATTTGCTTCAAAATATTTAGCTTATTCATAAAGCTAGCCATGGATGAAGCTACAGCATGTTCTGCCCATTCCTGCTGTACCATGGTATGAAAATCCTTATGAAAAGTCAACATATAATGAAATCTGAAGATAGAGGGGCCTCTTTTGCCTACATCCGGATCAAAACAGAGAGGCTTGTGATCTAAGCCAGCTCTACCCAGGACCTTGACTAGGCCATGACCAAAAACATCTACCCATTTCTCATTTATCAATACTCTATCCAATCTTTTCTGGACATAAGTAGAGTTTCTCCAACCTGCCCAAGTAAAAGGAGGACCAGAAGTGGTAGGTTCTTGTAGAGAACAAGAGGTAATCATGTGATTAAAATCCCCAATTGAACCTGCATCTGGTTGGGCCACCCCAGAGTATTCTTCAAGGGACCTTATGACATTGAAGTCTCCCCCAATTAAGCAAGGTATCTAAGTATCTATCAGGTGGATTAAATCATCCCAAAAGGCAATCCTGGCAGCTCTGGTGCATTTTCCATAAACACAAGTATTTTGAAATATAAAAGACCCTAAGAATTTTATATGAATAGCTTGCTCATTGGAACAAATAATTTCGAATATTTCTTTCCAAGACCATGTTGTTTGCTTATTGGAGCTAGAGCATCTTCCTGGTGCATAGGCTCAGAAATAGCAACATAAGAGAAACTATAATTTTTTATTAATTTTTTCAACCTACGGAGAGAGCTTTTCGAACCAAGCCCTCTAATGTTCCAAAAAAGGCACTTCATCATTGTTGGATTTTGGAGCGAAAAGCTAAAGACAAGGACCTTATGTTAGGAGGTGATGGATTTTTCTTTCTCCTTCTACTAGTGACATATATGAAGTCCGGTGTGTCAATTGGGGGAGTCTCTGCCAGATCCACTGCTTTTCCATTTCTGGCCAATTGAACCTCCATCTGATGAATCCTATCGTCTAAGCACTTTTTTACATTTTGTAAATCAAGAAGCTCTGCATTCCCTGTAAATCCATTAGTACTAGGAATATCCTGATCTAATGCAGATCCACCCTCCATTTTTTTCTTTTGCCTACCTAGCTTTTTTCAGATGTGACATTAGACTCATATCCATAGAGAACATTGGACATTTTAGGGGCGTAAAAATATTCTCATTGGCAGTGGTACTTTTTGGTTGGGGTGAAGGTTGCTCAGGAATGAGATCTATTGGAATTTCTTTGTACTCATTCACAGTCATACCTTGTGTTGGATTGAAGGGTGCTCAGGAATGGCATCTATGGATGTATCCTTTTTCTTCTCCTACCAAATTTGTGTGATCTTTTGGTCCCGTTGATTCATCCCTATTCCTTGATTAGGCTCAGAAGTCCTTTGTTGTTCCTTCAATTCTGGATGTTTCAGCAGACAATAATCTTCTTCGTGGGCTACATGCCTCGATGTTTGCAATCTTGAGGTAGCTCGGTTTCAACATAGATTTCTGCCAAAACCTTGAGTTCCCTTACGAAGCCAAATCCGGGCTGGTATTGGTTTAAGAAGGTCAACCTCAACCTACACTCTAGCTACGGAAGGCCGTTTAAGACTCTTTGTAGTAACATCAGCATGAAGTAAAGTACCAAAAACGCTCACGACTATCTCCAGAATCTCCTTATCGTGAAGATGTGCAAGCAATTTAGGAAAAATAATGCAAGCGAGAGCGATTGATGACTCTATATCAACATGAAAATCGGGGTCCATTTCAAAATCGCATCGGCTTGCTAGTGACATACCATTGTGGTTTGGAATATAATCGTATATAGTCATGTTCCCCCTTAAAATTGATTAAAACATGCTCGTGGTCTAGAAGTCCAACCGTATAATCAGAACTGAAATTTTGAACAACCAAAAACTTACGAATTGCTTCCATCGGAGGACGACCTTGAGAGAATTTTCCAACCAGGGCATAGCGAAAAGGAGAAACTAGATATTCTACCAGCTGGGAGGGAAAGCGCAGAGCCAATTCTCCTTTGTATGTTGATAGCTCCAAATCGAGTGTTGCCGGGCAGGCGTCTTTGCGAGGTTGAGGGCTTGGGCGTAAGTTTTAGTAGAAACCATTGGGTTAACTATCGGGGTTGGTGTTGGCGCGACCATTGATCACGATTTACAATTATCGGAGGAGTTACGCCCCTCCGGCCATGGGCCGCAGTTAACGTGAGCCGTAATACAGTGGCCGGAATCTTAGAGTAAGAAGATCTTACACCTTTGTATACTCTTTTGTTCTAATTTAATGATCATTCAAGTTGATTTTGCTTTTCGATTATTCTATTTTTACTTCTGATTTTGTTTCTAGAATTTAGTCTTGAAATCATGTTGAAATTCATCATGATATCAATGAATTGATCTTAAGTATTCCACTTTTTATTTCTATTTGATCTAGTTCATGATCATCTTGCATGGAAATTATGGCTGCAATCAACCATAATCAACAAATCCATGTTCTGCAGATTTGGTTCTTCATCCGAATAAAAATCCAACTTTAATCTTGATGTAACCATTGCTTGATGAGGACAATTACCAAAGTTGGAGGTCTCTATGTTGAAAACATTCTTCTCAAAGAATAATGTTGGACTTGTACATGGTTCACCCTTTATTGCTTATTGATGCACACTCTTCTACATGGCGCTAGAGCAACATTATGGTAAAAGCATGGTTAGTGAATTCTGATTCAAAATCCATTGCTCGCAGTATTCTTCATTATACTTAAGCTAAAGATTTCTAGGATGATATTGAAGAGACAGATGGGGTGGTGATACTTAATCCTTGTATGATATAATAGAAGTAATCCAAAACACTAAACATGGTATTTCACTTTTTCTTTTTTATTTGAACTAATCCATATCAAAGCTGGTTATTTTGACTCCTTCACTTGGTTGTGGTTGTGGAAAACTCGGTATAAGGAATATAATTAAAGACAATATGTAATTAGATTCTTGAAGGGATTGAATGAAAGCTTTTACGCAAAACAATCACGAGTTTTTATGTTGGTTCGTTTGCAATCAATTAAGGTAGTTTTCTCTATGGTTTTTAAGAATGTAATGGAGACTTAAACTATGCATGTTGAGTCATTGGTCACTAAGTAGTATCTTTGAGTTGATTTTGTGAGGAAACTATTTTTGGTCGACCAAGCAAGGTGGTCTTTGCCAAGTCAGTGTTCAAGCAGAATGTGTCGTTAGGATGATCAAGCTAACTTTGAATCTGTTGGTCTTTGAGCTTCTTGATAATGAGCATTTCTTAGGAACACGTTGTATATGGGTTTTCCTATTCGTTTTAGGTTACTTTTGGGTATTTTAGTCGTTCTCTGGTTTGAAATTTAAGTCACTTAGGTTTGATTCCCTAGACTATAAATACCATTGTAATTGTAACATATCTATGTATGTACTTGTCTATCTCTTGCTCAGCTTCTTTCTTATATATTTTTATTAATTTGACAAATGACATGGAAAAAACCAGGGTTGGAGTAATTCCTATCACATCTCCCAATTAAATAAAAATCATCTTTCCTTCTATTAAAACATAGACGAGAAACTTGCATTCTAAGAGAGAAAAAACAGAAGCAATGCAAACATTAAGTATGGGGGAAATCGATAAAACATAGAAACAAAGAGAACACGGTGATTTAACGTGGTTTCCGGCGTTGTGCCGACTACTCCACAGACATAGAAAAGGAGATATTTTACTATGCATAAAGTTACAAGGATTTTTCACACATACCGCATTGATAACAACATTGGTATTTATAAGCGCAATTCCCAAAACACTAGCCGGCATAAAATCTTGGTCAGAACTGTAATAAATACCCCACGTGTGGAATCCAGCTCCAACTATTATTCACTAGATGAAACTCAGCTCCAGTTGACCTCTCCGACTTGTAATCAATTGCTCAGATGTAGAACTCGATTGTATTCAGCAAAACTTTGCAGACCAAAATGGCTGCTGTCTTCAGAAGAAACCGAATTGCACTTCACCAAACTGACTTTCACAGGCCCGAATACCGCGTACTAAAGCGATCATCATTCTCATTTCGATTTCTGATTATTTCCACGGTTTATTCATCAGTTTAGATATCAAGTCACTTAACTTACAAATCTCCACCTTGACCTGAACTCTCATTCACAGTCAATCAGATTTCATAATCAGATGTGTACCAGATGCATTCGTCAATTCCAGGATGTACTTGTACCGGACTTCTCCACAGAATCCACTCAACTAATTTGCCCTCGGTTGAGTATCCAGATTTTAGTTTATAAGCTTTGAATATTCAGCAAGTCCAGACACAACTGAAACTTGCTCTGCTGAACTGGTTTAGTGAACATATCAGCAAGATTATCCTTGGTGCTGATCTTTTTCACTACAACCCTCTTCTCATTTCTCAAAAAATGACACCTCGCATCAATATGCCTGGTTCTTTCATGATGAACCTGATTTTTAGCTAGACAAATTGCACTTAGACTGTCACAATAAATCTCAGATGGACTTTGATGTAGCCTCAAATTACTGACTAGTCCCTTCAACCAGATAGCCTCATTAGCTGCTTCAGAAATAGCCATGTATTCAGCCTCAGTAGTTGATAAATCCACTATGTCCTGATGAGTTGCTTTCCATCTGACAATTGAATTCCCTAATGTGAAAACATAACCAGTCATCGATTTTCTGATGTCCACATCACCTGCATAATCCGCATCATAGTACCGTGTGATCAGTTCTTGAGTATCACCTCCATAAATGAGACCAACATCAGTTGTACCCCTAAGTTACCTGGATATTCTTTTCACAGCTTTCCAATGTTCTTTTTCAGGTTGAAGCATAAACCTGCTGACAACACTGACTGCCTAAGCCAGATAAGGCCTAGTGCACAACATGACATACATCAGACTGCCAACTGCACTAGCGTATGAAACTCTTGACATGTACTCATTCTCTTCTACTGACTTTGAAGTAAAAATTGACAAATGAACATTTGATGCCATAGGAGTATCTATTGGCTTTGCAGCAGAAATGCCAAACTTTGTTAAAATCTTCGGTATAGCTCTGGTGAGATAAAAACAATTTCTTCTGACTTCTAACTCTCCAGATCTCCATCCTCAAAATTTTCTTGGCTACACTTAATTCCTTCATTTTAAAATCAGCACTGACAAGGTGTTTCAGATTCTGAATATCAGACTTCTTCTTTGTAGCTATCAGCATTTCATCCACATATAAAACAAGATATATGTATGATCCATCTTTCAGTTGACTGTTGTAAACACAACAATCATAAGGACTTCTACTGTAACCCAACTGGATCAGGTAACTGTCAAACCTTTATACCACTCCCTAGGACCTTGGTTCAGTCCATACAAGGACTTCATCAACTTACACACACAATCTTCCTTGCCAGGAACTTGGAATCCCTCTAGCGGAGTCATGTATATCTCTTCATCTACCTCACCATTTAGAAAAGCTGTCTTCACATCTAACTGCTCAAGTTCTAAGTCATGTTGTCCCATCAGTGCTAGTAACACTCTGATTGAAGTATAACTACTGGTGATAATATCTCATGAAAGTCCACCCCTTCTTTCTAACTGAACCCTCTTGCAACCAAACATGCCTTATACTTCACTCATTCTGCCTCAGTTATTCCTTCCTTCTTTTTAAAGATCCATTTGCAAGTAACAACTCTCTAATCAGCTGGATGTTTAACTATATCCAAAGTCTGATTCTTCAGTAATGACTCTATTTCATCTCCAATGGCGACAAGCCATTGAGATGCTTCGAATATGTCACTTTGCTTCCTGCAAGTAGAAGGTTAAAAACATCCACTTCTACGCAACTTGAAGTGCATATCCAGCCAAATCATCAAACCCATACCTCTTGAGAGGTATCCCAACATTGGATCTTCTAGCTCTGCTGACCGCTATAAATTGCTAACCAATATCAGTTTGACGCTCAACTGATATTTGCTCAGCTGACTGGCTTGGGTACTGTTCTAGTTTAGTAACCAGATCTGATGAGTGCTGACTTGGATCAGCTGAGTGCTAGATCTCAGCTGACTCTATCTGAAGCTCCATCTTACTGTCAGCTCTCTCAGTTTTACAACTGGTTTCAGACTTAATAGTCCTTCTCACTGATGAACTCAGCAAAGAATTTTCATCAAAAACTGCATCTCTGCTGAGAATAACCATGTTTTTTGCTGATGACCAAATTCTATAACTCTTTACTCATTCACCATACCCTACAAACAATCCTTTCTTGGCTCTTGGTTCCAGCTTCCCTTCACTCACATGATAGTAAACTATGCTTCCAAAAACCCTTAAAACTCCCAATAGTCCATAGGCTTGCACTGACCACATTTGAAAAGGTTTTTTAGTGATCCATTTGTGAGGACTCACTGATTAAGTAGCTTGTTGTAATTCTGACCTTTGCTCAAAATCTCCTTGACAAACCAACATTAGAGAGCATACATCTTTCTTTAGAAGAGTTTGATTTAGCCTTTCAGCTATCCTATTTTGCTGAGGAGTATTCATGACAGTGTGATGTCTGGCAACACCCTCGTTTCTGCAAAACTCATCAAACTTAGTCCCGCGGAATTCAAGACCATTATCTGTATGAAGACTCTTTATTTTCTTCCCTGTTGGTCCCTGGAAAAGGCTGACACAAGTTTAGAGGGAGGTGAATAAACTTGTCCCCAAAAAGTACCAAAAACCTAAATTTGAAACAATTTAGGTTCAACTGAAACTTGTGCGGAGTTAAGCTAACTTAGCTGAGTATAAGTCAAGACTTATGCTTAATTGAGTTAACCGGTAGCAGATTAAATAAAGCCTTCTATAAAACTTGAGTTATCAGTTTGTAAAGTGTGATGCAATGGTATGTTGACTCAGTTTCTTGTGTTTGCTGAGTTATGCAATATAAACTATAATGTAGTAAATAAATCGTAAAGTAAGTAAGTAAGTAAGTAAGTAATACAAAATTTATAGAGGTTCCAGGTGGTGTAATCCTGTAAGTCCTCTCTTCTCATGTGATGTAGGAGGCCAAATTCACTATGTTCTTGAGGTTTACAGTTACAAGAGACAAAGTAAATTTAAACACTGATTTTCCTTCACTAATCCCTAGCTCCACAATCTTTCAGCTTCAGTCTTCAACAGGTGGTATTGTTGTTTCGCTAATCTTGCTTCACTAGGTACTTGAAGGGTTGAATTGCCTCTTCACCAGCTCTTCACAAACATAGTCTTCCTGAGTACACTCAACTGTCCTTCACACCTTCTTGGTGTTTCACAGTCTAAAACTTTTGATAAAATCAAAGTTGAGACTTTAATCAATAACTATGATTCAACTTGTGAGTTGAGCTTAAACTTATGGATATATATGATCTGTGCAAAGCTCTGTTTTCTTCAAGTCTGATTCTTGATGTTTCTTCGAATGTTTATGAACACTTTGAAGATTTCTTGATCTGGATATTGCAATAAGAGTATAGCAGGAGTTCTTTTTAATTGACTTTCCCCCTTTCTAAAATCTTTCTAGATATATTATTTCTTAGTACTCTGCACTTCTTATTGAGGTAGAAGTGACCTATTTATAGGGGTTTCTCCAACGTTCAACTCATTTGAATTTGAATTCTTGTAGCCATTGGTGGTCCTGCTTATTCTGTTGAATGTCAGTGTCCGTCCTGACATTTCTGTGTATCCAATAAAATTGCTTTCTTTATAACGGTCATATTCTTCTTCAGTTTTTCATAACTTCAGCTTGGAACTGATCTTTTGTGATCTAGTCAGTTTCCAGCTTTAAAGCATTAACTGAGTTTTTACTCTTCTTCAAAATGTCAGTACTCTATTCGTCATCTGATTATTATTGATTAAATCAGAGTACCTCAAAACTCATAAAACAATTAAGATATCATTGTCCATATGTATCTTAGGTCTTCATACAAAAACCATAAAGTCAGTTCAGGACATCACCGACTTACCTGAATTCTAACTTTACAGTCTCGGCGTTAATCTTCATAAACTGAGTTTGAACCCTTAGTTCTTCAAACTTCAATAACTAAGTCTGTGTCCTTCAGCTCTTCGGTTTCTAGATAAGTCAATTGAGTTTGTGTCCCTCAACGAACTTACCTTCTTCAGTTTCTATAGGTTTGCTCTGAGTCAGTTTTCCAAACTGATCTACCTTCAATTGTGAACTCAGTTCTCATAAAATCATCAAGTCAGTTACTCGTTTTCTCAGTTCAGATCCTAGAACTATTACAGTGCTTGTCTGATTTACTTATACGAATATCAGACTCTATTAATTCCTATACATTAATATGTAGACATCTTTTTGCTTTGCACTATAACAGCTAGTTATGACACTTCATCAATGGGGTTAAAATAATAACTAAATAACTGATGAATCATCATCAAAACATAAATTTTATTTCCAACAATTTCCCTTTTTTCATGATGTCAATTCCCTCCTTAAAAGCAATGCAAAAAGATAAGAACAAAATACCAATATACACAAAGAACTGAGAAACTGAGTTTTTATTGATGATACTGAGTTACATAGTACAAGGTATTAAAATACAACAATATAAAAAGAAACTAAGCTTCAGCTTCTTTTCCCTTTGCTTGATTTGCTTTTGTAATCTTCTTGTCATTCAGTTTAGCAAATTCTTTCATGGCAAGATTTGTTGAACTGCTCTCAATCCCATTTATGTTCGCCCAAACATTCCTTGAATTTGCCATATTTTTCTTTCTGAAAAACTTTCTTTTGAACAAAATTGCAAATAAGAATACAATCTTTCTTAACCTTTCACTGGTAGCTGTCTTCAGTAACACTTGAATAAATTAAGGTTCAGTCTGTTCAATCTTCTTTTCAGCTTTCTCCAACGTGCCATTCCTTTCCCTTTTTTTTAGTTTATTCCAATACTGAACAAAAATTTTCTGCAAGTTTAGAAAATTTTCTAAGGCTTGTTCTATTGATTCACTTTCCTTTGTGGGTAACTCTTTTAAAATGCTGTATAACTATGAATCCAAGCCCAATCTCTTCTCAGTTGGTTCAGAAAATTTCGCAATCAGCTCTGTTTCTTCAACATTTAGGTCTCCTCTGGCTTTTCTGAGTTCAACCAGTTTCTCATCTATACTCTCAAGAACCTCAGGCATGTCAGCTGCATTGACTTTTAAAATATCAAAACTTTCCCCCTTATTGACATCATCTTTATGAATCAAACTTTTCATAAAAGAGTTCAAGTGATGTTGATTTGATGCCAATATGGTCTGTGCAACTACTGTGTCCATCATGGCATTTTCCAAGTAGAACCATTCTATTATGAATATTAGTAACAATGCCTTCCAATCTTTCATGAGTCTTAGTTTTTCTTGCATCAGTTTCAATGGACGTTTTTCTGATTTCGATCAAAGTGTTATGGAAATCCTCTTTGACACTGTCCATTCTCTTTTCCATATTGATTCTTTCATCTTTGTTTTCTTCCATGGAATGTAACACTTTCCCAAGATGCTTAAATCTTCATTGTGTATCCTCACAAGCTCATTGAAACTGTACTTGATGAACTCAACTTGTGTAGGAACATCTTCCATCTTAGTTTCAGCTTTCTCACTTTTCTCAGCTTCTTTCTTTTCTTTGGATGGGGTTGAAATGATTTGCTTAAGTATTTCCTTGTAATCATCAGACTTGCTTCTCTCTTCAGACTCTTTCCTTACTTCATCTAGAGTAGATAGATTAGTTTCTCTTACTGGTGACAAATGTACATCAAGCTCATCATTAGTTTCTTCCCCTGCATTATCAGTTCCAGCTTTTTCTATCTCAAGCACTTTTCTATCAGTCGGTGACTGATAATGTAATAGGCCTATCCTCGACCCCTAGGGTCCACTGGGGTCTAAAGAGGGACAAGCGGGCGATCCACCGCCCAAGTGCTAATTTCTATAAAAACACTGAGGGAACTAGATCATTATTCAAACATTACTAAATCCAGATAATAAAAAAAACCATCCCAACTCCAAGTCAGGTAAACATTGAACTCTTCGTCCACTCCCCTTCCCAGAACAGCCTCCAAGGTAACTCCACTTACCTCACCGCCCTGGTGTCCTTCTTCCATACATTAAAAAGAGTTTCACAAACGTGTGAGCTAAAAAAATTAGCCCAGTGAGTTCCGGTGCGTGTGTCCGTGGCTTTCATACACAAAATAATAGTTACCCAAAACCGTTTAAATTGTTATAATAGAAGGCATTTTCCTTACCTTGCATATGATAATAGATAACGACACTGCAAAACATGTTAATTTGCAAGGAGTATAAATGTCAAGTAATTTATTGAATTTAAGTTTATTAATTCGCTTGACACCGACTTGCTTTAGTCGATGAGTAATTACCGACCTACTCCAGCATGTTTTTCTACCGCACATCACAAGAAAGCAAGCTATTGCCTGACAACTCCGGACGATTGTCAGGGAAGGGATTCAGACCTTCGCCCAATGAACCTTCCAAAAGGCTCTAGCCAACCCCACTGCCCTCCGAACCACGACATAGCCATCGGTCCTTGCTTTCCCGGCCATGCACATGGAACATCGGGGAATTTCGGTACCATCACCCTTGGACCATCGATGAGCCACAGTTAATAGACCCCGAGACCGGTGACAAGCCGTTCTACGGTGCAATAACCCTAACTCCTCTAGTCGCCAAGAGTTTGCATCAATCAGGAACAAGAATTGGTTATCATACTGGTCTTTTCATTAATTTCACGATGATCGATGTACGTCAAAACCAAACTATATAAGACTTTAATGTCAACTATTATTCAAATGGATGTTTGTATTACATATATATATATATATATATATATAGTTTATTGCAAAATTTAAACGAGGTACTTATTAAAATTCACATCCTTCTTGGAATATATTTCGGATAATTATATAATTGTCAATTTATAAGCATCTCAAGCTAAACTAGTAAATGTTTGGAAGTCAAGAGTTTGACAATTTTACGTACACTAGAAACAGAATATGAACGAGGCATTCTAAAACATGGATTGATAAAAAGCTTAGGTGCAAACTTATCAACATAGCGTTCCTCATCTCTTTAAGAGTTCGGTTCTTGCATGTAGCAATACCACTTGATTGAGGTGTGTATGGTGTAGTTGTTTGATGAATGATGTCGGGCACTTAGCAAGACTCATGAAACAATACATCATATCCACCATCACAATCCCAACGGATACATCTCATCCATTTGCTATGTTTATCAGCTTCATTCTGACAACCCTCAAGGCAACAGGGCCTTGTCTTCGCTTTTCAGCATCATAATATTTCGGTGCTATACTCAATAAAAGTAACATTATACTTTTATCACCTATAGTTTGCATGAATCTGGAGGTTCTGTGTTCCTTTCTACCGATCTACCGGTGAGTTAGCCAACATGGATTCAACACATATTAGACACTTGTGATGAGGATCAAATTTCAAATTTGGTAACAACATGTTAAGGCCATATTTATATGATTATTAAGGGTGTATTTCATTATTATTTTCCCCACATTTGCATAATTTATATAAGAATTAAGGGTTTAAGTGTAATTATTTAGTAAGGATGATTTTTATATGGTTATTTGCAAAATTGGTTATTTTAAGTGTTTAATTGATTAAATTATGATTATTTGGATTTCACTACATTTTGCAATGTTTAATTATCTTATAGAGGCTGAATTTCGAGTGCTAAAGAGGATAAATGAAGCTCAAGTTCGAATTACAAGAGATAAAGTTGGAATTGGCTTGAAGAACAATGGATAAAGATGAAGAAATCCGATCCCAAGCAGTCCAGCCGAGCATTCAGTCTCCGTTCATGATGAACGAGCGTCCATGAATTCGAACGGGCGTTCAAAGGCATAAAATCAATACAGAGAGTTCAGCCGCAGTGCGAACGAGCGTTTAATCAGCGTCTGGGAATTCCAGACGAGCGTCCAATTTGATAGACGAGCGTCCGGTGCCGACTTAAACCCTAACCGACTTAGAGCTCTATAAATACAGCAGCAGCCCCAACCCTAACTTGATACTTTTTACACAACATTGAGATCGCAATTTTTACCCAAGCTGCGCCCCCAAAAACCACTTTTATACAGAGATGAACTTCTCCAACTCAACAATCATCTTCAACATGATTGTTGGCTAAAAGCCTTGCAGTGAGTCGACGGAGGAAGCCCATCATCAACACAACCAACTAGAGAGTTCGATGCTTTATGTTAGTGAGTTTAATTTATAGTTTTTCATCACTTTGGATGCTGTTTTGTATTGTTCATGTTTTGTTGGAATTAATGATTCGATGAAACGATTTATCTATATCTATATGCTTGGATCTATGTATGAAAATATATTGGTTTAAGTTTTATTTCGTTCAAGTGATGCGATTAATTGTGTTATAAGAGATTATGCATAGTTGATTGAGTAAGAGAATTAGAGATAATCTCATGATCATGTTTGGTATGCTGTTTAGTTTACTTGGAAAAGATAAACGAAACCCTAGAATTTGGTTGAAGAAATTTAATTGAATTCGTGAATAGATCACTACTAAAAACTACATCTTTAGATCACCATCTAATTGGGATTGTTGGTTGATGGGTGGAATCTAGTTGCCTCGCTGTGTTTTCCTTTATTGTTTATTAATCGAATCGTTAGTTTAATCTTTAGTTTAAGTTCTAGTTTTATAAACCCTAATTTCCTGCTGTTTTCTGCACTTTTACGCTTGATTCGTAATCGGACGTTCGTCATGAATAGCGACGCCGTCCATTAGATTTAGTTTCCACGCTTCGTTCATCAAAGTGAGCGCTCGTCCGTCTTCTGTTTTCTTATTTTCTGCTTGTTTTTATTCCTGTTTTAGTTTCAATTCTTAGGTTTAGGTTTTAGTTAGTTTCAACCTTAGTTTAGATAGATAATTGTGACATAATCGATATAGATTTATACAAGAATTCGATAAACATTCCACTTCCTTAGGACGACCCGTTAACATCATTTACTACGATCCTTATACTTGAGGTGTTTCGGTTTATAAATTTAAAACTAGTTTTTACTGAACAAGTTTTTGGCGCCGTTGCCGGGGAGTCGGTAACGGTTGTCGGATTCTATTTAGGACAATTTTCTGTGTCAAAAGGGGTCGTTAGGGCACGCGGTAGTATTTTGACCATAACTTTCGGCTCGAGTGTCCGTTTGGAACGCAGGACCCCAATTCGGAAAGCTCGTTCCGACGCCGACGACGTGGTGAACGCCGTAGGCCGTTCAGTGCGTTTTCGAGGTCAAAATCCACTGTTTTCCCCTCCATTTTGGCCCTAGAAGATTTCAACACGTTTTTTTACCGGCTTAGTGTTTTTCTTGTTTTTAAACTTTTCGTAGGTAGGTTTCTTTTCCAGTTTCGGTTTCTATATATTTTCTAAAATAAAAATATTAATAAAAAAAATATAAAAAAATGAAAAATACTAAAAGCCTTCTGAACGAGCGTTCACTTCCTGAATCCTCTCTGAACTTGCGTCCCACGTGCTCGAACGCCGATTCGATCCCTGAAAATTCCACTTTTCTTTTCTCTGCTCTTCTATCTTTCTACACTTCTAAATCCTCCAATCTTCTCTAAACTCATTCTCATCAACCCTAAGGTTGATTTTCTCTGCTACTTCTTCTCTGGTTTATGCAAACGAGAAGTAAGAAGGGACTTCTAATCTTCGATCCCGAGCCTGAACGATCTATTTTTAAAAGGAGGCTTTTCCCTGATTCGGACATAATGGCGGATCAAGATCCACCAATTCCAAATCCTGATCCCCAAGCTCAGTTAAATTTAATCCTTCAAAGATGCAAGCCTGCGAAGAATGGCAGAATCAACAAGTCGGGCATAAATCAACAACTTCAACAATTTAGACAAAACCCGGCTTAATCAATCGAACCAGACCCCACACCCCATATCTAAATCAAGATTTTCTCGAGGGGCATAGACCTATTCGTCCTCCCGACATGGGAGGAGTGAATTTTGATCTAAAGAACGGAGTAGTTGCTCTAGTTCGAAATAGCTCTTTCCATGGTACTTGCTCAGGGAAGATCCACACGACTTCTTATCCACATTCGTACAAATCAGTGAAGCGGGCCATTATCCTGGTGTTGATTTTGAGATAGTCAAGTTAAAGCTATTTCCTTTTTTGCTTTGAAAGGTGAAGCAAGTCGGTGGTTTAAATCGTTAGCACATCATTCTCTCCATACATGGAATGATGTCAAAAGAGCCTTCGCTCTTAAGTGGGTTTCACCAGGCAAGATTATGGAGATGAAACGGAAATAGCTATGTTTGAGCAATTGGAGGATGAGATGTTGGCAAAGCTTGGGAGAGATTGAATCTCTTGATGAGGAAATGCCCCAATCACGGATATGACGAGACATGAGTTCTTTGAACTGTTTTATAGAGGTGTCTCTCAACCTAATAGAGACTATCTTGACTCCACAGTCATGGATCCTTCTTAGGGAGGTGATGAGATCGCTTTCAGAGTGGTGAGACCATCGCCAAGAACAATATGTGGTCGACTCCCAAGAAGACCAATGTTGTTAAGAAAGAAGGTGCATAAGCGATCCCGATACAAAGTCATTGGTTGCTCGGATGGAATTGATAAGCAAGCGGTGGCCAATCTTGACGACGCGACCTTACGATCTTGGAATGCAGGTAGGAACGGAGATGACGGAAGAAATTAATCTAATGGATAATCAAAACCAACCCTTCCGAAACTTCAATCAAAGCCGTAACTACTCGAGATTTCAACGACAAAACTTCAATCAAGCCAAGTTACCACACGGCCCTTCAAATTCGAATTCTTTCAACTCAAACTATCAAAGGACAGCTCCTAACTCCCAAAGGCCTCAAGGTGGATGGGACCAAACTCAAAATCATACCACCTCATGTGTCCCTCAACACAAATTTGATGAGCTGGTAGACATGGTGAAGACTATGTCTACTAGTGTTAAAGCTATTGAGAGACAAGTTGGTCAGATGGCAGACCAGCAAGCAAGCAGACCTCACGGTAAACTTCCGAGTTATACCGAGAGAAATCCGAAAGCTGATGTGAATGTTTGCACTGCCATTACACCACAATGGGAGTATGGACAGGAAGAAGAGCTCAATGAAGTAACTTTGAGAAGTGGTAAGAAAGCTGGACCCGGCAAGGTGTCGGGAAACGAGTAGCCCCTCCTGACGCCATGAGTTCAGGAGGGGGAAATCAGAAACCACATGCCGAAGAAAACAAAGATGAGGAGCTCAGTGACAATTCTTCGGAGGACGAAAATAATTCTGATGATGAGGAAAGAAAGGACCGTCAAGGGGTGGTACCTCTGACTAAGACAAAGGAAGAAAAGTTTGTAAGATGGAAGGATAAGGAGGATGAGGCGATAAAGAATCAAGCTACAAGGAATGATAAAGCCCTTCCTTATCCACCAAAAGGAAAGAAAGCCCTCACTAATGACAAGCGGTATCTTTGAGTGAGGAGGATACTTAGAGACACTCAAGTTAGTATGCCCTTAGCCGAGGTATTAAGCTGAAATGCCTAAATGCTCTAAGTATCTTAAAGAATTCAATGGGAGTAAGAGAAAGCTTGTGGATGGTCAAGAAGTGCTACTGCGAGGATTGCGCGATGGTTTCACTGAAAAATTGTTTGTTAAGCGAGGTGACCACTGGCGGACCTTCAATCTCTGTGAGATCGAAGGCCATTTATTCGAAAATGTCTTATGCGACTCGGGGCCTCTATTAATGTGATGCCATTAAACGTATGCAAAAGCTCGGGTTAGATAAAAGGATGCGGGAACGCCCGATTTCTCTTGGATGGTAGATAAATCTAGCGGATCGCGGCCGGTTGTGTAGCTAATGTTCTCCTTCAAATTGAACATTTAGTCTTCCCTACCGATTGGGTTATTCTAGACTATCCACCTGATAAAGAAATGCCTCTAATTCTAGGCCGAACCTTTTTGGACACTTCTAACGCTCTCATCGACTTCTGCAAAGGACAGATTACTCTTAGAGTCGATGACACATCCGTTACCTTCACACGAGGGACACATCCTGAAAGAGCCGTAATTGATGAAAAATCGTTTGTTGAAGCTATCTATGAGGACGAAAAAGATGCCTACTCTGAAGAAGCAGAGGAGTTGACAGAGATAGGTGTTTTTGAAGTCATGGACATTGAAGATCAAGCTGACTGCGGACCAGCTTCTAATTCATTTCAAGCCGTAGGCATTGCCGAGTCATCTTCACTCGCTCACACCGGAGCTGTTATTGAGTTAGAAGCATGGAGATACCCAGCAACAAACGATGATCTCAAGGAACTGAGTCAGGAAGACTTCATCCCTGGTGAAGAAGAAGCTCTGATGGGTAGTTGGGACGAGGTAGAATTTTGGAGAGAAGCTACTCATTGGGAAGTAGATGATTGGGAAGAGCTGGCAGAAGAGCTTAAAGATGAAGAGTTAAGAAAAATGATCGATCACAAGAAAAAGGAAGCAAGTGTTGACCGGAGGATTCCGATGGATGATTTGATCCATGCACTTTCCTGGGTTGAGCCTCGGGAAGATGAGGTGTTCTACTGTCAACCACTTCAACCTCATAAGGAGAAAGGTGGCCCATTAAAGTCTAGTATTGAGCAACCACCTACTGATTTAGAGCTCAAACCGCTTCCGAAACACCTTAAGTATATCTTTCTTAAGGACGGAGATAAATTGCCTTTGATCATTTCTTCGAAACTCGATCCTGAGCAAGAAGCACAGCTGATAGAAGTGCTTAAAAAGAATATCCTCGCGTTCGGATGGCAAGTGGGTGATATCCGAATCACGGCCAGATGTATGCATGCATAAAATCCGAGCGGAGGAGGGAGCTAAAAAGGTTAGACAACCTCGAGAAGGCTGAATCCGCATATGCGCAGGAGGTTGTCAAGAAAGAAGTGATAAAGTGGCTTGACATGGGCATCATCTATGCAATCGCCGATAGCGAGTGGGTCACCCTACTCAAGTTGTGCCAAAGAAGGGCGGAATCACGCGATCGAAAAGAAGGAAAAAGGGGAGGAAGTTGCCTTACGACTCGTGACGAGGCTATAGAGTCCAGCATTGACTATCGTGAGACTTAACGAGGTTACTTGCCAAGGACCACTTTCCCTACCCTTCATTGACCAAATTTTATTGAACGACCGAGTGGTCATAAGTATTATTGTTTCCTTGATGGCTATTCGGCTACTTCCGGATAGCCATTGATCCTAATGACCAAGAGAAGACAACTTTTACGTGTCCATCCGGTACTTTTTCTTTTATGCAGAATGCCATTCGGCTCTATGCAATGCACCAGCGACTTTTCAACGGTGCATGTTAGCCATTTTATGGACTTGTGGAGCAATGCATGGAGGTCTTCATGGATGACTTCTCGATCTACGGCGATAGCTTTGATGAAATCTTAAAGAATCTAGATATGGTACTCCAACGGTGTGTTGAGAAAATCGGTGCTTAATCGGGAAAAATGCCATTTTCTAGTAGGCGAAGGAATCGTTTTGGGACATAAGGTGTCCAATGTTTGGTATTCAAGTTGATAAGGCTAAGGTCGAAGCCATTGAAAGGATGACGTACCCTAAGACAAAGAAAGAGGTACGAGGTTTTCTAGGTCATGTTGGCTTCTACTACAGCGTTTCATTAAAGATTTTTCTACCATCGCCAAGCCTTTATCAAATCTTTTGAAATGATGATGTAGATTTCTTGTTCGATCTGAAGTGCAAATAAGCTTTCAATTGTCTGAAGACAAGCTTATCGATGCCCTATTTTAGTTGCACCCGATGGACCAAGCCTTTCGAGTTGATGTGCGATGCCTCTAATTACGCCGTGGCGCAGCTTTTAGGTCAAAGAGTTGATAAAGGTTCGAGCCCATTTATTATGCGAGCCGCACCTTGAACCCGGCTCAATGCAATTATACCACAACTGAGAAGGAATTCTTAGCCGTTGTTTTTGCCATTGACAAGTTTAGAAGTTATCTTCTAGGGTCTCAAGTTGTTGTATGGACCGATCATGCAGCCCTACGCTACCTTATGGACAAAGCAGATGCAAAACCAAGGTTACTTCGATGGATTTTGATATTACAAGAGTTTGACCTTGTGATTAAAGATAAGAAAGGTAGTGAGAATATTGTGGCTGATCATTTATCTCGCTTAGTAAATGAGGGTGCAGAGAATCATAATGATATATGCATTGATTTTCCGACTGAGCAGTTGATGAAGCTTGAAACGGTTAGGCCGTGGTATGCTGACTACGTCAACTATTTAGCGAGTGGTCATTTAGAAGACATGACGTATCAGGAGAAGAAAAAGTTCTTTTCTGATCTTAAATATCTCGTATGGGAAGATCCTTATTTGTTCAGAATCTGTAAAGACGGGTTGCTTCGACGGTGTGTTCCCGAGCATGATCAGTGGGATATCCTAGAACAATGCCATAGCGGTCCTACAAGCTGGATTATACTGGCCGACTCTGTTTAAGGATGCATAAGCCTTTTGTAAAGGTTGTGATAGGTGCCCGAACCGACGGCGGCGAGTAGTAGGATGGAAATGCCACTTAAGCCCATTCTTGAATGCAAAGTTTTAGACGTTTGGGGCATAGATTTTATGGGACCCTTTCCATCTTCGTGCGGTAATAAATATATCCTCGTCTGTGTCGACTATGTTTCCAAGTGGGTTGAAGCAATAGCCACCCAAAGTAATGATCATAAAGTCGTGAAGAAATTCTTGCAAAAGAATATCTTTACCAGATTCGGCTGTCCGAGAGCACTCATTAGTGATGAAGGTACCCATTTTTGCAATGCACCGCTTGATAAAATCCTTGAAAAATATGGTGTCAAACACAAAGTTGGTACACCATATCATCCCCAAACCAGTGGCCAAGTCGAGGTAAGCAACCAGAGCTTGAAATTTTTTTTAGAGAAGACCGTGAACAATAATCGATCTAACTGGAGTCTTAAGTTGGATGACGCGTTGTGGGCTTATCGTACTGCATTTAAAACCCCGATGGGCACGTCACCCTTCCAAATGGTCTATGGAAAAGCTTGTCATTTACCTGTCGAACTTGAACACAGAGCTTTCTGGGCAATTAAATTCTTAAATTTCGATAGCCAGCTCTGTGGGGAGAAACGGTTGTTACAATTGAACGAGCTCGACGAATTCAGACTCCGTGCGTACGAGAATGCTAAGCTTAGCAAGGAAAGAACGAAGATGCTCCATGACGCTAAGATCAAGGACCGAGAATTCAAAGTTGGTGAAATGGCTTTACTTCTATAATACTAGACTTCACTGTTTCGGGTAAACTCAAGTCTAGATGGTCCGGTCCCTTTGAGATTCTCGAGGTTAATCCAAATGGAGTAATTACTTTGAACGGGTATGGTAATCAAGCTTTTAAAGTGAATGGCCATCGACTTAAGAAATATTTTGGGCAACCAAAGGAAAAGCCTGAGACTCTTTATTTCCAAAGAAGAGATGAGAGTACAAATGTCCGGATTTGTGAAGAGATTCCATCTTATTTCTTTGAGTCAGATGATGACATTCTTACCTCTACCTGTGAGGAACCTTCTCCTGAGACTCCTGAGCAGGTTAGTACACCTATGCCTATCATCCGCAAGAACACGAAGAAGAGAGTCAGTGTAGTTTGGAGAGAAAGGTTTAACGATCTTATTGCACACTTGACTTGTTGTTGTGGTGAAAATCATTTCCGCCCCAATACTCCTGATTCTGATACTGAGGTGGCAGTAGTCAAACCAAAGTGGCCCGATCCGGGTTGATTCTTGAACTTTGTGTCAAGCTATTGACATTAAAAGAGCGCTCCTAGGAGGCAACCTAGTTTTCTTTGTTCGTTTTCTTTTCTTAGGTTGTTTTGTTTTATTGTTTTAGAAATAATACTTTAGTTGATTTTGTGTTGATGGTTATTCCTCCTACATTCATTGTAAGTGTTTTGTGTTATGTGTTGCTCATATACCCCGTGTACCCCGAGATTATATGGTATGTCGAGTGTGGCAGATACTTTTGAGCAGGTTCACAAGCTTTTATGTCCAGTGTTGTCTATTCGAGTTGTAGCGGTACGTTCATGCTCCGGCCTGACCTCTGCCAACTTTCATCCGACAACCACTATTGAAACCAGCTAAGTTTCCTTTTCTTTTATTTGCACATTCTGCGGACATAATGTGATTTAAGTGTGGGGGGGGGGGGGGGGGTAAATTGGGAGTGAATGTTAAATTTCCACTAAATTTAAATTTTTGTTAGTCTCGAGCATATGGTTGAAACTAAATGCTTGCTAGTTGTAGTTTTCTAACGATGATAGTATGTGACTTAGTGAGATAATTATAGCATGTCTTTACTTTCATGGATCTGGTATTCATTTTTCACGTTCACGAGAGCCTTTGATTTTGAAGCAAGATTTTTGAACTATATCCTTTCATTGTTTTAGTGATTTATCTTAGGAAGGTCAGTATAGTAACACCTTAGTTAGACCGTGTGCTGTGAATATCATAAAGTTTGAATGTGATAAGTGAGATGTAACTTATGTCTTGAAAAAAAGAATGAATAAGCGATCATAATAAATACGTTTGTCGGAAGCTGGTTTATGATTGGAGTGCGGTAGGGCGTTATCTCGAAATGTCCTATTCCACTATGATCACCAAAAGCTCACGACAGTCAGGAGAAGCTACCTTATGATTTGAGTAAGGTAGGGTGTTATCACGAAACATCCTATTCTACTATGATGGGTAAGAGCTCATTCTGATATGCGTCAAATTTGAAAATTTTGGAAATGATGAGTAAAAATAAAGTGAAGTCTTTGTTATCATGGATCTTATACCGTAAGTGAGAAACCGCATGATATCTTGTAGGGATTATCCTACCGAGTGCGTGGGAAGGCTTTGAGTGGAGCTATTCACTTTATATCTATCTAGATAGTCATTGGATTTTTGAGAGGATATTTCTTTGAAAGGCTTGTTAAATTTGAAAAGGGCTCGTCACACATACACCGAGTCTATCTCTGTGATGGTATTGTTTGCTATAGTTGTTGTATCTTTTGTTACGTGAGTTAGAGATCTATGTGGATTGCATGAAAGTTGAGCTATAGTTTTGATTGTTTTGTCCGAGGACGTACAAAAAGCTAAGTGTGGGGGTGTTGTTAAGGCCATATTTATATGATTATTAAGGGTGTATTTCATTATTATTTTCCCCACATTTGCATAATTTATATAAGAATTAAGGGTTTAAGTGTAATTATTTAGTAAGGATGATTTTTATATGGTTATTTGCAAAATTGGTTATTTTAAGTGTTTAATTGATTAAATTATGATTATTTGGATTTCACTACATTTTGCAATGTTTAATTATCTTATAGAGGCTGAATTTCGAGTGCTAAAGAGGATAAATGAAGCTCAAGTTCGAATTACAAGAGATAAAGTTGGAATTGGCTTGAAGAACAATGGATAAAGATGAAGAAATCCAATCCCAAGCAGTCCAGCCGAGCGTTCAGTCTCCGTTCATGATGAACGAGCGTCCATGAATTCGAACGGGCGTTCAAAGGCATAAAATCAATACAGAGAGTTCAGCCGCAGTGCGAACGAGCGTTTAATCAGCGTCTGGGAATTCCAGACGAGCGTCCAATTTGATAGACGAGCGTCCGGTGCCGACTTAAACCCTAACCGACTTAGAGCTCTATAAATACAGCAGCAGCCCCAACCCTAACTTGTTACTTTTTACACAACATTGAGATCGCAATTTTTACCCAAGCTGCGCCCCCAAAAACCACTTTTACACAGAGATGAACTTCTCCAACTCAACAATCATCTTCAACATGATTGTTGGCTAAAGCTGCTAGCGACTTGCTCCATCATCAACACAACCAACTGTAGAGTTCGATGAGTCGATTGTTCATGTTTTGTTGGAATTAACGATTCGATGAAACGATTTATCGGAGGAAGCCCATCATCAACACAACCAACTAGAGTTCGATGCTTTATGTTAGTGAGTTTAATTTATAGTTTTTCATCACTTTGGATGTCTTTGTTTTGTATTGTTCATGTTTTGTTGGAATTAACGATTCGATGAAACGATTTATCTATATCTATATGCTTGGATCTATGTATGAAAATATATTGGTTTAAGTTTTATTTCGCTTCAAGTGATGCGATTAATTGTGTTATAAGAGATTATGCATAGTTGATTGAGTAAGAGTATTAGAGATAATCTCGTGATCATGTTTGGTATCTTTGTTTTTCAGTTTACTTGGAAAAGATAAACGAAACCCTAGAATTTGGTTGAAGAAATTTAATTGAATTCGTGAATAGATCACTACTAAAAACTACATCTTTAGATCACCATCTAATTGGGATTGTTGGTTGATGGGTGGAATCTAGTTTGAATTCGTGAATAGATCACTACTAAAAACTACATCTTTAGATCACCATCTAATTGGGATTGTTGGTTGATGGGTGGAATCTAGTTGCCTCGCTGTGTTTTCCTTTATTGTTTATTAATCGAATCGTTAGTTTAATCTTTAGTTTAAGTTCTAGTTTTATAAACCCTAATTTCCTGCTGTTTTCCTACACTTTTCTGCTTCAGTTCGTAATCGGACGTTCGTCCGCAATAGCAGACGCTCGTCCATTAGATTTAGTTTCTAGACGCTCGTTCATCAAAGTGAACGCTCGTCCGTCTTTCTGTTTTCTTATTTTCTGCTTGTTTTTATTCCTGTTTTAGTTTCAATTCTTAGGTTTAGGTTTTAGTTAGTTTCAACCTTAGTTTAGATAGATAATTGTGACATAATCGATATAGATTTATACTAGAATTCGATAAACATTCCACTCCTTTAGGACGACCCGTTAACATCCTTTACTACGATCCTTATACTTGGGGTGTTTCGGTTTATAAATTTAAAACTAGTTTTTACCGAACACAACACCATGTTCATCAATAGATGAACGAATTTGAAATTTTCAAGTCTTAGTCACAGTGTCACAAGCAAGATTACTCAAGCATGTAAGCAGATCTTAAAGCCAATCTCACTGGTTCTTCACAGAGCATCTCTTTGTGCTCAACAGACAGTTTTACTGTCAACATACTGATCAATCCAGTTTGATCATTCAAAGCATTGTTTGTTGCACCACCGAATTGTTGGGATAGTATATCGTGTGTGGAGTGATCTACGGAACAGATCCGTAATTTACGGAACAAATTACGAAAAATATACAACACAAAGGAAATTGAATCAAACGATGCAAAAACAATGGAATAAAAATCAAACCGAGGCGAGTGTAAACACTCTTTCCTTAAGACAAATTGCCCCGGTCTCGTGCCCACGGTTGCAGCAACTGTCTCCCAAGATACAACGGTTTACGTCTCGAGTTTAGCGGCACTTCAAAAACTCAAGCTCCGGCGAACTACTCGGATGTTCCGACTTCTCTTCGACACAAGGTGATGACCATGAATGCAAAATTTTTGTAGTGGAGAAGACCAAGAATTTTTATGATCCAATTCTTATTCACTGGGGTTCTTTTTATAGTGGAGAGATGTGCCAATACTCAATTCTCATTGGCCGGATTACACACCACTTCCTTGTCCCCTAAGACAAGTCAAATATTGCCGACTCAAATGCTTTGGCCGACCTTATTAGGTCAAATCACTAAGTCGGTCAATTTAAACCGAGATCGGTTTTTTACGTATTTTACACCAACTTTAGGCATTAATTTTTCATTCACCCGATATCCAAATCGAGAGATTCAAAAGCCCATCATTATCTACTCTGTGAGTAGAATTTAACCATATAAATAACTCTCGACGATATACATCGGAGCCTATCCAAAATTAGCGCTAAAGTTGACCGTTCAACCCTCCACTCGGGCTTTTTCTCCAACACGAATTTCTCCATCCAAGGGATGAGATTAACCGGTCACACGTGCAATGTCTAGTGCTACAACCGGCACATACACTTGTGTCACAGAAGACACTGTCACATTTGGATTTACATCAGTGTCTCATTCCATTTTTGTTTAACGAACAAAAGATCGACAATAATACCATATCCGGTACAGATTAATTCAATCTCAAAATTATGTAATTGTCAGATACTATAGTTGTTGGCATAAAGTAGACTATTGAAGTGAACATTGGTATAAACCGGTTCAACTTTAAATTTCCAGAACATCAAAAAATCGAAATTCAACTGCAGGTAATTTCTCTAAATCTAGCTAAGAGAAATTATATTCTACAATGAGAGACTTTATGATGCAACGGTTGTAAGAAGGTTGTACCAAGTGGCATACATTAGAGCCTCTCATTTTTACTCTCTTTCACATAATACACTTTTATCGTGTGTGAGAGGTTAGAAATGAATTGTTGTAATGTATGCCACTTTGGTACAACCTTGCTACAACGATTGTATTATAAAATTTGGCTTACGTACATACCTTAAATACATCCATTGTATTTAACACCCCAAACAAAAAAAACTCACAGAGAATCAATATATAATGGAAATTCATCAATTGCCAATATGTATCTATTGATGCTAAGATTCAGCTTGTGAACACATCCACTATATTACCCAAACAGCTGAAATTATATTAAAACATCTACAGCCCGTAATACACATCGATCAATATCACTTTTCCCTTGATTTTTCCGTTACACAAAATGTTTTGTTAACATTCAACATATAGAGAATGATCACAATTGGGAATCAAAGTACTTGCACTAATAGCTGCACACAAACATATGCCATGTCCACTACATAACTAAATCAAATCCAATTGTAGCACATCAATACTCTATGTTTACACATGCCATTTACAAAGCATGATGCACTGCTTGTTTACAAAAGGAAAAAAAAAAAAAAAATTAATAATTAACAAATATATATCCGTAACAGAACAAAATCAATTTTTTTCCCCTCTTCCCTATAGCAGGTAACCTTTTATATATAAAATAAAAGTAAACACAACAGTCTTCAACAAAACCAAGGAAAGTTTAGATTACCCAATGGTATCTTGCAACGTAACACATATGTTCAAATAATCTACGCAAACTCTAGTAGGCAGATCACAAAATAAAAACGACAATACCAAAATTTGTCTTAAGCTTGTTGGTAAAATGTATCATGTGTGGATTGATTTACGGAACAGATCCGTAATTTACGAATTAAATTACGGAATATTAAGCTAGAAAATAAATCATGCGACAAGAATAATTCATATTATCTAGCAGATCTAACAAAATCAGTCTTACATGCAGATCTAACTCGAACAACGAATAAGAAAATTATGATGCATAAAATAAAGGACTAGAGATCAAACCAAGGCGAGTAGATACTCTTTCCTTAAGACAAATTGCTCCGGTATGGTACCCACGGTAGTAGCAACTGTCTCCCAAGATACAACCGCTTACGTCTCGGATTTAGAGGCACTTCAAAATCCGAGCTCCGTCGAACTTACATAGTGCTCCGACTTCTCTTTGACTCAATATCTAGATCTATATGACTGACTCTTTGTGGTGGAAAGACACAAGAGAAAATTCGATGATTTAATCTTCATCCAGGGGGTGCTTTATATAGTGGAGAGAATGAGCCAATACTCGAATCTGATTGGCCGAGACACGTCATCAAACTTTTCCCCTTGGAAAAGTAATCCACACGTTGGGATTTAGGCACCATGGCCGACCCAACTCTTTCAATTTGATTGGTTGGATGATGTGTCATCTGAATTCTGATTGGTCGAATAACTCAACGAATTCTAATTGGTCGAATGACACAATCACATTCCAAAATTAATTTTATGGTTAATTTCATAAAGAAATTTTGTCCAAAAAATTAATAGTAACACTTGAACCGAACCGAACCGAACCGAGCACGAGCACGAGCACGAGCCGAGCCGGACGGACTTCGGCGGCGCCCACGCGTGTGGAATAATATAAGTCCTCCCTCCTCCACAAAAGTGCCTTGCCCCTTGGGGCACATCCATAAGAGACACACTAGCTCTTATCACTTGAGTTCCCAACACTCATGTTTCCAATGTGGGAGAATGGGGTGAGGTCCTCCCTTCAACTCCCATCTCCTACATATTTTTTACAACCTTTAGCCATTAATTTCTCATTCACCCGATATCTGAATCGAGTTATTCAAAAGCCCATCATCAACTACTCCGTATAGAGTATTTAATGATATCATTAACTCTCGATGACATACATCGGAGCCTATCCGTAAATCGCACTAAAGTTGACTATTCAACCCTTCAAAAAGGGCTTTTTCTCCAACAGTTAATTGGGCATTTGAATTCATCCAAAAATTCCATCCACCTTCTTTGCCGTATATTAAGCTCCTTTTGAGAGAAGAGGTACTTCAGACTTTTATAATCTGTAAAGATTTGGAATTCCTCTCCATACAAATAATGTATCCATCTCTTCAGGGCGAAAACTATGGTTGCAAGCTCGATATCATGAGTAGGATAATTCAGCTCTTTTTGCTTCAACTTCCTTGAGGCATAAGCAACTACCTTATCATTTTGCATAAGTATGGCACCAAGTCCTTCTTTTGAAGAATCCGTAAAAATCACATAACGTTGCCCAAGTTCAGGCAACACTAGTATCGGTGCCATAGTTAAGCGCCTCTTTAATTCTTGGAAACTGTCTTCACACTTGGCGTCCCATCTAAACGGAACGTTTTTCTGCAATAGCCGAGTCATTGGACCGGTGATTTTAGAAAAATCCTGGATGAATCTGTGATAGTATCCTACCATGCCGAGAAAACTCTGAATCTCAGTGACAGATTTCGGGGCACTCCAATTACTCACTGCTTCCACTTTTGAGGGTCACTACAAGAAAATAGAGTTTTTACGACGTGCAATGCGCGTTGTAATTTATCTTTTACAACGTGCACCTGCGCGTCGTAAAACACCGCGTAGTAAAATTGAATTTATCTTACGACATGCATCCACGCGCGTTGTAAGTTACCTTTACAACGTGTATTGCCATGTCGTATATGTCTCGTTTATGGCATGTTTTGGCACGTTGTAATTAGTTCCCGCCAATTTATTTACAACGTGCATGACCCAAGAAAGCCACCTTTTTTAGCCAAAACTCGCATTTTCCAAACTTAGCATACAACTTATTCTCCCTTAGTACTAGCAACACCCTCAAATGTTCGCTATGTTCTTCCTGAGTTTTAGAGTAAACCAAAATATCGTCTATAATTATGACTACGAACTTATCCACATACGGCCGAAAGACCCGATGCATAAGGTCCATAAATACCGCAGGCGCATTTGTCAAGCCAAAAGGCATTACTATGAACTCAAAATGTCCGTACCTGGTGTTAAAGGTCGTCTTAGATATGTCTTCCTCTTTGATCCTTACTTGGTGATATCATTGCCGCAAATCTAGTTTCGAGTACCACCCACACCATTGTAACTGGTCGAACAGCCCATCAATAAAGGGTAAAGGGTACTTATTCTTTACAGTTACATTATTCAACCCTCTACAATCAATGCAGAGTCTCATACTCCCATCCTTATTTTTAACAAATAGGACATGTGTACCCCATGGTGAGGTACTTGGTCGTATGAAGCCCATCTCCAACAATTCCTCTAGCTGCGCTTTTAGTTCTTTGAGCTCCTTAGGCGGCATCCTATACGGGGTCTTAGAAATTGGTTCAATTCCAGGCGTCAGTTCAATGGTGAACTCCACTCCACATTCTGGTGGTAATGAGGGCAACTTTTCCGGAAAGACATCCTCAAAGTCCTTAACTACGACGACCTCAATAATGCTTGGAGTCTGTTTAGGCGGAGCACTTAAATACGCGAGACAGTTGTTTTGTTCCTTTTCTGGACTTAGTTCCCGTAGTTAAAAGTACTCAATTTCGGCGTCTATCTCCGTAAAATGTCACTTCATGTTTTCCAGGCTCACAAAATTGCACCAATTTTCTTTTGCAATCCACCTGCGTGTAATTTCTTGAAAGCCAATCCATTCCGAGGATCATATCGTATCCCTTCATTGGGAGTGATATCAAGTCCACATTCATACTCCTACAATTTATGATCATTACACAATTTTTATGAATTTTATCAGTTACCACCTTAGCACCTGTAGGGGTATTGACTACTACCATGTGTGGGAGTTCCTCTTTGATAAAATTCAATTTAGAAGCAAAATTGGTAGCCACAAAAGGATTAGATGCGCCATAATCGATCAAAATTTTATCCTTAAGACCAAGAATAAGTACCGTACCTTCCACCATGATTGAATCGTCCATTACGTCCTCCTGAGCCATGGCAAAGACCTTAGCATTCACTTGGGCTTCTTCGCTCCATAGCCTAGCTTTCCAGTTTGTTGTGGGGAAACTCTTGGTGCAGGGTCAGTAGTTTGTGCCGTGCGGTTTTCCGTGACTGTACAATCTCATGCTATGTGATCCTTACTTCCACAAAATAAGCATAGTCCCAACTTCCTTCGGCATTGTGTAACGATATGTCCCGACTTCCCACAGAATGAACATACCACTGTTGGGGCCGTCGAAACAGCTGCTGGTGTAGCATTTGGGGTAGGTGCAGATGCCTTTTGCTTCTTTCCATTCACGGATAAAGCTCTTTCGTCAAAAGGAAATGTCCGCTTGGTTGCCTGTCGAGCTTGAGCGGCTTGGCGAGCATTAGTTTCATTTCTCCTCTTAATTTCTATCCTTCTGGCTACCTTCACTGCTGCCTTATAGGTCGTATGGGGTACTACAGCCATGGCTGTCTGGAGTTCATACCTCAATCCATTCAGGAACTTGTTGGTTCGGTGATCTTCGGTATTTGCCACCCGCTGACAGTACTTGGCAAGTTTAGTAAATTTCGCCTCGTATTGAGTTACTGTCATGGAACGCTTCTTCAGATTCATAAACTCCTCTTCTTTTTGGTTCCTTACCCAAGTGGGTATGAAGCGGTTGTAAAACTCTTCTGTGAAAACATTCCATGTCATTGGCCGATTCAGTCCTTCACATTGCCTTCTGAGACTCTGCCACCAATCCCTAGCAACGTCCTGGAATTTGAATGTTGCAAACGTCACTTTCTGTCGATCCGCGTATCTAAGGGCAAAGAAAATGTCCTCCATCCTTTCTAACCATCTCTCTGTTAGGTGTAGTGCCCGAAAGACAATTTGTGTAATTGTTTTTAATAATGGATGACAGAATTTATCTCTCCTTATTACTTGCTTTGTACTTGTAAAGTAATACACTGTTGCAAACCCTACGTATATTTGTATGTAACCACTTAACTCAGTGTACGGATTACACGTGAGGACTGAGTTAGTGGAGATATGCTTAAACTGTTAGTCCGTGGTGAACTTAATCAGAGTTTAGGGTCTCTTGATTAAAACACCAATAATACGCCCAGAACACCTTAGGGTGTGATAGTCTTATCAGGGCTGTCGGTAGAGGGTACATACGTGGGGCATTTATATATGATGGCATTCATATAGGATCGGACCGATTTAATAAGTATTTCATGCGTATAATTCCGTGAATCGAGGAATCTTATTAAATCACTAGATGATCATATATGGATCAACCTTAATCCTGAGGTGATCACAGGGTGCTGCTTGTCTCGGGGTAGTGTTTGATGTGTTAGTTACGGTTCACTTAAATATATGTTCCAAGACACTTCTCATTGGCACTATCTCCTGATGAGTGAGTAGTTCTGATTTTCACAGACATGGAATCCATTCCTTCCTCAAGGGAAGTAGAGAGACAATCCTTTATTTGTTAGCCCTAAGAAAGTGATCGATCCCGGAGTTCATATTAGACTAATTGATCACTAGTCGATATGTGAACTAATTGATCATCGTGGGTTAATGGTAAATAACGATAAGATATTCTCGTGGTCGGGTTTACAGAGATATCCCAGTCAGAGTGGACAGTCTATGGAGGTTAATCTGTATGTAGTGTTTATATCAATGGACGCTTATTTACTCATAGGGTTGAGTGTAAGTATATATCTATAATTGGTAGAGTCGATTTAGGTTTATGGTGGCGTAATCCGAATTAATAATTTAATATATATATTATGTTCGATTTAATAATATATTAAATTATTAGAAATTCTACTGATTATAGATGATACTGTCCCCAATGCCATTTATATAATTTGGGCTTATATTCTTGTTTATTTGGGCCTCAGAAATAATTAATTGGCTGGGCCAATTAATTGATATGCATGGATATTATTTAGTTGCTAAATAATATAATACACATAAAAGACATTTTATTGGGCTTAAAACCCTACTAGGTGGCGCCAATCTCCATTGTAAAACATAAGAATTGACTTTCTTGTGTTTTGGTAAATAAAAGATATGGTAAATTTATAATTGATTGATTAATTGATCATAATCAATTATATATGGAATTATCCTTAATTGTGATTAATAATTAATTAATTATTTATTTAATTATAATACTTGGAGTGCAAGGATTTACTCTCCTATAAAAAGAGAGTTCTTCCAAAACAAAATGTAATTGCAATTTTCGGCCACCATAGTAAAAAATAAGAGAGAAAAATTTGTTTTTTGTCTCGGGTCGGGCAGAAGCTTCTGCAAAATCTGTAGAAGCTTCCGCGGACACGACCCTAAGGTTGAAGAAAAACTTGAAGTTTTTCAAGGATGCATATTAAGGAGGTGCTTATACCAAGAAGGGTGTCCACCAACTACCGTTTGGAGAGCACATTGGAAGATCAAGGCTTCTCGTCCTAAGATCAAAGCTTCTCTTCCTACTATTGGTATGGTTTTTCTTAACCCCCTTGTAGTAATTAAATCCTTTGTTTATGTGTTATAATATATGAATCGTGATCCATCCGCTGCGCATAGATCTAATTTGTTTAGATCTAAGATCCTACTTCCTACATGTGGTATCGGAGCCAGGTTCCACGATTTATCTAGTTATAATCATAAATAAACGATTTAAAGGAGTGGAATTGCATGTAGATAAATTTTAACTTTTTATATGCATAGATAATGATTGGTTGTTGTGGTTGAAGAGATGGATTTTTGTTGGCACTGTTTACCCGTTAGATTTATTGTAAACTCATATAAACGAAGAAAATTCGTTCATATAAGTATAGGAAAATATGTAATTTAATCCATGTTGCAATCTTAATTTCCTAGAAGTAGATCTGTTTTCTCGCTGTTTGGGATTTTCGTTTTTGCCGTTGATTTAGCCGTTTAAACGACAATCCCTACGGTCAGAATTGAGATTAAAAGTTTAAGAACAAGCCATCCAAATTTGGGGTCGATCAGAGTCCGTCTCAATATCCGTTTCGTTGCAATAAAGTGGCTGCTGTAACAGAAAAATGCAGGATTCACAGCAACCCTAGCTGTGACTTCCTCGAATTTCTGGAAGAGTTTGGACCATTGAAACACAAATTTGACTGGTCAGATTAATAAACATGGAGTTATTGACTTTCCATAAAAATTTCAGGTTGATCGGGTTTCATCTAGATTCCCGATGAAACCACTGATGCGTTGCTGTAAGAGACAGATTCAGCAGCAAGTTAGGCGGCTTACTGCAGAAAATTGACACGTCAAAACTCCGATCCAACCGTCCATATTGAAGCCCGAGGAGTGAAGAACAGATCTGGAAATTTTCGTCACGATCCGAGTTCGTTTGGTTTCCTGATCATCGATGAATTTGAACAGCTGCAGATTATGTTAGAAAGTAGTAAACCCTAGTTAGGGTTTGGTTATTTATTTTCTAATAGGTTAGATACGGGGGTGCCAACGGTCCATTTTGGTGTTTATTTTCCGCACTAGAATACATGTTTAGATTGTAGTGTAGAACCGGAAAATTTTCATCACATGCATCATATCATGAATTTCACTCCATATGCATACATCACTACTAGAAAATCAGTTTTTAATGAGAGGAATTTAATGACGGGCCAAAATTTCGTCACTATAAATGTCTTTTAATGAGGGTAATATATATATCTTGTAAAAATGGTGAGGAAGCTCTAATTCTCGTCATTATTGATTCCTTATCCTCACATTATTGATACACAAAATATCATCTCATCATTATTATGTAATATATACTATTATAATTTAATTATGTTTACCTGAAAAGCCTGTTTATAAATTTTATAATAACAAAAAAAATCCCCAAATTTTAGGCGGGTCAAACTCCCACCCAAACATTCCCAAAACATTCCCAAATCTTTTTATTATTTTTTCTGTGTGATGTACATATCTTTTATTCTGAGGAAAAATACCATTCGATCAGATTCACAAAACCAAAACCTAGATAATATTAAAACCTCCACCGCCGACTGCGCTACTCTCCCTTCCCACGCCAACTCCGGCGTCTGTCATACTAATCCCAAATCAATGGTTTTTCCGGCAACAATCCTCCTCCGTCATCTCCAAATATAATTTTCCATTCTCCGATTTTACTGATTGCAGCCGAAGCGGGTCCGAACCCTTCATATTGAATTAGCAACGTGAAGGCAATTGTCAAACCAACTTCAAATCGATGGTCTTTCCGGCGACGAACCTACTCCATCATCTCCAATAATCATTCTACATCCTCCGATTGCACTTACATCACACGAAGTGAGTCCAAAACTTTCTCCTTGACCTAGCCGCGTGAAGATGACGGTGAGTGGAAAATCCTTGTTGTTCTTGAGATTCTATTTCTCTTGTGTAGTTGCTGAAGTTTTTTAACATTTGTCCTTGAATTTGACCGATTCATTGGTTTCCTTGTTTTTGCGGATGATTTTTGTTGCATAAGGTTAAAAAACAGATTATTTGTTCCTTGATAACCTTTGAGACATAGTAGTAGTTTAGCTTCCATACTAGTAATTCAAGAAACGTTATTCGTATTTTCAGTAGTAAATGAATTAGTTTTTGACTCAAGGGTATTGTACATCTCTGTTCTTTGGAGAATAATTTTGTAGAATATATTTTATATCTCTGTTCTACGATTTAACATGTTTTCACTCATATTTATGTTAGACCGCATTGTCTACATGTTTTGTTTTTGTGAATGGTAATGACCTTGTTTCGTTACTCAAGTAGCAGCACAAGAGGAAAATGCATGGCATAAGTTGATTGGTGAGCTTATTTCGTATTCATTGTACTATATATACATACACAATACAATGAATCTGCACCTGCAAATTTCTGCAAGGATTAAATCCTTTTTAAACTAGAAAATCTTTACTTGAATCAGTTATACAATTGCGAGAATAGGGCTCTGTTTGACATTAGCTTTCTCAAGATCACAATATATATATATATATATATACATACATACCTCATGAAAACTAGGCTCACCAATAAGACTTCAAAAAAGAAGAGGGAACAAAAAAATTGCATCTAAAGTAAGAATATTTGTTGCTTTCCAGACATATGAATGCAGTCGTCTATTGTGCATTAGGCTCTACGGCAGTTGGTTTTGAGTTGTGAAGTGGTTGTAAAGCCTTTACAACAATTGTCATGTTTGGCCTGAAATCCGCCTCGTATTGTACGCATAGTGCTGCCACTGCTGCCATCTGTAGTTACATGTCAAGAACGAGCATATGGTATAATCAGTACACACAAAAACGATTTAAGAATTAGAAATCGATGAAATAACATATAGTACAACCTTGTTATTTCAGATTAGAAAGAAGAAAAAGGATGACAGAGACATTGAAATTGAAATGACCTTATCTATTGCCTTTGGTGGGTAGTCGTTATTGAGCTTTGGCGAGCCAGATTCATGTTATGTCTAAAACTCATTTTTCAAATTGATTTGGGTGAAGTAGTTACTTCTTAACATTGTTCTGTATCTTACTTGACCTGGAAACATAATGTTGCTACGTTCTTTTATAATTGTTGGACCTAAGAATAACAAAGAGAATGTCCTAGTTCGAGAAGTAAGAGCATCACTGTCTTGTTAAAAAATTTAGATTCTGCTTGCTGCAATTTGACTTAGTTTCTTCTTTTTAGTGCCACTTAGTCCTTTGGCTTTTGAATGTAAGTGGTAATATTCATATGAGGTATGTGATTGAGTGGCTGAGATTTTCATTTTGATTTTTCATCTTAATGCGCCTTTTTCGTATGTGCAAGGACTCTTTCAACAGTCTTTTCATTTCATCAAGGATTAATTTTGACTTTTGTGATCTTGATGAGAATAACTGGGTTGAAAATGCAACTTGTTCAGATTTTTAATGGGAGCCTCGACTAGATTTTTTTTAAAAGCACAGTGTTAGTCAAAATGTAATGGGCTCAACTTGGACTTTATTGGATCTTGCATTTTGGTCTCAACTAGACAATCACCATATGCATATATTGAGAGATAGAACAAGCCTTATTTAATGCACTTGATGATTTAACAAATTCATCAGTAGTCAAAACAGTTTTATGCCTTATTGAAGCTAGCTAGTATTGGTGATCCAATTGCAAAGAACATAGCAATTACACAAGTTTATTCATTAGACTTGCTGCATAATTTAGAAAATGGGAAATTGAAGCTCGTTTTCACTGTGAAGATAGATAACTCATTCACATGTCAATATTATTAGTTTAAATAAACATACAATACACATAAGTCAGTAAACAATAGGATACATCAGTCAATAGTCATGCTCATGTCTACATTTTCCACTGCAACATTAGTTTAAGGGTGTTCTGATGCTTAGTGCTTAGTGATTGCTACTGCATTTGCTTAGAATAATGTTATGTTTAATGGTATGACGTCCCAAGAATTCTTTTGTTTGGTTGAAAGATTGGATGTGCAATATTATTTTGAAAGTGTCCTTGATATTTTCATAGTCATTCTTGAACTATGCTTTTGAATTCATTGGTTAAAGATTGTATGTGCAGTATTGTTTGTTATATATTTTATCCAGGTATGTACTCTATGTTTAATATAATTTATATGAAAGACATGTTGTTATATTCCACATATATTCTTTAAGTGTTCTTTTTATTCTTCTTGTGTCAACAGATGAACCCAAATATCAAACAAAAGCCTGTTCATTTCATAGCTCCTGGTCAGCTGTTGAAAGATCGTATGAGTGGAAAAAGCATATCCAATGTTGGACATAGAAGTAGAAGGATACAAGTTGTAACTCAAAAGACAAATGACTTATGCTATCGTCGAGGAACAAGTACTACTAAATTTGAGTACATTTTGAAATGTATCAGAAAATGATATATTCCTAACAAGCATATGTGTCCTATACGAGTGCATTCTTGGAAGGAGATGACTGAAGATAACAAGGAACACATGTGGGCTGCGGTAAAGGTATGTAAAATAAATTCTCTGTCTTTCGGTAATGTTTCAAGGTGGTAAGTGTGTCTGAGTTTGCCTTATCTAGTAACAGTCCTATGTCGATGAACTGGCTCAAAAGTGTTGATTCATCCGGTTTCCGGAAATTCTTCAAAATCACCTTATTCAATTGGTCAGAACATGGGGTTTACATCCCTATCTGCTGAAAATGGATTGAACAGAACTTTCCCGACATTTTGGCAATGAACAGCAGTTGATTTAAGGGCGGAAATCAGCCAAAAATAGATAGATACATTCCACTTGGGGTTTTTTGTGACTTATTTGAATGTGTTTGTGCTCATTTTGTGAGAAATAAACAAATATATCATAGCCTTCATAGGTAGAGCTGTTTTTTCTCATGGTAAATAATCCAACTCATTGTTGCTACTTGACAGTACGTGTAAATGATTGTTGTAGTTATGAGTTCTACATTCTTAGAAAAAAAGTGTCTGAGTTTAACGAGAGTCTCTTAAAATAATGGACATCAAAATGCTCTTGGCACATCTAACTCTTATTTTTATGAAAAAATATAGGAATCGTTTTCCGATCCACATATGGAATTATACCGTGAACATACTTTGGATCATATGGATACTTTATGGACATCATGGAGGTCATCCTTGAATAAAAAGTACGTGAAGACTTGCAAAACAAAAGCGCTTGTGTTGAAAAATGTTCCTCCAGGGATGAATAATAAAGATTGGGAGTGGCTTACCACAAATAAGTTCCTAAGTGATGAGTTTCAGGTAAAAATAAAAACTATATATATATTCCAATGTTATGTTGTAAGTGAAGGCTTTTGATTGTAACGTCTCTTTATGAGAAATGCAGAAAGTCAGTGCCCGGAATTCTGATAATCGGGTGAAGGGAGTGATGCCTCATCGAACCGGTAGTCAACCACATAGACACATCATATATGAGATGGTAAAAATACAATTAGCTGACTTATTGTTTTAGATTTGTTATGTTTTCTGTTTGATATATATTTAATGTTTAGTTGTGATTTTTAAATCATTTAGGGAGGTAAGGTAGATACCCCACCCGACATTGCAAAAATATTCCATGCGACTAGACAGAAAAATGGAAAGTTTTCGGTCCCAATAGAGCAAGAAAAATATGTAAGTATTAGTACTTAACACTTTTGCATAAATTCTTTATTTATCAATTTTTATTAGACAAATGAAACTCGATTTTGTAGGATGAGATTGTCAAGACTATTCAAGCCAATGAATCACTCTCACCAATTGAGGTGGTTGAAACTTGCTTTGGACCACAAAACCATAGCTATGTCTTTGTTTTTGGTGGTGGGATAAAAAGGAAATCTTTTGGTGATCCTGAAGCTACTCAAGTAAAAGTACTTAAGGCGAAGCTACATGATAAGGAAGAAGAAAATAATGACCTTAAGAGACGTGTTGATAGGATTGAAAGTTTATTGGCTCGAATGGGTAGTGAATACTTACCAACTCCAGATGATTTTCCAAGGTGTGATGATGAACAATAGCTCTTGATAAGGTATGTAGTATTTACCTAGCATAAACTTGAGTGTGCATGCATTCTCTGTTATTTGAAGGTTGGTTCAACATAGTTTTGAGAGTTCAAGTTGGACATTTTTGTGGTCAAGTCTCTTTTTACTCCCTGCTATTTCTTCAAATATGTACCCCTCAAGTACCATGATCCATTCTGGATGAACAACCACTTGTAGTTGTTCTTAGGCTTGTTGGTTCATTATTGCATATGTTGAATCTTCCTTATTGTTTTAATTGTAATTGTTAACAGCCACGTATTTGTAATTGTTAACAGCCACTTTGGATAAACAGCCACTTATTTATTATTCTCTTTGATTCTTTTCCAATCTATATGCATATATGATTAGAATAGATGTCATTTCTTCCATGCTTCTAGGAATTTCTGATAACCGGGTCTCATTAGGAACATGTTTACTTTTGATTATGAATCATTGTTAGATTGTTAAAACTTTGCCTTATATTTCCTTTTTGTTGTCATGCATATGTATGCAGGCTTTTGAATGGTTTTGATGCTTTTGGAAGATATATGTGTAAGGATTGCTACTTATCATATCCTAAGAAGGTGCAATTTTGTTGGTCAAGTACCTTGCTGTTTAGAAATCAATCATTGAAGGTGCTTGATGTTTTGATGATCAACATTTATGGTTGTTAGATATTTGTATTTTGGGGATGTGATAGTAGAAAATCCTATCATTATGCATCTATATGTAACTACTTATCTTTTTGAATCTCTTGAAACAACTCTACCATTGTGTATATTTTGGATATATGCATGAATGCATAATGTTGTAGCTATGTATTTATTTCATAGACTAATCCAAATGGTTTCAACTTACAGCAGGAGTGATTTTTTTCAATGATTAATATTTTAATATTTGTTCATAATGACCATTTTTATCATCAATAAAGCAGTTTTTGTGACGGTATATCCAGTTATTAAATGTCATTTGTTGATAATGGCCATAGCTAATTAATGAGGGGGTTTCCACTTATTAATGACGGTAATATCCATCATTAATGGATGGAAACTAATATTCAACTTTAGTATTTATGAGAGGCAAATAGTATAATAATGAGGAAATTAATCGTCATTAGATTTTTTTAATGAGAGTCTAATCTCGTCATTAAATCGTTGATATTTTTAATGACGAGGCAGGTTCTCGTCATTGAATGCTTTAACTAGAAAGGCGACTATGTGGGGGGCATGAGAGGTATTTCCCGTCATTAAAAGTCTTTAATGATGAGAAAATGGCATATAATGACGGGAATTCCCGTCATTAAAACTCGTTTTTCTTGTAGTGCATGTAGAAATTAATTCGAGGAATTAGTTAGGCATGTATTCAACACGCAATTAGTTTTAAATAATTGTATGATATTAATTAGAAACTAATTAGGGTAAAAACCGAGGATCAAGGGTTTTGTCAATCGTCGAGGTTGAGTGATGGATTCTCGGTGAATCCCACTATGCGAAAGCATAGGGAGTAAAATACCGAAACCTCGTGGTTAAGGTGTTGGATTCTCGGTGAATTCCACCTTACCTAGACGAGATTACGTTTTTGCTCCGTAGTGTCTACGTGAAAGTTTGATGTATAAGGATTGGAAAATCATGGGCAAGCATGGTTCGAAAATGGTTTAACCACGGTTGGGTGGTCAACTAGAGCCACGGCTCGATCGACTTAACCCTCCATGTGTGGCGTTTGCACGGGGGTCCGGCAAGGCTGAGCCATCTGACGAGCCACTACGGCTCAATGGAGCGCCACTAGGCTTGACCCGTCCGACGGCCACATATGTTCCAACGAATAGGTCGGGTGGGCTAGCCCACATAACCGACACCATTCGGGCCCATGATTTATTATTCCTTAAAGATACATCAAGTCCAAAAATGAAATCAGTAAACCCACCACTTTTTTCAAAATATTGAGTGGGAGCGGGAGAGCCGAAAGCCGACCCCACAATCTCTACTGTTGACTCAAGCACCGTGAGAGAATGGTGACGCCTCGTGCCGGCTTTGATTTCACCCCCCTAAGGAAGGCCTTCACTGATATCAAAATTCAAGGCTTGGTCTCCGAAAGGATAGGATTTTGGGTACTTGCCGAGTCACTGACCGACCCTAAGGCGGCACACTCGGGATCTACCTAAAAATCTAAAACAGTAGGTCACACTCATAAAGGGTATTTTGGTAATAACTTGGCTGAAAAAGGAAAGGTGATTGACGATCACAAATGAGATGTTCGATTCTCAATTTGATCTTCAATATTAATCGAAACCTCTTTGACCTACCCTAAGGCGGCACTGAGGTAATAGATTAAGTCCTTGGAACGGTAGGATAGACTATAAGTATTTAGTTTATAGTTCCTAAAATCAATTAGTAGTGTATAATTAGGATTTATTTTCTATCAATTTTATTTACAACTATTTATATATCTCTCTAGGGTACTAGACATCTAGTTTTAAATTGACAAGCAATGACTTCATTAAAAGTGGTAAGTAACTAGAACGTTGTATTTATTAATCTCACATGCGATCAATTTTTCGGAAGAGATATTTCTCTTGAGCCCTCAAGACTTAAGTGACGTAAATAAGTATGTCACTGCTGTCACTCGTGTTGAACGAGACAACCATAGTTAGTTTGAAAGATGATTGGGACGGTAAAATTCTTCTAGTGAATTTTAATTGTGTAGTGTCTATACGAGAAATTTTCTATTTGAAAAATTGGAGAATCATAAATTAAAGTGTTGCTAGTTAGACGGTATTTGGAACCGATAAACTAGTGGGAGCTTTTTATCTTATGTTTTTCTTATTTATTAGAAAATTAGTCCCACTATGTAACGCTTTCAGTAGACATCCCACAGTTCATGAGTAGTGTTTACTCAATTGAACTGCTAGTTCAAGACTATTTCCTTTTAAGGAAAGTTAAGAATGGGAAAGAATGTCTATAAGTGTTAATCATCTTAACTAAAGTTTTGAGGCTAAACCGAAACATTAATTAAAGGAAGTATAGGATAAGGAAAGGGATTTCGGATCACTAACCAATGAATTCTTAGCGACTTTCTTAACCGAGTAACCCAACTCGGGAGCTAAGTTCTTTGGAAGAACAAGGAAGCTTTGCATTAATGATTAATAGAGTAACAACGGGCAGTAATTTTAGCTAGAATAGTGGGAGTGGTCTGAGGAAATGAATTTTGGATTCGATCCTTGAATATCACGAAAAAATTATTTTTCTGTTTTCAGATTCGTTGGAACAAATGGATTCACTTTCATCTCGATACTACAGTTGCCTTAAAAAAGTGAAGATGACATTTGTAGTACGAATCTGAGACTCGGATTTTTGTTTGATAAAGACAAAACCACTAAGAAAAGTTGAATAGGTATGTGTAAGACATCTAAAACTATTAAAGGTAAAAGGTTTCCGTATTAAGAAAAACGACCCTTAAGTATCTATTAATTAGTGCATATATCCTAGAGATAAGACCTGACGACTGGCTAAAGGTGATTCCTATCTCCCAGTTTAGGAACACTATCTCAAAGGAACAATGCCTAAGTTTCCTTTCAATCGGGAGAGGGTAATGGATTTGAAGAGGTAACATATCTTGTTTAATTGTTTTTAATAATGGATGATAGAATTTATCTCTCCTTATTACTTGCTTTGTGCTAGTAAAGTAATACACTGCTGCAAATCCTAAGTATATCTGTATGTAACCACTTAACTCAGTGTATGGATTACACGTGAGGACTGAGTTAGTGAAGATATGCTTAAACTGTTAGTCCGTGGTGAACTTAATCAGAGTTTAGGGTATCTTGATTAAAACACCAATAATACGCCCAGAACACCTTAGGGTGTGATAGTCTTATCTGGACTGTCGGTAGATGGTACCTACGTGGGGCATTTATATATGATGGCATTCATATAGGACTAGACCGATTTCATCTGTATTTATCGGTATAATTCCATAATCGAGGAATCTTATTAAATTATTAGATGATCATATAAGGATCAACCTTAATCCTGAGGTGATCACAGGGTGTTGCTTGTCTCAGGGTAGTGTTTGATGTGTTAGTTACGGTTCACTTAAATATGTGTTCCAAGACACTTCTCATTGGCACTATCTCCTCGCTAAGTGAGTAGTTCGATTTTCACAGACATGGAATCCATTCCTTCCTCGGGAAGTAGAGAGACAGTCCCCTTATTCGTTAGCCCTAAGAAAGTGATCGATCCCGGAGTTCATATTAGACTAATTGATCACTAGTCGATATATGAACTAATTGATCATCGTGGGTTAATGGTAAATAAGGATAAGATATTATGTGTCGGGTTTACGGAGATATCCCAAATCAGTGGACGATCATGGAGGGTTAATCCGTATGTAGTGATTATATCAAGGGACGCTTATTTACTCATAGGGTTGAGTGTAAGTATATATCTATAATTGGTAGAGTTCGAGTTTCGGGTTTATGGTGGCGTAATCTCGAATTAATAATTTAATATATATATTCTGCTCGATTTAATAATATATTAAATTATTGGAGCTACTCTTATTATAGGTCCACTGGTCCCCAATGCGGCTTTCTATAATTCGGGCTTATATTCTTGTTTATTTGGGCCTCAGAAATAATTAATTGGCTGGGCCAATTAATTGATATGCGTGGATATTATTTAATTGCTAAATAATATAATACACATAAAAGACATTTTATGTGGGCTTAAAACCCTACTAGGTGGCGCCAATCTCCATTGTCAAACATAAGAATTGACTTTCTTGTGTTTTGGTAAATAAAAGTTATGGTAAATTTATAATTGATTGATTAATTGATCATAATCAATTATATATGGAATTATCCTTTATTGTGATTAATAATTAATTAATTATTTAATTAATTATAATACTTGGAGTGCAAGGATTTACTCTCCTATAAAAAGAGAGTTCTTCCAAGACAAAATGGGATTGCAATTTTCGGCCACCATAGTAAAAAATAAGAGATAAAAATTTGTCTTTTGTCTCGGGTCGGGTAGAAGCTTCTGCAAAATCTGCAGAAGCTTCCGCGGTCAGGTTGAAGTTAAACTTGAGGTGCTTATCAAGGAGGTGCTTATACCAAGAAGGGTGTCCACCAATCACCGTTTGGAGAAGACATTGGAAGATCAAGGCTTCTCGTCCTAAGATCAAAGCTTCTCTTCCTACTATTGGTATGGTTTTTTAACCCCCTTGTAGTAATTAAATCCTTTGTTTATGTGTTATAATATATGAATCATGATCCATCCGCTGCGCATAGATCTAATTTGTTTAGATCTAAGATCCTACTTCCTACACTCTCTACTTGATCAACAGTGTCGGAATACCGAAAAATTCCGAGGACGAAACTTGAGTAAAGTGTTCGAGCCGCATGTCCTCATCTTGATTGGCATGACCTCATTCAGCACCCATTTTCCGGTTTTGCACATTAGGCCCATTACGCTCATTGGCCAATAAGGTTACAGCAGCACTCAGTTGTCCAAGGATGGCAGCCAAGGTTGGGTCTACCCCTGGCATGTTCTGCTGATTAATGTTGCCTTGGTGTTGTTCGACATTTTCCTATTCGTCATTCGGATTTGGGTCTTCTCCCTGGCCTAACCTTCCCACCGGCTCATTCTCGTTCAAGTTCTTCCTCATTGAGAGCCGCTACCCACAATCATGTTGTGGTAGTTCACCTGTGTACCACGTCGTGCCATCTGCAAGGAGTTAATGTTTAATATCTCTCGAGCCTACAACCAATTCGGACCGTACGGGAAGAAATAAAAATAAAAAACTAAAAAAAAGACAAGAAAAAGTATAATAATAATAATAATAATTTTATTAATTTCAACCACCTAAAATTGCCAATGTTTTTATTACCAAAACAAAATCATCCAAGCCGAAAGATTATTGTCCTAATTTTATTATGTATATAAAAAAACCATCGCAAAAGAATCAGCCCATCACATGATCCCCTGTTTCATGTGCTCGATCTTCCTCTTTGCATCACACAATGCAAGCTTCAAGTCCCGAATCTCCTCTCGTAGGGCTAAACACTCATCCCAGACCCGCCTTTCGTATCCATTGGCCCAGTGGTATTCTCTACCCCGGATTGTCAAGGGGTTACGAGATAAGCAATCTCTAATGGTGTTGCTTCCCAGATCATAGAGCCATGGTCTTCCATCATCGGGTCCGGCTGGGGTTCCGGAACATACTCCGGAGTTGGCGTGTCTTCATGCTCCACATTTGCTTCTACCCCGTGATTTTCCCCTTCATCAGGATCTTGCTCCTCTGGGTCCTCTTCTTCAGGGTCTTCTTCTGGCTCAGAATCATCGTATTCTACCATGATGACGTCAACAGACAGGTCTTTGTGGGGCTCCTCCTTAGTAAGTTCCATAGAAGTTCCCTCTTGACCATTTTTCTCAGCATGCTTCCAGATTGGCCCGTTTATATTTGTGGGAAAGGTCCTGATAACCCCCACCCTTTTCTTTGGTTTAGCTTGTCCATTTGTTGACCCAATATTCAGTAAAGAGGCCATTTCCTGAAAAATACAATATCCTAAAAATGATATAAAAGCAAAGAGTTTATATTATACTAGGTTTTAAGTCTTATTAAGCTCGTTCTTCCTATGTTCCCTCATAAAAAATCAAGTCCCTATGGGTCCTTATCCTAACACCTTTACAAATTGAGCTTTGATACCAACTGTAATAGGCTTGTCCCCGACCCCTAGGATCCACTGGGGTCTAAAGAGGGACAAGCCGGCGATCCACTGCCTAAGTGCTGATTTTCTAAAAAAACACTTATCGAACTAGATCTTTATTCAAACATTACTAAATCTAGATAATAAAAAAAAGCATCCCAACTCCAAAATGCAAGATCATCGTCAAATTCTTATTACAATGGAAAAACGAAACTCAAAGAAATTGAAAATCAAAGCTAGACACTAAGCTGTCAGGTCAACATTGAACTCTTCGTCCACTCCCCCTCCCAGAACAGCCTCCAAGGTAACTCCGCTTACCTCACCGCCCTGGTGTCCTTCTTCCATACCTAAAAAAAATGTTTCACAAATGTGTGACTTAAAAAATTAGCCCAGTGAGTTCCGGTGCGTGTGTCCATGGCTTACATACACAAAACAATAATTACCCAAAACCGTTTAAATTGTTACCATAAAAGGCTTTTTCCTTTCCCTGCATATGATAATAGATAACGACAATGCAAAACATGTTAATTTGCAAGGAGTATAAATGGAAAGTAATTTATTGAATTTAAGTTTATTAATTCGCTTGACACCGACTTGCTTTAGTCGATGAGTCATTACCAACCTACTCCAGCATGTTTTTCTACCGCACATCACAAGGAAGCAAGCTATTACCAGACAACTCCGGACGATTGTCAGGGAAATGACTTAGACCTTCGCCTAGTGAACCTCCCAAAAGGATCCAGCCAACCCCACTGCCCTCCAAACAACGACATAGCCGTCGGGCCATGCTTTCCGAGCCATGCACATGGAACATTGGGGAATTTCTGTACCATCACCCTAGGACTGTCGATGAGGCACAATTAAGAGGTCCCGAGACCGGTGACTTGCCGTTCTGCGGTGCAATAACCCTAACTCCTCTAGTCTCTAAGAGTTTACAATCAGAACAATCGGTTATCAAGAATTGGTTATCATTAATTTCACGATGATCTTTCCATTAATTTCACGATGATCAATGGAAGTATGCGTTACATAAAACCAAACTTTATAAGATATATATAATGTCAACAATTATTCAAATGGAAGTTTGTATTATATCTATATACATATATATATATATATATATATATATATATAATGCTTATTGCAAAATTTAAATGAGGTACTTATTAAAATTCACATCCTCCTAGGAATATATTTCGGATAATTATATAATTTTCAACTTATAAGCATCTCAAGCTAAACTAGTAAATGTTTGGAAATCAAGAGTCTGAAAATTTTACGTACACTAGAAAAATTTTGAACGAAGCATTCTAAAACATGGATTGATAAAAACATCATAGTTTACTCTTCTTTTAATTTCCCGACCAATCCATCAACCTCTATATCATCATAATATTAGACTAACCAAGGTAGTGGCTCCTTATAGCTCTCCTTATTTACATTACGGTTCACTTTTTTAACACCCAATAAAACAATCAACTTCAATAATCACTCCCTATACAATTCCTCAAATTTATTTTTTCTCTCATCACAACTAACAAACCAACATATTTTCCCATAAAATTAAAATGAAATATTTTATAGTTACAAAATAATATTTTAGTATGATGTATGCGTTTATAAAAATTTATTGTGTCAATCATTGTGACATAACCGTTATACATATATTTTTGAAAATAGGATTCAAAATTATTTAGTCGTACGTTCCAATATCGGTCAGGTGTACCATGACTTTGCAACTGTTGCAATGCGACAATTATAAGAGGAGGAAATGGCGTATAGTGGTTGTTACTTGTGTACATTGAAGAACGGGGCATATTGTTACTTACCGTGGCTCTTCGATTTGCTCTTCATTGCAAGTGTGGCAAGGGAAACTTTCGCCAGGAAGAGCTTTCTATGTTTGCTTGCACTTTGGGCACACAGTATATATGACTTTCTGATGAATATCCGTGATAGCCATTGTTACTGCACATTGGGCGGCCTGTTTGATGTGAACAGCTTTCTTACTTAGTTGTAGGTGTGATTGTTTACATAGTACGAACAAAACAATTCTGAAGCATAAAGAATTGAACCCAGACATATTTTATAGATCATATTCTGTAATATAACATAAGCTTTGACATGACGGTAACATTACAAAGCGATATAGGCATATATCCCATGCATCAACTGAGGAAGCGAAGTCTGTTATACTAAGAAGAGCACACCTGAGAATCCGGTAAGATGTCTGAGAGTTTTCCTAATTGGGCGAAGTTCATGACAGTTGATTCCAGGTAATTTCATGTTGGTTTGATGCCAATTTGCTGCACATCTTCCATGTGGTTACCTAACCTATTCGAATGAAAGAAATTCAAGTGGTATGTCAAGGTAGTCTAACATTCAGACCGAAAGTTATCAATCGCCTGGCAATATTTGTGGCAAAAAGTTGGCCAGTATACTGTGTGTTTTCATACGAAATTGATGGTGGGTATTTCTTACCAATTACGGAGTCTTATTACTTCGGGAATTTTTGGTTCCAAGCTGACGAAGGAGAAAGGTATTGTGGAGAGAGATACCCCTGCAATAGAGCGAAGCAACATGTGTGAGGTCTATATGGAGATAGATGTGGGCTTTACAGTACTGTGCGAATGTTTTCATAACCATTGAAAGAAGTGGCTCTGAGGCCCTTGCATAGTATGATGGGCATGTGATCCCTGAGCGTAAAGAGCTATGCGCCTTGTTGCTCCGTAAAATATCCCTGTAGTGTAAGCATTAGTGGCTTCATTCTGTGTTGTCAAAGTGGCGAGGTAGTTGTAAATTTAGGTTATTTGAAAATTGTAAATGTGGTCCAGTGCCAATGTATATGGTGAAGTGACCTAAGATTGTATTATGAGCATTTTGTGTGCATGTAGTCTCTGAAATGAATAGAGGCAAATGACTTACTCTTCTTGCACGATTGTGCATTCTCAGATTGGTGTTAGCCTGCCTCGGACATCAACAACTCTTGCTTCCTTGACATTGGTCACTGCAGCCTACAATATCTGGTTGTTGGAGAGAGGGTTAAAAAAAGTAGCTCTTTGTAAGCATTCGAACATGAAATGAAATAAATGTATTTGATAAAGATGTGTATTCAATGTAATGAAATTTTGACTGAAATTAGAACTGTGAGGGTGCCCCTAGGGTGTGGTGTGGCTAAGCTGTTGTGTTTGTGTGATGTTTCTTCTATGTATGTTTGTTTTGAGGCCAATGGCATAGCCTTTACTGCTTTTCCACTAAGACATGTGACTTTCATTGTTAGTATGTGGACAAAGTAGCGAAGTACTTGGTGTGCAAACAAATGGTGTGTGTGTGTGTGTAGTTGATGCGTTAAATAGTGACTGTACCTATCGTTGATCCTTTGTCAGCGAGCAAGGGGATATCTGCGAATGGCACTTCCTGAATAGCAGGGTAGGGTATTTTTGAGCATCGTTGTTTCTCGGGTTGTATGAATGTGCCCTGGACATTACCCATTGCTCCGTTATGCCTGGTGTAGCATAACAAATCCAGGTTTGATGGCTCGACTGCGCTCCACCAACGATGTAGGTTTGGAAAGGTTTCAGTCGCCGAGGACATTGATATTTGTATTCCACAACACGCCCTCAACTCGATCACCCTGTTTGGTAGGTGGTGTCAACCTAATTGAAGTGGAAAAAATGGCCAAAAACACACTGTGGCTAAAAAAGTGCGAGAGATGTGTAGATTAGTTCTAAGAACCTGTTCATCGATGAGGATCAATTTTTGGAGCCTTTTTCCAACCTCGTTACTGTAGACATTGCTTTTTTCGATCACGAGAACTTTCACCCTCCATCCGTCGGACTTTCCTGTTACTCCACTGATGTAAGTCGGTTTCGACATGATGTTTGTTTCTGTCCATGACACATAAGATGCACAATCAGGGATACGTTACGTAAAATGACACTGCAGCAAAAGCTAACTTTAATCACGGGAAAATGCAAGCACCAATATAAAACAAAATTGAAAGAGGAAGAAGAATGTGGAAGTATACAGCCAAAGTTACTTCATAAAATTTGGTTTTGAAATAAATTAACCCCAGAAACCAGCGGTAAACTAAGTAACGATAACTGTAGGAAGGACAGGGAGATTGTAACCAAAAGCAAAAAGTTAGAGGCAAATTTCCATTGTTGTATACGCTAGAGGCAAACCGGATCATTAAGAAAAAAACCATAGATACTCAGAATAGATAGATGTTTTTTATGTAGGCTGGATATTGGTAGCAATTCTAACGTAAACAATCTTTGCAAAGTCTACAATGTATAGTAAGGCTACAATCTTTGGTGGCAAAAAAGATGCATATATAGTAAGGTATTTGTTAAAATGAGTGAGAAGGACAATATTATTAGGTACCTAACAAATTACCCATAGTTTTGTGCCCTCTCGAGTATCTCATGGTAAACAACATTCTTGGTTTTGTTGCTATGTGTAGTGTCTGTGAACGTGGGTGGTGCAATCAGCACCTTAATTAAAGTGGATTTTCTTGCTCTGGATAAGGCAACGTACAACTGACCATACGAGAAAACTAGCTCTCGTAGGTAGATGCCCACACGTTCCAATGTTTGGCCTTGAGCCTTGTTAATAGTCATGGCAAAGCACAGTCACACAGGGAATTGATAACGTTTGAACGGTATTGGACACTTGTCTTCATTTGAGGATTCAAGGGGTATTCTGTGTAAAATGGTGATCTTCCCTGCATACGGACCAGTGGCGATTTCAGCTACGATGGTTTGAGGTTGAAGTTCTTTGCAAATTTGCCTCGTACCATTACAAAGTACTTGAATGGGACTCAAGTTGCGGAGTAACATAAGAGGTGAATTGGGTTTCAGTACAAGTTCATGTGGTGGTAAGCTACTCGGGTTTAAAGAATTTAGGAAGTCATCATTATCTCCTCGGTGCTGTGGATCTGTGGCAACGTCATTACTTATGTATGTCGTGGCTTCTCCCGGCATGTTAGCTAGCATAGCCTCATTTATGTCGTCCACGCAATCGTTAGTTGGTGCAAGCAAAGCTCGGCTTATGGCTGAATTGTGGTCAACTGTGAACGCCGAAATTTCAGGGTATACAAAGTCTATTAGATGTTGAAGTGAGGTTTTTCGGCCAGAAAAAGGGATGACCATATTCAGTGGCAAACTGATATTCCCGTCCTCATCCTCACGTTCTGTACCATCGCCAATCCGCAGAAGGTACTGGGTGAAGTAAGGGTCTGCCCTTGCTCGCATATTTTAAGTGAGTTTCAGTTTCGTGAGCCCGGGCCACAAAGATGAACTGAACAAACTTGCATCAAGTTGATGTTGTTTGGTGGCATTCGTGACTACTGGAAATACCTGCCTGAAATCGCCTCCAAATACCACAACCTTATTACCAAATGGTTGGTCTACTTCTGTAATATCTTTGAGCATTTCTGAGAATGCCTCTATTGAATCCTTATGTGCCATTGGAGCCTCATCTCAAATTATTACCTTAGCTTCTCTCAACAACTTAGCCGTGGTTGACTGTTTGCTAACGTTTCCAATTTTCTTCTCTTCCTCGTGGAAAGAGAGTTTAAAACGGGAATGTGCCATCCTACCTCCTGGCAGAACACATGCTGCAACACCGGACGTGGCGGTGGCAAGGGCGATGTATTGCTGCGATCTAAGAGTGGCCAAGATCGTAGTGTATAAGTAAGTTTTCTCTGTCCCACCTGGACCATCGATGAAAAACGCACCCGGTTCATTTTGCATAACTTTATGCATTATAACGTCGTATATGTGCCGTTGTTGGTCATTAAGTCTGTTTACATTCAAAAGATCGCCGTCGTCCACAGCAATATTCCGTTCATATTCCATTTCCTTTGACACCTTGCTCCTTCGTGAAATTAGGTTCGCCTCAGGCCCTAGGTCATAATCTGATATGTGTTTCCCCATATCATCTAGTAAAATAGATAGGTCGTGAAGTGCTTTCATACGAATCTCGCAGGGATGAAGGGGTAATGTAGAGTGTGTTCATGCGTAATCGTCGCACAGTGCATCAGCATACTTCTCCCAAAGTTTACGGGGATCAGAGGGTACACAAAATACGAGGATAGACACAAACAAATGTCGGAGTTGCATAGGCATTTGGTATAGTATTGCTTCTTGTAAACACATGTCAAGATCATTGTCTGTCGTAAGGAGATTCCTTGCTAAAGCGGCTTCCCTAAAAGTCGCATGTAAATAACCATTCACGGTGAGAAGGTCGTCATAGGATCTCGGGCGAGGCACATGATTCAAAGATAAAACGGCGGTAGTACCTTTCACCTCCCTTGGATCAGCTGATACAACACGGCGTACGACTTTACCCTTTTTCCGTTCGGACCATATACGTTTGCTAGAATCCCAGACAAAATGCTTGGGGAAATCCTTGTACACGGTCCGAAGGCGTATTGCCTGTTCATTACTCCGGTTCATCTCGAAAAATTGTGTAAGCATTGTTCTGGCTAAGAAGTCACATTGCTTTCTATACTATTCATACGATCTTGGTTAGCGGTGAAGGAGACAAGGTAGTTGTCCGGAAGGTGCATCCCTTGTAAGTACTATAACACCGGTTGCATTTCAAACAAATCGAATCCATACATACGCCATGCAAACGGTTGTCGATAACGGACCGACCCATCTTCCTTGTTGGTACTGTTTAATTTCATCCTCAACAGCAGATGTTCCCATATGGAAGGCAATTTTGTCAGGTCCCTTGGAAGGAAATCCCCGCTTTTAGAAATCTATAGAGTACACAAATGCAGCCACCACACCAAAGATATGGTCCTTCCAGAGTTCGCTCTCTGAGCATCTCAAGCTTTTCCTTGAAGACACGTGCGAGAAAATCCGCCGGTTCGTGGGCGCTTCATTCGGGAGTGAATATGATGTAACCTCAGGCCAGGCTGGATTGCAAGTTATGGTCAGGAAAAAATCCTGTTTGCCGAAGTTCTGTACTAAACACATGGCATCCATATACCGCCTCTTCATATCCCGTGGACCACCTACAAAGGAGGGGGGCAATATAACCCGACGCCCAACTCCCTCCTGCGATACTGTCAAGTACTCCTCATAGAAATTCGGTGCGTATCTCCCTCTGTTGCTTGTACACATATTCAAGCCTTGATGTCTCTACCTTCACAAACATGTCTACAATAAACTGCTGCAACAACCTCCCTGTGTGCAGGAGCATTGAGTTGTCGTTGTCGCGCATTTGATGTTTGTAGCAATAATACTGACGGCACGATACAGTTTTCCGTTTGCGAGCACCATCTTGGAAGGCTAAGAGAGAACATGCACACATGAGCCAGAAGCAAGTGAAGTAGGTTAGTCACTCGACGATAGAGAAATAGGGTGTACCTAGTCTCTCTTGGCACAGAAGTTCCTCAGCATCACCAGCAAAGGCATTTCTGCCTGACAATGGATCATGGCACCTATAACCGCGCTTCCGCCTATTCGGCGGAAGCTTTTCTATGGCACAATGCCAGCCCACTTCGCCTTGCGGGAATAGTAGTGGATACTGTAGGGGGTCATAACATCCGAAATTGTGGCATATTCTATAGGGGCCAGCATTCCTTGAGTAAATTTGGATATGGCATTCGGGGTTGAAAGCATTTTCTACGTCCATAGAGATGATTGCAGAAACATCATTGCATGCAGGCTCGTTATACACACGTCGATCAAGTCTAGCATTGCTAACAAGGTATATTTTATACTCATCCACACACACCAACTCCCTAACGTGCCGCAAGAACCGAGCATATGGATTTTCAGACAAAACTTGCATCAACTTTACCATGACATCTTTGGAGAACCTTGACGAAGAACTTAGGCGCTCTTCAAGTTCTACCTCAGGATCATAGAAATAGAACTGCAACCCGGTTGGCTGGTCAGTGTCCCCCGTAAGACACGCAAGGTAATGATGGATTTTGCCTTGGAGGTATAAATACCATGCTTATTCTTCATTAGCTCATTGTCCTTTTTAGCAGCGAAGGTAGTGAAAGCTAGGTTATTATTGTAGCTGCGGGCATACTTCCGGAAACTGACAGACTCAGCATCGGAGGAAGTGAATAAGTGGGCAAGAACAGGTGGCATCACCGGCGAGGTAATACTTATTTCACCTCGGAGCAAAAAACCCAGCCGGTTCATTTATACAAGCGCTTAGCTTGGCGGTATGTGTGTCAATCGGAGCCGCAGTAAAAGACTCGGAGTATAGTTCTGAGCTCGTACACCTATTCACGGAGCCGGCGTTGAGGTCACCCTCGTGTCTTTGGGGTAAATCATCAGGTTTATATGAGCCGTACAAGGCACTGTACTACATGTAGGAACATGAGCAGTACAAGCATAACCCGCCTCCAGCACATGACCTTGGGTAGAATCAGGCGATTCATAGGGGTGAATATTCGTAGGCAAACTGACTAATACAGGGGCAACCACATATGGCTCTCCATTATCATGCCCTGTAGCAGGCACATCCACACTCGGGCACAAGACGTCAGCACCCTAATTTTTTTTTCCAGTGCATAACGTGTGCGACGTTGTTTCAGAAGACTCGCCTTCTTATCAGCGTCCATATCTAGGTACGCTTTCCTCCTATGCTCATTTCTCTCGCTACGCTTATCCCAATCCATTTTTCTAGTGTACAAGCCTAGCACAGACATACAAAGTAACCTAAGCAAGGGAAGTATGAAGCTAACAGCACTAAGTAGTCTAGGCAAGCTAAAACACATAAGTAAGACGTTCGCATCAAAACACATGTAGAACCTTGAGTTGAGACAACTTACCTGCACAAGCAACTACTGGACGAATCTACACCGAAAAGCAACACCTACAAGCCATGATCACCTGGGGCAAAGTGTAAAAAAATCATAAGAGAATAATCCTTCAAATGGACAGTGCCAAGGCTGCACAAACAAATAAGAACCAATACACCTAACACCACAGATAACTCCGGAAAATTCCTCACGAATACATTGTTTTACTGTCTGTGTAACTCAACAACTTATTCTTGTAGGACATGTTGATGCCTGAAGGATTTCAATACTGGACTTATTGGGAAGTGGTATTCTATTGATCAGGACCACAATACATTCGTCATTTTGCTGAAGTGAGCTTGAAGGAATTTTTAGTATCTCTTTCAATTTACCAAGTGCATGCGGGTGATGGAGATTTGAGCCAGTTTATTCTTGTTGTGGAATTGATGTATTTTCTAGCAAGGGTGGTGATGTCTCAAGCGCAACTTTCATACTACCTGGGCTGGTGGATTTTGTATGGATATCTTTTGAGGACTGTGCTTTGTTGGAATATGGGGCACTACAGGGCAAAGCTTTTTGATTCAGGAATGGAATTAATAGTTTCTGGTTTTGGGCCAATATTAACTAATAAGAGTTTAAGTAGCACGTTTTTACACCTCCAAGATTCAAGTTTTTCACCCCCGCCAAATAATTTGGTTTCATGTGAGGAGCACTAAGTAGGCTAGGCAAAGTAAAACAAATAAGTAAGACGTTCACATCAAAACACATGTAGAACCTTGAGTTGAGACAACTTACCAAAGACAAGCAACTCTTTGGACGAATCTACACCAAAAGCAACGCCTACAAGCCACGATCACCTGGGGCAAAGTGTAAAAAATCATAAGAGAATAATCCTTCAAATGGACAAATGCCAAGGTCGCACAAACAAATAAGAACCACAATACATTTGTGGTATTCTTGTAGAGACATGTTGATCTTTGAAGGATTTAAATCTTTGGACTTATTAGGAAGTGGTATTCTATTGATCAAGACCACAATAAATTTGTCATTCTGCTGAAGTGAACTTCAAGGAATTTTTAGTATCTCTTTCAATTTACCAAATGCATGGGTGTGATGGAGATTTGAGCCAGTTTATTCTTGTTGTGGAATTGATGTATTTTCTATCAAGGGTGGTGATGTCTCAAGCGCAACTTTCATACTACCTGGGCTGGTGGATTTTGTATGGATATCTTTTGAGGACTCGTGCTTTGTTCGAATATGGGGCAATACAGGCAAAGCCTTTTGAGTCGTGAAAGGAATTAGTAGTTTCGGTTTTGGGCCAATATTAACTAATAAGACTTTAGGTAGCACGTTTACACTGCAAGATTCAAGTTTTTCACCCCTTGCCAAATAATTTGGTTTCATGTGAGGACTTTGAGGGTGTTGGATCTTTTGATACAACCTGTTTTATCAACTCCAATGTACAAAAGTCATTGATACTAAATGCAAGCTAGGCTCTTACAGCAGAGGACAAACATGAAGCCGATGAATAAAAACAGTTGGTCATAAGTGTTTGAGCAAAGAATTACAATAATATACCAAATGCACAAAAGTCATTGATACTAAAAAATAGAGATATGTATAGACAAAAGAATTATCCTAACACAAAATGGAAATGCGATCCTATTTCATGTAATAAACAAAGATAAAGCTTATCAATGGCACACTACATATGCGAAAAAGACATTGGTGCAAGAACAAAGAGGATGTGATTCCTAATGATCTATGCTAAGAGCACCATGCATAACCAAACTCAGATAAATAACGCTCTATTTCCCATGTCTTTCTTCCTCACTCACTTCCTCATTCATTTTGATGCTTTGATGTATGTTCTTTTTTTTTTTTAAAAAAAGGATTTTATTACCATCACTCTCACTTCTGCCAATGATCAATATAGAAATTTTGGTAGAACCACTACTACAAAAAAGCATAAAGATCACGGTTTTTAAGTGTGATATATTCACATTAGTCACGGCTTCCATAGTGTGGCATATTGAGGTGTGACATAAAGTACTTTAATCCAATCACAGTTACAAACTGTGACCTATTATAATAGTTATCACATTTAGAAACCGTGATCTATTATAGTTGGTATCACACTTAAAAACCGTAATCTATTATAACTTCATCACATTCAAAAACTGTGATCTAATATAGTTCTTATCATACTTAAAAACCGTGATCTATTATAGGGTTTCTCACACTTAAAAACTGAGATCTATTACAATTAAAACACATTTAAAAACTGTGATTTATTTTAGTTGTTATCACACTTAAAAAATGTGATCTATTATAATTTAAATCACACCAATAAAAGCGTTTTTTTCAAAAACAATATATAAGCACACATATATTTTTGTCTTTGTCGGGACTCGAACCCGGATACTCTGGATTAACGAGCCACACTATTTACCATTAGGCCGATGCTTTCTTTCTTCTAGTTTTCGACCACACTTAACTAAGATCTCATTATAAAATACCATATTATTTTAATCACAGTCAAAAATTGTGATTGATTGATGTTTTTGTCTCATTTTTTCTAGAAACCGTGATAATAACAATTATGATATATTTTAGTTGTTATCACACTTAAAAACCGAGATCTACTATAATTTCAACACATTTAAAAACTGTGATCTATTTTAGTTGTTATCACACGTAAAAACCGTGACCTATTATAGTTGTTATCACTCTTAAAAACCGAGATCTATTAAAATTTCAACACATTTAAAAACTGTGATCTATTTTAGTAGTTGTTGTCACACTTAAAAACTGAGATATATTATAATTTCAGTCACACCTAAAAAAGTGTGATCTATTATAATTTCAACACATTTAAAAACTGTGATCTATTTTAGTAGTTGTTATCACACATAAAAACCGAGATATATTATAATTTCAATCACACCTAAAAAAGTGTGATCATTCTTTTTTTTCGAAAACAAAATAAACGCTCACATATTTTTGTTGCCACTGGGACTCGAACCCGGATACTCTGGATTAAGGAACCACACTAATTACCGCTGGGCCGATGCCTACTTTATTATCATTTTCGGCCACACTAATCTAAAATATCATTATAAAATATCATATTATTTTAATCACAGTTAAAAACCGTGATTGATTGATGTTCTTGTCTCGGTTTTCTTAAAAACCGTGATAATAAAAATTGTGATCTATTTTAGTTGTTATCACACTTAAAAACCGAGATCTATTATAATTCAACACATTTAAAAACTGTGATTTATTTGAGTTGTTATCACACTTAAAAATCGTGATCTATTATAGTTGTTATCACACTTAAAAACCTAGATCGATTATAATTTCAACACATTTAAAAACTGTGATCTATTTTAGTAGTTGTTATCACACTTAAAAGCCGAGATCTATTATTATTTCAATCATACCTAAAAAAGTGTGATCATTTTTTTTTCACACCTAATAACTGTGATAAAAAAATTAAGTGTGATAAATATACATTTTACTTGTCTCGGTTTTTTAAAAGTGTGATCCTTATCTTTAGATAAGTGTGATCTATGTCTCGTTTCTTGTTAGTGGATATAATTTGTCTCACTTTTTCTATAGTTGTGACAAAAATATCATGAATTCAATCCACGATTTAAAAATGAGATTAATTGATATAATTTATCTCACTTTTTAAATAACCGTGACAAAAATATCAGACCAATTTAGTCACAGATTAAAAGTGTGATTGATCGGTATAATTTATCTCGTTTTTTGAATAACTGTGACAAAAATATCATATCAATTCTGTCACTGTTTGTGAGATTGATTGATATAATTTATCTCGCTTTTTAGAAACTGTGACATAAATATCATATCAATTCAATCACAGTTTAAAAATGAGATTGATTGAAATAATTTATCTCGATTTTCCAATAACTGTGACAGAAAAATCATATTAATTAATCACACTTTAAAAATGAGATTGATTAATATAACTTATCTCAGTTTTTCAATAAGTGTGATAGAAAGTTGTAAGTGTGATATATATATATTTTCGTTGTCTCGGTTTTATTGAAACTGTGATTGTTATCTTATCTTAAGTGTGACCTATATCCTATTTTGTAGTTGTGAACCTTTGCTCACATCGGAAATGCAAAGCAACATAATAAAGCTACGGACACGAATGCAAAGAAAATGATCTCCTATAATAGCAGAAAACAACTACAAAGAAACATATCCATTCTATTCATACCAAATAAAATAAAGAAATGCACAGAAAATTATGTAGCTCAGAGACGAAGAAATGAAACGGAACAAACCTGGTGTGAAGAAACATAACCCCATTTCAGGTAATCTGCAAAATCAACACCAACAATCGCCAAATGAAAAGCAGGGTCTTTGTTAATCCAAAAAAACTGGAATTTGATCCACACAATTCACACTGAACATCATTAGCAGAAATAAACGCTTAAGGAAGAAAGAGTACTTACTTTTCAACGGTCCGAGCGGTATAGGCGTGATACACGCAGAACACATAAAACGCAATTGATTATTATACCCAATTAACACCGAATTAAGAAAAAAGAACATTGAACAACACACATCAGCAGCAGACACCAAAAGCAAAGAGCAGTACAGAGCAATTAAACGCCAAAGGTAAAATATTAAAGGAACATGCAAGATCTTTTGCAATCCAAATAACCCAGGATTCAATCAAAACAATTCAGAATGAACAGCATGAGCACAAACAAACGTTTGTTCAGCAGTACAAAATACCTGCTTTGCGATGAGAAAATATACGAAAAGATGTATGAATTATGCAAAATCGAAGCCTCCACATGTCCAACATAGAAGCTATATATAGTGCCCTAGAAACCAGTCGGTGCTTACCCATAGTGGAAGCTCCACTGAAGAATGAAGCGGCGATCTGAAGCGGTGGATTGTGCCAGCTGGAACACCATGGCGATATCAAAGCCTTGCAAGCGGTAGTGGAGAGACGGTAGCGATGAACAAGCAGATTTACAAAACAAATTAAATAATAATAATAAATAACATATATGTATGAATGAATTAAAAAATAAAAAATAAAATAAAATAAAAAAAAAGGAGATGACATACCTTGTGACCGTGCAAAATTTCTTTTTGCCAATAATAATAAATATAATAAATAAATAAAAAAAAATAGATGACATTCCTTTCGGTCGTACACTTTTTTTTGAAACTTTAATATAATATACTAACATATATGATATATAAAATAGTCACAACCAGTACATAGGACCTGAAGCATTTGACACATAGGAATAAATTAATGATGGGAGAAAAAGAGTATAAAATAGCAAAAAGACGTTTAAAGACTTAAAAAAAATAGGACTCACAATTTACTTGTTATAAAATGAGGATACCTAACTCTATGTTAAAATTAGATCTATAGGGAAAACACAACCGGACCCTTTCCTCTTTTTTTTCCTTTTTTTTTTTTTTCCCCCGAACAAACAGACTCTTCCCCTGTAATTACTAATTTCATGTACTTTAGAAGGCAAAAAATAATAATAATAATAATAATAATAATAATGCATGTGACCAATCATATAATAGTACTATACCTACCCCCAATTTCTGAGAAATTTTTAGGTAGTGTGTGTATATATGTGAGATATATCTACGCAAGACAAATCAGCCTACAGCGGATCGAACTACACACCACATAAACAATTCAATCAATATCTAATCACGCACAGCCTGATTACGCGTGGTAAGATGTACTTCACGTAGCTACACACTACTGCAAAAATTTCCCCCAATTCCTAGCCTCTTGTTACGTCAAAGGCTGAAGGAAAGAAAATGCTAGGGCTCCACCAAGACTAATATATAGGCTAATATATAAACTAGAGAGTAAAATAATATTATTTTAATTGGGGGATATGATTGCTCAGTAAATGGATTGGCTCTTTAGAGCGGTCCTAATGGTAATTGTGAGATAAGTTTGTTGATAGTTGATGTTGGGCTGACGTGACGAAAGATAAGTGGAAGATAAATATAATGTATTATAAAAATAATTATTGTGTGATGTGATGTTGTAATGGTGATAAATTTAAAATGATTGTAGAATATTGTCTCTTCTATTCTCTAGAAATAGATAATGAGAGAAATAATCTCCAAAAGAATTGATCTATATTGCTCTTGTTATTTTCTATTTATTAAAATAAATACTCTATCCTAATAAAAAGTGTAAGAGAATATGTCTACAACTTTCTTATTAGGGCTGCTCTTACGAGAGGATGTTTTCGAGAAGAAAAGTAAAAGTGAGACAACAATTGAAATCAATGCCTTTTGTTATAAATATACTCGTATTATGTGGATGTCCATTAGATATAATATCTATCTCCCCCGTGTAACGTACTAGCCCGCAGCTAGTTTCCTTAATAGCTAAATCTCGACGCTAGCACGATAAATATATTGGATAAGTATCGATGCAAATATATGATGTAATCGACGGATGTATTTACACCATGAAGTCACGTGTGTAATATCGTGACTTGATTAAACGGTACCACGCTAGTATTTATCCACCATGAATTGCCAATTATCACATGGCAACACATGGGTTGCCTGCAATGTATCACATGCATGGTGAGGGTTTGCGCGCCACCTCCTATAGGCTATACATCTATTACTTCTCATGCGTGTATATATATTGTGTATGTAATCGTAAGAGATATACTTGGTCAATTCGTCCGTTTACAATTTGCTTTGATGTCTTTGTGTATATTTCTTATACTTTTGTATTTCTTAGCATTGATGGTTATATATATTTTATAACACGTTATCAGCACGAGTCTCTACCGTTTGAGCCGTGTGATACAAATCTCTTTTTTCCAATAAGCCTTAGCTCCTGAAAGGCACGTACATAAAACAAAAGCTTTCAGCTTTTACATGGTGAACAATAAAAAGATGAAGATCAAGTTCTCTTTCACTCATCAGCTACCGATTCTTCTATTCACTGGAAGATGGAAGTTGTTGTTCTTTCATGGCATCGATCAACAACGATAACAACTGAGAGATGGTGTATCAACAAAAACCAATTCGGATGGAACAATTCCGAGTTCCGACTTCCGAGTTCGGAATCAACGGGAAAAGGGTGGAAGCTCGTCAATTTAGATTTGTTGGTGATGGAGTTTTGGATTGCCGCTTGAAAAAAGAAGGAGAAGATTGAGTTGGTTGATGCTGCTGCTTCACAAATTTTGCCATCGAAAGAGCTCCGGGATGCTATGGAGCCACCAAAGTTTGATATGACTTCCGTTTTTGGGAGAAGACGAGATATGGAAGATGCAGGGTCAATAATAATAATAAATATTATTGATATACTCTTCCGGTTATTATCGGTATTCTGGACTTCTATTATTTAATCATCAATCGATGATTATCTCTTATTGACGTTGATCAATTATTCGGGATTTATATATCGATACACATCTGGATAATCTATTGGTCTATCTTATGCGATATATAGAGATCTATTATTGACCGACGGAGTCAATAATTTATAATGGTGATCATATTCTATACCTGAGGTAAACTATGGAGGTAAAAGTTTATTTATTCAATTTATATATTATGATCAATATATCATACGGTGATATTATTATATATTGAAATATATAAATTATTGGTAAAACGATGATGCATTACCATTCCTCGTAGTGAATGTGTATAAACGGTTTAAATGCATCAAATTATATAGATCCGTTCCCAGAAGTGAACGTGATTAAATTATTTAAGATGTGCCGGTTGACCCAAATCCATTCCCAGAAGTGAATAAGATGAAATAAAATATTTGAGGTGTATCAAATTACGAGTCCATTCCCGAAAGTGAATAGGACCACTTAATGAAAGTATAAAAGTTACACCAAATTTTATAGGTTCATTTCGAAAGTAAATGTGGCTAAGTCATATATTTGAGATATATCGAATAACACGAGTCAGTTCCCGGAAGTGAATGTGACCAAATTATATTAAAGATTCATCAAATTATACGGTCTAATTCCCAGAAGTGAATTTGAGTAAATTTATTATTTATGATGTATCAGATTACGTATGTCAATCCCTAGAAGTGGATATGACTAAACTCGAAATTTATGATATGTCATATACGACATATCCGTTCTTAGAAGTGAACATGGATAATTAAATATTCTAGATGTGTTGAGATACACGAGTCGCCTTCTCAAAGAGAACGTGAATCTAGATAATGTATACGGTTATTTAAAGATGTATCGAATCACGTCGATCGGTTCCTGTAGTGGCGTGACATAGATAAGATCAGATTTTAAAATCGTCATAATAAATATCACCGTAAGTGAGTTGATGACGCTAAGGGAAAACGATACATCTCAGTAGAACCCGGTATACTATGAGTTTGTTTTATAATTTATTATATATTAGATATATACATACATATTTATTTATGCATTTATTTATTTATGTATTTACTTTTGCATCTCTTAGATTGAGTCCTCAAGACCGAGTCTAAGATAAAGATCATTTTGTCTTGCATAACTTTGATTAGAAGATTTGATCACCTGAAGATGATTATTCATTTAAAGGTATATAGTGATGGACCGTAAGCTCATCGGAAGCACTTGTATGCTCGTAAAAGTGAATATGAAATTCACGAAATAAATACGGACTCAAGTCAATATGAAATGGAATGATGTTCCAATGAATGACCAAGTCTAGATAAGAAAATTCAAGAAGAACATGGTGACACTTCTTTAATCCTCGTAAAGGATTGTTTTTATCGTTATGATAATATGCTCTCAGTAGTAGCAATATTGAAAGAAGTGGTTTATATTCAACAAAATGATTATCATAGAATAATCATGAAACCCGATCTATTTGGTCCGGTCCATTCCTCAAGTGAATGATATATAGTATAAATTACTTATGCCTTTTATTTATAATAGGATATAAATAGCATGCGAGTAGTAATTTTACCTTTGTTATTTAATTTAATTCATAAACGTGTCTGCATTCATAAACAAAACCATGGTCAATATATCCCTGATGGATATCACAAACGTTTGTCTCCTTGGAGGGGAAGATTTGTCCACCAGAAGTGGAACAAAACGATATTAAATTCCAGAAGAATAATGAAAATCGATTTTCACGAAGTGGTATTGAAAGGCCACTGGTCGCGTACTTGTTGTACGGCAAAATATCCGGATAAGAATAATGAAGCTTCAACATCATAGTAAAGGCAATGTCATGACACAAATACTATATGTTACGGTCATCCTGAAGATGATCTAGATATGATAAACTTTGTTTATTATTTTTCAAAGTCTCAAACGCAGAGAAGTTGTGCGGATATCCCATGATGTGGATATTAAATTGAGACATCGGAAGAATTAAAAAGATATAAATCTCTTGAAGAGATAATATAGTTCTTCCTGATTGAGTCGATATCTCGTAATGTTTGTTGATACTCGTATAAATGGATACACATTGACATGTAGAATCCCACATAGGGATATCACATCGAAATGCTGAATCCCACAAAGGGTTATTGTAAACTTACGTAGATATGACTTATAATGAAATGTTTTCCCGAGATTAGGGGGAGGAAAGTAAACTTGAAGTTTATAAATCTCGTGGAAAAACATTATATTAACACACATTTTATCACCGGACGCATTTAATTACTCTCGAAGAGTGAGCAGCTGCAAATGCCTTGGTTGGATTAAATGTCGCAAAAATATTTGTCCCAGAAGGAAAAGTCCCAGTAGGACATGTGAAGGAAAGTCCCAGTAGGACATAGAATATGATACGTATCAAATTAATGAAAATAACGCTATAAGCGTTAAAGACCAATTGGTTTAATAAATAAAATTCCTCAAAAGAGGTTATGACTATATTATTTATGAGAACTCTGGAAGAGTTAGGAAATTAGCAAATGCTCGAGCAGAAAATAATACAGTCTATGAAGCTCCGGAAGAGCAATGAAATACTCCCGATGAGTAATGTAATCATAAACCCTTGACAAGGTCAAGGATAGAAAATGTAAAACAAGTGTTAATATATAATGTGTGTGGAACAAATAATATGCAATTGTCATACATACATGAGGGGGAGAAATAAACCTGGAGTTCATTCCCTCATGTATCTTCTTACAACCCCTGAAGAAAATGTAATGATTCCTGAAGAATCAGAAATTGCATAGTGATGTTAGTTATGTTTAACGCTTAGAGTGTGAGAAACATATTAGTTCCAACAAATATAAATCTCATAGTGTTGAGATAATGAATTAATGTTATCATCATTTGAAAAATGAGATACGATAATGAACGAGATTCATAAAAGAGGCAAACATGTTTAGAAATGTTGAAGTCGCTTTGAAGCAAATATAGTGAGGCAAGCATGTTTGAAATATCGTAATCGCTCAAGAGAAAGTAGTGCTGAAGCACACAAGACGCTAGAGCGTGCTCAAAGCATATAAGACGCTAGAAGCATGCCGAGAACACATAAGACGCTAGAAGCGTGCTCAAGAATATAAGATGCTAGAAGCGTGCACGAAAGCTTATAAGACGTTGAAAGTATTAAATGCCTGAAGCATACTAAGTGTATGAAATACACAATATATGTTGCATAAGGTACCCTGAGAAAGGATAAATAATATTGATCTCGAGAAAGTTTGGATCTGTAATTAAGCTCCGGTAGAGTTATAAAGATGATAAAGTATGAGTATTTGACTTATACTATTCGTATCCAATACTTGCACATGCAAGATGTCATTTGGCCTCAAGACCAATGATTGTACTCTTTTTCCCTTTAACGGATTTTTCCCACTGGGTTTTCTTAGTTAAAGGTTTTTAACGAGGCAATCAGTGCACAAGAGCGCATATGTCATGAATCTTTTTCCTTGATCGGATTTTTCCCACGTGGTTTTTCCAAGCAAGGTTTTGGTACATGCCATATATGTTATACAACTCGAGATCAAACGGAAAGCAAGTCGAGGACTTGTTAGTTACATGGATGATTGATATTATCCGCCCCCAAAGCAAGCCTCAAATTGGCGCTTCATTCAAGATAGTGGTACATCAACCTCCTGGTCTTTGGATTTAGCAAAGTTTGGTCGCGACATCCTCAAATCATGACGAAATGATAGCTATTTATGAAGCCATCCAAGAATATGTTTTATTCGGATCATTAGCACAATAGATCGACCGAAACTTATGGTTTATTTATCGAGAAAGAGAAGCTAGCTTGATTATACGAAGAAGATGCAACGTGTATTGCTCGATTAATTGGTGGCTACATAAGAGATGACCGGATAAAACATATTTCACCAAATCTTCGTAGAAAAAGCCATATTGATGTTTAGCGAATCGAGATCAAGAGACAATCCGTAAGATTTATTCACTATAGTATTAACTACCGCTATGTTCGAGAGTTTGATCCGGAAGATCGGGATGCACCAACTTGAAGACCTCAAGAGATGTTCAAATCGTGGAGTAAAACACGAATGAAGGTGTATACTTTTTTCCTTCATTATGAGTTTTTCCCACAGGTGGTTTTTCATAATGAAGGTTTTAACGAGGCGATTCTTTGTGGATGGACATCCAAGGGAGTGTTATAAATATACTCGTATTATGTGGATGTCCATTAGATATAATATCTATCTCCCCCGTGTAACGTACTAGCCCGCAGCTAGTTTCCTTAATAGCTAAATCTCGACGCTAGCACGATAAATATATTGGATAAGTATCGATGCAAATATATGATGTAATCGACGGATGTATTTACACCATGAAGTCACGTGTGTAATATCGTGACTTGATTAAACGGTACCACGCTAGTATTTATCCAGCCGCAATTGCCAATTATCACATGGCAACACATGGGTTGCCTGCAATGTATCACATGCATGGCTGAGGGGTTTAGCGCCACCTCCTATAGGCTATACATCTATTACTTCTCATGCGTGTATATATATTGTGTATGTAATCAGAAGAGATATACTTGGTCAATTCGTCCGTTTACAATTTGCTTTGATGCTGTGTATATTTCTTATACTTTTGTATTTCTTAGCATTGATGGTTATATATATTTTATAACACCTTTGACCTTTTTTTTTTCTTTGAAGGAAGATACAAAATAATAATAATAGTAATAAGAAAAGTGGAACTCACAGTCAACAACCCTACTCTAGTTATTTCTCTTTCTACCGTCTGCTTCTGGAGAAGAGTTATTTTTTTATGATTTGTGAGGTCAATCCTATGCCCTATTTATACTACTAATCTTCTGCAGATAAGTCCTAATTTAAAATTTTCTGTTTTAACAACTTATCTCTCATCTCCTAATTTTAATATTAGCTGTTAAGATATCAGATTTTTTTTTTTTTTGTTGTAACAACCTACACTTTATCCCTAAATGATAGTCCTCAATTGGTACGAATTATCTCAAAAAAAAAAAAAAAAAAAAAAAAAAAAAAAAAAATCATACGGCACCAACCATGTTCTTATCATTATTGCTATGGCTTCCAAAAAAGTAGATATGTATATTCATCTCAAAGAGTTATATCTGTATTACTTGTTCGGTCATTTGCAAACAAAATAATAATAAAATAAATAAGGTTATAATAAGTTTCCATTTGTTTATTTTATAATATCCACTGTTAATAGTATAACCAATAATAGCATCTTGTATGTCCGACTAACAACCCAATAATTCGGGGTGTTACAGATAAATTTCTTCATCTTCCTCTTTTCTGATTCAGATCGTTTTTAATCTGAATCATCGCTTTTTTAGAACTGTCTCCTTCGATTTATCTTCAGCAGCTTCTTTTGTTTGTAGAAAGGCAAAAATCCTTTTTTGCAGATCAGGATATTCCAGTGAATCATCATCATTGTCATCATCATCATTCTTCTTCGATTTTAAGGTCTCTCCTTTAGTAAACTTCCTCCAATAGTTGTTTCTTATTAGAGAATACCCATTACTCAATAATTCTTCAGAACTGTATAGTTGAGATAGATGAGTGATGTCATATAGACCAAACACCCATTTTTCTTCGCTCCAACAAAGACTTGTTGTTCTCTTTGATTTTCAATTGAGCTGAACTTCCAATGTTGATAAGCATAAAGTCTTCTACAGTCCGCTTCAATTAATTTTCCAATTTCGACAAAAGGATCAAGCTAGGTTATGATATCTTCGGTTTCTCTAGGAATTTCCACATTAGATTCAGCTAGAGTTCCATCTTGTTCTTCTGTTTTCTCAGCTTCAGTTTTGCTTGTTTCTTCCTCAGCAACAACTGGGATGATAGACGATTCAGCTTCAATTTTTGGAACTACTGTAGATATTGTGGCATGTTTACTTTCCAGCTTTTCCTCAACAACTTTTTCGTTTTCATCATCACCATGATTCAAAGAACTTGTTTAGAACCTTCTTCGATTCAACACCAAGCCCTGTGGTTCAATTTCCAGCTTCGAGAATCGGTTCCATTTCTTTCTCAGGTTCAACAACCTTGTTATGATTTTCTTCTTCAATAAATTAATCCAAAGTGATGACTTGTACAGGTGCAGATTCAATTTCAACAACTTCTTTGCCTTCTGACTAAGCAGCTTCCAGCTCTCTAATTGATTCTTCATACTCCAGTCGGGACGCTGACTTTTACGGTGTTGATCTCGGACTTGGCTATTAGGTTGAGCATAGCAATCACACTGGTCCAATCGGGTTCTTCATCATCGTCGCTTTCTTCATCATCAACCTCGCCTCGGGTTTGTTCCCCGAGAGTCGACCTTCAGTAATGATGAAACTGATTCTTTCTCAATGACTGGTTCTTTCTGAGCATCAACTGGTTTTATGAGGGTTTCTTTAGTTCTCGACTTCTTTGCTTGTCCTTCAATAATAGAAGTCTCTGATTTTGCTGGTGAAGACTCCATAATCTTCTCATCTTCTTCATCAACATTGGCTTTTACTGAAGCTTCCAGCTTCCTCTTTTTGTCCCTTAATCTCTCAAGATATTCCAATGCTTGATGGTAGTGACTTTCTTGGATGGTCTCTTCCTTTTCTTTCTAGGTTCAAATTCGGAACCTTCTCGCTTTCTTTTCCAAATTTTTCTTCTTTCACCGCAATTTTGCCATCAACAACTGCAGTAGATCCCTTCTTGCAATTCGAAATGATCAATGATCCTCTCAGTGCTAATAATGCAAGTGTCTTCTTATGATAGAATCTTCCTGTCTTGACGTCAGTTTTCTTCTTTGGTATATCAGAAGATTGTCCTATCAATTGATCCAGTATGTATCTCTGCCAATTAAACTTTTCTCCAAACCATATCACATATAACAAATCTATCTTGGTGCCGGATAGATTGCTAAAATTGCCAGCACTCCCAATTACACATTTGGCTAGCATCTTGGTTAGATAATCAAACTCTGGTTTGAGAAGACTTGTGCCTCCCGATAGTGAAACATTTGAATCTCCTTTAATTGCAATGTATTTCCACAATTTATCTCTTTCCTTCTTGCTTAATTTTATAGAAGCAGAGTATCCGGATTTGTTGAAACCAAAAATATCTGCAATAACATCTTTAGTGACCTTGATTTCTTTTCCATTGACTCTAGTGATATATGCATTTTCTCCTTTTAATTATGTCCTTCCAAACTCATAGAAATTGCCAATGCTCTCCAAGCAAACATTCTCTAAGGCAATATTGAATATTTGTTCAAGACCTTTGATCTTTCTGATTTTCTCTACAATTTTCTGGGCTAGTTCTTGAATTGCATACCTCGCAATAAATTGATCGAGTGAAATGATCAATCCAACTTCAACTCTGGTAAAAGTCATAATTTTTTATAGTTGTTGTGATTTAAGAAGATTGGAATATAGAGATGCTTTTTCAGACTAAGGTTTGAGCAAAAACTGAGAGTAAGGAATTGATAAGGATGATACAAGGTATTTATAAGTGGTAGATTTGGTTGTTATAAAAAATTTTGAGTGGGTTTTTGAAAAGTCTTGTCATGAATCAAATCAGGCGATGAGATGCGAAAAAGGTGGTGAGTGGAGAAGATGAACGGTTGAGATCAATGTAGGTTACAGCTTCTACCATCTGTAGAATGTATCAGTAAATGCAGTTGATACGGCATATTTCCAGCTGTAAATGTTCTGCTTGATCTTATCCACACCTTGATCAGTTCTCAGTTTTTTCAGTTATGAGATTCTCAGTTGACATTGGACTTCTCAGCTCCACAAACTTTCTCAGTAGTCAGTTTTCTCCTGCAAAACAAGTTAAGAAGTTTTTGGTACCCATATCTGTTTGGGTCCTTTTTGATTAGCCTTTGGAATAATTCTTGAATTAGAATTAATTCCCTTTTTGAGAGCTTTAAATTTCCTCAAAGTTGATTTCATTTCTCTCAAATATCTTTCTTGACCTTTTGACTCGATCGTCTTTTCCCTGAAAATCTTGTGAGACTGATTTGGTCTGGTTGTGATCCTACATCCATCCCAGGTCTTCTTTAGTATGAAGAGTCTTCCTTCCCCCGTAATCTATTATTCCGTGAATGAGTTCCATTCTTTGGTGAATATGACTTGAATGTTCTTTTGATGATCTCTCGATCGCTTCGCTTTTTAGTCGTCTGAACTTTTCAGAATTCATGGCTTTGCGGTTTGCCACCAACTCGATTTTATAGTTTTGTCGCTTTTTATCGAGATCATCTTTGAGTTTTTGTCGAGTTCTAACAACTTCAATAGTTTTCTGAGTTCCCGACTTTTGTGCAGTCACAAACTTAGGTGCCGGCGCAGCTGAACTAGGTTTGAGCTTAGAATTCAGTTGTTTGTTAAACCCTAAACCTACTATGTCTCAAAATGGTTTTCCGGTTTGAATCGAACTTTAGTATTTGGATCAATTGATGATTCTAAGATATTTATAACTTCATTACTTCATCAATTGAGCCAAAGACATTGTGTGTTCATTGTTAGCCTTGATAAAGTTGATCTCAAAGATTCAATCTTAGAACTTCACTTTCAATGATTCTTTTTCCTTTTTGGCATTCTCATAATTCTTTTGAATTTCCTCTAACTCCTTCATGAGTATGTCAAAGGTTTCATTGAAATTTGCATTTCTATGATTGTTCATGGCCGTGTGACAGTTGGATGTGGAAGCATTTACCTCATGAAAATTGATTGATAAATTCTCAGTTCTAGCTTCTTCATATTCCATTATCTGCTTGCCTTTACTTGATTCATCAATTCCTTTCTTGCTTCAAATCTAAAACAGATGATTTCTTCATCACTTTCACCGTGATCTTATGCAGAAGACTTACCGGTAAAATCTCGAGTTCTTATCACTTATGCTCTCAATTGGATCTTCAACAAATGTCTTAATCAATTTTTCTAGGGTATCGAAAAACAAGAGCCTACAATTTACTTTTGGATTCATCAAATCTTAAAAATGAGCAGTTAATCAAGTTTCTAAAGTGGTGTTGTGTATCCATGATGCAGGTATGATGACTTGAAAACAATTTAAAAGACTAAGGACCAAGCACTCTAGAATCAAGATCGGTTGCTTGAATCGATAAAACCTCAATCGGAGATCTCTTCAATAGTAGAAGATTTTCTCCGATACCAATTGTTGGTATCGGAATAATCGATGCCTCGAGCGAAAGAACGATTTGGATCGCCTCAAAAGGAAGAAGCGCTCCGATACCAATTGTTGGTCTCTGAAAAGGATGACATAAGTTTAGACCGGGGGGGGGGGGGGGTGAATAAACATGTCCCCAAAAACGTAGATTTGAAACAATTTAGGTGCAACTGAAACTTGTGCGGAGTTAAGCTAACATAGCTGAGTATAAGTCAAGACTTATGCTTAACTGAGTTAACCGGCGATTACGAGATATGGAAGGTGTTTGACTCCGGTAAGGATGTTTTCAAGCGCTACTAATTCTTCTGTCGCTATAGCAAAAATTGTTTATTCGCAACTTTAAGAAGCCTCGTTAGATTCGGAACAAGGCAGTTTAAAAAGCCTCAAAATAATCAAAATATATACATTCGCAAGTGACTCTAAAGCTACACAATTGATACGTTCAAAAAAGACCATACATCCATTTATTGACACATTGAAAAACGCCCATATAGCCTCAGATGCCACACTGGAAAATGTCTCAAAAGCTCCCTTATGCTACATCGGAAAAAGTATCAAAAGCTCCCTACGCCGCACTGTAAAATGTCTTAAAAGCTCCTTACGTCACATTGGAAAACGACTCAAAAGCTCCTTATGCTATACTGGGAAACGCCTCAAAAGCCCCTAAAATCAAAGACAACCCCTAATGGTTTAATCGCAGCGAAAAAACCAATTACAAATAGACAGAAAGTTACCATTGGAAATTACTTTTTAAATTTACGAGAACTTTACTATTGCTTAAGCCATGATACAAACTGATGCTAGACTAACTAGCAGGCAGGCTGACCAAATCACACATTTTAGTCAAATACGGACACATTTGACCCAATAAAATGTGAGATATAGACATAAAAATAGGAAGAACAAGGAAGCTTTGCATTAATGATTAATAGAGTAACAACGGGCAGTAATTTTAGCTAGAATAGTGGGAGTGGTATGAGGAAATGAATTTTGGATTCGATCCTTGAATATCACGAAAAATTTATTTTTCTGTTTTCAGATTCGTTGGAACAAATGGATTCACTTTCATCTCGATACTACAGTTGCCTTAAAAAAGTGAAGATGACATTTGTAGTACGAATCTGAGACTCGGATTTTTGTTTGATAAAGACAAAACCACTAAGAAAAGCTGAATAGGTATGTGTAAGACATCTAAAACTATTAAAGGTAAAAGGTTTCCGTATTAAGAAAAACGACCCTTAAGTATCTATTAATTAGTGCATATATCCTAGAGATAAGACCCGACGACTGGCTAAAGGTGATTCCTATCTCCCAGTTTAGGAACACTATCTCAAAGGAACAATGCCTAAGTTCCTTTCAATCGGGAGAGGGTAATAGATTTGAAGAGGTAACATAGCTTGTTCATAATGACCTTCGGGGTCTAGTGAGAGATACAAGATAGTGGGAGATTTTGAATGGTGACATTTTGTCTGATAACTACTCAAAACGCTGGTTAGTTTATCGAAAGAATACGAGGAGGAGTCTCTGATTTTAGCAGAGAATAGAGTATTCCATGCTCAGAAAAAGGCTATCGCATAGTCTTTGGACTGATGCTCGGCCTGCCTTCAAGTGGAGTGTTTTTCACTGAGGAAGAAACCGTAGCCTCGCCTTGCATAGTTAGTTATGTGCTACAATACACTGCTTAACTCGGTTAAGATATTGTTGCAAAATAATAGTTAACATTATTATGTAAACCGAGAAGTCTACCTAGAAGATGCTCGTGAATTTATGGATAAGGAGTGAATTCGGTTCACACCACTTCCGTCAATGTAGGCATTTAGCACTTAGTGCTTGAAGGTAGCACTGGAGATTTTGCACACACGCGCAGAATATAACTATTCGTGAAATCTCTTAATGTGACGAGGGAAGGTTGGTTATAAGATTCTTGAGATCAGAAGATGACAGTTGAACTGTCACAAGCCTTCTGATAGAATCTATAAGTAACAGCCGAAAACCTTAGAGTACGGTTACCTAAAGGTAGTTACTATCTGATTTAACCAGACCACGTCCAACATCGGTTGTTGGTTACACTGACAAATACTACTAGATCAGAATGTCAATCCACCCGAAACGCAGTGGGAGTATGGTTTAAACGTTGACCCATTGTGGATTTGTGTACTTTACGGTCTGCTCGGGTGATTGATAACCTATGGCTCTTTGTGGGCTGTATAGGATTCTGATCATAGAGGTTGGTTTGAAAGCCTTAACCCTGTGAATGGAGTTTTGGTACTCCAGTTCTGTTCAGCCTCTTGTGAAACCACCGAGTGTCTCAGGCCCAGTGGGAGTAATTGGATCTACGCCGAAAAGAGTCGAATGAATAGGAAAGTTTAACTCTCAACACAAAGCTGAGTGGTCTAGGGGTGATTCCCTGAAAAGTAGAGAGTTAAATAGACCTTGAACTCTCTCACCACTCCGCCTTGCTAGATTCCGTTAGAAAGCAGAAAATAGGGATGATTCCCTGAGACTTTCTTGCCGAAAAACGGAGTCTGGATTCATTCGGAACAGAAGGGTCTTGGTTAGAACAAATGGCAGGTTGACTGCCGGGACTTATGTCTTTTCTGGATGTAAGAGAACCTCTCGGTCATTAAAATTCGCATGTTTTAAAATATGTGGACTTGACCAGAATATTGATAAGTCTTTTGTAGACTGGTATCAATATTGGTAAAATAGTAGTATTAGTGTTCGTGAAATGTAACATCAAAAGCAGATTGGAAACAAACATGAGTGTGTTATCTGAAGTCAGAAACTGACACGCCAAGATTCTCTAGATGAGAGAATGGACTATATTCTAAGAATTTAATTCGGTCAAATTCACAGGAATGAGTCATTGGCTATCCTATCTATCTTATTGGTTACGATGATCTTGCATATACTGATGCAACATTCAACGAGAGTAGTCCTACCCTACCTCTCAGGAATGAATCTCTAAATCTTCGGATAAAGAGAAAATGGGATAAAGTCTCTCTTGGATAACGGAAAGTCAGGTTATAACAAGTCAATAGTAGTCGAATCTCGGATTCGAGCATTGAATAGCAGTTTAGTACGTCCTCAGGTATCTTTAGAGAACGAGGAATCATATGCTTGTATATTCAGGTGCAAACTTGAATATGGTTGACTATAATCGATTCGACTTGTAGTCGATTAAGGATGATCATTAAGTTGATCTCGGCTCGGTGTTTACTCTTAGTGCTTAGAATTTCCTTTTTGCTCTGGGTAATTCCAGTCCGATAAGTGATATCACTTCATCGTGAAAACAAGTGAAGAGATAGCGTAGAAGGATCTTCTCGATCACAAGAAGTCAAAAGCATATTGAGAGAGAGTACCGCCTGATTGGAAGGACCGGCAACGTTTCAATCCTAAAGATCGTCTCGAGTCGACAACCTAACTAATTAGTGTACCAAGTCGGGTGCTTGGAGGGTACGACATTGAGGGATATATCTCATCTGCTTTTGGAGCAAGTGGGAGAGTGTTGTGAATAAGATGACAAAGGGTGTGCTCTAAAAACAATCGTTGCTTGTCATTTCGTGCAAGTGGGAGATTGTTAGGTGTAGTGCCTGAAAGACAATTTGTGTAATTGTTTTTAATAATGGATGACAGAATTTATCTCTCCTTATTACTTGCTTTGTGTTAGTAAAGTAATACACTGCTGCAAATCCTAAGTATATCTGTATGTAACCACTTAACTCAGTGTATGGATTACACGTGAGGACTGAGTTAGTGAAGATATGCTTAAACTGTTAGTCCGTGGTGTACTTAATCAGTGTTTAGGGTATCTTGATTAAAACACCAATAATACGCCCAGAACACCTTAGGGTGTGATAGTCTTATCTGGACTGTCGGTAGATGGTACCTACGTGGGGCATTTATATATGATGGCATTTCATATAGGACTAGACCGATTTAATCTTTATTTATCGGTATAATTCCATAATCGAGGAATCTTATTAAATTATTAGATGATCATATATGGATCAACCTTAATCCTGAGGTGATCACAGGGTGCTGCTTGTCTCAGGGTAGTGTTTGATGTGTTAGTTACGGTTCACTTAAATATGTGTTCCAAGACACTTCTCATTGGCACTATCTCCTGCTGAGTGAGTAGTTCTGATTTTCACAGACATGGAATCCATTCCTTCCTGCGGGAAGTAGAGAGACAGTCCCCTTATTCGTTAGCCCTAAGAAAGTGATCGATCCCGGGAGTTCATATTAGACTAATTGATCACTAGTCAGATATGTGAACTAATTGATCATCAGGGGGTTAATGGTAAATATGGATAAGATATTCTGTGTCGGGTTTACGGAGATATCCCAGTCAGAGTGGACAGTCTATGGAGGGTTAATCCGTATGTAGTGATTATATCAGTGGACGCTTATTTACTCATAGGGTTGAGTGTAAGTATATATCTATAATTGGTAAAGTTCATTTTCGGGTTTATGGTGGCGTAATCCCGGAATTAATAATTTAATATATATATTCTGTTCGACGAATAATATATTAAATTATTGGAGCTACTGGTTATAGGTACATGGTCCCCAATGTGGCTTCTATAATTCGGGCTTATATTCTTGTTTATTTGGGCCTCAGAAATAATTAATTGGCTGGGCCAATTAATTGATATGCGTGGATATTATTTAATTACTAAATAATATAATACACATAAAAGACATTTTATGTGGGCTTAAAACCCTACTAGGTGGTGCCAATCTCCATTGTAAAACATAAGAATTGACTTTCTTGTGTTTTGGTAAATAAAAGTTATGGTAAATTTATAATTGATTGATTAATTGATCATAATCAATTATATATGGAATTATCCTTTATTGTGATTAATAATTAATTATTTATTTAATTAATTATAATACTTGGAGTGCAAGGATTTACTCTCCTATAAAAAGAGAGTTCTTCCAAGACAAAATGGGATTGCAATTTTCGGCCACCATAGTAAAAATAAGAGATAAAAATTTGTTTTTTGTCTCGGGTCGGGCAGAAGCTTCTGCAAAATCTGCAGAAGCTTCCGCGGTCGGGTTGAAGTTAAACTTGAGGTGCTTATCAAGGAGGTGCTTATACCAAGAAGGGTGTCCACCAACCACCGTTTGGAGAAGACATTGGAAGATCAAGGCTTCTTGTCCTAAGATCATAGCTTCTCTTCCTACTATTGGTATGGTTTTTTTAACCCCCTTGTAGTAATTAAATCCTTTGTTTATGTGTTATAATATATGAATCATGATCCATCCGCTGCGCATAGATCTAATTTGTTTAGATCTAAGATCCTACTTCCTACACTCTCTACTTGATCAGCTTGGTCTGGAATACCGAAAAATTCCGAGGGACGAAACTTCAGAAGTGTTCGAGCTGCATGTCCTCATCTTGATTGGCATGACCTCATCCAGTACCCATTTTCCGGTTTTGCACATTAGGCCCATTACGCTCATTGGCCAATAAGGTTACAGCAGCACTCAGTTGTCCAAGGATGGCAGCCAAGGTTGGGTCTACCCCTGGCATGTTCTGCTGATTAATGTTGCCTTGGGGTTGTTCGACATTTTCCTATTCGTCATTCGGATTTGGGTCTTCTCCCTGGCCTAACCTTCCCACTGGCTCATTCTCGTTCAAGTTCTTCCTCATTGAGAGCCGCTACCTACAATCATGTTGTGGTAGTTCACCTGTGTACCGCGTCGTGCCATCTGCAAGGAGTTAATGTTTAATATCTCTCGAGCCTACAACCAATTCGGACCGTACGGGAAGAAATAAAAATAAAAAACTAAAAAAAAGACAAGAAAAAGAATAATAATAATAATAATTTTATTAATTTCAACCACCTAAAATTGCCAATGTTTTTATTACCAAAACAAAATCATCCAAGCCGAAAGATTATTGTCCTAATTTTATTATGTATATAAAAAAACCATCGCAAAAGAATCAGCCCATCACATGATCCCCTGTTTCATGTGCTCGATCTTCCTCTTTGCATCACACAATGCAAGCTTCAAGTCCCGAATCTCCTCTCGTAGGGCTAAACACTCATCCCAGACCCACCTTTCGTATCCATTGGCCCAGTGGTATTCTCTACCCCGGATTGTCAAGGGGTTACGGAGATAAGCAATCTCTAATGGTGTTTCTTCCCAGATCAGAGATCCATGGTCTTCCATCATCGGGTCCGGCAGAGGTTCCGGAACATACTCCGGAGTTGGCGTGTCTTCATGCTCCACATTTGCTTCTACCCCGTGATTTTCCCCTTCATTAGGATCTTGCTCCTCTGGGTCCTCTTCTTCAGGGTCTTCTTCTGGCTCAGAATCATCGTATTCTACCATGATGACGTCAACAGGCAGGTCTTTGTGGGGCTGCTCCTTAGTAAGTTCCATAGAAGTTCCCTCTTGACCATTTTTCTCAGCATGCTTCCAGATTGGCCCGTTTATATTTGGGGGAAAGGTCCTGATCACCCCCACCCTTTTCTTTGGTTTAGCTTGTCCATTTGTTGACCCAATATTCAGTAAAGAGGCCATTTCCTGAAAAATACAATATCCCAAAAATGATATAAAAGCAAAGAGTTTATATTATACTAGGTTTTAAGTCTTATTAAGCTCGTTCTTCCTATGTTCCCTCATAAAAAATGAAGTCCCTATGGGTCCTTATCCTAACACCTTTACAAATTGAGCTTTGATACCAACTGTAATAGGCTTGTCCCCGACCCCTAGGATCCACTGGGTTCTAAAGAGGGACAAGCCGGCGATCCACTGCCTAAGTGCTGATTTTCAAAAAAACACTTATCGAACTAGATATTTATTCAAACATTACTAAATCTAGATAATAAAAAAAACATCCCAACTCCAAAATGCAAGATCATCGTCAAATTCTTATTACAATGGAAAAACGAAACTCAAAGAAATTGAAAATCAAAGCTAGACACTAAGCTGTCAGGTCAACATTGAACTCTTCGTCCACTCCCCCTCCCAGAACAGCCTCCAAGGTAACTCCGCATACCTCACCGCCCTGGTGTCCTTGTTCCATACCTAAAAAAAATGTTTCACAAATGTGTGAGTTAAAAAATTAGCCCAGTGAGTTCCGGTGCGTGTGTCCATGGCTTACATACACAAAACAATAATTACCCAAAGCCGTTTAAATTGTTATCATATAAGGCTTTTTCCTTTCCCTGCATATGATAATAGATAACGACACTGCAAAACATGTTAATTTGCAAGGAGTATAAATGGAAGGTAATTTATTGAATTTAAGTTTATTAATTCGCTTGACACCGACTTGCTTTAGTCGATGAGTCATTACCAACCTACTCCAGCATGTTTTTCTTCCGCACATCACAAGGAAGCAAGCTATTACCAGACAACTCCGGACGATTGTCAGGGAAATGACTTAGACCTTCGCCCAGTGAACCTCCCAAAAGGATCCAGCCAACCCCACTGCCCTCCAAACAACGACATAGCCGTCGGGCCATGCTTTCCGAGCCATGCACATGGAACATCGGGGAATTTCGGTACCATCACCCTAGGACTGTCGATGAGGCACAATTAAGAGGCCCCGAGACCGGTGACTTGCCGTTCTGCGGTGCAATAACCCTAACTCCTCTAGTCTCTAAGAGTTTACATCAATCAGGAACAAGAATTGGTTATCATACTGGTCTTTCCATTAATTTCACGATGATCGATGTACGTCAAAACCAAACTTTATAAGACTGTAATGTCAACTATTATTCAAATGGAAGTTTGTATTACATATATATATATATATATATATATATATAATGCTTATTGCAAAATTTAAATGAGGTACTTATTAAAATTCACATCCTCCTAGGAATATATTTCGGATAATTATATAATTGTCAACTTATAAGCATCTCAAGCTAAACTAGTAAATGTTTGGAAATCAAGAGTCTGAAAATTTTACGTACACTAGAAAAATTTTGAACGAAGCATTCTAAAACATGGATTGATAAAAACATCATAGTTTACTCTTCTTTTAATATCCCGACCAATCCATCAACCTATATATCATCATAATATTAGACTAACCACGGTAGTGGCTCCTTATAGCTCTCTTTATTTACATTACGGTTCACTTTTTTAACACCCAATAAAACAATCAACTTCAATAATCACTCCCTATACAATTCCTCAAATTTATTTTTTCTCTCATCTCAACTAACAAACCAACATATTTTCCCATAAAATTAAAATGAAATATTTTATAGTTACAAAATAATATTTTAGTATGATGTATGCGTTTATAAAAATTTATTGTGTCAATCATTGTGACATAACCGTTATACATATATTTTTGAAAATAGGATTCAAAATTATTTAGTCGTACGTTCCAGTATCGGTCAGGTGTACCATGACTTTGCAACTATTGCAATGCGAAAATTATAAGCGGAGGAAATGGCGTATAGTGGTTGTTACTTGTGTACATTGAAGAACGGGGCATATTGTTACTTACCGTGGGTCTTCGATTTGCTCTTCATTGCAAGTGTGGCAAGGGAAACTTTCGCCAGGAAGATCTTTCTATGTTTGCTTGCACTTTGGGCACACAGTATATATGACTTTCTGATGAATATCCGTGATAGCCATTGTTACTGCACATTGGGCGGCCTGTTTGATGTGAACAGCTTTCTTACTTAGTTGTAGGTGTGATTGTTTACATAGTACGAACAAAACAATCCTGAAGCATAAAGAATTGAACCCAGACATATTTTATAGATCATATTCTGTAATATAACATAAGCTTTGACATGACGGTAACATTACAAAGCGATATAGGCATATATCCCATGCATCAACTGAGGAAGCGAAGTCTGTTATACTAAGAAGAGCACACCTGAGAATCCGGTAAGATGTCTGAGAGTTTTCCTAATTGGGCGAAGTTCATGACAGTTGATTCCAGGTAATTTCATGTTGGTTTGATGACAATTTGCTGCACATCTTCCATGTGGTTACCTAACCTATTCGAATGAAAGAAATTCAGGTGGTATGTCAAGGTAGTCTAACATTCAGACCGAAAGTTATCAATCGCCTGGCAATATTTGTGGCAAAAAGTTGGCCAGTATACTGTGTGTTTTCATACGAAATTGATGGTGGGTATTTCTTACCAATTACGGGGTCTTATTACTTCGGGAATTTTTGGTTCCAAGCTGACGAAGGAGAAAGGTATTGTGGAGAGAGATACCCCTGCAATAGAGCGAAGCAACATGTGTGAGGTCTATATGGAGATAGATATGGGCTTTACTGTACTGTGCGAATGTTTTCATAACCTTTGAAAGAAGTGGCTCTGAGGCCCTTGCATAGTATGATGGGCATGTGATCCCTGAGCGTAAAGAGCTATGCGCCTTGTTGCTCCGTAAAATATCCCTGTAGTGTAAGCATTAGTGGCTTTATTCTGTGTTGTCAAAGTTGCGAGGTAGTTGTAAATTTAGGTTATTTGAAAATTTGAAATGTGGTCCAGTGCCAATGTATATGGTGAAGTGACCTAAGATTGTATTATGAGCATTTTGTGTGCATGTAGTCTCTGAAATGAATAGAGGCAAATGAATTACTCTTCTTGCACGATTGTGCATTCTCAGATTGGTGTTAGCCTACCTCGGACATCAACAACTCTTGCTTCCTTGACATTGGTCACTGCAGCTACAATATCTGGTTGTTGGAGAGAGGGTTAAAAAAAGTAGCTCTTTGTAAGCATTCGAACATGAAATGAAATAAATGTATTTGATAAAGATGTGTATTCAATGTAATGAAATTTTGACTGAAATTAGAACTGTGAGGGTGCCCCTAGGGTGTGGTGTGGCTAAGCTGTTGTGTTTCTGTGATGTTTGTGTGATGTTTCTTCTATGTATGTTTGTTTCGAGGCCAATGGCATAGCCTTTACTGCTTTTCCACTAAGACATGTGACTTTCATTGTTAGTATGTGGACAAAGTAGCGAAGTACTTGGTGTGCAAACAAATGGTGTGTGTGTGTGTGTAGTTGATGCGTTAAATAGTGACTGTACCTATCGTTGATCCTTTGTCAGCGAGCAAGGGGATATCTGCGAATGGCACTTCCTGAATAGCAGGGAAGGGTATTTTTTGAGCATCGTTGTTTACTGGTTGTATGAATGTGCCCCTGGACATTACCCATTGCTCCGTTATACCTGGTGTAGCATACTGAAATCCAGGTTTGATGGCCTGGACCTGTGCTCCACCAACGATGTAGGTTTGGAAAGGTTTCAGGCTGCCTTCGAGGACATTCATAATTGTATTCCACAACACGCCCTCAACTCGATCACCCGGTTTGGTAGGTGGTGTCAACCTAATTGAAGTGGAAAAATGGCCAAAAACACACAGTGGCTAAAAAAGTGCGAGAGATGTGTAGATTAGTTCTAAGAACCTGTTCATCGAGGAGGATCAATTTTTGGAGCCTTTTTCCAACCTCGTTAGTGTAGACATTGCTTTTTTCGATCACGAGAACTTTCACCCTCCATCCGTCGGACTTTCCTGTTACTCCACTGATGTAAGTCGGTTTCGACATGATGTTTGTTTCTGTCCATGACACATAAGATGCACAATCAGGGATACGTTACGTAAAATGACACTACAGCAAAAGCTAACTTTAATCACGGGAAAATGCAAGCACCAATATAAAACACAATTGAAAGGGGAAGAAGAATGTGGAAGTATACAGAAAAAGTTACTTCATAAAATTTGGTTTTGAAATAAATTAACCCCAGAAACCAGCGGTAAACTAAGTAACGATAACTGTAGGAAGGACAGGGAGATTGTAACAAAATGCAAAAAGTTAGAGGCAAATTTCCATTGTTGTATACGCTATAACAGCCGGTTGCATAGGCATTTGGTATAGTATTGCTTCTTGTAAACACATGTCAAGATCATTGTCTGTCGTAAGGAGATTCCTTGCTATAGCGGCTTCCCTAAAAGTCGCATGTAAATAACCATTCACGGTGAGAAGGTCGTCATAGGATCTGGGACAGTGCACATGATTCAGCAGTAAACGAAGGTAGTACCTTTCACCCTCCCTTGGATCAGCTGATACAACACGACGTACGACTTTACCCTTTTTCCGTTCGGACCATATACGTTTGCTAGAATCCTAGACAAAATGCTTGAGGAAATCCTTGTACACGGTCCGAAGGCGTATTGCCTGTTCATTACTCCGGTTCATCTTGAAAAATTGTGTAAGCATTGTTCTGGCTAAGAAGCTGTTACTTTCTATACTATTCAGATCTTGGTTAGCGGTGAAGGAGACAAGGTAGTTGTCCGGAAGGTGCATCTGAAGTACTATAACAGCCGGTTGCATTTCAAACAAATCGAATCCGTACATACGCCATGCAGCCTCAGGGGGACCGACCCATCTTCCTTGTTGGTACTGTTTAATTTCATCCTCAACAGCAGATGTTCCCATGTGGAAGGCAATTTTGTCAGGTCCCTTGTAAATGTATTTGTAGATGTATTTCACCAGTTTGATAGTCGAGCAAATCTCGACATTAATGTAGCAATCGTACTTTTGTAGCAAATACGGATTGAACGGAACAATCAAACGGTTGTCGATAACGTGGCCCCTGACACGGGCAGAGATGCATGTGTTACGCCTTCTGTAATGAGGGTAACTATTACTTCCTTGCGTAGTGTAATCCAGGAAATCCCTCGGGAATTTATTTTTACATTTCTTGTCACGCATACATGGGCACTTGGGATTCAACGAGCCACAAGGACCATGGACCATGTGTTTAAGCACAAGTTCATGCAGACGGGGATTCAACAAAGGGTCTGGCAATTCAGCGCTAATATAACGGTAATACGCCTCTGGATTTAAAGGTCTAGAATCTCTATCCATGATAGTAAGCACATGAGCATGAGGCAATCCCCGCTTTTAGAAATCTATAGAGTACACAAATGCAGCCACCACACCAAAGATATGGTCCTTCCAGAGTTCGTTCTTGAGCATCTCAAGCTTTGCCTTGAAGACACGTGCGAGCAAATCCGGCCGGTTCTGTGGCAGTTCATTCGGGAGTAAATATGATGTAACCTCAGGCCAGGCTGGATTGCAAGTTATGGTCAGGAAAAAATCCGGTTTGCCAAAGTTCTGTACTAAACACATGGCATACATATACCGCCTCTTCATATCCCGTGGACCACCTACAAAGGAGGGGGCAATATAACCCGACGACCAACTCCCTCCTGCGATACTGTCAAGTACTCCTCATAGAAATTAGGTGCGTATCTCCCTCTGTTTCTTGTACACATATTCAAGCCTTGATGTCTCTACCTTCACAAACATGTCTACAATAAACTGCTGCAACAACCTCACTGTGTGCAGGAGCATTGAGTTGTCGTTGTCGTGCATTTGAAGTTTGTAGCAATAATACTGACGGCACGATACAGTATTCCGTTTGCGAGCACCATCTTGGAAGGCTAAGAGAGAACATGCACACATGAGCCAGAAGCAAGTGAAGTAGGTTAGTCACTCGACGATAGAGAAATAGGGTGTACCTAGTCTCTCTCGGCACAGAAACTCCTCAGCATCACCAGCAAAGGCATTTCTGCCTGACAATGGATCATGGCACCTATAATCGCGCTTCCGCCTATTCGGCGGAAGATTTTCTATGGCACAATGCCAGCCCACTTTGCCTTGCGGGAACATCAATGGATACTGTAGGGGGTCATAACATCCGAAATTGTGGCATATTCTATAGGGGGCAGCATTCCTTGAGTAAATTTGGATATGGCATTCGGGGTTGAAAGCATTTTCTTCGTCCATAAAGATGATTGCAGAAACATCATTGCATGCAGGCTCGTTATACACACGTTGATCAAGTCTAGCGTTGCTAACAAGGTATATTTTATACTCATCCACACACTCCAACTCCCTAACGTGCCGCAAGAACCGAGCATATGGATTTTCAGACAAAACTTGCATCAACTTTACCATGACATCTTTGGAGAACCTTGACGAAGAACTTAGGCGCTCTTCAAGTTCTACCTCAGGATCATAGAAATAGAACTGCAACCCGGTTGGCTGGTCAGTGTCCCCCGTAAGACACGCAAGGTAATGATGGATTTTGCCTTGGAGGTATAAATACCCTACTTATTCTTCATTAGCTTTTTGTCCTTTTTAGCAGTGAAGGTAGTGAAAGCTAGGTTATTATTGTAGCTGCGGGCATACTTCCGGAAACTGACAGACTCAGCATCGGAGGAAGTGAATAAGTGGGCAAGAACAGGTGGCATCACCGGCGAGGTAATACTTATTTCACCCTCGGAGCAGCAAAACCCAGCCGGTTCACGATACAAGCGCTTCGCTTGGCAGTATGTGCAATCGGGAGCCGCAGGCAAAACACTGGAGTATAGTTCTGAGCTCGTACACCTATTCACGGAGCCGACGTTGAGGGTCAGCCTATGTGTGCTGGGGGGTAAATACTGTGGTTTATATGAGCCGTACAAGGCACTGTACTACGTGTAGGAACATGATCAGTACAAGCATAACCCGCCTCCAGCACATGACCTTGGGTAGAATCAGGCGATTCATGGGGGCGAATATTCGTAGGCAAACTAACTAATACAGGGGCAACCACATATGGCTCTCCATTATCATGCCCTGTAGCAGGCACATCCACACTCGGGCACAAGACATTAGCACCCTAATTTTTTTTCAGTGCATAACGTGTGCGACGTTGTTTCAGAAGACTCGCCTTCTTATCAGCGTCCATATCTAGGTACGCTTTCCTCCTGTGCTCATTTCTCTCGCTACTCTTATCCCCATCCATTTTTCTAGTGTACAAGCCTAGCACAGGCAAACAAAGTAACCTAAGCAAGGGAAGTATGAAGCTAACAGCACTAAGTAGTCTAAGCAAGCTAAAACACATAAGTAAGACGTTCGCATCAAAACACATGTAGAACCTTGAGTTGAGACAACTTACCTGCACAAGCAACTACTGGACGAATCTACACCGAAAAGCAACACCTATGATGACGGAAAAATTCACTGTTATTTTTATAACTTTTGACCCCATTTCTGACATCATTTCGAGCACTTTTATATCAATTAAAGTCATTAATTCCTAAGTTTCATAAAAATATATAAGTCGTGACTATTTTATAAAATATCGTGTTTTTATAAGTTTTTATTAGTTTTTGTACCGGTTTAGTAACCGGAGTGTCGTGTCGGATTTACGTTTGGTATTTTGGTGGTTTATTGCAGAATTATAGGTTGACCAAAATCCCGAGTAATGACACGTTTTGAGGCCTAAAAGAGGTATTTTTAGGGATATAAGAGTGTGCCACTAACTTAAGTGGTCAAGTGGCTCAGTGGTTAGTGATACCACTAACGAATTATATCTTCGATGAACAAATGGCTCATTAAAACGGCATTTTCTGAAGAAGTTTCCTTAATGAAAGTTGTAGATCATTGAAAGAGCTTTCCAACGCATTTTGAATCACGTCAATCGGACTTCTACAACTCAAGTATCATTAAGTCAAGTGGTCAAGTGGCTAATCGATTCGATTTAGTGGAAATCGAGAAATATCTTCGACGAACGAATGGCCCATCAAAACGGCATTTTATGAAAAAGTGTCCTTCATGAAAGTTGTATATCTTCAAATAAGCTTTCCAACGCACTTTGTATCACGTCAATCGGAGTTCTACAACTCAAGTTATGGGCATTTTACCTAATCAAACTGAGCCCGGTTCGAACCGGCCTCCTACTCGGTTCGAACCGGCCCATTTTGAGCCTATAAATACACCCCCATTTCACCTTCATTTCTTGCCCCTTCTTCCCCCATCCCTTCTTCATCTTTTCCCTTCATTTTTCTTTCATTTTGGGGCCTATATATATATCTATAGATATATATATATATATATATATATATTGTAATATATATATATAATTTATATATAGTTGTAATTTCGATAATTTGATAGTTATAATTATAAAATCGTTTCCGTTCTTTCGTTCTTTCTTTCTTCTTCTTTTTTCTTGTTTTCATTTTGTTTATATATATATATATATATATATATATATATATATATATATATATATATATATATATATATATATAAGTATCGAGAATCGCAAATGATTGGATTAAGGTTTTAATTTGGTTTTAATAGAATTCTCGCATTGATGTATAGCTATTATGTAAAACTTCCCGCCGTGTAATCCATGACATTTTGACAGAGTCTGATTACTTGTAATATATATATATCTACATATATAAATGAGTAGCTAAACTTATTATAGTCGAATCATGTAAAATTTGGTGAAATCAACCCTTGGAAAATGAAATAGGGAGTGTGTAGTGCTTTTTATTGTTATATCTCACATATTGCACGTCTTAGAATTTGTTATAACAGATTTGGGCTAGATTGACAACCTAGGTCAAAAATCACACACATCACTCTTGAGAGTTGTTCAAAGAGAGTGGTGTGGGAAAAAGGATTCTAAGATCGGGAGGTAAAACATACCGGGTTTTAGGTCGTGAATTCAGGCCGCGCTCATCGATGTATTATTATCAACGTAATAACTTGAATGTGGTAGTTTAGATTAGTGTAATTTAGTGTTAGACCCCGGGGTTGAACTATGAAGTGCCGGGTGGTTCTTGAGCCAACGATGACAAGTTGTTTCACGGAGTCTTTCGGGCAGACCATGGATTAGGTAAAGCTTCGGTTTACTGCTTTGACACATTCTCGTTAAGATGTTCGGTGTAGTACATTGGTGAGTATCGGGGGTAGTAACGTCGACCGAGTAATTTCGGACTTGTTTCCTTAACGAGGTTTTTCTGTGAAAACGGAGCGTCTCACAGCACTTAATCATGTTAGATTAATCGGTTTTCTAAAGGGAGAATTAGTTAACCTCACATAGGATGTTGAAGGAGAGTTGTTCAGATTTTAGCATCAGAACTAGGAGCACGCACCCGTGAGATTGAATGTGAGAGTTCATTTGTTATAATGCACACTTCCAGTTTTGTCTATCCGTGGGGTTGAAATTAACTATTTTGATCATGGTTCGCTATATGTCTTTTAAAACCAAGTAGTTTAATTTTACTTCTTTTCTATCTTTAGTATAAACAAACCAAAAACTTTGATCGCCTAGACTAAGAAACACGTTCACTTTGGTACTCACAACCACATTTCTCTTGGGATCGACCTCATACTCCTGTAGCTATTCTAACAATCGACCCGGTACTCTGTTGGTTAGAGAGTTGGTTTACCCACGGTTACGAGTCCTTTATAAATTGTATTTTTGAAGGGGTAAATTAAGCTCATAAAAAATTGGCGCCGTTGCCGGGGAAATGTGTGATATTGTTGTGATATCTTGTAAGTGAACCGAAGGCTTGGGCCTAGGTTTCTATTTTCTTCGTTTTATTTAGATTTCGTGTGTGTGTGTGTGTGTGTAAAAAAAAACGAAATTTTTTTTTTTTTGTTTTCTGAAGATCTTGCAGATTGAGCTTAAATGGATGGATTTTTCAATCAATACTACTCACATGAACAACAATACTCCTACCTACCTCAGGCATCTGCACAATGTTATCAACAACGATTCATGCCTCAACCTCAAAGATCAACAAAGCGAATAACCAAGGTTCATGGGATTATCGATTGCCCTAGTACGCATTACCAGGATCGAATTATGGTTATTCGAGTTATGAGCCTCAATATTATGAGGTTCTTCAACCCTAGTGCTTATCAGATTACGGTGTTCATACTCAATGCGTTGATAGCTTTACCCGTTCACCACCCGATGTCGATTATGCGGAATGGCAAGAGGATCGCTACTCACCTCCGATGAATCAAAGTCGGTATGATCGCTTTTCCCCATGCCACGAGAAGACTTCACCGACAGTCAAATGGAGCAACTAGAGCGATTGGACCGAGATCTTGCAAGAGCGATCGGACATGCAAGAGTTCAAGATAAGTCTTGACTCGCCATAAGAAATCTTCAAGAGAGGGTGGTGCAATTGATTGAAATAATGGAGTTCGAGCGAGCAAAAGCAGGCATGTGCAAAAGAGGTGGTTAAGGATGATGAGGTGCTCATTGAAGAAGTTCGAGTTGAGAATAAGGTTGAGGATTCGATTTGCTATAATGAGATTTGAGTTAGAGGAGCGAGAGATTGATTGGCCATCTTTAGTAAAGCCACTGGGAGAGTTGGTAGTGTTTAATATAACGGTCCCGGATTACTACATTCGTCCACTCCATGAGGATGAATTTTCTGCGGTCCAGTTTGTGTACTCCCCGATGGATGAACTTTATGGAATAGTAAAGAAGATGGTTCGACAGGCTGATAACAGAAGATTCTCTGGCTGGGAGGAGGTGACATCGAGAATTAAAAGAGGTACGTTTCTAAACAATACAATTTCAATTGTTCTCGCATTGTTAATTTTTCTTAAACTATTGATCTTTTTGAGTTCGGATTTTGGTTGATTGAGTCTATTTAGAGTCACCCTGTCGAGCAAACGACGTTAAACAAAAGCGCTACCGGGAGGCAGCCCGTTAAAATAATAATAATAATTTGGATAAAGACTAGTCTTAACGAAATGTAAAATCTGTGGAAAGATAAACACAAAGCACAACCAAGTCTCGAGATGAAGGTTTGAATGTCATTAAACAGGGAACGATTAGGTGGTTATCCGAAAATCCCGATGGAGAAAAAGATAAAATTCAAATACATCATTTCTTAGACTTAGGTTGTTAAAATGCTTTGAAAGAACCCTTGAGGATCTGGGTATAAAAGACTCAATACTCTTTTACACATTTCATTTTATGATCTAGTCTGTTTCAAATTTCTGGTCGTTGTAGTATAGTGGTGAGTATTCCCGCCTTAATAAAACTGTGTGTAATAAAAATAAATCTAGGAATAGCTGAGTTGACTATGATATATGCTCATGTGATACTCTCTATGATACGTATATGCTTAGATGTTCTGTGCTTTACCCGTGTGGGTTATTTTTCCATCTAAAGCTATTATATTGCCTATCGAATTTTCTGACGTGACAGGGCCATTTCCTTATTATTCCCATATCCCTGCTCGATGTCTTGGCACGAGGACCATGTCCCGTGTTTGCTTTGTTTTGGTTATTTTTGATATAGGGATTCGGATCGTGCTTTCTCATGGCTGTTACGGGATTCAATAGCACCTTTCTGCCAGGTTTATAAGCTAAGTCTTCCTCTCTCTATCTCACTCACTATACATTAAGGACATTGCAAGTTCGTAAGTAATGGCATTAAGTGTTTAATTTTGTATCAGAAAATCTCTTAGTTTTTGATCTTGTTCGAGCATTATTTAAGTTGATTAAAATAAATTGTATAAGGTATATATTTCATGGATTTGAAGATGTAGTGATCGATTTGGATGTATATAACCAATGTGGACCGTAAGTGCATTTTAACTCCAAATTTATTTGTGTAACATGAATTCCTTCACGTAAGCCTTTGATATTGAAGCGAAAAATTTTAAAATGTACCCATTCAGTATCCTAGTGGTTTATCCTCGAAATAGCAGTAACTTAGTACCTAATTTCTGAACGTGTACTGTGAATATCTGAAGGTTTGAATGTGATAGGAAGAATACCAAACTAAGATGAACTATATATGTCGGATGTAGCTACCAATGATTTGAGTGCAGTAGGGTGTTATCACGAAACGTCCTATATCACTATAAGGTTTAAAAGCTCCCGACTGCCTGATGATAGTAGTCCAGCTAGGGTGTTATCACGAAACATCCTATTGCTGGGAATGAGGGCATATGATACACATGTGAAATTAAGTTAAATTTAAAAATTGGCAAATGACAATGTGGAAAGTTGGTTTACAACTTAGTTATCTTCTGACTATCCCCAGTATAAACTGAATGATATGCTTTAGGGATTATCCTAATAAGTACACGGGAGGACGTTGTGTGGAACTATTACTGCCTATACCTAAGAAAGTCATTAGGACTGTCTGAATGGATATTTGTGCGTATTGCTTGAATTATTCAAGAGAGGATAGTGGAAATTGAAAAGGCTTGTCACACACTCACTCTGTTATACATTTATATTAAGGTTAACGTGTAGTTATGATTCGAATGGTTGCATCATCTGATTGTCATTAATATCTTATCTTCATGAATTTTTTCCTCATTCATTTTATTTTATCGCTTATTTTGTTTGAGGACGACCAAAAGCTAAATGGGGGGTTGTGATGACGGAAAAATTCACTGTTATTTTTATAACTTTTGACCCTATTTCTGACATCATTTCGAGCACTTTTATATCAATTAAAGTCATTAATTCCAAAGTTTCATAAAAATATATAAGTCGTGACTATTTTATAAAATATCGTGTTTTTATAAGTTTTTATTAGTTTTTGTACCGGTTTAGTAACCGGAGTGTCGTGGTCGGATTTTCGTTTGGTATTTTGGTGGTTTATTGCGTAATTATAGGTTGACCAAAATCCGAGTAATTACACGCTTTGAGGCCTAAAAGAGGTATTTTTAGGGATATAAGAGTGTGCCACTAACTTAAGTGGTCAAGTGGCTCAAATGGTTAGTGGTACCACTAACTAATTATATCTTCGATGAACAAATGGCTCATTAAAACGGCATTTTCTGAAGAAGTGTCCTTAATGAAAGTTGTAGATCTTTGAAAGAGCTTTCCAACGCATTTTGAATCACGTCAATCGGACTTCTACAACTCAAGTATCATTAAGTCAAGTGGTCAAGTGGCTAATTGATTCGATGTAGTGGAAATCGAGAAATATCTTCGACGAACGAATGGCCCATCAAAACGGCATTTTCTGAAGAATTGTCCTTCATGAAAGTTGTAGATCTTCAAATAATATTTCCAACGCACTTTGTATCACGTCAATCGGAGGTCTACAACTCAAGTTATGGGCATTTTACCGAATCAAACTGAGCCCGGTTCGAACCGGCCTCCTACTCGGTTCGAACCGGCCCATTTTGAGCCTATAAATACACCCCCATTTCACCTTCATTTCTTGCCCCTTCTTCCCCCATCCCTTCTCATCTTTTCCCTTCATTTTTCTTTCATTTTGTGGCCTATATATATATCTATAGAGATATATATATATATATAGTTGTAATTTCGTTATAATTTCGAATAGTTATCGTTATAATATCGTTTCCGTTCTTCGTTCTTTCATTCTTGTTTTCTTTCATTTTGTTATATATATATATATATATATATAAAAGTATCGAGAATCTGGCAAATGATTGGATTAAGGTTTTAATTTGGTTTTAATAGAATTCTGGCATTGACAGAAGGCTATTATGTAAAACTTCCCGCCGTGTAATCCATGACATTTTGACAGTGTCTGATTACTTGTAATATATATATATCTACATATATATATGAGTAGCTAAACTTATTATAGTCGAATCATGTAAAATTTGGTGAAATCAACCCTTGGAAAATGAAATATGGAGTGTGTAGTGCTTTTTATTGTTATATCTCACATATTGCACGTCTTAGAATTTGTTATAACGGATTTGGGCTAGATTGACAACTTAGGTCAAAAATCACACACATCACTCTTGAGAGTTGTTCAAAGAGAGTGGTGTGGGAAAAAGGATTCTAAGATCGGAGGTAAAACATACCGGTTTTAGGTCGTGAATTCAGGCCCGCGCTCATCGATGTATTATTATCAACGTAATAACTTGAATGTGGTAGTTTAGATTAGTGTAATTTAGTGTTAGACCACGGGTTGAACTATGAAGTGCCGGGTGGTTCTTGAGCCAACGATGACAAGTTGTTTCACGGAGTCTTTCGGGCGTACCATGGATTAGGTAAAGCTTCGTTTCTCGCTTTGACACATTCTCGTTAAGATGTTCGGTGTAGTACATTGGTGAGTATCGGGGTAGTAACGCCGACCGAATAATTTCGGACTTGTTTCTTTAACGAGGTTTTTCCGTGAAAACGGAGCGCCTCACAAAGACTTAATCATGTTAGATTAATCGGTTTTCTAAAGGAGAATTAGTTAACCTCACATAGGATGTTGAAGGAGAGTTGTTCAGATTTTAGCATCGTAACTGTGAGCACGCACCCGTGAGATTGAATGTGAGAGTTCATTTGTTATAATGCACACTTCCGCTTTGTCTATCCGTGGGGTTGAAATTAACTATTTTGATCATGGTTCGGCTATGTCTTTTAAAACCAAGTAGTTTAATTTTACTTCTTTTCTATCTTTAGTATAAACAAACCAACAACTTTGATCGCCTAGACTAAGAAACACGTTCACTTTGGTACTCACAACCACATTTCTCTTGGGATCGACCTCGTACTCCTGTAGCTATTCTAACAATCGACCCGGTACTCTGTTGGTTAGAGAGTTGGTTTACCCACAGTTACGAGTCCTTTATAAATTGTATTTTTGAAGGGGTAAATTAAGCTCATCAACCTACAAGCCACGATCACCTGGGGCAAAGTGTAAAAAAATCATAAGAGAATAATCCTTCAAATGGACAGTGCCAAGGCTGCACAAACAAATAAGAACCAATGCACCTAACACCACAGATAACTCCGGAAAATTCCTCACGAATACATTGTTTTACTGACTGTGTAACTCAACAACTTATTCTTGTAGGACATGTTGATGCCTGAAGGATTTCAATACTGGACTTATTGGGAAGTGGTATTCTATTGATCAGGACCACAATACATTTGTCATTTTGCTAAAGTGAGCTTGAAGGAATTTTTAGTATCTCTTTCAATTTACCAAGTGCATGCGGGTGATGGAGATTTGAGCCAGTTTATTCTTGTTGTGGAATTGATGTATTTTCTAGCAAGGGTGGTGATGTCTCAAGCGCAACTTTCATACTACCTGGCTGGTGGATTTTGTATGGATATCTTTTGAGGATCGTGCTTTGTTGGAATATGGGGCACTACAGGGCAAAGCTTTTTGATTCAGGAATGGAATTAATTGTTTCTGGTTTTGGGCCAATATTAACTAATAAGAGTTTAAGTAGCACGTTTTTACACCTCCAAGATTCAAGTTTTTCACCCCCGCCAAATAATTTGGTTTCATGTGAGGAGCACTAAGTAGTCTAGGCAAAGTAAAACAAATAAGTAAGACGTTCACATCAAAACACATGTACAACCTTGAGTTGAGACAACTTACCAGCACAAGCAACTACTGGACGAATCTACACCAAAAAGCAACGCCTACAAGCCACGATCACCTGGGGCAAAGTGTAAAAAAATCATAAGAGAATAATCCTTCAAATGGATAGTGCCAAGGCTGCACAAACAAATAAGAACCACAATACATTTGTGGTATTCTTGTAGGACATGTTGATGCCTGAAGGATTTAAATACTGGACTTATTAGGAAGTGGTATTCTATTGATCAAGACCACAATAAATTTGTCATTCTGCTGAAGTGAACTTCAAGGAATTTTTAATATCTCTTTCAATTTACCAAATGCATGGGTGTGATGGAGATTTGAGCCAGTTTATTCTTGTTGTGGAATTGATGTATTTTCTATCAAGGGTGGTGATGTCTCAAGCGCAACTTTCATACTACCTGGGCTGGTGGATTTTGTATGGATATCTTTTGAGGACTGTGCTTTGTTAGAATATAGGGCAATACAGGGCAAAGCCTTTTTGAGTCATGAAAGGAATTAGTAGTTTCTGGTTTTGGGCCAATATTAACTAATAAGACTTTAGGTAGCACGTTTTTACACCTGCAAGATTCAAGTTTTTCACCCCTGCCAAATAATTTGGTTTCATGTGAGGACTTTGAGGGTGTTGGATCTTTTGATACAACCTGTTTTATCAACTCCAATGTACAAAAGTCATTGATACTAAATGCAAGCTAGGCTCTTACCGCAGAGGACAAACATGAAGCCGATGAAGAAAAACAGTTGGTCATAAGTGTTTCATGCAGCAGCTACAATAATATACCAAATGCACAAAAGTCATTGATACTAAAAAAATAGAGATATGTATAGACAAAAAGAATTATCCTAACACAAAATGGAAATGCGATCCTATTTCATGTAATAAACAAAGATAAAGCTTATCAATGGCACACTACATATGCGAAAAAGACATTGATGCAAGAACAAAGAGGATGTGATTCATAATGATCTATGCTAAGAGCACCATGCATAACCAAACTCAGATAAATAACACTCTATTTCCCATGTCTTTCTTCCTCACTCACTTCCTCATTCATTTTGATGCTTTGATGTATGTTCCTTTTTTTAAAAAAAAAAAAAGGATTTTATTACCATCACTCTCACTTCTGCCAATGATCAATATAGAAATTTTGGTAGAAACCTTTGCTCACATCGGAAATGCAAAGCAACATAATAAAGCTACGGACACGAATGCAAAGAAAATGATCTCCTATAATAGCAGAAAACAACTACAAAGAAACATATCCATTCTATTCATACCAAATAAAATAAAGAAATGCACGAAAATTATGTAGCTCAGAGACGAAGAAATGAAACGGAACAAACCTGGTGTGAAGAAACATAACCCCATTTCAGGTAATCTGCAAAATCAACACCAACAATCGCCAAATGAAAAGCAGGGTCTTTGTTAATCCAAAAAAACTGGAATTTGATCCACACAATTCACATTGAACATCATTAGCAGAAATAAACGCTTAAGGAAGAAAGAGTACTTACTTTTCAACGGTCTGAGCAGAAGTAGGCAGTACACAGCAGAACCTGCAAACGCAATTGATTATTATACCCAATTAACACCGAATTAAGAAAGAAGAACAGTGAACAACACACATCAGCAGCAGACACCAAAAGCAAAGAGCAGTACAGAGCAATTAAACGCCAAAGGTAAAATATTAAAGGAACATGCAAGATATTTTGCAATCCAAATAACCCAGGATTCAATCAAAACAATTCAGAATGAACAGCATGAGCACAAACAAACGTTTGTTCAGCAGTACAAAATACCTGCTTTGCGATGAGAAAATATACGAAAAGATGTATGAATTATGCAAAATCGAAGCCTCCACATGTCCAACATAGAAGCTATATATAGTGCCCTAGAAACCAGTCGGTGCTTACCAATAGTGGAAGGTCCACTGAAGAATGAAGCGGCGATCTGAAGCGGTGGATCGTGCCAGCTGGAACACCATGACGATATCAAAGCCTTGCAAGCGGTAGTGGAGAGACGGTAGCGATGAACAAGCAGATTTACAAAACAAATTAAATAATAATAATAAATAACATATATGTATGAATGAATTAAAAAATTAAAAAAAAATTAAAAAAAAAGGAGATGACATACCTTGTGACCGTGCAAAATTTCTTTTTGCCAATAATAATAAATAAATAAATAAAAAAAAAAATAGATGACATTCCTTTCGGTCGTACACTTTTTTTTGCAACTTTAATATAATATACTAACATATATGATATATAAAATAGTCACAACCAGTACATAGGACCTGAAGCATTTGACACATAGGAATAAATTAACGATGGGAGAAAAAGAGTATAAAATAGCAAAAAGACGTTTAAACACTTAAAAAAAATAGGACTCACAATTTACTTGTTATAAAATGAGGATACCTAACTCAATGTTAAAATTAGATCTATAGGGAAAACACAACCGGACCCTTTCCTTTTTTTTTTCCTATTTTTTTTTTTCCCCCGAACAAACAGACTCTTCCCTCGTAATTACTAATTTCATGTACTTTAGAAGGCAAAAAATAATAATAATAATAATAATGCATGTGACCAATCATATAATAGTACTATACCTACCCCCAATTTATGGAAAATTTTTAGGTAGTGTGTACATACGTAGATATACTACGCAAAGACAATCGTGATCACAGGGATCGTAACTACACACCACATAAACAATTCAACATCTAATCATGCTGCATCATTACTTGCATACCTAAAAATTTAAAAATTTCCCCCAATTCCTAGCCTCTTGTTACGTCAAAGGCTGAAGGAAAGAAAATGCTAGGGCTCCACCAAGACTAATATATAGGCTAATATATAAACTAGAAAGTAAAATAATATTATTTTAATTGGGGGATATGATTGCTCAGTAAATGGATTGGCTCTTTAGAGCGGTCCTAATGGTAATTGTGAGATAAATTTGTTGATAGTTGATGTTGGGTTGACGTGACGAAAGATAAGTGGAAGATAAATATAATGTATTATAAAAATAATTATTGTGTGATGTGATGTTGTAATGGTGATAAATTTAAAATGATTGTAGAATATTGTCTCTTCTATTCTCTAGAAATAGATAATGAGAGAAATAATCTCCAAAAGAATTGATCTATATTGCTCTTGTTGTTTTCTATTTATTAAAATAAATACTCTATCCTAATAAAAAGTGTAAGAGAATATGTCTACAACTTTCTTATTAGGGCTGCTCTTACGAGAGGATGTTTTCGAGAAGAAAAGTAAAAGTGAGACAACAATTGAAATCAAGGAAAATGCTATGTCCACTACACAAATGTGTAGTGGATGATGTAGTGGATGATCATGTCCACAGATTGGAGAGAGAAATATTTTTTTTTTGTAGGTCCTGACTAAATGTGTGGTGTGGATTATGTTGTGGATGATGTAGTGGAGGTAAATGTAGTGTATGTAGCACTACCGTGAAATCAATGCCTTTGAACTTTTTTTTTCTTTGAAGGAAGATACAAAATATAATAAGAAAAGTGGAACTCACCGTCAACAACCCTACTCTAGTTATTTCTCTTTCTACCGTCTGCTTCTGGAGAAGAGTTATTTTTTTATGATTTGTGAGGTCAATCCTATGCCCTATTTATACTACTAATCGTCTGCATATAAGTCCTAATTTAAAATTTTCTGTTTTAACAACTTATCTCTCATCTCCTAATTTTAATATTAGCTGTTAAGATATCAGATTTTTTTTTTTTGTTTTTTTTTTGTTGTAACAACCTACACTTTATCCCTAAATGGTAGTCCTCAATTGGTACGAATTATCTCAAAAAAAAAAAATAATAAAAAAAAAAAAAAAAATAGAATCATACGGCACCAACCATGTTCTTATCATTATTGCTATGGCTTCCAAAAAAGTAGATATGTATATTCAAAGAGTTATATCAGTATTACTTGTTCGGTCATTTGCAAACAAAATAATAATAAAATAAATAAGGTTATAATAATTTTCCATTTGTTTATTTTATAATATCCACTGTTAATAGTATAACCAATAATAGCATCTTGTATGTCCGACTAACAACCCAATAATTCGGGGTGTTACAGATAAACTTCTTCATCTTCCTCTTTTCCTGATTTAGACTGAGTTTCAGAATCTGAATCATCAGTTTCTTTAGAACTGTCTCCTTCTGATTTATCTTCAGCAGCTTCTTTTGTTTGTAGAAAGGCAAAAATCCTTTTTTTGCAGATCAGGATATTCCAGTGAATCATCATCATCATTCTTCTTCGATTTTAAGGTCTCTCCTTTAGTAAACTTCCTCCAATAGTTGTTTCTTATTAGAGAATACCCATTACTCAATAATTCTTCAGAACTGTATAGTTGAGATAGATGAGTGATGTCATATAGACCAAACACCCATTTTTCTTCAGTTTCCAACAGCACTTGTTGTTCTCTTTGATTTTCAATTGAGCTGAACTTCCAATGTTGATAAGCATAAAGTCTTCTACAGTCCGCTTCAATTAATTTTCCAATTTCGACAAAAGGATCAAGTCAAGTTATGATATCTTCGGTTTCTCTAGAATTTCCACATTAGATTCAAATAGAGTTCCAGGCTTGTTCTTCTGCTTTCTCGACTTTCGCTTTTGCTTGTTTCTTCCTCAGCAACAACTGGGATGATAGACGATTCAGCTTCAATTTTTGGAACTACTGTAGATATTGTGGCATGTTTACTTTCCAGCTTTTCCTCAACAACTTTTTCGTTTTCATCATCAGCTACTGATGAGCATAAAATTTACCCCAACAAAAACAATTTATAAGGACTCGAAACTGTGGGTAAACTAACTCTCTAACCGGCAGTGTACCGGGTCGATTGCTAGAATAGCTACAGGAGTACGAGGTCGAACCCAAAGGAATCGTGTTTGTAAGTACCAAAGTGAACGTAATGCTTAGTCTAGGGGATCAAAGTTCTTAAGGTTTTGTTTACTACAACGACACTAAGTGATTCTAACTAACGAGTCTAAAGATAAAAAGAAAGAAAGAAGATTAAACTACTAAGTTTTAAAGATAGTTAAAGAGACATAGCCGAACCATGATCAAAATAGCTAGTTTCACCCCAAGGAATGACAAAACCGGGAGTGTGCAATAAACGAACGAACTCTTACATTCAATTACACGGGTACGTACTCCTAATCCCGGTGCTAAGGTCTGAACAACTCTTCCCAACACCTTCCTCGCCAAGTCAACTAACCTTTCCTAAGAGATTCATTCACAAGACAATCATGCACGAGAGCCGTTTAAACGTTAAAAACGAGTAACCTCGCACTACAATGCGATCCTAGAACCCTTTTCCCCACACCCCTCTCTCTGAACAACTCTCAAGAGTGGTGTGTGTGATTTTTGACCTAGGTGATCAATCTAGCACAAATCCGTTATAACAAGTTCTAAGACGTGAAAGATGCAAGAAACAACAATAAAAGCACTACCCACTCCCAATTTCATCACCCAAAGGGTGATTTCACCAAATTTCACATGATTCAAGCATGAAGATGTTTAGCTACACATTATACTAATCAAAACATGCAAAAACAAAGAAATAAGAGCCATAACAAGTAAAAGAGAAGAGAGATATACCATAAAATTGCAGAAATTCGAGATTAGATCCAAAAGTACAAAATAGAGAAGTAATTAAAGGTGGTCTCTTAGTGTTTGGAATGAAAATCTAAGCTAAGAAATGGAAAGATTAGGCTAAGATGTTGTTGATTTACACTAAGAGAGAGTATTCTAAGCTATTACAAAATTCGAGCTATGAAAGGGGTGGAGTTTGGCTAAGAAGATGAATAATAATCCCAAAATGGACTAAGGGGGGTATTTATAGGTGGAGGAAAAATCCTGCAGATTTTGGTTCGAAAGTTGGTTCCAAACAAGTGGAACGTGCGTTCTGCTTGAAATTCAGGCGACTTAGGGCTTCGCTTGTAAACGCGGGTTTGAGGCGAACGCGTGCGCGTCGTTCTAGGCCTGAACGCTGGTTTGAAGGTAGAGAACGTCGTTCTGAGGCCTGGAACGCCGGTTTGAGGTAGTTCTTTGAACCGCGTTTGAAGGGGCTGAACTCTGTTTGACTCGCAACTCTGGAACGCCGTGGGCTTGGAACGCCAACAGGTCTGAACGCTGGTTTGAGAGTTCCAAACCAGCGTTTGGATCTGTGCCACCAATTCTTCACTTTTTCTCCTTTTCACCTCTTTTCTCGCCTCGGTCATGTTTCTCATTGTAAACCCTTGCCTTCGGGTCATCGAGACACCAATACCCTACATCATCACACTAACCAAAAACAACCAAAACATTCCAAAGGGTAAACGTGCTCGGAATGGGGTCAATATCATCGAAAAGGGGTGGTAAACTATCAAAATGACAGAATTACCCCGTGCTAGGAACTCACAATATTACCCGAAAGTGGTCTAAATCATCCAAAAATGTCTTTGAAAATGTGGTAAATGGGCCAAACATCGTGAAGGAGTCACGTAAAGTTGACTCCTATCAACCACCCCACACTTAGCCTTTGCTCGTCCTCGAGTAAAATAGGCGTTTTAAAACAAACCAAGGGATTCAACTTTATGATGTAGGTGCTACTACTCACACTCTCAAGGTAACCACAAAGTAAGAAACACGAACATATACACATTGGTGCAACATCATCAAGAAAATGGAGTGTGTGTGGTGCCAAGCTAAAACCAAGTGCTCAAAAAGATTGTCGGGGCTTGAATCCCAACCAAACGCCTACCAACCGTCTCATAATCACTAGCCTCTCCACTAATCAAGGTCACTAAGTTTGGACATGATCGAGCAGGACTTGAAGGGTTATAATGTTAGGCCAGGTAATTTTGGTTAATCGAAAGGGTATTTTGGGAACTGGAGAAAAAGAAGTGAGTGAACCTAATCAACACATGTACCACTTTATCTCTACCATACAAACCATCCAAACTCCTTTTTTGATTTAATTAAACACTTTGGGAACCATAGGATACTAACATACCCGAACTCAAAGCCACACTCAACTATATTTCAAGTGTTATGAGGTGAGATCGAATACATTAGCACCTATCTCACTATCCCAACTCCAACATCATAAAAATCACTTTTGAGCTCATTACTTTTGACTCCAACCCTTTATTTCTATAAACATCAACTTTTATTCAATGAAAGCTAATGTATTTTGAACTTGTTTGATTGATTTTTTTTTTTTTTTTTTTTTTTGAAGAGAAGATAGAAGAAGGTTCTTTTCCTTGGCCCAAAAGCCGAACACCAAGCCCAAACGAGCTCCTCAACACCTTATAGCTCAAAACAAGAAACAACAACCCAATCAAAGCATCATATTTCCCCCACCCCACACTTGTTTTAGCAAGTGTGCTCCAACTAAGGACTAGGTCCACTCGTAGGGTTAAAATGAAGGAAATGTGACCATATTTAAGGCTCAGGGGTAGGTTTCTGACTAAGTAACAAAACGGCTCTAAAACGAATGGTGGTCGACCATTCTATCAAGGCCGAGAGGGGTTACGAAGGGTAAATGTTCCGGTTAAGGCTTATTTGGCTATGGTAGGGTCAAAAGGACGCCAAAACCGTCATCCCATGTCCTACTTAGGTGTACCTTAAACATTTCGCCTCAAGACTAGTGATATGAAAGGTGGTAGCAATCAAATTGTGCACAAGGTGTAGCTTCGTGAAATAATAAACTCCATTCTCAAGATAATATCAAACCGCAATGCATATGTTCGGGATCCCGACTAAGGTTATCACCACTCGATTGTGAGAATAACACATACAACACGGTGTTAAGACCCTTGAAAATTTTTAAAAATTAACCAAAAATCGACTCGAGCCCGATCATAGGCTAAGCATACCACATTTATAGCACTTCAACAACAAAAACAAGAAAACGGCTAAGTCTCCCACCCCACACTTAAACGAAACACTGTCCTCAGTGTGTGAGAGATAAAAAGAAAGGAGGACTTAGCTGTTTAATCGAAACCCGGCAGAAAGGCGCAACCGACACTCGAAACTCGTGACACCCTCGTATAAGTCCATCCCGAAACCTAAAGCGAGAACAATGAAAACAAAGAAAGCGCGCATGCACGGGAAAAGTCCACGTGCTAAAGATCAAGCAATAGGTAAACGGGTGCGTAAAAAACGAGTCCATGCCACGAAAACGATATCAAAGCATGCCGATGGGAATGGGATATGCAATGGACGGATACAATATAACAATAAAACTCAGAATATCCACGCATGCGAAAATGGCAGACAAATATCCCAATAAAATGTCAATCACAAGGGATAAAAACATGCACGGTCAAACAGGCCTCAGGGGCGGAACAATGATTACAAATGCGTATCAAAAGTGAAGGATATAAAAACAGCCAAAAGTCAAAAATCAAAAGTCAACCTGCCTCAAAGTGAATCAGTCAAAAGTACCCACAAATAGATGAAAAACAGACTAGCCAAAAGAAGCTGCAACTCTCAAAAGAAATGCAGAAATAATGAAAAACAAGCTAGCCGCTCTGCCTCAGACATCAAATCCTGGAGGATCTGTGTCTTTGGAAGATGGTGCGATCCACAAAGAATCGCACTCTCTCAGTTGTGTAGTCTCAGCAGCACCCGTCCCCACTGTCTCTGAATCTGCATCTGCCCCTGCCTCAGGCCCTGTCTCTGTCTCAACATCCAACGAATCATCTGCCTCAGTCTCTATCTGAATCTCTGACCCCTCATCGGACTCATCCTCTAGCAGGCTCTCGGTAATCCGCTGCAGATCGGCCTCTATCTCAGGTGTGTACTTTGGAAGGTCAGTAGTATCCAAGTCTCTGTGCGGAAGATGGATCTGCTGAGCTCGAGCTATCGCCTTCTGGTTCTTCAGCAACCCATTCATCATGATCCGCAGACTGTCCATCCAATCTCGCTGCTTGTGTGCTATCAACACCCCCACGCCTCTCGCTCGACCACGGCCCTCCGGTGAAAGGTATGGTAGGTGTAGGTGGAGGTAGAGTGGTGGAGGAGGTGGAAGGTCCAGAATCGGGAGGTGGTGGGATGGTGGTGGTGGTGGCAGGTGGTGAGGGAGGTGGTGGTATAGGCAATGTGGTGGAAGTAGGCGGAAGAAGTGGAGGTAGGGGTGAAAGGCCGGAGGACCGTGTGGATGAGCCGTCTGGAAGGCCGAGAAGCGATCTGAGCATTGAACGACTTAGGCATGATAGGCAAAACTTTGCTCCTCCTAATCTGATCATCTCAGCATACTCACCAACTCGTGCATCTCGACACAACCCGTAAATCAAGTAGGGGCACATAATCACCGACGCTTGTTTTTCCGGTTCTCCGAAACTCCGTAAAAATCGTCCTCCCACGCCTACTTTCAACTTATAATGGAGGGCGTACAACAACTGTAGATCCTTAATGTGAAAATGTGTGATGTTGTCCTTAGGTAGTAGACGATTCTGGGAGAACTTAGCCTTGACTTTCCAATCGTCGGGCCAAGTCGTCGTCAACAACTGACTGCGCGTGTTACCCCCTTTTGACATCCATTGCAACTCAGGGTTGATTTCTACCCTCATCTGTTCCAAAGGGTCCTCGTATTACCCCAACTGTTCTTGTCCTCGAAACCACTCCTCATAATGATCGCCCACGATAGCGGTGTCCTATAAAACTATTAATCGCCCGACCGACCATGGGACATCCACTCCACGCACCCAAACAGTCCCTCTCTCTAAGTTAGCCACAGTAAAGTTGGCATACCATTCCCGGACTATCGACAAGTTCAGGTTGCCCTCGGGTTCCAAGATAAGGCTATTCCAACCCCTACTCCTCAAATTATCCACAAAGGGCTTCGGTACCACCTTCAAATCTAGCCCTCTTTCAAAGCACATCTTCTTATCGACTACGAACTCCTCGTAATTGCTCAAGGCTTGGGGCGTGGAGAAACGCATGTCGTAGGGAAGAGGGTCAGACGAGGCAGAAGCTACTTGGGGTTGCGGCTCAGTGGAAGTCTGAGGAATAGGTTGAGTAGGTGGAGGGTGTGGGGGTTGAGAAACTGGGGGACGAGCGACCCTGGGTGTGACACGGGACAGGGGTGCCTCACTGTCAAACTCCGCAGTCTCCTCACTGCTATCATCACTGTCACTACTAGAATTTCGACCTTCAGTATCGGGCTCGAAATCATCATCCGACGTCTCATCTCTAAGTTGTCCAGCCCTAAGAGCTCTAGGGTTTGCGCTCACACCTCTCCCTAGCTCACTGATCCTAATACCACCGCCTCTAGTACGAACCGCGGTTTTCTGTTTCTTGGGCTGATTCCTACCAACTACAGGCATTTTACCCTTCCCTTTATCTCATATCTCTTTTCGTTTACCTCCCGCCATCTTCCTATATCAAGAGCAACCACACCACAACCAACACAAGGCAAACCGACCCGATTATCATCCAATACGGGATTTCAAAACAAACAACCCACAACAACCACAACGTCAACCACCACACACCACAAGGCCAAGAACAAAACAAACAAACAAGAAACAAGGTACATAATCAATGCCAATTCACAAGCGGGGTAGGGAAAATTTGAGAAAAATTCAAAAATTAACCTACTCAAAACGGAAATGCAAACCAAAAAGTACTGTCTTATGCTTAGATTAGCCTACGTGAGCGTTGTGGAGTGACAAACGAGCCCCGAAACAAACGAAAAGTGAAAATCGACTATGGTGAAAAAAATCACCCAAGCACCGATTGAACAGGGAATCTGAGGGATTGTTGTTTGGATTTGAGTTTAGAAAACAAAAGAAGGGATCGTGAGGTGTTGATTGCAACAAAAATCGCTCAAAACGGGTTAAAGCGAAGATTTTCGAAGCAAAAGGGTGGGAGGCGACGAAGCGGCGATTAGGTATGTGAATTCGATTTTGGGAGCGCTGGTTGGGGAAGAGGGGTATTTAAAGAAAAGGGTTCAAACGCTGGTTTGAGGTCTTTGAAACGTCGTTTGCGATAGCTCAAACGCACGTTTGAGTGGTGGAACGTCGCGTTCGAGACGGCCAAAAAGTTAATCGAGGATCAAGGGGTCCAAACGCTGGTTTGAGAAAGATGGGAACGCACGTTTGAGGTCTTTGAACGCGTCGTTTGAAAAAGCAGAGGCGGCGTTTGGAAACGAAACGCGTCGTTTTGGAATCGGGGAGTTGATACTGGGGGTATAGAGGCTCAAACGCGGTTTGGAAAATCGGGAACATGACGTTTGAAGAGCTTGGAACGACGTTTGAACAATGGGAACGTCGTTTGAGAGCAAAAGCAGGGAAAAACAGGAAAACAGGGAAATCACTCCACACTCACATCTAACCACCTCTGGACCAATCTAGACTCTTACTCAACCATCTTAAACCATAAAAGGTGGGTTGCCTCCCACTAAGCGCCTTTGTTTTACGTCGTTGGCTCGACAAGATGGATTATCTGGTGCCAACTTTTTCAAAAGTTATACCGCTTGGCACAAGGCGAGAGAAAGGGTAGAAAGATGGACGGGTGGATTCAGAATTATACGAGTCAAGGTTTAAAGTCCATGACAAGACTTACAAGATTTATCACAAGGTACGGGATCTTCAAGATGCACTATTTCTAGTGCTTCATCGTAGGGCAACCGTTCATACCTTTTCAACCGCAAGCCATTAGTGGTAAACGTGCCAAATTTAGGATGGGTGATTTCGATAGCACCGGACGGATAGACTTTTGACACAACATAGGGACCGGACCACCTAGACTTCAACTTCCCTTGGAAAAGATGCAAACGAGTATTATAGAACAAGACTTCATCACCCTCATTGAAAACACGAGGTTTAATCAACTTATCATGGAGTAACTTAGTCTTTTCTTTATACTTCGTGGAAAGGTCATATGCACAAAGGCGGAACTCATCTAGTTCATTCAATTGGGCCATACGCTTCTCACCAATTAAGGTATCATCGAGGTCTAGCATTTTGATGGTCCAATAAGCCTTATGCTCGATCTCTACAGGAAGATGACAAGACTTACCATAAACTATCATGTAAGGTGACATGCCTAGGGGTGTCTTAAAGGCTGTCCTATGGGCCCACAAGGCATCATCTAACTTCAAAGACCAACTCTTGACATTCGTGTCGACCGTCCTTTCTAAGATACGCTTAATACCCCTATTCGTGACTTCGACTTGACCACTCGTTTGGGGATGGTAAGCGGTACCTAACTTGTGTTTCACTCCATACTTCTCTAAAAGTTTATCAAACGGCTTGTTGGCAAAATGGCTTCCATTATCACTGATTATAGCACGTGGCACCCCAAACCGGCAAAAGATGTTCTTTCTAAGAAAACGGATAACAACATTCCTATCGTTGGTGGGTGAGGCTAAGGCTTCGACCCATTTGGACACATAATCACACGCGACTAGGATGTACTTGTTACCACACGAGGAGGGATAGGGGCCCATGAAATCAATGCCCCACACGTCAAAAATCTCACACACTATGATCGGCTTCTGAGGCATCTCACTCCTTCTAGATATACGACCGGACCATTGACAAGCATCGCAAGATTTCACATAAGCATGAGCGTCTCGAAATAGAGTGGGCCAATACAGCCCACTTTGCAATACTTTCAAAGCGGTTCTTTGCCCCGAGAAATGGCCTCCGGCCTCTTTGTCGTGATGAGAACGAAAGAGCACTCAAAATTTCACTTTCGGGATACACCTCCTCGAGAATACCATCCGAACACAACCTATATAGACAAGGATCTTCCCACACGCATTTACTTACCCACCTCACTAAGGAATTTACGCCTTTGGTTCGAGTCAAGGTCGGGATCTACAAAACCGCACTCGTGGTAGTTAACAAAAGGAGCAAACCAAGGACTACCTTCCTTACCGACTTTTAGAAAGTTTCCTTCTTAGCCGGAAGGAGGTGTCAAGTGCATACAGATTGCTCGTGAGGGAAAGAGTCATTTATCTCCCTTTGTGCCTTAATCAACTCCTCACTAAGCTCCATGCGACTTAAGTGGTCGCCTACGACGTTCTCACAACCTTTCCTATCACGAATCTCTAAATCAAACTCTTGCAAGAGCAAGATCCACCTCAAGAGGCGGGGCTTGGCATCTTGCTTGGCAAAGAGATAACGCAAAGCGGCATGATCCGTGTGGACAACTACCCGAGAACATACGAGATGAGACCGAAACTTATCAAACGAAAAGACGACCGCTAAAAGCTCTTTTTCAGTGGTGGTGTAGTTCTGTTGGGCCGGATTCAAGGTGTGACTTGCATAAGCAATGGGCTTGAAGATTTTATCGATCTTTTGACCGAGGACCGCACCAACCGCGGTGTCACTCGCATCACACATGAGCTCAAATTCTTGATCCCATTTCGGGAAAACTAAGATGGGAGCGGAAACAAGCAATTGCTTGAGCATCAAAAATGCTTCAACACAAGCTTTGTCAAAATCAAACGGGACGTCTTTTCCAAGAAGAAGAGTAAGAGGCCGGGCTATTTTCGAGAAATCCTTGATGAACCTATGATAAAACCCCACATGGCCTAGAAAACCCTAAGAGTCTTTAGGTTGGTGGGTATAGGAAGCTTAGCTATCGCTTCAACCTTAGCCTTATCTACCTCTATACCCTTACTAGATATCTTATGCCCTAAGACTATCCCTCCGAACCATCAAATGACACTTCTCCCAATTAAGCACCAAGTTTGTCTCCTCACATCTACCCAACACCTTCTCAAGATTATCTAGACATTGTTCAAAGGAATCACCAAACACGCTAAAATCATCCATAAAGACTTCTAAAACTTTTCTATCATATCCGCAAATATGGCAACCATGCACCGTTGGAATGTCGCGGGTGCATTACACAACCCAAAGGCATCCTACGGAAGGCAAAGGTACCATAGGGACAAGTGTAGGTAGTCTTTTCTTGGTCCTCTAAAGCCACATGTATTTGGTAATACCCACTAAACCCATCAAGAAAACAATAAAAGGCATGGCCACTCAATCTTTCCAACATTTGATCAATAAAGGGGAGGGGGAAGTGATCTTTACGAGTTTGGTCATTTAGCTTACGATAATCAATGCAAATTCTATGACCACTTACCAAACGCTTAGGTACCTCCTCACCTTTGTCATTGATCTCCACGGTCATACCTCCTTCTTCGGCACCACTTGGGTGGGACTCACCCACTTGCTATCCGAGATGGCATAGATAATCCCTAGCTTCAACATTGTGACCACATCCTTCCTCACAACCTCTTGGAGGTGGGGATTGAGTCTTCTTTGGGGTTGCCTTACCGGCTTTGCTCCATCTTCCAGAATAATCTTGTGTTGGCAAATGGTGGGACTAATGCCCTTAAGGTCGCACATCTTCCACCCAAAAGCACGCTTGTGCTTCTTAAGCATCTTCACTAACTCATCTTCCTGCAAAGCCGTTAGTGTAGAAGAAATAATCAAAGGAAGTAAATCATTATTTTCAAGAAAAACATACTTCAAATGAGGTGGAAGCGGCTTCATTTTCAAATCTTTCGGTGGATCCTCAATTGATGGCTTTTCTAGCTCTCCTTCAAGCCCAAGATCAATCTTCTCGGTCCACCTTTCACCCACGAAAGCCGTCTCTTCGAGCTCTTTTGCTTCCTCTTCCAACTCTTCTTCTTCGTCATGTTCCGTACTCACTCTTTCCATGCATTCTTCGGATTTATCTTTATATTCCTGCATGTCAACATGTTCCGAAACGCAAGGATAAATAGCATCAATAGAAAAATAGTCCTCGGTGCTTTCCTTAGGATGTTTCATGGCTTTATAGACATTGACCGCGACTTTTTCATCCCCAACTCTCAATATTATCTCACCGCTCGCAACATCTATCAAAGTCCTCCCGGTATTTAAAAAGGGACATCCTAACAACAAAGGTGTTTTGGAGTCCATCTCCATGTCTAGCACCACAAAATCTACCGGGAAGGCAAACTTATCCACTTTCACTATGACATCCTCTATCACTCCCATAGGCTCCCTTATAGACCTATCCGCCATTTGAAGGGTCATCCCTGTTGGCTCCAACTCTCCTAGGTTAAGACTCTCATATATAGCACGGGGCATAAGGCTTACACTAGCCCCCAAATCACATAAGACACTAGGAAAATGAGTCGTACCAATAGTAACCGGGATAGTAAAACTACCCTTGTCCCTAACTTTCGGGGGAATCTTAGACTTTCCATTAAAAATAGCGGAACACTCTTCATTTAAACACACAACTTCTTGCATCTTACCCTTTTTAGTTAGTAACTCTTTCAAAACTTACAATACGAGGGCATGTTTGCAAGTGCTTCAAGAAAGGAATGTTCAAATCAATTTTTCGTAAAATCTCAATGAATCGAGTTTGTGCCTTATTCAAGCAACTTTGTCTATGATTCTTAGGGGATACGGGAGAGTACTCAAATCAAAATCTTTAGAAGGAGGAGAGATCATACCTTTCTTACCTTTGGAGCGTGGGGAAGACGGCTCTTTCATTTGGCTCTTTCCTTCTCTTCTAGTTGACTCCTCCTCTTTCACATCGATAACCACATAATCTCCCCGAGCTTGAGCTTCTTTCCTTTCAACTTCTTTCTTCTTGACATACTCCCCATGATCCTCATCATCTTCAATCCCATCTATATCACCATCCATAGCTCCCGCTTCCGTCTCAATGGAAGCTTTTCTAGCCTTGTCCTCCCATAGGACTTTCTTTTCTCCATTAGTTCTCAACACCTTACCACTTCGAGTTAAGATGGCGTTTACACTTCTCGGATTTTTTTCGGTGTTACTCGGTAAACCGCCCTTCAACTGAACATGTTCCACCACTTGACCAAATTGAGTCTCAAGATTTTTGATGGCGGACCCATGTTTGTAGTTCATCTCAACCATGTCTTTTTTAATCTCCGCAAAGTTTTTGTTCATTTGTTCTAAGATGACATCGGTTGAACTCTTTTGAGGTATAGGAGCCAAAGGAGGAGGGTTTTGATGATTGTTAGAACCCTGTTGATTATACCCTCCTTGTTGCCTTTGGTGTGGAGGTTGATAGACATGCCCTTGTGAAGATTGGCTTTGATTTTGGCCTTGTCTATAACCTTGGTTTTGGCCTTGGTTTTGATTCCGGTTCCAACCTTGATTGTTGTTATTCCTCCAAGAACCATCACCTTGATTTCCATAGTTCCCTCCTTGACCTTGTCCCACACAGTTCACATCTTGGGATTCTTCATACGGTTGCCCACCTTGTTGCTCACCCATATATTGGCCTTGATAGGGGCTTTGAGACTGATTTTGATATTGGGACCCCGTATTCAATTGCTCCATAGAGCAAATGCTCATCATCCGTTTAGCCAACTCATTCATGTTATCTTGAGATAGAGTGCTAGCTTGCCCTTGAGTCGAGGATTGAGGATAGGCCATATTTTGGGCTTTGGTCGTCATCCTACAATCCTTTGCCGAGTGTGGTCCGCTACAAATTTGGCAAAGCTTAGCGCTCTCATTCTCCTTTTTCAATCTCCCCAACTGTTGCTCCATCGCTTGTACTTGAGCATGATATTGATCACTTGCCTCTACTTCTTTAACTTCAACCAAACCGGGCTTCTTACTTCTTGTCCCTTTTCTACTCGACGATATGTATTGCCTCGAAGTCTCGGAAATCTTCTCAATTTGGTTCATAGCCACCTCGGGTACCATACTCATAATATCTCCATTACACGAAGCATGTAAGGTACTTTGATGCACTTGGTCTAAACCCGGAAGAAAGCATGAACTACCTCAGTGCGATCTCAATCCGTGCCTGGGCACTCCCTCAACAAAGCCTTAAACCGATCCCATGACTCATGAAGCTCTTCTCCTTCATATGCATTGAACGACATTATAGCTTCTTTCATATCCATGGTCTTCGACGGGGGGTAATATTTGAGTAGAAAAGTTTTTACTACTTCCTCCCATGTGTGTAAAGAATCATTAGGCAACGAATCATACCACCTCTTAGCTTGCTCTTTCAAGGCGAACGGGAAAAGCATAAGTTTGAGCGCCTCATCACTCACTCCATTGATCTTTGTCGAGTTAACTATTTGGAGAAAATGATCAATGAATAAGTGAGGATTTTCTAAAGCGGTTCCCTTGAATATAGCGTTGTCTCCCAACAAATGTATGATGTTCCTATTCAATTCCAAGTTGTTGGCGGCCACCGGTGGCATTCGGATCGGACTATGCCCCATGTTTGCCGTAGGAGCTAACACAAAATCTCTACAAGTCAAACCACCTTGGTTTTGCTCTTGTTGACCGTTAAACCAATTTGGCATCGCGTTTGCACCTTGATTGTGAGCTTGGTTTTGGTTTTGTTGAAACCGGGTTCAACATCCATGCATTGAATTGTTGCATAAGAGCGGGATCCATTTGATTCCCTTGAGCCTCATGTTGAACATTCTGAGGTATCGGCCCATTTGCATTCACAACATTGTTTCCTTGTCCATTCCCACCTCCTTGTGCATTGTTGTTGACGAGAGGCGGGTTTTGAATTGGGACTCCATTATCATTTCCCAAATTTCCTTCCAAACCTTGTCCAACTTGTTGTGCCATGTCGGATCCTTCTCCCAACTCACCCGAGTTGTTCTCTTCAAAGACCGGAATCGACTCTTCTACTTGACGACCTCTTCTTCATTGACTATTTCTACGCCTTGCGTAAGCTTCAATTCCGTCTATGTAAGGTTCGAGTGGTGTTTGAGATCTCCGGGTCATGCACTACAAAAAGCAAACAACAAGAAAACAGTAAAATAAAACCTAGGCCCAAGCCTTCGGTTCACTTACAAGATATCACAAATAGCACACAATTCCCCGGCAACGGCGCCATTTTGATGAGCATAAAATTTACCCCAACAAAAACAATTTATAAGGACTCGAAACTGTGGGTAAACTAACTCTCTAACCGGCAGTGTACCGGGTCGATTGCTAGAATAGCTACAGGAGTACGAGGTCGAACCCAAAGGAATCGTGTTAGTAAGTACCAAAGTGAACGTAATGCTTAGTCTAGGGGATCAAAGTTCTTAAGGTTTTGTTTACTACAACGACACTAAGTGATTCTAACTAACGAGTCTAAAGATAAAAAGAAAGAAAGAAGATTAAACTACTAAGTTTTAAAGATAGTTAAAGAGACATAGCCGAACCATGATCAAAATAGCTAGTTTCACCCCAAGGAATGACAAAACCGGGAGTGTGCAATAAACGAATGAACTCTTACATTCAATTACACGGGTACGTACTCCTAATCCCGGTGCTAAGGTCTGAACAACTCTTCCCCAACACCTTCTGCCAAGTCAACTAACCTTTCCTAAGAGAGATTCATTCACAAGACAATCATGCACGAGAGCCGTTTAAACGTTAAAAACGAGTAACCTCGCACTACAATGCGATCCTAGAACCCTTTTCCCCACACCCCTCTCTCTGAACAACTCTCAAGAGTGGTGTGTGTGATTTTTGACCTAGGTGATCAATCTAGCCCAAATCCGTTATAACAAGTTCTAAGACGTGAAAGATGCAAGAAACAACAATAAAAAGCACTACCCACTCCCAATTTCATCACCCAAAGGGTGATTTCACCAAATTTCACATGATTCGGCTATGAAGATGTTTAGCTACACATTATACTAATCAAAACATGCAAAAAAACAGTAAATAAGAGCCATAACAAGTAAAAGAGAAGAGAGATATACCATAAAATTGCAGAAATTCGAGATTAGATCCAAAAAGTACAAAATAGAGAAGTAATTAAAAGGTGGTCTCTTAGTGTTTGGAATGAAAATCTAAGCTAAGAAATAGAAAGATTAGGCTAAGATGTTGTTGATTTACACTAAGAGAGAGTATTCTAAGCTATTACAAAATTCGAGCTATGAAAGGGGTGGAGTTTGGCTAAGAAGATGAATAATAATCCCAAAATGGACTAAGGGGGGTATTTATAGGTGGAGGAAAAATCCTGCAGATTTTGGTTCAACGCCGTTCCAAACAAGTGGAACGTCGCTTACGCTTGAAATTCAGGCGACTTAGGGCTTCGTCTTGCGAGCGCCTGGTTTGAAGGCGAGGAACGTCGCGTCTAGAGGCCTGGAACGCATTTGGTTTGAAGGTAGAGAATGTGCGTTCTAGAGGCCTGGAACGCTGGTTTGAGGTAGTTCTTTGAACCAAATGTTTGAAGGGGCTGAACTCTGTTTGACTCGGCAACTCTGAACGCCGGTTTGGGCTTGGAACGCCAGCTTGGGGTGGGGAGTGCAGGCATGGTTTGAGAGTTCCAAACCAGCGTTTGGATCTGTGCCACCAATTCTTCACTTTTTTCTCCCTTTTTCACCTCTTTTCTCGCCTCGGTCATGTTTCTCATTGTAAACCCTTGCCTTTCGGGTCATCGAGACACCAATACCCTACATCATCACACTAACCAAAAAACAACCAAAACTAAGCAGCCTCCAGCTCTCTAATTGATTCTTCATACTCCAGTCGGGACGCTGACTTTTACGGTGTTGATCTGGACTTGGCTATTAGGTTGAGCATAGCAATCACACCTGGTCCAATCAGTTCTTCATCATCGTCAGTTTCTTCATCATCAACCTCAGTTCTCAGGGTTTGTTCCCCCTGAGAGTCAGCTTCTGGTAATGATGAAACTGATTCTTTCTCAATGACTGGTTCTTTCTGAGCATCAACTGGTTTTATGGGGGTTTCTTTAGTTCTCGACTTCTTTGCTTGTCCTTCAATAATAGAAGTCACTGATTTTGCTGGTGAAGACTCCATAATTTTCAGCTTCTTCATCAACATTGGCTTTTACTGAAGCTTCCAGCTTCCTCTTTTTGTCCCTTAATCTCTCAAGATATTCCAATGCTTCAGTAGTAGTGACTTTCTTGGATGGTCTCTTCCTTTTCTTTCTAGGTTCAGCCTCAGAACCTTCTGCTTTTCTTTTTCCAAATTTTTCTTCTTTCACTGCAATTTTGCCATCAACAACTGCAGTAGATCCCCTTCTTGCAATTCCGAAATGATCAATGATCCTCTGTGCTAATAATGCAAGTGTCTTCTTATGATAGAATCTTCCTGTCTTGACGTCAGTTTTCTTCTTTGGTATATCAGAAGATTGTCCTATCAATTGATCCAGTATGTATCTCTGCCAATTAAACTTTTCTCCAAACCATATCACATATAACAAATCTATCTTGGTGCCGGATAGATTGCTAAATTTGCCAGCACTCCCAATTACACATTTGGCTAGCATCTTGGTTAAATAATCAAACTCTGGTTTGAGAAGACTTGTGCCTCCCGATAGTGAAACATTTGAATCTCCTTTAATTGCAATGTATTTCCACAATTTATCTCTTTCCTTCTTGCTTAATTTTATAGAAGCAGAGTATCCGGATTTGTTGAAACCAAAAATTTCTTTCTTGACCTTTTGACTCGATCGTCTTTTCCCTGAAAATCTTGTGAGACTGATTTGGTCTGGTTGTGATCCTACAACCTTCCCAGTCTTCTTTAGTATGAAGAGTCTTCCTTTCCCCCCAGAATCTATTATTCCGTGAATGAGTTCCATTATTTGGTGAATATGACTTGAATGTTCTTTTGACTGATCTCTGATCAATTCTGCCTTTTTTAGTCATCTGAACTTTTCTGTAGAATCTGTCAGTTTGCGTTTTGCCACCAACTGATTTTATAGTTTTGTCATTTTTTGATCTAGACTGTGCTGAGTTTTTGTCAGTTCTAACAACTTCAATAGTTTTCTGAGTTCCCGACTTTTGTGCAGTCACAAACTTAGGTGCCGGCGCAGCTGAACTAGGTTTGAGCTTAGAATTCTGTTCTTTGTTAAACCCTAAACCTACTATGTCTCAAAATGGTTTTCCTGGTTTGAACTGAACTTTAGTATTTGGATCAATTGATAATTCTAAGATATTTATAACTTATGTTACTTCATCAATTGAGCCAGCACATTGTGTTCTGTTGTTAGCCTTGATAAAGTTGATTTCAGCATTCAATCTTAGAACTTCAGCTTTCAATGATTCTTTTTCCTTTTTGACATTCTCATAATCCTTTTGAATTTCCTCTAACTCCTTCATGAGTATGTCAAAGGTTTCATTGAAATTTGCATTTCTATGATTGTTCATGGCCGTGTGACAGTTGGATGTGGAAGCATTTACCTCATGAAAATTGATTTATAAATTCTCAGTTCTAGCTTCTTCATATTACATTATCTGCTTGCCTTTACTTGATTCATCAATTCCTTTACTGTTTCAGCTCTAAACAGGATGATTTCTTCATCACTTTCACCGTGATCTTATGCAGGAAGACTTACTGGTAAAATCTCAGAGTTCTTATCACTTATGCTCTCAATTGGATCTTCAACAAATGTCTTAATCAATTTTTTTGGGGTATCAGCAACAAGAGCCTACAATTTACTTTTGGATTCATCAAATCTTAAAAATGAGCAGTTAATCAAGTTTCTAAAGTGGTGTTGTGTATCCATGATGCAGGTATGATGACTTGAAAACAGTTTAAAAGACTAAGGACCAGTTACTCTAGAACTGAAGATCAGTTGCTTCGAACTGATAAAACCTCAATCGGAGATCTCTTCAATAGTAGAAGATTTTCTCCGATACCAATTGTTGGTATCGGAAATAACTGATGCCTCGAAGCAGTAACCGATTTGGATCGCCTCCAAAAGGAAGAACTGCTCCGATACCAATTGTTGGTCTCTGGAAAAGGATGACATAAGTTTAGACCGGGGGGGGGGGAGGGGGGTGAATAAACATGTCCCCAAAAACGTAGATTTGAAACAATTTAGGTTCAACTGAAACTTGTGCGGAGTTAAGCTAACTTAGCTGAGTATAAGTCAAGACTTATGCTTAACTGAGTTAACCGGCAGTTACACATATATGGAAGGTGTTTGACTCCGGTAAGGATGTTTTCAAGCGCTACTAATTCTTCTGTCGCTATAGCAAAAATTGTTTATTCGCAACTTTAAGAAGCCTCGTTAGATTCGGAACAAGGCAGTTTAAAAAGCCTCAAAATAATCAAAATATATACATTCGCAAGTGACTCTAAAGCTACACAATTGATACGTTCAAAAAAGACCATACATCCATTTATTGACACATTGAAAAACGCCCATACAGCCTCAGATGCCACACTGGAAAATGTCTCAAAAGCTCCTTATGCTACATCGGAAAAAGTATCAAAAGCTCCCTACGCCGCACTGTAAAATGTCTTAAAAGCTCCTTACGTCACATTGTAAAACGACTCAAAAGCTCCTTATGCTATACTAGGAAACGCCTCAAAAGCCCCTAAAATCAAAGACAACCCCTAATGGTTTAATCGCAGCGAAAAAAACCAATTACAAATAGACAGAAAGTTACCATTGGAAATTACTTTTTAAATTTACGAGAACTTTACTATTGCTTAAGCCATGATACAAACTGATGCTAGACTAACTAGCAGGCAGGCTGACCAAATCACACATTTTAGTCAAATACGGACACATTTGACCCAATAAAATGTGAGATATAGACATAAAAATAGGAAGAACAACATATGAACCTACACAATTACCATAAGACAGGGATTCAAAAAAAGAAAAACAAGGCAAAATTAGATAGCAGAATAGAAAAAAATGTGTAATCTTGAAAAGGTACCTCAGGGCCAGCCCCATCTGCGTGGAGAGACTTGGTGCCATCAATATTACAATTTTAACTTGTTAATACAGTAACACATATTTTGATTGCTATTGTCCCATTATTAATATTTGTATAGCTCTACCCAACTTAAGCAATTAGATAAAGAACTTTAATTCACATCAAATCAGAGCAAACCACTCAAAATCCAATTAGAAATATGCGAGCTTTAGAATGCTGACTGAGTTATGCCTTAATGAAGGACTGACCATGGGTTTTTCCTTTTTTCTAATGTCTGAATTTTAAGTTTTTAACATCTAATCCCTACCATCTTTGGTTGTAGGGTATGAATGGAAATGAAATGCAGTTGGTTCCACAATCAGGGGAATGTTGCATACTAGGACTGCACCCAAGTCTTATGCAAGTTGAATAATAGTTTTATATGAGAAGAACAGGGTTCCACACAATTAGGGGAATGTTGGGGCAGTGAACGTTACGCTAAAGCAGCAGAAGAGACTGTCGAGTTATCTGAAAAAACTCAAAGTGTCCCAGTCCATAATCTGTCCAGTAAAGCCATGCATCACCAAATTGTCCAGGCCACTCTTCCCATGGTCCAAAAAACTCAATTGTTTATCTCTTACACACTTCATCCATAACAGACAAGGGCAAACAAAAACACCAAGAATTTATTCAAGAGCATGCAGCCTAAATGCTATTGAAATAAAGGCAAGAGGAAGAGAAAAATATTGTTTTGCCAATTTGAGAATCACTTAGACAACTAATATTCAAATCATCTGAGATAAGTTACTCGAAAATGCCAAACGGAAAAGGCAGCTGAGATAGGAATCCCTATCCACAAATGAACCTTTTCTTTTAGAAAGGCAATATCGACTTCGCTCCAACCAGCGAAGACGTATATGACTTTGGTCACTCATAGTGAAACTCTACATGTAAACGATCTTCACTTATCTGTTCAAAGAAAAAATAGGAAAGATGAAAAAAATATTGGAACATTGTGAATTGAAATAAGAACATGAGGTGTCAAGCTTACCGTTTTATTAGTGAACTCTTTTGATGATATCGCAAATTTACCACCAAACGACATATCCAACTGTAACGCCCCATTCCCGGATACCGAGTCCTTACCCGGAAATGGAACGTCCGGCACGTATAATATAAAATAAATTATATATTATACGTAAGCCTCTACTGCGTCGTATCGAGTTTCGTAATTTACGGAAGCGAAAGGACTCGGGTGTATATATTTTTTTTGTATAGCAAGCAAAGAATAAGAGCTCAACACCACTAAAGATAGAAAAGATACCTTACAACAACGAATCATAAACTTTACAACGTTACGATGTCTTAACAGAAAAACTACTAGAATCTTACAAGAGAATCAATGAAACACAACAAGTCTCGAGAATGAAAGTGCAACAAAAGTTTTGAAGAAAAGTAACAATGTCTGGAAATGACAAAACGTAATAAAACCATCAAAGGCCGTCTTCAAAATCCTCGTCGAACTCCGGTTCAACCTGTTCATCTTCTCAACCCAAACACAACAAACATGCATTTGAGGTAAGTACAAGGGTACTCAGCAAGAAACAGAACCTATTGCATTAATCAGGTTTTATAAAAGAAATATTACAAAATTATTAACTTATCTTTATTTGACCGACTCAATTCTAGGGTTCACTTCATGCTCATCAACATGTTATGACTAAACGTTTCTAACTTAACTCAAGTTTGTTACACCGGCATTCAAGGACACTACGCATGATGAAAATCCACCACGAGATATCATTTGCAACATAATGGCGGATCACACCAATATCCACGAGGGGAAAGCCCGATAATGAACACGTTCGGCGAAGTCCCCCTACCATTTAGCCATTTCTAGGCCAGTAGAGTTATCCATTTTATCTGAACGCCCTCACATCGCAATATGGCCAAGTGCCTTACCAAGAACGTAATGGTGTTTAATCTTTTACTACACACTTATGTAATTTATTAATCATTAACTAGCCTCCTAAGTGTTTTCAAGGTAAATACTCACTTGACATCCCTACTGCCTCTCCTAGACACTAGACACGATACCCTAGGCATATACACAGACATTGATGAATGCTAATTAATCAACACACAAGCCGTTCATACCCCTCTAACTGTCCCGAACTTCAACTCCATGGAAGAGTACATCCGGTGCCGGAACTAAACACATCGTAAGTTTAAACAAGGCTTATTCACTTTAGGCTAAGTGTTAACGTCAAGATTATAAAGCCTGAAACCCAGCTGACGCGATAAAATAACAAAAGATGAAATGAACAGGTCAAACGCATGTTTGACCCCCTTTAAACGCGCGTTTGCCTCGAACGGGCGTTTACTACTTCCCAAACGCTCGTTCGTGAAAAATGGCCACATCATGTATCAAAGTCAGGAACTCAAACGCTCGTCTATGGTTCTCAAATGCTCGTTTGAGAAACCACGAGCTTAAACGCCTGTTTGCCCCTGTGCAAACGCTCGTTTGCCCTGGGTTTTACCCAGAAAAAACAGCAACTGTCAAAATACGATTTCCAACCCTTTTCTCCCCCAATCTCCAACACAAACAGATCCCCACCAATGAAAATAAACACACAAAAGTGTTCTATAGCATTCCACAACACTAAGGCAGTACTTTTACAAGAGTTTAACAACAATCCAATCCCTGCATCGAACCTTTACTTTACCAAAACTTAATCAAAGCAATAGAGAAGATTTTCTTACTTGTTTCCAAGCAATCTTCAAAGCGAAACACCAAAAGCCTGCAGTCCTTCTCAAATTCCACACAACACCTAATTAATCCATAATCAATTCAAGAACTAATTAGGATTAAGGTTTCTAACCACTCAAAGCTACGAATTACACAATTCCTTTCAGCCAAAAATGACCAAACGTGAAGAAACTCAGATTTAGGGCTATTTTCATACCTTTTTAGAAACCGGAATTCTTAGTATCAACAATCCTTGCCTTCTTACGATGCTCCTGCTTCGGTTGAATCTGAAAACAGAGTAGTAACGAATCACAAATTTGAGAAAGTCCCTAGCCTTCTACCTTTTGCTCTCAAGCTCTGACTTTGAGCGTTAAACGTTTCTGATAACCTATTGATTAGTGGAGAGGTTATTTTCTAATAAACCTCCCACTAATTAATAGTCATCAACCCCCATAATTCCCCTTAATTATAAATCAGTCCCAAAGAAGAGTATATATATATAAATCCAAAAATTATATATATATATATATATATATATATATATATATATATATATATATATATATATATATAATACTTTAAAACTTAAATCCATAAAAAAAATATAATATTTCGTTCTCGCAAATTGACACTTCTGCCATTTCCCGAGAATCGGAGTATTACATTCCTCCCCCCTTAAGAGAAGTTTCGTCCTCGAAACTTGAACATACCTGGTAAACTCAAAAAGTCTGGAAACTCTTTGATCATATCGTCTTCCACCTCCCGCGTTGCTTCATTTACCGTGTGGTTGCTCCATTGCACTAATACCAAAGGGATCATTCGCCTCTTGATCATCTTCTCCTTCCTATGCAGAACCTTAACTGCTTTTCATCATATGCGAGGTTATCCTGAAGGATATCCGGATCAACCGTTGCTTCAACATCCAACTTCGTTAAACATTTCTTCAACATCGAGACATGGAATACACTGTGAACTCTTGACACAGACTCCGGTAGTTTAAGCTTGTAGGCTAACGGTCCAACTTTCTCGAGGATCTCAAAAGGTCCAACATATCTTGGACTTAGTTTCCCTTTTTGTCCAAACCGCTTAACTCCTTTCATTGGTGAAGCTCTCAAATAAACTCTATCACCAACATCTAATTCCAAAGGTCTTCTACGGACATCCGCCCAACTCTTCTGACGATCTTGTGCTGCGTTCAAGTTCTTCTTCACCAACAAAACCCTTTCCTTGGCTTGCTCAACTAATTCTGGTCCGGTAATTTGCTTCTCTCCGACTTCATCCCAAAACAGAGGCGTTCTACATCTTCTACCATACAAAGCTTCAAAAGGAGGCATCCCCAAACTTGCATGATAACTGTTGTTGTAAGCGAACTCATCCACGGGTAGGTAATCATCCCATGATCTGCCTACTTCCAATACACATGCTCTTAGCATATCCTCGAGCGTTTGGATGGTTCTTTCTGACTGTCCATCTGTTTGAGGGTGAAAAGCTATACTTAGATCCAATGTTGTGCCCAAGGCTTTCTGCAAACTCTTCCAAAACCGACTAATAAACCGGCTGTCACAATCCGATACAATTGAGATATGCACTCCATACAACTTCACAATATTGTCCAAATATAATGTGGTCATCTTCTTCAATGACATATCAACTTTTGTAGGTATGAAATGAGCTGACTTAGTTAATCTATCCACAATAACCCATATCATATCATGTCCACTCTTAGTCCTTGGCAAACCGGTGATGAAATCCATTGTAATCTTATCCCATTTCCACTCGGGGATATCTAACGGCTTAAGCATACCTCCTGGTCTCCTTTGTTCAGCCTTGACTTTCTGACACGTATCACATTTTGACACAAACTTTGCTATTTCAAATTTCATTGAAGGCCACCAAAAACATTCCTTCAAATCTCTATACATCTGTGTAGCTACTGGATGGACTGCAAAAGCCATCCTATGTGCCTCATCCATAACTCTCTGTCTTACGTCTCCAACATTAGGCACACATAGTCGATCATGGTACCAAAGGTTCATGTTCTTGTCTGGCACATAACCAACTGTAGGTTTCTCTCTTGCAACTCGCTTCAAATCAACCAACGATGGATCGTCATCTTGTTTACCCCGGATGTCATCCAACAATTCTGACCTAGCCAACAATGGTGCCACAAACTGACGGTTCCCAATCTGAGAAAAACTCTGGATGTTCAGCCCATCTAACTGTTCTGCCACAACTTCAACCCCGGTAACTGCAAACACTGTCTTCCTACTCAACGCATCTGCATCCACATTCGCTTTACCCGGGTGGTACTGGATATCCAAGTCATAATCCTTCATTAATTCTAACCATCTTCGCTGCCTCATATTCAGATTCTCTTGGGTGAAAAAGTATTTCAAACTCTTGTGGTCTGTGAAGATTCTTGCTTTGACTCCGTACAAGTAGTGCCTCCATGTCTTTAAGGAAAATACTACGGCTGCCAACTCTAAGTCATGTGTTGGGTAATTCTTCTCATGCACCTTCAATTGTCTAGATGCATAGGCGATAACTCTTCCTCCCTGCATCAACACACAACCTAAACCTTGTCCTGAAGCATCTGTATAAATATCGTAATTGTCAAAGATCTCCGGAACTGCCAAAACTGGTGTTGTAGTCAATCTATCCTTCAACGTCTGAAAAGCTGTTTCACACTCTCTAGTCCATTCAAACTTCACATTCTTTTGTGTAAGTTTGGTGAGTGATCTGGCAATCCTGGAAAAGTCTTGTACAAACTTCCTGTAATATCCAGCTAACCCCAGAAAACTTCTTACCTCTTAAACTGTAGTAGGTCTTGGCCACTTCTCAACTGCTTCTATCTTTGCAGGGTCTACTTGTATGCCATCCCCAGATATCACATGCCCCAGAAAACTGACCTTCTTCAGCCAAAACTCACATTTCGAAAACTTAGCAAACAACTGTTTTTCTTTCAAAGTCCTCAAAACTATTCTCAAGTGTTCTTCATGTTCTTTCTCATTCTTTGAGTAGATAAGGATATCATCTATGAACACTATCATGAACTTATCCAAATAAGGCATGAAAACACGTTGCATCAAATCCATGAATCCTGAAGGAGCATTAGCGAGTCCAAAAGGCATAACCAAAAACTCATAATGTCTATACCTTGTACTAAAAGCCGTCTTAGGTATGTCTGCCACTTTAATCTTCAACTGATGATAGCCGGACCTAAGGTCAATCTTAGAAAACACTCTCTTTCCATGTAGATGATTAAACAAATCATCAATCCTTGGTAGTGGATATTTGGTCTTGATGGTGAGGTTGTTTAAAGCTCTATAATCTATACACATCCTCATGCTACCATCTTTCTTCTTTACAAACAAGACAGGGGCTCCCCACGGTGAAGTACTTGGCTGAATTATATTCCTTTCTAACATGTCCTTTAACTGAGCTTTCAGTTCCTTTAATTCAGCTGGTGCCATCCTATATGGTGCTTTTGCCACCGGTGCCACCCCTGGTATTAACTTGATCTCAAACTCAATTTCCCTATCTGGCATGTTACCTGGTAACTCATCCGGAAACACTTCGGGGTATTCTCTTACTATCGGGGTTTCATCCAACTTAGGCTTATCTTGCTCCACATCCATAGCATAGAACAAATAGCCTTCGCAACCTTTCTGACATGCTCTTATAGCCTTAACCGCTGAGATTATCGGATGACGCTTCTTACTTGGCTTGTACACATTTCCTTGGTAGGTCTTAGAAGATTTTCCGGGTACCTTAAATGTTACTCTCTTTTCTCTACAGTCCAAGTGTACATAGTTCTTGGACAACCAATCTATTCCCCAAATCACGTCAAAATCCGTAAAGTCCAACACTGTAAGATCACTCTTGCAACGGTAGGGTCCTACACGAATACCTACTTGAGGTATCATCTTTGTCACTTTAGTAACTCTCCCCAATGGTGTAGTTATTTCCAAAGTATTTCTTAAAGCTTCCATAGGTAAATTCAGTTTCTTAGCAACCTTAGAAGACACAAAAGAACTAGACGCCCCGGTATCAAACAAAGCCTTAACTGCTAGGTTGTCTAATATTATCGTACCTAAAAATGTGAATTCGTTTATTTAAATACAACTATAACATGATTAAACGTGCTATAATAGTACTTTAATAACATAGAATAAACAAAATAAAAGTACCTGAGATAACATTGTCATCCGGCTCCATAATCTCTGACTCCAAAGCAAAAACTCAAAACGGTCGACTTGAACTTCCTTTTCCGCTTGCTTGACCTTGATTTTCTTTACTTCCCCTGGTTGGAAAATTCCTTGCAAGTGTCCAGGATCTCCGCAATAGTAGCAGCTGCCCGTACTAGCCTTGCATTCACCCGAATGGTGCCTCTTGCACTTCTGACAAAGGGGTGCACTTGCTGAAGGTGCCGACATTCTCTTCACATTCTGTTGAGGTGCTGCCCGACTACTCCCTTGGCTTGCCCCAAAAGTTCTCTTTGCACCAACTATCATTGAAAGTCTGTTCTTAAAAGTTTCCACTTCAATGGCCTTGTTCAACAATTCCGCCATATTCCTTGGCGAAGCTCCCATCATGCCAGCTTGAATCTCACGAGATAAACCATTTTTATACAGAGCCATTTTCTTCTCCTCAACTCTCATAATTTTAGGATAAAATCTTCCCAACTCGTTGAACCGGTTAGTATATTGAGACACAGTCGTGTGTTGACCCTGACTATGTTTCAAAAACAGACTCGCTTGATTTGCTTGAACTGCTGGTGGATAATCCTCATTATAGAAAAGTTCCTTGAACTCCTTCCAATCCGTAATCTTACCCCGGCTGCTTTCTAACGCATCAAACCAACTCTCCGCCGAATTCAACAAAAATACCCGCAGCTAACTGAGCCATTTCTGCTTCGGGCACATTCACATTTCTACATGCCTTTTCGAAACATCTCAACCACATCTCAACCTTGAGTGGTTCCACATTTCCAAAGAAATCTTGCATACAGTTCCTTTTCAACCTAGTGTACCAATCCACTGGTGCTGCTTGCTCAACCACTTGAGGTCTAACCGGAGGGTAAACAGGTGGGTAAACCGGTGGATAAGCTGGAGGGTAAACGGGTGGATAACCGTAGGGTACATGTGGTGCTTGAGGTGGGTAAGGTGGTGGATGAGGTTGCTGAGGTTGCTGAGGCTGAGTCACAGGTGGTGCTTGTTGATTTGAAATTGAAGCGAAGTTTCTTTGAACTTTATCCATTCACGATCCTAGTGGTTTATCCTAGAGAGACTTGTGCTTAATAGTAACAGTAAACGTAACACCTAAATTCTGAACGTGTACTGTGAATATCTGAAGGTTTGAATGTGATAGGAAGGATATAATTTAAGGTTTTTAGACCAATCTAATATGAATAATATATGTATATGTCGGATGTAGCTGCCGATGATTTGAGTGCGATAGGGCATTATCACGAAATGTCCTATACCACTATGAGGCTCAATAGCTCCCGACTGCCTTATGATAGTAGTCCATCTAGGGTGTTATCACGAAAAATCCTATTGCTGGGAATGAGGGCATATGCTATACATGTGGTATTAAGTGAACTTTAAAAGAAAATTAGCCAATGGCAATGTGGAAAGTTAGTAAAGTTGGTAGGAACCGTAGTTATCTCCTCGACTATCCCAAGATAAATCGAATGATATGCATTAGGGATTATCCTAATAAGTACACGGAAGACTTTGTGTGGAACGATTCTTTGCTTATATACCTAGGAAGGTCATTAGGATTGTTTGAAAGGATTTTTGTGCGAAAGAATGGTGGAGATTGAAAAGGGCTTTTCACACACACAGAATCAAAGAGATACATGGCTCAACACCGTTTTCGAGGTCAAAATCTCCATGAATCAACAAACAAAAATAAAACATCCTAATCTAATCCGGATCACCCGAGCACAAGGCTCGGGTGACCGGCCTTGGAACCCTCAGGAGTGCGGCTGCTGAGTAGTATTTGGTGTATGAAGAATTTTTGATTAATTTAGGGTTGGGGCGCAGCTGCTATTTATAGGAAACTGAGGCGGCTAGGGTTAAGTCGGCACCCAGACGCCCGTCCACTCTCTTGGGCGCTTGATCCGGTCTTCACAAATTTCATCCAGTCGGGCCGAGTCTTCTTGGACGTCCGTCCTTCTTTATTTTAGACGCTCGTCCATCGAAATCCTCACAACTCTGAATCAAATTTCCTCTCCTGGACGCTCGTCCAGGATTTCAAACGCCCGTCCACCCTGGACGCCTTGATCTAGAGATTCAGCGTTAAATCGAGAGCTCTAGGATTGATTTAATTGATTGCTTCCCTCTTTATGTCTTTATTCTTCAGCTCCCACTCTTCAAAGCACGATTAAACACTTCAAATCGTCTTTTTCTAGTCGCATTTAGCACCTGCAAGTCATTGAAAGCATACCAAAGTGTAACACAACTCAAACCAACATAAAATCATCATTTTAAGCACGTAATTGGCACGTTTTACACTTTTTATAACTTTAAAACCATTTCTTCAATTTATTCATTTAACACGTAATTTTCTATAAAAATTACTAAAACACGGGGATTATTGTTATGAAATATTGCAATATAAATCATAAAATTCACCGAGAATAACTACGCATGATGAAAATCCACCACGAGATATCATTTGCAACATATGGGCGGATCACACCAATATCCACGGGAGAAAGCCCGATAGTGAACACGTTCGGTGAAGTCCCCCTACCATTTAGCCTTTTATAGGCTAGTAGAGTTATCCATTTTATCTGAACGCCCTCACATCGCGATATGGACAAGTGCCTTACCAAGAACGTAATGGTGTTTAATCTTTTACTACACACTTATGTAATTTATTAATCATTAACTAGCCTCCTAAGTGTTTTCAAGGTAAATACTCACTTGACATCCCTACTACCTCTCCTAGACACTAGACACGATACCCTAGGCACATACACAGACATTGATGAATGCTAATCCATCAACGAACAAGCCGTTCATACCCTTCCAACGGTCCCGAACTTCAACTCCATGGAAGAGTACATCCGGTGCCGGAACTAAACGCATCGGAAGTTTAATCAAGGCTTATTCACTTAAGGCTAAGTGTTAACGTCAAGATTATAAAGCCTGAAGCCAAGCTAACGCGATAAAATAACAAAGGACGAAATGAACAGGTCAAACACACGTTTGACCCCCTTTAAACGCGTGTTTGCCTCAAACGGGCGTTTACTACTTCCCAAACACTCGTTCGTGAAAAATGGCCACATCCTGTATCAAAGTCAGGAACTCAAACGCTCGTCTATGGTTCTCAAACACTCGTTTGAGAAACCACGAGCTTAAACGCCCGTTTGCCCCTGTGCAAACGCTCGTTTGCCTGGGTTTTACCCAGAAAAACAGCAACTGTCAAAATACGATTTCCAACCATTTTCTCCCCCAATCTCCAACACAAATATATCCCCACCAACAAAAATAAACACACAAAAGTGTTCTATAGCATCCCACAACACTAAGGCAGTACTTTTACAAGAGTTTAACAACTCCAATCCCTACATCGAACCTTTACTTTACCAAAACTTAATCAAAGCAATAGAGAAGATTTTCTTACTTGTTTCCAAGCAATCTTCAAAGCAAAACACCAAAAGCCTGCAGTCCTTCTCAAATTCCACACAACACCTAATTAATCCATAATCAATTCAAGAACTAATTAGGATTCAGGTTTCTAACCACTCAAAACTACGAATTACACAACTCCTTTCAGCCAAAAACGACCAAACGTGAAGAAACTCAGATTTGGGGCTATTTTCATACCTTGATAGAAACCGGAATTCTTAGTATCAAAACGATCCTTGCCTTCTTACGATGCTCCTGCTTCGGTTGTAACTGAAAACGGAGTAGTAACGAATCACGAATTTGACAAAGTCTCTTGCCTTCTACCTTTTGCTCTCAAGCTCTGACTTTGAGCGTTGAACGTTTCTGATAACCTATTGATTAGTGGAGAGGTTATTTCCTAATAAACCTCCCACTAATTAATAGTCATCAACCCCCATAGTTCTCCTTAATTATAAATCAGTCCCAAAGAAGAGTATATATATATATATAAATCCGAAAATTATATATATATATATATCACAATTTAAATCCATAAAAGAAATAAATATAACATTTCGTTCTTGCAAATTAACACGTCTACCCTTTCCCGAGAATCGGAGTATTACACCAACACAATGCTTCCACCGGACTGATAATCTGCCAACTGTTTCAACACAAAATTACAAGCATCAAGAGAGTTCCTCCTCTTATAAAATGCAAATTCAAGCAAAAAGAATTGGAAGTTCATGATTGAAAAGGAAGCAAGTACCTTATACTCTCTTTCAACAAATCCCTTTCTTTGGACCTTCATGAATCTTCTTTTGTACTACACATTGCAAAAGAAAGGGACTAACTTTATGTTATAACCTGGATAGGAATCCAAATGTAATAAAGATAATCACAGAAGCAATCTAACGTAATAATCAAATAGAAATAACATAAACACGAATAACATAAGAATCAACGTGGTTTCCAGCGTTGTGCAGAGTCCTCCACAGACAAAAAAGAGATATTTTTTATGCAATGAATTTCAGACAAATTACACTTGCATTACATTAGTTACAACAATTGGTATTCATAGGCACAGTTCCCTAAACCTTAGCCGCCAAAGGATCTTTGTCAGAACTATCATAAATTGCTTCAGATGTGGGCCCAGCATCAGCTGCGACCACCAGATGAATCTCAGCAGTAGCTGACCCTCCAGACTAGTAAGCATGCAGCTCGGATTTTAGAACTCACCTGTATCCAATAGCTCATTAGACTCAGCAGTCTGCTGACACATAAGAAACTCTGCAGACTTCACCAGCTAACTTTCCTAGAATGAATACACTTGCTCAGCTGACCATCACTCAGTTGACTTAGCAGATTAGCTCCACCAAATTAGAGATCAAGTCACCTTGCTGGCAAATCTCCATCTTGACTTGAACTCTCATTCACACCCACAGACTGCATAAATAGATGTAGTCGTACCAGATGCATTTGTCAACGCCAGGATGTACTTGTACAAGACTTCTCCACAGAATCCACTCAGCTGACATGCCCTCAGCTGAGCTTCCATATTTCCAGATTATAAGCTTTGAATATTTAGCAAGTCCAGACACAACCGAAACTTGCTCTGCTGAACCGGTTTAGTGAACATATCTGCAGGATTTTCCACGGTACTGATCTTCTTCGTTACTACCATCTTCTCATTTCTCAGAAAATGATACCTCACACTGATATGCTTGGTTCTCTCATGGTGAACCTGATCCTTAGCTAGACATATTGCACTCAAACTATCACAATAAATCTCAGCTTGATCCTGATGTCTCCCCAAATCACTGACTAGTTCCTTCAACCTGATACCCTCCTTAGATGCTTCAATAAGAGCCATATATTCTGCTTCAGTAGTATATAAAGCCATTGTGGCCTGAAGAGCTTCTTTCCAACTGAAAACTGCATTCCTTAATATGAACACATAACCAGTCATAGATTTTCTGCTGTCCACATCACATGCATAATCAGCATCACAGTACCTTATGACCAAACCTTGAGTATCACCTCCATAAATGAGACCAACATCAGTTGTACCCATAAGGTACCAAAACATTCTTCCACAGCTTTCTAGGGTTCCTTTCCAGGTTGAGCCATAAACCTACGAACACCACTAACTGCTGAAGCCAGATCAAGCCTACTGCACACCATGACATTTATCAGACTGCCAACTGCACTATCATAATGAACTTTTGACATATAGTCATTCTCCTCTGCTGACTGTGAAGCATAAACAAAAAACGAACATTATAAGCCATATGAGTATTTATTAGCTTTGCATCAAACATGCCAAATCTGGCCAGTATCTTCTGTATATAGCCCTTATGCAATAAAAATGGCCTCTTCTGAATTCTATCTCTCTAGATCTCCATCCCTAAAATCTTCTTGGTTGCACCCAAATCATTCATTTCAAATTCAGCACTGAGAAGGTCTTTCAGAATCTGAATATCTGACTTCTTTTTAAGCAGTTATCAACATATCATCCACATACAGGACACGATAGATATGGGATCCATCTCTCAGCCGAATGTGATGCACACAACAATCATACGGACTTCTGTTATAACCCAGCTGGATGATATAAATGTCAAACCTTTTATACCACTGCCCAGGAGCATGCTTCAGTCCATAAAAACACTTCTTTAACTTGCACACAAAATCTTTCTTGCCAGGAACTTGGAAACCCTCTAGTTGAGTCATGTATATTTCATTATCTACATCACCATGTAGAAAATTTGTCTTCACATCTAACTGCTCAAGTTCAAGATCATGTTGTGCCATCATTTCTTGTAACACTGTGATTGAAGTGTGCCTGACTATTGGTGAAAAAATCTCATCAAATCTACCCCTTCATTCTGACATAACCCTCTTGCAACCAAACGTGCCTTTTACTTGACCTTTATGCCTCAGATATCCATTCCTTTTTTGGAAGATCCATTTGCAAGTAACAACTCTCCTATCACCAAGATGTTTGTCTAGATCCCAAGTATGATTCATCAGTAATGACTTCATTTCATCTCCCATGGCAGGAAGCCATTGAGATGCTTCAGAACATGTCACTGCTTCCTTGTATGTAGAAGGTTCAAAGCCATCCACTTCTCTTGCAACTTGAAGTGCATATCCAACCATACCTATTGGGGGGTACCCTAATATCGGTTCTTCTAGCTCTGCTGAGAGTTATACTCTATAAACCAATATCTGTTTGACCCTTGTTCAGCTGACTTGCATGGATTCAACACTGGTTCAGTAACCAGATCAGATGAGTGCCGATTTGGATCAGCAAAGTGTTGCATCTCAACTGACTACATGAAGCTCCACCTTACAGTAAGCTCTCTCAGATTTAGCACTGGTTCAGACTCAGCAGTCCCTCTCATTGATGAGCTGAGCATAGAATTTTCATCAAAAACTACATCTCTATTGAGAATAACTCTATTTTCTACTGATGACAAAATTCTATAACCCTTCACTCCATCACCATACCCCATAAATACTCTCTTCTTGGCTCTTGGCTCCAGCTTCCCTTCACTAACATGATAGTAAACTTTACTTTCAAAAACCCTTAGACCAGAATAGTTAGTAGACTTTCCTGACCACATCTTAACTGGTGTCTTGTAATTGATCTCTGTGTGAGGGCTCTTGTTGATTAAGTAGCATGATGTACTTACAGCCTCTACCCAAAATCTCTTTGATAAGCCATCATTAGAGAGAATACATCTTACCCTCTTAAGAAGAGTTTGATTCATCCTCTCATCTACACCATTCTGCTGAGGTGTAATCTTGACGGTGTGATGTCTGGAAATACCCTTATCCTTGCAAAGTGTATTGTTAAGGGTGAAATTCTATGGTTTTCAAGAGTATATTTTATGATATTTTCCCTCTTAATTGTATAATTTGCACAATAAATAGGTCTTATATTGAAATATTGAGCAAACGATGTTTTTAAAGACTTAATCGCAATATTGATATAATTATGTGGTTTTATGGTGAAATTATGATTATATGGACTTTATTACAGTTGCGATATTTTCCATTGTGTTATAGGTGCAATTATGAGGCTCAAATGATGATTTAAAGAGATTGAAATTCGAGCTAAGTGATTGAAGGAAGAGATAATGATCAAGAGGAGTGAAGAAAAAAGAGATAAATATGGAGAAATCACCTTCAAGTCACATTGACGAGCGTCCAAGTCCCGTCGAGTGGATCAAGGCGTCCAAATAAGTGGATCAAGTCCCAGGAGGAGTTTTTACATTCGTAGAGTTTGGACGTTGCATGGACGAGCGTCTTCCTAGCGTCGAAAGCAGGATCAAGGCGTCGAAGGCCAGACGGGCGTCCGCGGCCGACTTTGCTGGAACCGACTTATTTCTCTATATATAGTCGCGTTTTTCTCACACAATATCATCATATATTCGAACCCTAAACCCTAGGGGCGGCTCAGCTGCGTTTTTCTTAGTTTACATACAATTTTATCATCTTTTTATTCCATGTTTTCGAATCAAGCACTTTCTTGGTTCCTTATCATGTCTAGAGGCTAAATCCTCTCTGTAACAAGCGTTGTGAAGCCGTTCTACCAACACTTCGATTTAGTTTGAGGATTATCTTGTGAGTATTTTATTCAAGTTGTATCTTTATTATCGTTTATCATTGTTTATTGCAATTTTATCGAAAGATGCTTGCATGTGTGATGTTACATTGATGAAAATCTTGTTAAACCCTAGATCAATATAATAAAGATTAGATTTTTAACCTATAAAATAACGAGAGTTAATTAGGTTGAATCTCTAGGTTACTAGATTGAGAAATCTTACGCCTTAAGCTTTGAAAATAATAATCTTTACTCGAGAGATGAAGATTAAGAAACGAACTTTTCCAAGAAATTAGGAGTTCATGCCTTGGTTAGGTGAATCACAACTTGGTTAAAGATCACGAGATAATCTGAATTGAAATTGAATGTTGTAGGATAGGTAGATCAATTGCTTGTTCGTTCGTAACTTTATTGATTAAAAACCCCTTGAATTCGAAGTGTTTAGCTTAGTTAGTCTTTTATTGCATATTAGGTTTAGTTTAGTTTAAATTGGTTCGCAATTATCCTTCCTGGCTTTGGACTGAAAATCCTCTGTCCAGTTTATTTTATCGTTCTTAGTTTTGTTTTAGTAGTAGCAAAGTAGAAGAAGTAATAGACTAGATTAAACAACCTCGATTCCCTGAGATCGACTCCGGTATCAACCTCTTTACTACGATCCTTGCACTTGACGTATATCGGATTATAAATTTATTACTTGTTGTTTTCCATTGATAAAATCCGTGACAAGTTTTTGGCGCCGTTGCCGGGGAATCGGTACGGTTGTCTAGTTTATCAATTTTTCTGATTTTTTTGTTATAAGTTTGTATAAAAGGGTTAGTTAGGGCACATTGTAGTATTTTGGCCGTAACTTTCGGCTCGAGTGTCCGTTTGGAACGCAGGACCCCAATTCGGAAAGCTCGTTCCGACGCCGACGACGTGGAGATCGGCACCGTTTTCGAGGTCAAAATCTGCTGTTTTCCCTTCCATTTTGGCCCCAGAAGATTTCAACACGTTTTTTTTTACCGTCTTAGTTTTTTTTTCTGTTTTAAATTTTTCGTAGGTAGATTTTAATTAGGTAATTAGGGTTTTAGTTAGGGTTTAAGGTCTTCTCTTTATAGTTCCCTTGTGATTAGTTTTTCCTTTTTATCTGTTTTCCGTCTTTCTGTTTTTTTCTCCCCATCTTTTCCTACTGTTTTTCTATGTTCCTGCTTCGTTTTTCTGCTTCCAAACGGGCTTCTAGACCAGTGGACGCCCGTCTGTTCTAAATTTCTCGACTCTGAATCGTTTTTAACTTGTCGGACGAGCGTCCATCCAATTTGGACGTCCGTCCAGTTCATCAGCTTATCCAGACGAGCGTTCGGGTTATCCAGACGCCCGTCCAGTTCATCCTCCAGGCAGACGTCCGTCCAGGACCTTGGACGCCCGTCTGCCCTCTTTCATTTTATTTTATTTTCTTTTCTTTTCTTTTCATAGGTTTTAACCTTTCGTTCTTAGTTTAACCTTTAGTTTTTAGTTATAGTGTGCTTGAGGATCGGTTAGCCGAGGAATTCGGAAACTTCATCATTATGGTCGCGCGAAAGATAGACGTCGTTGGTGACTCACGCTATGCCTGGTGCAAGAATCGCATCAACCCGGCTATCGTCTTACCACCCATTACGGCACTGAACCTTCGAACTCAAACCCGGTCTCATTCGGATGATGCAAAGATGCATCAATGTTTCACGGTCCCCTCTCGAAAATCCTCACACACACGCACACACATTTACGGAGATATATGGTACGACACGCATTCAAGGTGTGAGTGAGGATGAGATTAAACTTACATTTGTTTCTTTCGTTCTCTTTGAAGGAGAAGCTAAAGAGTGGTATAGCTCTCTCCTGCGAGAATCCATTACCACTTGGGCTGCATTGGAAAAAGAATTTTTAAGCCAATACTTTCCACCTGCCAAGACAGCCCAGTGTTTAAGGGAAATATACAATTTTTATCAAACGGAAACAGAATCATTCTTTGAGGCATGGAAGAGATTTAGGGCTCTTCTTCGTAAATGCCCCCACCATGGGTTAGACTTGCAGAGACAAGTCAATACTTTTTTCAGTGGGTTGACCGAGCTCACCAAGGGCATGGTCAATAGTTCATCAGGTGGGGCATTCCTAAGGAAAACGCCTCAAGAGGGGTGGGCATTGTTCGAAGACATTGCCAAATATAATTATGCCCCCTCCTTTCAAGCTGTTCAGGCACCACCTCCTCCTCCTAGGATCGAGGAGGTGAAAATGCAAATGAAATTGCCATGTTTGAAACAAAGAAATGGCTACTCTCACGACATCTCCAAATCCGAGTTATCAGACTCCTTCATTTCTACAGAACTCTCAAGTTCTGTACTGCGAGAATTGCTCTCAGACTGGCCATATGGTTGGCCAGTGTCAATTCATCTCCCCTGTTCCTTATCAAGTCAATGCTGTCCAGAATCATGGACAGTATAATCAAGTCGCATGCCAAGTATGTGACGATATGGGAACATCGCTTGCTTTCGTTTACGTCTATGATTGACGTAACGCAGAGATCAATGCCTTCAATGGCCAGCCAAATTAGAGGTTTGGAAATCAATTCTCTGGCCAGGGAAATTTTCAAAATCAGGGTTTCCGTCAAAGCTTCAATCAAAACTCGAATCTCAATCGAAACCCTAATTTTAATCAAAACCCGAGCTTGAATTCCTCCAATCTAAATCAAGGGTTAAATCAAAGTTGGCCTAACAATCCAAATCCCGCATTTCAAAGTCGGTCTAGCCAACCTTTCTCTCAAAACATTCGTAACTCTCAAGGCCCTCTCGCGTCGATGATCTTAAAGCTAGATTGGACTCTATCGGAAGGAGTCAAGGAGCGGAACAATAACTTCCAGAGGAGCAAAATAATAATATCCAAATGTTGATGAGCACAATCAAGAACCTTGAGAAGCGAGATGGTGACCAAAGAAGCTTCTAGACCATCGAAGCGATTTGCTAGTTTTATGGAGAAAAATCCGAAGGGGTGGCCTAGTAACCCAAACTCGATTTCAATTGTGGCCAAAGCATCGACCTAGTTCCTTTGATTCCTTATGGAATACCGAGAGGCCAGTGCAATGAATCTTAGAAGCGGTGCTCAATCGAGTGGTCCTCTCACCAGGGAAACCACTAGCCCCTCCTGCCAGGTGATAAGGCGGGAGGGAAGTTGAGCATCTACGCCCCCGTTACGCAAGAAAAGACTCGTGGTGGCGATCCCACAGGAGGTGAAGAAGTTGTAAGTCCTCGGTGGCTGTTCCTCGAGGAATGAAGAATCAAGTGAAAGTCGAGGGGGTGATCCCCGACTAATAAAAGTCTGAAAAAGTTGTAAGGTGGAAGGACATGGAAGACAAAGTCACAAGATTGCTTCCTCAAAGAAAGTATTTTCTGAGAGTGAGTTGAAGAAGCTTCCATTTCCACCTAGGAGAAGCAACATTCCCTTGAGTGAAGTTAAGAAATATGAAAAAGTGCTTAATTTGCTGAAAAATACTCAGGTTAATCTTCCATTATCTGAAGTTTTGGTTGAGATGCCTAAGTATACTAAATTCATCAAGGATGTTGTTTCTTCGAAGAAGAAGTTAGCAGAAATGGATCAGGCAATTGGTGAGGATTGTTCAATGATCAATTATCCAGACTTACCAATCAAAAGAGGTGACCCCGGAAAATTTGTGCTCACATTGCAGATGGGAGGCTTAGTCTTTCCAAATTCTTTATGTGACTTGGGTGCATCCATCAGCCTGATGCCATTGTCTGTGTGTGAGCAGCTGGGTTTACAAAGTCTTCTAGAACCCACTTCCATGAACCTTCAGTTCGCCGATAGATCTTCTAAGAAAGCTTGAGGATTACGAAAGACATTTTAGTCCAGATCGATAAATTTACCTTTCCTGTTGATTGGTACGTCTTAGATATGGGAAAAGATGAGAAAGTCCCCCTGATTCTTGGAAGACCTTTCTTATCTACAGCTAGAGCCCTCATCGATTGCGATGGTGGGCAAGTGACTATCCGAGTTGGTGATCAAGAGGTGAGTTACAATGTCTTAAAGTCAATTCAAGTACCCTCTGGCTCTCCAACCGGCTTTTCCATTGAGGAGTCATTTAATGACTTCAATGACTGTATGGACGAGCAAGTCAAGGCTGTGGAAGCGGAATATGAGCGATTGATCGATAATCTGAATAGCCATGGTGTGGTTAATCTAGATCAGTTAGCAGCTGATTTTGAGGAAGAATTATTCGAAGGAGAAGCTTTGGCAGTGGGACCACAGAGTAAACTCAGCGATGTTGAGTTGAAAAGTGGAGATCTCAAGTCTAGTTTAGAAGACCCCCCTGCAGATTTAGTACTAAAGCCGTTGCCTAAGCATCTTAAGTATGTGTTTTTAAGAGAAGGTGACAAGCTTCCACTAATTATATCTGCCAAGCTTTCTCGTTTAGAGGAAATGAAACTTATCAACGTCTTGAAAAAGAATGAAAAAGCCTTTGGTTGGCAAGTAGGAGATATCGAGAGGATATCTCCGGACATCTGTGTATGCACAAGATCAAGGCGAATGAGGGTGCAAAATGTGTTAGACTGACCTCGGAGAAGGCTCAACCCTCATATGCAAGAGGTGGTTAAGAAAGAAATCATTAAACTTCGGACATGGGAATCATTTATGCCATCGCGGATAGTGAATGGGTTTCCCCAACTCAAGTAGTTCCCAAGAAAGGTGGAATTACGATTGAGAAGAATGAGAAGGGAGAGGAGATAGCATTGAGACTTGTCACTGGTTATAGAGTCTGCATCGATTATCGAAAGCTCAATGAGGTAACCATGAAAGATCACTTTCCCCTTCCGTTCATTGATCACATGCTTGAGCGTCTGGCGGGGCACGCATTCTATCGCTTCCTAGATGGATATTCGTGGATACTTCCGGATACCCATTGATCCAAATGACCAAGAAAAGACCACTTTCACCCGCCTTATGGTACATTCGCTACAGCACGAATGCCATTCGGTCTCTGCAATGCCCCACTACATTTCAACGATGTATGCCGGCTATCTTTGACGGGCTTGTAGAAAGTGTATGGAGATATTTATGGGCGATTTTTGGTTTTTGGTCGATCCTTCGATGATTGCCTCGACAATCTTGATCAAGTGTTATCCAGATGTGTGGAAAGAACTTAGTAATCGAATCGGGAAAAATGCCATTTCATGGTAGATGAGGGGATAGTTCTTGGCCACAAGATCTCCGCCAAAGGTATAGAAGTTGACAGGCAAAAGTAGAAGCTATCGAGAAGATGAGCTACCCTAAGAATGTGCGGAAAGTTAGAGGCTTTCTTGGACATGTCGGTTTTTACAGAAGGTTCATTCAAAACTTCTCCAAGATAGCCAAGCCCCTGTCCACTTTACTAAATGAAGACGTTGAGTTTAATTTTGATGAGAGCTGCAAGCAAGCGTTTGAGGAGCTTAAGGATCGTTTGATATCTGCTCCAATTCTTATATCGCCTGACTGGAACCTACCATTTGAGCTTATGTGCGATGCATCGAACTATGCTGTTGGTGTTGTTCTAGGACAAAAGATCAAAGGGAAGTTCCAGCCTATCTATTACGCCACTCATACATTGAACCCCTCTCAAGTTAACTATACTACTATCGAAAAGAAACTACGGCGTAGTCTTTGCTATGGACAAGTTTCGTGAGTTACTTGTTGGGAGCTCAAGTGATCGTGTGGACTGATCACGCCGCTTTGTGATATCGATGACTAAGAAAGAGGCTAAACCGCTTACTACGTTGGATATTGACCCTACAAGAGTTTGACGTTCAAATTAAGGACAAAAGGCGGTTGAAAATGTAGTGGCGGATCACGTTTTCTAGAATGTTAAGTGAAGAAAAGGATGATCCTGATGATATAGATCTTTACTTCCCTCTAGAGAACATTATGTTGATAGACGGTTGTCCTCCTGATGTTCCATGGTATTCTTCCATTGTAAACTACCTTCATGGCCGTTATCTCGATCCAGAGATGTCTTATCAGGAGAAGAAAAAGTTCTTCTCTGATTTGAAATATTTCGTTTGGGATGAACCTTATCTTTTTAAGATCTGTAAAGATGGTCTGCTTAGAAGATGTGTTCCTGAATCTGAGCAACGGGATATTATTGACCAGTGCCACAGTGGACCCACTGGCGGTCATTTTGGTCCGTGGAAAACCGTTGCCAAGATCTTTCAATCCGGTTTTTATTCGCCTACGATCTTTAAAGATACAGAAGCTTTCTGTAAAGCTTGTGATAGGTGCCAAAGAACCGGTACTCTGACAAGGCGTTTTGACATGCCTTTAAAACCCATCCTAGAATGCGAGGTCTTTGATGTGTGGGGTATCGATTTTATGGGACCATTCCCATCATCTTGCGGTAATAAATACATCTTAGTCTGCGTAGACTATGTATCGAAATGGGTGGAGGCAATAGCCACTCCTCACAATGATCATAAGACGGTGATGAAATTTCTAAAGAAGAATATCTTCGTGAGGTTTGGATGTCCACGTGCCTTGATCAGTGATGAAGGGACGCATTTCTGCAACCGACCCCTAGAGAAAGTACTTGAAAAGTATGGTGTTCGTCATAAAACAGGCACACCATATCATCCGATGACTAGTGGTCAGGTTGAAAGGAGCAACCAAAGTATCAAGAAAATCCTGGAGAAGACGGTAAACAGTCATCGGAAAGACTGGAGTTTGAAATTGGATGATGTACTTTGGGCTTATAGGACCGCCTATAAAACTCCTATGGGTACATCTCCATATCAAATGGTCTACGGAAAACCATGTCATCTTCCTGTCGAGTTAGAGCATAGAGCCTATTGGACTACCAAGTTTCTGAACTTTGATTCCCAATCTTGTGGACAACATCGACTGCAGCAGTTGCATGAATTGGACGAATTCAGACTCCAGGCTTACGAAAGTGCCAGGATTAGTAAGGATAAGATGAAGCTACTCCACGATGCTAAGATTAAGAAAAGAGAATTCCAAGTCGGAGAACAAGTTCTTCTATACAATTCTAGGTTACATCTGTTCCCTGGAAAGTTGAGGACACGTTGGTCCGGTCCCTTCGAAATTCTCCAAATTATTCCTGGAGGCGTTCTAGAATCACGAGGTTATGGTGACCAACCGTTTGAGTGAATGGTCAAAGGTGCAAGCACTATATTGGTGAGCCTAAAGAGAAACCTTTGAGTGTCCGTTTCCTCGATATCCTCGGGTGTGGTGTTACGGAAGTTGAAGGATTCGATGAGTTTTCACCCGACTTGTTCTCTGAGGATGACGGTAGTCGTAGATGTGAAGAATTTCTAGTTGGTAGTTGGGATATGGAAGAATATTGGAAGGAGCGTCAACAAGAATGTCATCAGAAGCTTCAGAAGACGAAGAAGTCAACCATGGGGAAGTTTAAACGTGTCTGGAAAGCTATAAAGAATTTAACCCCGTGTGTTAGGTGCTGTTTCTGCGGCCACACTACTAATCAGAGCTTACACGAGGTAGTGGCTGGCAGAAAAGTCAAATGGCCTGATCCGGACTAGACTTCAACAGTGTCGAGCTAACGACATTAACCAAAGGCGCTACTAGGAGGCATCCTAGATATCCCTTATTCTATTAGGACTCTCTTTTATGTTATTTCTTGTCTTTGATTTAGTTTTTTTTAAGATTATGTTTGTCTCTGTCAGTTGAGATGTGCTTTATTGTGATGAATGATTACTCTTTTATCTTCTTCGATTTCATCTTTATCCTTCTTTTTCATTTTTGAGATAATATCCCCCTATGTTCCCCGAGGTCCGTTTTGTTTTGTTTGTTCACGTGTGCAGGATCTTTTCGATAGCGATTGTGAGCTTTTCGTTGATATCAGTTTTCCGGTGGATGGTCCACAGTTTATTGATTTCCTCGGGCATTTCTGGATTTGATGCTAGCCACTTCCGGAATTGCCACTTTCGAATTACAATCAGCTAAGTACTTTTACCTTTTCTTTCGTTCTGCACAACATGAGGACATGTTGAATTTTTAAGTGTGGGGGAGGGGATAGTTCGATTTGTACCTATGCATATAAGTTTGTTTAATACGCTAGAATGTTTTTATTATGCAACATGAGAGTAATTTTTCAAAATTTTCCGACACTTTTGTCTTTGTTTGGTCCCGAGTAGGCAATTCAATTTGAAGTTCGTTGTTTTTATAGTCATCTATGCGATATTTCATGTACTTGATAAGTTAGTTGTTTCACCTGACACTATTTTTCACGAGCCATAGTGAATGACGAGCTAACTTATAAAGTTATACCCCGTTTTGGATTAGTGATTTTTGATTTTCTTATAAGTCATGTGCTTAGTGCTACGTATATATCTCGCGAATTATGATAGTTTGTATTTAGTTCCGAAGTATGATATACTGTGAATATCTAGAAGTTTGAATGTGATAAGTAACACGTGACTATGGTCAAATGCAAGTTGAGTTAATGATTGAATCAATTGGGTGTGTCGAAAGCTAGTCGATGATTTGAGTGCGGTAGGGTATGCCACGTATGTCCTATTCCACTATGATGATTAAAAGCTCACGACAGTCAGAAAAAGCTGCCTTATGATTGGAGTAAGGTAGGGGATTATCTTGAAATGTCCTATTCTGCTATGACAGGGCAAGAGCTCATTCTGATGTGTGTTTATAAGTGAATAAGTTAAATCAACTAAAAGATATTGTTATGAAATGAATATAATACTAAGTTCTCGTATGTCTTATCCCCAGTATAAGCTGAAAGATATGATGTAGGGATTATCCTCTGAGTATTTCGGAAAGGCCCTAGATTCATTCGATCATCTTTTTCGGGATATGTCACGTTTGTAGGGTACATCTTATGAGTGTCATTTGTTGCTACTATAGAGGGGGTATTAGCTAGTTTTACTTTGAGTTTCTCAAGTTTGGACTTAGTGGAAGTTTTCTATGGCTTTGCACACCACACACCGGTGAACCTCTAAGTTATTATCTATATGTTATATCCGTTTAGATGCCTAATTTTTAGTTTTGTTTTGCTCGGACGAGCAAAAGATAAGTGTGGGGGAGTTGTTAAGGGTGAAATTCTATGGTTTTCAAGAGTATATTTTATGATATTTTCCCTCTTAATTGTATAATTTGCACAATAAATAGGTCTTATATTGAAATATTGAGCAAACGATGTTTTTAAAGACTTAATCGCAATATTGATATAATTATGTGGTTTTATGGTGAAATTATGATTATATGGACTTTATTACGATTCGATATATTTTCCATTGTGTTATAGGTGCAATTATGAGGCTCAAATGATGATTTAAAGAGATTGAAATTGAGCTAAGTGATTGAAGGAAGAGATAATGATCAAGTGGAGTGAAGAAAAAAAGAGATAAATATGGAGAAATCACCTTCAAGTCACATTGGACGAGCGTCCAAGTCCCGTCCAGAGTGGACTGGCGTCCAGGAGGAGTTTTTACATTCAGAGAGTTTGGACGTTGCATGGACGACCGTCTTCCTTCTAGCGTCGAAAGCAAATTGGATCAAGGCGTCCAGGAAGGCCAGACGGGCGTCCGTGGCCGACTTTGCTGGAACCGACTTATTTCTCTATATATATTCGCGTTTTTCTCACACAATATCATCATATATTCGAACCCTAAACCCTAGGGGCGGCTCACCTCAGGCGTTTTCTTAGTTTACATACAATTTTATCATCTTTTTATTCCATGTTTTGAATCAAGCACTTTCTTGGTTCCTTATCATGTCTAGAGGCTAAATCCTCTAGAACAAGCGTTGTGAAGCCGTTCTACCAACACTTCGATTTCGATTCAGATTATCTTGTGAGTATTTTATTCAAGTTGTATCTTTATTATCGTTTATCATTGTTTATTGCAATTTTATCGAAAGATGCTTGCATGTGTGATGTTACATTGATGAAAATCTTGTTAAACCCTAGATCAATATAATAAAGATTAGATTTTTAACCTATAAAATAACGAGAGTTAATTAGGTTGAATCTCTAGGTTACTAGATTGAGAAATCTTACGCCTTCGCTTTGAAAATAATAATCTTTACTCGAGAGATAGAAGATTAAGAAACGGACTTTTCCAAGAAATTAGGAGTTCATGCCTTGGTTAGGTGAATCACAACTTGGTTAAAGATCACGAGATAATCTGAATTGAAATTAAATGTTGTAGGATATGTGGATCAATTGCTTGTTCGTTCGTAACTTTATTGATTAAAAACCCCTTGAATTCGAAGTGTTTAGCTTAGTTAGTCTTTTATTGCATATTAGGTTTAGTTTAGTTTAAATTGGTTCACAATTATCCTTCCTGGCTTTGGACTGACAATTCTCTGTCCAGTTTATTTTATCGTTCTTAGTATTGTTTTAGTAGTAGCAAAGTAGAAGAAGTAATAGACTAGATTAAACAACCTCGATTCCCTGAGATCGACTCCGGTATCAACCTCTTTACTACGATCCTTGCACTTGAGGTATATCGGATTATAAATTTATTACTTGTTGTTTTCCATTGATAAAATCCGTGACATGTATCAAACTCAGGCCAGCAGAATTCCAGACCATTATATGTTCGAAGCCTTTTGATTTTCTTGCCTGTCTGATTCTCCACCGGAGTATTCCACTGCTTGAAACTACTGAATGCCCCAGTTTTGTGTCTCATGATCACCACTCAAGTCATTCTTGAATAGTCATCTATGAATGACCAAAGATATCTGTGACCACCCAATGATTCCACTTTTGATGGAACCCAGTAATCAGAATGGATATAATCAAATGATGACTATGTACTGTGCATGCCTACTGAGAACTTGCTTCTGTGCCACAATTGAGTCTGCTGTGACTAATTAATTGATCAAGATGCCACAGCAGCAGAGCCAGATACAGTGGAGCCTTGAAATATGTACAAGGTCCCTCTCTCGATACCTTTGAGGACCACAACTGAATCTTTGTGTACATTCAGCTCACCACCTTCTCCCTTGAAATTGAACCCCTTGTTGTCCAATAGACTATGAAATACCAAATTCTTGGTCATTTCTGAACACGTCTGACATCTTTCAGTGTGAAGAATCTACCATCATTTATCCTCAGCTGAACTGAGCCAACTCCCACTAACTTGCAGACCTTGCTATTTTTCATAGCAATATGACCACCATCTATCTGCTCATAAGTTGAGAACCACTCTCTGTGTGGACAAATATGATAGGATACCCTAGAATATAGGATCCAAACATCAACATACTTGATATGCTAAATCCCCATCAACTAAAACCAGATCCTCATCAGAATGCTCAGCAACCACAGCTACTGTGCCAGAATTGCTCTTCTGCTACCTTTTCTTCTTCAGAAAATTGGACTTCCAATGCCCATGCCCCTTACAGTAATGACATACATCTGTGGATATATGACCTTTAGACCCATCCATCTTGGATTTCTTCTTATGTCCATGCCCTTTTCCACTGTTGTTGCTGACTACAAGTCCAGTAGCCTGGGTGTCTGTGCCTGCTGCCTTATGTCTCAGCTCCCTTGCACGCACGGCTATTATTACATCCTCCAAAGCCATTGTATCCTTCCCAACTATGAAGGACTGCACAAAGTTCTCATATGATGCCGGTAATGAATCCAACAGAATTAGGGTGGTATCTTCATCTTCAATTTTCACATCAATATTCCTGAGATCAAGTAATATTGTGTTCAGCTGATGTAGATGTTCCCTCAGCTGACCTCCTTCATGCATACACTGTGCAGTCTCTGTTTCTGCAGCAACTTGTTGGTTAATGACTTAGTTATATACAGGCTTTCAAGCTTTTCCCATAACTTGGCAACTATGTCTTCCTCGGCAACTTCAGTGATAACATCATCAGATAAGCACAACTTGATGGTTGAATGTGCTTTCTCTTCCAAAATGGCATAATATGATGCACTGGCATCCTCTTTATCAGATAAAGGAAACCATAAACCTTGTTGATTTAACAAAGCCCGCATCTTGATTTGTCATAGACTAGAATTGTTTTTTCCTATAAATTTATCGATTTTCACGTTAACTGCAGGCATCTTTCTTGCCAAAGAAGAGAAATTTTCTCATAGAATCCTAGCTCCAATGACGGTCTTGGTGAAGATAAAATTCATTCGTTTAGATGATTTTCAGAACTTACGCTCTGATACCAATTTGTTATAACCAGGATAGGGAATCCAGATGCAATAAAGATAAACACAGAAGCAAACTAACGTAAATAATCAAACAAAAATAACAGAAACACGATGAACACAAAATTTATCGTGGTTTTCGGCGTTGTGCTGACTACTCCACGGACAGAAAAGAGATATTTGATTATGCACTGAATTTCAGACGTATTACACTTGCATTAGATTGGCTACAGCAGTGGGTATTTATAGGCACAATTCCCTAAACCCTAACCGCCAAAAGATTTTTGTCTGAACTGTCATAAATACCCTCAGACGTGGGCCCATCATCAGTTGATACCACCAGATGAAACTCATCAACAGCTGACCATCCAGACTTATAACCATGCAGCTTAGATTATAGAAGTCAGTTGTATCCAAGAGCTTAGAAGATTCAACAATCTGCTGACACAGAAGAAACTCAGCAGACTCCACCAGCTGACTTTCACATAATGAATACACTTGCTCAGCTAACGTAACAGATTAGTTCCACTGGTTTAGAGATCAAGTCACCTTGCTAAAATAATTGGCCTTGTGTTAGTAATTATTCAAAAAAAATAACAACCAAATAAGTGTAAGATACTAAAAGGGATTGGACAAACCATCATATAAGTGTGAATGCTGCAACACTCAACAATAGTGCGTCAAAGCTTCTTTCCTCTAGCTTTATACTTCTTTTAAGAAGCTGACTGTTATAAAAAACTATTGTTGTATTCCCAATAGCTGCATTTTGTTTTCTTCTCTAATCTGAGAAACACTAGAGTAAAACGTTGGCTAGAGTGAAATCACTGGCTTAGAAAGCGACTCTGGGTCATCCATAGAGTGAGGTTCCATCTGAATTTTGAAGCATTCATAATGCCTTTGTAGGGAATTTTTTTCCTGCTTCATATCTTTATCTTATACATTTGAGTGTGACAAAAATGTCTTTGATCTAGTTGAGCTTAGCTTAGTTTCAGTTTTGGGGCATAATTTTCTAAGCTACGCTACCCGGTCAAAGTACCCAAAAGCTGAGATGCTAAAATCAAAATCCAAACGAGCTACGTTGATCAGTATGGGGCATTCCCCTGCATTCGTACAATAGGAAAAGGCACAAAATAGTAAAGAAATTGCTACGTTGTTAGTGTCAAAGAGCAATGTGTCCAACACTTAGAAAGGTTTTCGTTCAAAAAAGAACAATGTGATGATGCTTATTACTGCTTTGTGTTCTCAATGTGGATGCTTATTACTGCTTGGGCTAGAACAGAATTTTTGTACAAAAACTGCAAACACAGATGGAAATAACATAAAGAAAAATGATCTACAAATGATTATCTTTTCACTAATAAAAATTCTAGCTTTTGCCGCAGATGCAAAATGCCACAAAAACCTAAAAAATTACACAATAGACCTATTGTGACGCCTATTGTTCTTGTGTCACCCGTGACAAGCAACTATCTGGCAAAAGGTTCTTGCCACGCATGTCACCACATCGCGGCAAAAAGTTAAAATCTATTGCAACGGTACCACACCACGGCAAAAAGTTAAAATCTATTGCCACAATGAGTGCCGCCACAAAAACAAATAATTAAAATTAAAAACACACATTGTCTTCACCTTTTACATGCTTAAACACAGACTTAGAGACCAATCTGACTCTGAACTTTCAACTCAGGCATAAAAGACTCTAAAACTGATTATGATCAGGGCTCATGCAAAGGCACAAGCTAGAGAGCAAGTTTTAGGCAACTAAGGCAGGTTACAGACTTTCTCTAACTTTCACATTTGCTAGATATTGCTTGCTCATCATAAACGGTACGTAATAATTTTATGAAAGGAAAATCTAAATCTATAGAACAAAAATTACATGAATAATGTTGATCATGGTACACAAAAGAGTTCGAAAATATGTTAAGTGGAGTGAATTAAGTGTAAGATGTATGAATATTCAAGCCTAGGGCATCAAGGTGTTGCTGCTACTCATTCCTTAATTAGCTGGAAATATGAATTTATCTATAATTAATTCTCCTCTTCATGCTATTGTACTAGAATACAGACATATGCAATTCATCGAACATTTTACGTGCATCGAATGTGTTCTGCTCCTCCAAACCATAAGACAAAGCGAGATGAACATTTTTTTACACAATCATCATTTTACCTTCCTCATCAGACTCAAGAGGAGAACGTGAAGCTGGAGATCTCAAAGATTCTTCAGTTTTTTTAGCAGTCCAGACATATTTGACGAATTAGCTTTTGAACACAAAATTCTATTCACTTCCCTTTCCCATTCGTGCACATTAGCACTATCACTGTTCAAATCAGCCGAATGTCTAACAATTCCTGAGATGAAATCGATTCGCGATCGATCGGAATGGAGAGATGTAGGCAACCAATGAGAGATTTCGAGCTATAGGTGGATTAGGGCGGGAAATTCTTACCCTCACTCTTTTCACGTGCATCGATCCGTTGGATCTGCCACATGTGTACAAGAAAACAAATACTAATTTGTCTTCTTGTACACACGTCGCATATCTAACGGGCGATGCACGCGAAGACTCCTCGGGTAAGAATATCCCGATACGGGCACTGGTTTTGAGCGACATTGAAGGTGAGAGCGGGAGTGAAACTAGGGATCCTTGTGTTTAGTATGTGCGAAGAATAAAAGAAATACTTCCTCCATTCCGAAATAACTCAGGCAGTTGCCAGAAAGATTTATTTCAAAATAAGTGAGCCAATTACATTTTCACTGTAGGATTTATGGAGTGAGAGAATAAACTCAACATTGCATTAATTATAGATTAAGGGTTTTTTTTAGTCATTTTGGCATTCAAATTAAAGTATTAACTCACATCCTTAATATGCGTGTTTTTGACAACTGCATCAGTTATTTTGGAACAGAGGGAGTAAATATTTTCATTTTGTGGTTAATTTTTTTTTTTCGTAAAGCCCCCGGTATCCGGACCATCTGGTCCGAGTAATCCGGAGTTTAGTCTGGATCGTACATACAGAATCTGACTCTTACTCAGAGGTAGGATCTGGCCAAGAGCTCTTTCAACATGACGTCTCAGATAAAAATCGAATCGATGACTTCTATAGGTATTTTTAAATCACTTATAATTTAAGCCAAACTATCTGGTTATTTTATGGTTATTTTATCTTATTGTAAGTCACCACAATTCTTTTTGAACCAACTTTACTACATTTCAAAATGTCTCATCAATGACCCAAAAAACAATAACGTAATTTTATATCCCACGCTGTAAAGACATTTTGTTCACTAACGTATTTACAGAAACTTTTTAACCACAATTTTCAATTATTTTTTTTATAGGTGTGTCTCTATATTTATTTTTTATTGTACGGAATCCTTAAAGAAGTTGTTACTAATTAAATTCTATGCGTGCTCTGTTTATTTAAAAAAAGGGTTTAAGATCATGAATAGGAAAATTGATATTGAGAAACTGGTTTTGAAACAACAGAAAAAAAAAAACGAAGAAAAAGAAGCCGGGAATAATTTGCGAATGAAAAAAAAAAACAATAATCAAAAAATTCGTTTCGTTTCGGAAAAAAAATTTAAAAAATCAAGTGGGTAGTTAACTTGTTTGTAACGAAAAATTGACAAACAATTTTCAGATGGTTCTGTGCATCATTATGTGGCCCCGTTTGGGGTTTCTCGTATCCTTTTGTTTTATGAAATCGTCCACCCACAGATAAATTTCATTTTGAGAATAAATTGTTTAAAATTTTAGATTGCCTTGATAATCAAAATATTTTTCTAAAAACCAATAAATATGCATTAGAAAATGTCTGATATGTGAGTACAAAACTGCTGCATCACCAATCATACAGATTAGTTATATCTACAACAACAAAGAGATAATTACAAAAACAAGAATCAAAAGAAAAGAAAATAGGAAACAAAAAAGAAAACTTCCGAGCATACTTACAAGACTCGATCCGATGATTGATCCGGCAAAAACATTGAGTTATCGAGTGGTTGAACCGTTGGATCACCAGTTATCTAGAATATTATATAGATTTTGAGAAGGACTACTTTAATATTTAAGTAGGCTAGAAGGACACTCATTATTAATCAGGACAAAATTATTTTAAAGTAACAATACACCTATTTTTATTGCTCGTGCGTGTATTTTTTATTTTTTCTATGATTTGCTACAACGAAGCCGCATTTTCTCCTAATCACTGATTGATATTCAGTTACAACTGACACAAATTAATACTATCTTCGCCCAAAATATAAATCAATTTGGTGTTTTTCACATAGATTAAATTAAAGATGGTTGAGTTGGTTATGTGCCATTAATTTTGATGAAAATAAATAAAATGACATTTGATTGTTATTAATGCAAAATAGTTAAAAGGGAGTGGGTAAATAATAAATTATGGTAAAAGGAAAAAAATATAACAAATGTTTCATTGGTTTTCTAAATTGATTTACATTATGGGACAAAATAGAAAAGCTAAATAAACTTATATTTTAGGACGGAGGTTATACCTTTAAAAAAAACAATTAATGCTAATTACACTTTTTTTTGCCAGACAATTAATGTTATAAGTGCAAATTAGTTATAAGGCCGTCGTTAGAGAATTAATGATTATTTAGGACACTCCGAAATCTTATTTAGTTATAAGGACATTCTAATTTTAAGAAGGAAACTTATTTAGTTATAAGGACATTCTAATTTCAAGTGGATAAATAAGAAAAAAGAAGGAAGGAAGGAAAAAAAAAGAAAAAAAAAAAAGCTGAAACCTTTGGAAAAAAAAAAAGCGCGTAAGAAAAAAAAAAAAACATTTGGAAGAAAAAAAAAAAACGCTGGTGACATTGATATTTTTTAATTTTTTTAAGATGCAGTGACATTGATGTCTGAAGCAGTGACATTGATGACTTATGCAGTGACATTGATTTCTGAAGCAGTGACATTGATGACTTATGCAGTGATATGATGTCCGATGCAGTGACATTGATGTCCGATGCAGTGACATTGATGAATGATGCAGGGACATTAAGCTAAACATTCAAGATCGTGTTAAAGTATTAAGGGATTCCACAATGGATCCAATTATCAGGAGGGCACAAACAACGTGTGGCCATTACAAGAGTCATAGTGAAGAGTCTTTGTAGTTTCACCAAACTTGTACTTCTATCCATATTAAAACCTCCACATTTGGAGAAATGCAAAACAAGAGCAGAGCTGACTGATGCAGTTGACGACTTATGTAGTGACATTGACGACTTATGCAGTGACATTGACGACTTATGCAGTAACATTGATGTCTGATGCAGGGACATTGACGACTTTTGCAGTGACATTGACGACTTATGCAGTGACATTGATGTCTGATGCAGGGACATTGACGACTTTTGCAGTGACATTGATGTCTGAAGCAGTGACATTGATGACTTATGCAGTGACATTGATGTCTGAAGCAGTGACATTGATGACTGTATTTACAATTAGATAACTGATGCAATGATATTGATGTCACCGCATATACAACTTGATACACACATTTGATAACTTTGTAAAATAACTTTATTTCTTTGTTATCTTTAAATATTTGATTGATGTTGGTTTATTTGATTAGTGTTGGTTTAAATTTTCGATAACTTTGTAAAATAACTGTATTTCTTTTGTTTTTTTTTTGTTTAAATGCATATTTTTACAACCAAAGGTATACATAAATTGTTACAATAACACGTCACTGCATAAATCGTTACAATAACACGTCACTGCATAATTCGATACAATAAGACATCACTGCATAGATCGCTACAATAAGAAGTCACTACATAAATCGCTACAATGAGAAGTCATTGCATAAATCGCTACAATGAGATGTCACTGATCAAGGTTGCCAATGGATCGCGGCGGTCAATACATCATGCATGGTAGCCAATGAATCGCGGCGGTGAATGCATCGGGGTGGTTAATGGATCCCGGTGGCCAATGCATCTGGGTAGGTGGTCAATGCATGACGGTGATCAATACGTCACGTCGATTTTTATGAAGAAAAAATTGATTTTATGAAATTTATTCGGAAAAATATCAAATTTGATTTTAGAATAAAGAAGACGAAAAAATATGAATTTTAGTGAAAAAATTATGATGATCCGAGTTTTAGATCAAAATATATGACATTTAGAATATGGTGAATTAAAAAAAAAAAAAAAGCCTTTTTTTTTTCCCTTGTTTTTTTTTTTTTTTTTTTCCCCTTCTTCCTCTTTATCCACTTGAAATTAGAATGTCCTTATAACTAAATAAGATTTCGGAGTGTCCTATTACCCTAATAAGTTGAAAATCAGTCATTTTAAATAATTGGCCCATGTTATAAACTAACAGCTACACATGATGTAACATTTACGTATGAAATAACAACACTTTTTTTTTTTGAAAATAATAACAACACGTTAAGTAACAAATGATGCATTAATTAACATTTACATATTAAGTAACAATAACACGTTAAGTAACATGTGAAGTTAAAACTTGGATTGACGGTCAATTAAATTCAATTTTTTCATGGAACAATGACGCACTAAGTTGCTGGATATACCGAAACCCGAATCCAGATCCGATCCATAATTGAATCGTCAGATCTGATTCACAGCACCGATCGAGACACTCGATCATGCACAACGGAACCTACGAATTAATTTCGCATGCGATTTTATCACGATTTAATTCAAATGATTAATTAATATAACTACAAGAAGGTTAAAGATTTACCCAACAGAAGAGAAGTCGTGATCTTCCGGATTGTATCTCCAAGCGACGACTGATGGACGTCGATCCTCGTAGTCATTGGCGGATCCAGGAATTTTATCCAGCGGGGTCCATAAATATTTTTTTTCACGGGGTACGAAATATTTTTCTATAGGTAAAATATATAGTATTTCTATTTTTAACGGGGTCCGCGGACCCCATTTAATCAAGTGTAGATCCGCCTATGTTGTAGTAAAACCTCCTCAAATATGCTTAAAAAAACCCTAGTTTTTCTTCTCCTAATGGCTAAGACAAGAAAAAAAAATTTATCTCTTTTATTCAGAAAATGTGGCGTCCTTAAAAAATGTCGTCGGTTTTTCTGGTTAAATTTTGTGTTTGGAGAAACTCTTTTTATAGGAAAATAACTAATAATTTTAGAGTTTATCTATTACACATAAATTTATCTTTTCCTTTTAGAAAAATAAAACATTTATCCAATAGGGAAACAAATTTCCTATTTAACCAATAAAAAAACTAATTTCTTATTTATAATTATTTAACACATAAATAATTATATTATCCACATTATAATTAATTAAGAGAAAATTTCTTTTCCCAAAATCAAATAATGTGGAGCCATTTTTATGCCAATTGGGATAATAAAAAATGTCTGTTCTATATTACATATTATTTACCAAATAAATAATATTTGCATATTATTAAATAGACCAACTATTTAATTTATTCTCGAGGTTCCACAAAACGAGAAAACACTCGCGTGTTAGGAGCCAACCCGGGGACCATGGACCTATAACCAGTAACTACAATAAATTGAATAAAATATTAATCGAACAGAATATTTCTACTCAACTTATTAATTCTGGATTTACGCCACCATAAATCCGGAACTGAACTCTATCGATTATAGATAGAACTTATTCTTAGAAAGTCGAGTCTATAAGTGTCCATTGATATAATCATTACATACAGACTAACCCTCCATAGAATATCCGTAATGAAGCAGGATTATTTCTGTAAACCTTCTTCATTACATCTTATCCTTATTTACCATTAACCCACTAGTGATCAATTAGTTTATAACCAATATGAACTCAGACGATCGATCAGTTTCTAGCATCAACAAATAAGGGGATTGTCTTTCTACTTCCCGCAGGAAGGAATGGATTCCATATTTGTGAGACACACTCCTCACTCATTCTAGAACAGTGCCAACGTGAAAGTGATTTGGGCCACGCCTCTTAGAGATCTTTAACGAACACATCAAACCCTATCTTGAAAAAAGCAGGCGTCTGCAATCACTTCAAGATTAAGGTTAATCCATATATGATCATCTTGTGATTTAATATGATTTCTCTATCACGGAATTATATGAGAAATACAGATTAAATCGGTTTAGTCCTATATGACTACATCATATATAAATGCCCCATTTAGATAACCATTATCGACGTCCGGATAAGACGGTCACACAGTAGAGTGTTATGGGCGCATTAATGGTGGTTTAATCAATAGACCTCATACTTTGATTAAGTTCACCACAGATTAACAATTTAAGTGTATCACCATAAACTTAATCATCGCGTGTGACACACACTAAGTTATATGGCTACATATGATACGACTTGGGGTTTTCAGTTGTTTATTACTTACAAGCATGAAGCAAGTAATAAGATGAGAATAAATCTGTCATTTATTAATTATAAAAACAATTACATAAATTGTCTTTCAGGCGCTACTTCCAACAATCTCCCACTTGCCCGTAAGGACAAGCAACACTTGTCTTTCGGGCACTACATCTAACAATCTCCCAATTGCCCGTAAAGACAAGCAACAATTGTTTTTAGAGCATCACACCCTTATTCTATCTATCCACAATATTCTCCCACTTGTTCTAAAGAAGATGAGACATATCCCAATTTCATACCCGCCAAGCGCTTATTAGTGACATTAGATGCCATACGACTTGGTAAACTGATCAGCTAGGTTGTCGGCTCGAGGCAATCTTTTAAGACCGAAATGTCGGCTCTCTGCATGGTCTGTCTGGTCAAGTGGTACTCTCTCAATATGATTTTGACCTCTAGTGATGGCAAAGATCCTTTGCATAAGCTACCTCTCAACTGTTTTCCCAGTAAAGTGATATTGGATTACTCAGACATGGAATTGCTTCCAGATCAACAGGGAACTTCTCAAGCCACACTGCCTCTTTAGCTGCTCCGAAAGTTGCTATGTATTCAACTAACATAGTCAAATTGGCAGTGCTGGATTGCTCCAAACTATAGCTCCATCACTATGAGAAAACACTAAGCCCAAGATCAATTAACAATCATCCTTAATCTAACTTAAAATTAGAATCAGTGTAGTCAGCAATACTCAGGTTTGCACCTGAATATAGACGCATATTACTCCTCGTTCTCCGAAGGTACTTGATGATGCATTATACTGCTACTCAAAGTCCGAATCCAAGATTCCACTGCTATTGACTTTTAATAACGTGACTTTCTCTATCCAAAAGAGAACATATCCCATTTTCTCTATATCTGAAGACTAAGAGAATTATCCCGTGAGGGGTTGGGTAGGAAACCTCTCGTTGAATCAAGCATTCGAAAATGCATCTCATCTTAACAATAAGATGGATGGGATACGGCCAACAACTTGTTCTCATGAATTCGACCGAATCAAATTCTAAGAATATAGTCCACTTCTCTGATTTTGAGAAGCTTTGGCTCGTCAGTTCTTGACTTCAGATAACACACCCATGTTGTTCACAACTGTTGCAGTGTTACCTTGCATTTACACTAAAGTCTACTCTTTACCAATATTGATTCTCTGGTCTACAAAAGACTCATCAATATTATGGTCATGCCCACATATTTTAGACATGTGGCTTTTAATGACCTAGAGGTTTGCTTTAATCCACCGATGGATATAAGCATGGGCAGTCAATCTGCCATTGGCTTTGAGCTAAAAACCCTTTTGTTCTAAATGAATTCAAGCTCCGTTGTACGGCAAGAAAGTTTTAGGGCATCACCCCTAGTAATCTTTCTGCTTTCCATGGAGTCAAGCAAGGTTGAGTGGTGAGAAAGTTCCAGGGCATCACCCCTGTTTAACTCACCATTTCTCAGGGAATCACCCCTAGACCACTTGGCTTTGCTTTGAAAGATAAACTTTCCCATTCATTCGGCTCTTTTTCACGTAGATCCAATTACTCCCACTAGGCCTAAGACACTCAGGTGGTTCTACAAGAGTGTAAACAGAAATGGAGTACCAAAACTCCATTTACAGGTATATGGCTTTAAACCCTCCTCTTATTATCAGAATCCTATACAGCCCTCCAAAGAAGACCATTGGTTATCAATCACCCCCAGCAGACTGTTAAGTCTGCATAATCACATCGAGTCAATGAATAAACCATACTCCTACTGCATTTGGGTGGATTGCCATTCTGATCTGGTTCAACAGTATTTATCAGTGTAATCCCCAACAACCATTGTTGGATGTGGTCTGATTCAATCCGATAGTAACTCCTTGAGTAACTTTACTTCAAGGTCTAAGGTTGTTATTATATGCATTGTTTCAGTAAGGGTGTGACAGTACAACTGTCACTATCCGATCTTAAAAATCTTATAACCAACCTTTACTTATTGCATTAAGATATTTCATGAACAATCGCCATCTAAACGTGTATGCAAAATCTCCAGTCCTACCTTCAAGCACTAATGCTAAATGCCTCTATTCGTGGAAGTGGAGTAAATGTACTTAACTCATCATCCACAAATTCATAAGCATCTTCTAGGTAGACTTCTCGGTATTACATAATAATGTGAATCGTTATTTTGCAACTAATATCTTAATTGAATTAAGCAGTGTAATGTATCATATCAATAACTATACAAGGCAATACATGGTTTATATTTTCAGTGAAATCGTTTCACTCGGAGGTAGGCTAGGCATCATTTCCAAATACTGCGCTATAGCCTATATCTGAGCATGGAATACTCTCTTCTATGGTAATATCAGAGAATCCTTCAAATATTTAGATAAACTAATCGGCATTTCGAGTAGTCATTAGACAAAATGTCTATTACTCAAAAGCTCCAACTACCTTGTATCCTTCATAAGACCCCGAAGGTCAAAATGAACAAGTTGTGATACTTCTTTAGCTCTAGTAAACTTTCCTAATTGAAAATCTACTTAGTTATTTTTCCTTTGAGATAGTGTTCTTAGACTGGGAGATATGAATCACCCTTAGCCAGTCTTAAGATCTTATCTTTAGGATATATGCACTAATCAATAGATGCTGAAGAGTCGTTTATCTAAATATGTAAACCATTTGTCATAATAGCTTATGATGTGTTACATATACCTTTTCCAGCATTACTTAGTGGTTCTGACTTTATCAGACAAAAGTCCGAGTCTCAGAATCGTATACAAATGTCATATTCACTTTCTTTAAGGCAACTATATTATCTATTTGAAAGTGAATCCATTCGTTCCAACGAATCTGTAAACAAAAATTAAATTTCTGCGATATTCAAGGATTAAAATCCGAAATTTCTTTCCTTATATCACACCCACTATCTCAGCTGAAATAACTGCCCATTGTCTACTCTTCATCATGAATGCCCAGCTACCTTGTTCTTACAAAAGAACTTAGCTTCCAGGTCAAAGTACCCAATTAAGGAAGTCTCTAAGGATTCATAGGTTAGTGATCCGAAATCACTTTCCTTATCCTATAATTTCTTTCATTAATATTTCGGTTTAGCCTTTAACTTATTTAGTTTAGTTGTCTTACACTTGTAGACGTTTACCTTCCCATTCTTGGTTTTCTATAAAGGAAATGGCCGTGAACTAGCAGTTAATTTGAGTAGACACTACTCGTGAAATATAGGATGTCTAGTGAGATTGAGACCAAATCATTCTCGTCATCTTCGAACTAATTTTGTTTGTCTCTCATTGAACACAAGTGACAGCAGTGACATACTCATCAATGTCACTTAAGTTTGAAGGCTTAAGAGGGAAATCCTCCACCGAAAAATTAATTGCATTTTTTATTAATGAGTTCAACGTTCTCATTACTTTTCCACTTACACGAAGTCATCATCAGTCAATTTTAACATTTAAGCAGTCTAGATACTTTGAGATGATGTGTAGTTGTAGAATAAATTATGGCAAAAATACAAATCAAATCATACACCACAACATATAATAATTTTAGGAATAATAAACGTGATGTCATGCATGCAGTTTATCCTACCATTCCAAGGATTTAATCTCACACCTACAGTGCTGCCGTAGGGTAGGTCAAAGAGGTGTCGATTAAATTGAGACAATCTCTATCAACAATTAAACCATTTAAGAATCGAACATCTCCTATTTAATTGTTGATTACCTTCCTTTTTCAGCCAAGAAATTTCCAAAAATATCCTCGTGAGTGTGACCTACTGTTTCAGATTTTTAAGTACGCCCCGAGAATGCCACTGTAGGGTAGGTCAGTGACCCGACAAGTACTCAAAATCCTATCCTTTCGGAAACCAATCCTTGAATTTTGATAGCGGTGAAGGCCATCCGTAGGGGGCCGAAATCAAAGCGGAACAAGGCGTCACCATTCTCTCACGTGCTTGTGTCAACAGTAGAGGCCGTGAGGTCGGTTGTCACCTTTTCCGCTCCCACTCGTTATTTTGAAAAATAGTTAGTATTATTCGGATTTTCAGAATTTCTACATAATCCGAAAAACAATAAATCATTAATATTTAATGTTAATCCTCCCACTAGTTCAACGGTTCCAAATACCATCTAACTAGTGTCATTCACGACTTTCCAATTTCTCGGATTTATAGATTTTGCGTAGACACTACACAATTAAAATTCGCCAAGAATTTTATAATCGTAATACATTAGGACTAATGAATTTCTCAATAATTTGAAAACAATAAACCACAAAATTTAAAGCTCCCACTAGTTTATCGATTCCAAATACTATCGAACTGGTGATGCTACATTCATGATTTTCTAATTTATCGATTATTTAGAAAATCTCTTGTGTAGACACTACACAATTAAAATTCCCGAAGAATTTTGTAGTCCTAATGTTGTCATGATAGAAATTTAGGATCTCAGAATTTTTTCCAATAATCGAAAACAATAAATCATGCAAAAGCAATCACCAACTTATCAGTTCCAAATACCGTCTAGTTAGGGTCCAACTTTTCACGATTTTCCAATTTTTCTATTATTAAAATTCTTTTTTTTATGTAGACACAACATAATTGAAATTCTCAAAGAATTTTAGATCCCAAAAACAAATTTACCAAGTAAATTTTGTTTTTATCATGTGAATTTTATATTCAGATAAAATTCCGTTTGCTTTAATTAATTTTTAATCTAAATTAATTATCGTTTTCATACATGTCTAATTAATGCCAATATTCATTTTCTACATGTATGTATATGCTAGGAGTGGAATTCATGAATATGAATAATGACATTGTTATATCACATAAATAATCACAAAAGAAAATAAATGCGAAAAATAAACAACTGAGATGGACCGTTGGTACCCAGTATCTAATCTATTAAATAAAAAAAACTTTAAACCCAATTTAATGGATTTACTAATTTCTAATTAAAAGAATCTGCGGCTGATCCGTATATTAATTTGCTGGGAAAAATCTTCACCAATATCCTTGCTGCTGAAATGGTCAGCGTGCTCTTCCTCCTTTCTGTAGGTCGCGGGTACGAAACCAATCAGCAGTGAATTTTTGCATATTTTTTCAGAAACCTTCAAATTTTCCGAAAAAAATTGGATCCAATGTGACTTAAACTCTAGATGTCCAGCTTCGAAACAACTATTTTCTAGGAAATTAACTTACAATAAATAAATTACATAATTTCCTACACTTATAAATTTTTTTGGGTTTACAATAGATCTAATGGTAAACAAGTACCAATCTCAGTCCATCCCGTCAACCAAGAACATTCAACCGCGCATATATATAATAAACGTATAAAAGATGCAATTTTTTTATTTAATTCCACTCCTTATTAATTAATTATGCAATCAAGATCTCAAAATCGCTTTAACCTTACTCCGATACCACATGCTGGATATACAGAAACCTGAATCCGGATCCGATCCATAATTGGATCGCCAGATCTGATTCACAGCACCGATCGAGACACTCGATCATGCACAACGGTAGCTATGAATTAAATTCGCATGAAATTTCACCATGATTTAATTCACATGATTAATTAATATAACTATAAGAAGGTTAAAGATTTAACAAACAGAAGAGAAGCCGTGATCTTCCGGATTGTATCTTCAAGCGACGACTGGTGGACGTCGATCCTCGTAGTAGAACCTCCTCAAATATGCTTAAGAAAAACCCTAGTTTTTCTACCCCCAATGGCTAAGACAAGAAAAGAAAATTTCTCTCTTTTATTCAAAAAAGGTGGCGTCCCTTTTTTCTTCAAAAATGGCGTTGGTTTTTCTGGTTAAATTTTGTGTTGGGAGAAACACTTTTAATAGGAAAATAACTAATAATTTTAGAGTTTATCTTTTACATACAAATTTATCTTTTCCTTTTAGGAAAATAAAACCTTTATCCAATAGGAAAGAAAATTTCCTATTTATCCAATACGAATACTAATTTCTTATTTATAATTATTTAACACATAAATAATTATATTATCCACATTATAATTAATTAGGAGAAAATTTCTTTTCCTAAAATCAAATAAAGTGGCACCATTTTTATGCCAATTAGGTTAATAAAAATGTATTTTCTATATTATATATTATTTACCAAATAAATAATATTTGCATATTCATTAAATAGACCAACTACTTAATTATTCTCGAGGTTCCACAAAACGAGAAAACACTCGCATATTAGGAGCCAACCCAGGGACCATGGACCTATAACCAGTAGCTACGATAAATTGAATAAAATATTCATCGAACAGAACATTTCTACTCAACTTATTAATTCCGGAATTACGCCACCATAAATCCGGAACTGAACTCTATCAATTATAGATATTACTTATTCTCAGAAAATCGAGTCAATAAGTGTCCATTGATATAATCATTACATACAGACTAACCCTCCATAGACTATCCGTAACGAAGCCGGATTATTTCCGTAAACCTTCTTCATTACATCTTATCCTTATTTACCATTAACCCATTAGTGATCAATTAGTTCTTAACCAATACGAACTCGGCCGATCGATCAGTTGCTAGGATCAACAAATAAGGGGATTGTCTTTCTACTTCCCGTAGGAAGGAATGGATTGCATATCTGTGAGACACACACTCCTCACTCATTCCAGAATAGTGCCAACATGAAAGTGATTCGGGTCGCGCCTCTAAGCGATCCTTAACTAACACATCAAACCCTATCTTGAAACAAGCAAGCGTCTGCAATCACTTCAGGATTAAGGTTAATCCATATTTGATCATCTTGTGATTTAATAAGATTTCTCAATCACAGAATTATATGAGAAATGCAGATTAAATTGGTCCAGTCTTATATGACTACATCATATATAAATGCCCTACTTAGATAACCAATATTGAGGTTCCGGATAAGACGGTCACACAGTAAAGTGTTCTGGGCGCATTAATGGTGGTTTAATCAATAGACCCCATATTTTGATTAAGTTCACCACGGACTAACAATTTAAGCATATCACCATAAACTTAATCATCGCGTGTGACACACACTAAGTTATGGCTACATATGATACGACTTGGAGTTTTCAGTAATGTATACAAGCACGAAGCAAGTAAGAAGATGAGAATAAAACCGTCATTTATTAATTTTAAAAACAATTACATAAATTGTATTTTAGGCGCTATTTCCAACATAAGTAACAAATGAACATAAAGTAATAGTAGCAAATTAAGTGAAAATTACACGTGAAATATCAATAACACATTACATAACATCACATTAAGTAATGGACATAAATTAGGAAGGAATTACAACTGACATAAATTAGGAAGGAATTACAACTTCAATTTTTTTTGAGCTACATGATATTAATTAATAGACATAAATTAGGAAGGAATTACAACTTCAGATCTCTATTCAAGTAGAATGGTGGGTTGTCAAGCCACAAAACATAATATCAGTTACATCTCCATAACTAGTATAACGGAAGTAGGGTCGAATCTATAGTGGATTTATTTCTTCTAAAATTTATAAATAAGAGATATTTGATTTTTATCTAACTTCGTAAAAAGAAAAGGAAAAATAAATGAAGTAAAGTTCGAGCTAATTACACATTTCCCCTCAATTCCCACGATTGATGATCGATGTAAGGATTACTTGTTAAATTATTAATAAATTAGTTATAGTTGACCGCAACTGTAAATCAACCAATCTCTCCTAAAATCGTGAATTAGGACAACCGCCACTAATTACACCTTAATTATGGCACACCACACAACGGCCGCCCGGGGTCTGGTGACATAAAAACTTTAAATATTATAGAGACCCAAATTACTAGGTTTAATCCAACCGGGCAGCTACGAACCGATATATAATGTGTTGTTTACCGGCAAAATTGGAAAAATGGTCCTCAAAGTTGGTCTACTAAGGATTTTAGTCATGCTCCTACTCCGATGAGGAAAATGGTCCTCTAAGTTGTTTTTTTTTTAAATTTTAAAATTGGTCCTATCCGCCGGATAACGCTGACTGAGCACCATAATCTTTTGAAATTGCTTATGTGTCTGCCACTAGGCTGCCATATGTTGGATCCTACGTAGCTGTGAGTCCCATTTTTCCACAATTTACTGTAAATCAATAGTTTTGCAAAACGGATTCGAATTGGCGACCTAATAATAAAATGACAAACACTTAGCCATCCGAGCTAAAGATACAATGTATATACTATGACACAATTTATTATATATGCACACACTTGATTCAATCCTAGTGCGGGAAGAATTACATGCATAACGATATTCTGCATTGCTAACAAGACCAACTTTAATACCCTTTCCACGGATCCATCTTAAGAATGGTTGGGAGTCTGCAAAAACACAATAAGGTGCATAAGAGGCAAAGTTTGAATATATGCGCCTAAATATTTTCTCAAATGTCTACTCATCATAGTCATATCCTGTCTATGGACACACCATGTTCATTAACCTTAAAACCAACCTAAGGACCTCATAAACAAGGCCGGAACCAGGAATTGGTGGTCGGATGGGCTAATGGATTATATTTATATGGTCAGGTGTGTCGGATTAAAACAACTAACTGTGTTAGACTGATTTATATAAGGTTTTCGGTGTAACGAAAATAAAAACCGGGTGGGCGCATGCTTTGGGTCCGTCCATGAAACAAGCCACAAGCCCCAAAAAGACAGGCAGAAATTATATATAAAAAACGCAATGTTGTATGCAATGGCCTTCGTGAAACATTGTAAATAATACTCGGAATCTTGTCTGCAAATCGGAAGCATGGTTGCATCTTAGCCATTTCAGTATACGCCATCTTAAAACCCTCGTGCACTCGTTTATAGTCGGGACAAGGAAGTCCAACAGATTTAGCTGCTAAACAATAATAATCACCAAGCTCCCCTTTATATGCTATTAGAGTTCCGGTAAAATCAAGCGTAATACACCGCAGTCTTGCTAGTATCGACATTGTAACAGATTACAGCAAATAATACAAGAATCTAGCTTTCACAACTTCAACTTCAGTTTCAAAACGGGCATCATTTGGAAAATTAATTTATACTTTTGACAGCTTTCTTCTGTAACTCCTCCGGTAAACCTGCATCAGCAAATGCAGATTGCTTAAACATATTAGTTCATAAATCATGTGCACAATAATTCTAAACAAACAAATTTAAAATCAAATCAACATAGACACAATAAACTGGGCAATGTCTGTAGAGTGATTTTGGTTGATTTAAAGCACAAAATTATGTGTATTCATCAGTAATGGTTATCTACGGTAAACCTGGTTTCCCTATAAAAGGAGTGGATAAGTAATCAATTGTGTCGTATAATACACATTGAAGCTTTAGCTTGGATGGATAAATGCTTGAAATTTTACCATAAGGTTGCCGGTTTGAATCTGTGTTGCAGCAACTTTTTATTTTCAGTAAATGGAGGAGAAATAGGACCCACAACCACGTGGGAGCCTAGTGGCAGCCACGTAAACAATTTTAAAAGATTTCGGTGCCTAGTCAGCGTTATCCAACGGGTAGGACAACTTTAAAAAAAAAAACAACTTAGAGGACCATTTTCCTCACCGGAGCAGGAGCATGACTAAAATCCATAGTAGTCCAACTTAGAGGACCATTTTTCTAATTTTGCCATTGTTTACCACTAGAAATCGGAACTTTTATGGAAGCCACGATTAAACGAATATTTCTAATCCTATATTCGTGAAACCAGAAAATAGACAAATACTAATAATCAATTAAGAAGAAAAACGATTACATCTCACAACCACACAAAATCGAAAGGTAAAATAATCAAGGGTTTATTGTTAAAAGAACAATTTTGAAACTAGAAATATGTAAACAGGACAATGGAATTTTTTATTAGGTAAAAAAGACAAGCGTTATTTCACTATAATTTAAAATCTCGTATTTGATTACAAAAACAAATATATTTTTTGATTTGAACATCAAAAGATCATAATTCTATCACCAGATTTTTCTTTTTTTTCATTCTCTTTATTTAGACATCCAATTTGATATTTTTGATGTCATTTCGAGGTCATTTTTGTCAAAACCAAGGAAACAGTGGAACAGTGAAAGTGGATTTGAAGTCAATTCCTCTGTACTGAGTAATGGATTTGGAGTAACTAATAGTGGAATTGTCTTTATCACCCAATTTATATATTCAATGTCCTGATTATTATTTTCCCCCTTTTTTATATTTTTAAACCACTCCCCAATAATCAATCAACTGGAAAAGAAAACAAACTACTCATCGTTAAAATATAAAATAAGTAAAAGAATTCTACACATACATTAACGGTTGAAAAGGAAAATTAAATAAAAATGTTGCTGGCATCCAAAAGTCATGCACAACCTGTTCTTATTTTCGTGCCCCAAAAGTCATCCCCTCGTCTAACGTATCTTCTGTGAATAGCCGGGACATTGAGGAATAGCTAGAAATGCATTTCGAGAATCGGTCTGATTCTATCCATGTTCCTTCCGTTTGAAGAAAGGAAGGATCCCAAAGAATCGATCTTAAACGTAATATATTAGGATAGAATTATAGTTTTTTGGGTTTTTATTAAAAGCCCAATTGTTATTTCTAATTTCCTAAATTATTAAATATAGTTTTTTATGGGTTTAATATAGTAATAATAATAGAAAACTTAATTATTAAAAGGTCCATCCAATAATTAATGGCCCAATGTGACTAAAGAGCGATAAGTCATGGTTTCCATTAATAGGCTCTATCTTCTCTTCATTAGTCGGGATCCCAACGTAGGTGAAATACTGAAATAGTGGATTCTTCAAATGTCGATCTTCCATAAAACTTTCAAAACTTGCTCTACAAGTCTAGAATTCCTGCATCATCTCATTCGAGCTCCTATAACCTATAAATCAACCAAAACATACCCGAAACAGAGCATCTTTTGACAAAATAAAGATAAAATAAGCAAATGAAACACCACAAAATATGGACTCATCAAAGAACAAATCTGTTATACCGCTGAGTACGTGTATTCAAGTATGTGGAAGTCAGCTGAGTCTGTCTGAAAATAGCAGTCTATTGAGTTCTGCCGAGGTTTATTGAATACAAATGAGTTCTGCATTTGGGCATTGGTTAGCTGAAGTTGGGTCAGCAGTGGGACCTACATCTGAGGTATTTATGAAAGTTCCGACAAAGATCCTATAGTGGGTAGGGTTTATGGATTTGTGCTTATAAATACATATCAGCTGAAACACATAATATGGCTCCAAAACATCACATCTCATAACCCAGAATAGAAGTGCAAACAATACTTTCCAAAGAAGATTTCGAAAATTGAGCTCGGAAATAAACGTCTTCTTCATTATATAAAACACCTCTACAATGTAGTCTTTAATTTTTTCTTTTCTTTTTTCCTTTTTAAATTTTTTTTTATTCAACATTTCACCTTTTTTTTTTCTTCTATGTAGATCTTGCAATACACTTCATAACATAACTTCAAGCCATACTTCTCCAGATATTCACTTCTAGGTAATTTATCAAAATTTCATGCAATTATTCATACAATCTCTTGACAATAGGATCAACAAAAGAGTTGATATCATAAAAAAAAGGCCATGGGTTTAATTTTTGGAGTTTAATCAAATAAATGGGTAAGGGTAGATGGGGTTCGTCAAGGAGTATATTGTATGGGTAGGCTAACAAAAGTGGGTCTAGAAAGGGGTTGAATTCTAAATTCTAGGTGCCTCAACATTTAAGTGCACTGAACCTCAAAAAAGTGTGGTCACGAAATACATTTATATTCTTACCCGCACTCTCTTCCGGTGCATCAATCCGTTGGATGCGCGACATGCGTACCAAAAGACAAATACTCATTTGTCTTCTTGTACACACGTCGCACGTCAAACAGAGCGACATCGAAGGCGAGAGCGGTAGTGAAACTAGGGATTCTTGTGTTTAGTATGTGCGAAGAATAAAAGAAATTCTTGTACACTCTTTCCGTTCCGAAATAACTCAGACATTTGACAAAAAGATTTGTTTCAAAATAAGTGCGGCAATTACATTTCCAATGCAGGATTTATGGAGTGACAGAATAACAGAACATTGCATTAATTATACACTAAGGGTTTTGTTTTAGTCATTTTGGCATTCAAATTAAAGTATTAACTCACATCCTTAATATGTGTGTTTTTGGCAACTGCATCAGTTATTTTGGAACGGAGAGAGTAAATATTTTCATTTTGTGGTTAAATTTTTTTTTCTTATCCAGAGTTCGGCCCGGGTCGTGCCTGCAGAGTCCGACTAATCCAGAGTTCGGCCCGGGTCATGTCTGCAGAGTCTGACTCTTACTCAGGGGTAGAGTCTGGTCAAGAGCTCTTTCAACATGACGCCTTTGAGGAGAATCGAATCAGTGACCTCTCCAGGTATTCTTAAGTCACTTATTACTTGAGCCAAACTACTTGGTTATTTTGTGGTTATTTTATCTTATTGTAAGTCACAACAGTTCTTTTTGAACCATGTTTACTACAGTTTAAAATGTCTCATCAGGGACCTAAAAAGCAATAACTTGCTGTAAAGACAGTTTATTCACTAACGTATTTATAGAATCTTTTCAACCACATTTTTGAAAAATTTCTTTATAGGTGTGTCTCTATATCTTTTTCTTTTTTGGGTATTGAATCCTTAAAGAAGTTGTTACAAATTAAGTTCTACGGGTGCTTTGTTTATTTAAAAAAGGAGTTTAAGATCATGAATAGGAAAATTGATATTAAGAAACTGGTTTCGAATAACCAGGAAAAAAAAAGGAAGAAAAAGAAGCTCGGTGAGTGTTATTCATCAATGTCTGTGTATGTACTAGGCCTTGTCCGTGTCTAGTGGTTTAAGAAAGAGAGTAGGAGCTGTGAGGGGGCTTACTTGAAAATACCTAGGTGGCTAGTTAACAACATAATAACTTACGTATTTGTGCAGTTAAAGAATAAACATCAATCCCTTTTTGGTAAGGTTTAAGTCTATGTCGTGATGTGTGGCGTTCCTGAAAGTGAATAACTATGTAAGTCTCTGAGGCCCTACGTATGGAGGAACTTAACCCCGTAAACCTGAGACTCTACGTATGGAGGGTCTTCGCCGATGGTGTGCACTATCGGGCTTTCCCCAATGGATATTGATGTGATCCGCCAATATGTTGCACAGTTATATCTCGTGGTGGATATACATCATGCGGAGTGCACTTGAATGTTGATGTAACAAAGATAATCTAACTTATAAACCAATAGTCACAATGTGTTGATGAACATGAAGTGAACCCTAGTGTCGGGTCGGTCATATAAAGACAATTTAATTAATAATATAAACCTTTCCGTTGTAGAACATAATTATACATTAGCTTCTCACTCTTGCTAAGTACCTGTGTACTTACTTCCATTACATTTTGTTTTGTATGCATTGTGGGGTGATATGATGAATAGGTTGCCCATAAGTTCAACGACAGGGATGTGTGATGAAGATGATGCATCAAGTTTTCCTTTATTTCTTGTTGCACTAGACTATGTTGCTTTTCCTTCCTAAGAAAAATGTTGTTCTTTTATCTCTATAGAGAATTTGTTGCATATATTTTTAAGACAAGTTTGTTTGGGGCATCGTACTTTGTTTTGGTTTTTCGTTGATGTAAGGACACATTTCTATCTTTAGTATCTTTTCATAGTAGCAATTATGGTGTTTGCCAAATCTTTCTAGCTTCCGTTTCACTAAAATCGATACGACGTAGTAGAGTCTTACGTGTAATATTAGATTTATTTAATATTACACGTGTCGAACGTATCGTTTCCGGATAAGGACTCGGTATCCGGGAGAGGGGCGTTACATAAACATTAATCGTAGAGACAATCGATCAAAAGATGAGTAAATACCAACAAATAAACAAGGAATAAACTCGATTCGTTCTCACAATTGCATCAATCAAAGCTTCAATAATAAATTAACTAAAAAGAAAATAAATTAAGAACTCACCAAAAATAGAATGATCTAATATATGATGTGAATCTGACAATGTTTGTTCCTCGTCTGTTAATTAATCCAGGTCGATTATCTTTGTGATAAAGATCTTCAACCCCAAGAACCCTAAATCGTGTAAAAGAGAGGTAGGTGTTTTGTGTATTTCAGACTAAGCTCTCAAGTTATTTCTCTTGAGTTGCCTACGTATCCAATAGTTGAATTGGGATCAAGTCTTTCGTAGTTCTTTAGGGTTTTTTATATAGGAGGTGTCTCATCCCTCTTCCTTGTCCTACAAGGAATCATATTTATTGCTAATAATATTATTTATTATTTCCCTAAGGATATACACGCTTAAATCCTTATCATTTAGGGATAAACATGGATTTAGTTTGGAGGCAAACTGCTCGGAATCTCATCCATGTTCAGAGGTGCAAGCACATCATCAATGACGGCCCGAGCAAGGAAAAAAGCAAGTTCATTCGAAGCATCGAGAATGTCTAAAGCAGTGTCTTCTGCAGATTCCAAAAGTAAAACAAATCCATTCACAATATCATCAGTAGAGAATAGCTCACCACAGCTCCTCAGTGGGTTTAAGACTAAGGATTCTTTCCTCATTTATGCACGGTTATCCCGCGTGTGAATAACAACCGGGGTTACTCTGAGCATCCTGCGCTGAGCCCCAAGGCCACTATGGCCGAACAGGGTAGTTCCTCTTCGCCAGACCTTGATCGACCTGCGGTGACTGGAGGAGGAACTTCTGCCGAACTCCCACCTGGGGTAAGAGACCTGCCCTTAGGTATGTTTTTGGGGCTGATTGACGTGATCAGTCAAGTGATAATAAAATACTCGATCACCATTAACCAATACTAGCAAGAGGACTAGGTCCATCGTAGTATAGCTATAGCGAATCAAGGTCGATCCCATAGGGAACCAATTGTGAATCATCTACATATAAACAATCAGTTAATCATGTCAAGCACACAGAGGTAGTCTAAGACCAACAAAAGACAAGATAAGGTAAAAACTGACTCGACACAACACAAATAAAGACAACATAATTAACCTCCCCAATCATTGTGTTATCGTTTGGATCTAGAGATTCTATATAATTAAACTAGACTCAATAACTAATAATCCGATTTGTATTTCTTTTATATTGGCTACGGGAGTCATCCCCTAAACTTGACTTAGTTCCGGGTAGGACACTAGATCACTGTGCTACATTATGTGACTTCGTTTCGTAGGCCTCCATCTCATATAACTTGCACGCTTACAATACTAGGGATGCCGATATAAACCGTTTTCCTCACCTAGGCAGCATTCCTGTGGTTAGGCGTACTTCCTAAGTTATCGCATCAGTCTCTGTCCCATTACCACTAACTTCGTTGGTATCATGTTATTCTACGATTTACGTATAACTAGGTGCTAGCAATTCCCAAATATAACACAGATCTAGATCTCAGTGAAAGTCCCGGAAGATCAATTCATGAGCTGACCTAGGAGTACTATATTGGTATTTCCTAATCATACGCTAATTAAAACAGACGAGCAACGTATCCGTAGCCATACCTACTAAGACAAGAAATTCTAGGTGGACAATCACACCATAAAGACGTGGCTAGATTGACTCGGCAAAAACCTAAATCTTAGCGTTTCTGTATACGTAACGGATAAAATAGAGATTCATAAAGCAATTATATAGATCTACTAATAACACGATTGTCGATCATACCAAAGTCATCTATTTATCACCGGATAACAGATCTAGGCGTGTGGATCCTTATAGACAAGGTATCCCCACTGCCTCATATCGTAGCCTTAGATCTACATCGTTCGATGAAGAACGAACAACCTCAACGATAAACAATAATTGGGAGGACTTAATTACAAAGAAAAAAGAACAAATTAATACAAGCAACTCACATAATGGCTGCTGACTTGTATAAAAACTGCTCTGAAAAACTGAGGATTTGTGCTATGAAAAGTTGTATTAAAATGGTATTATGTTGTCTAATGTTTTGCTATGAAACAATGTATTTATAGCTGTAGAAACTGATTTAAAATCGTATTTCCTAAACCCTAATGTAGTCTAACACGCGTCGAGATAACTCCGAGCCAATCCGATAATTTCCCCGAACTCGCTCCCAAATGAGTCGCCACTTTTGCCGCCAAATGAGCCGCCGATCTCTCGATTGGCTCGCTGGCTTTTCTTGTTTGTTACTCCACTCCTCGTGCCGATTTGATGTCTATCTTTAATACGATCTGATTCTGCTCTGATTTATCTTGAGATTTATTTCCTTATGTCGGTAGATGTCCTCCTGATTTACCGTAATCTGTAAAATCAATAATTATCACACAGTAAATCATATTTTAATAATAAAAATAGATAAATACCAAATCATATTCTACAAACCATATATCATTAAATAAACATTATAAACATGTTATTTAATATAAAATATATATTATTCAGCTCGATTTAAGGATAACGTTGATGACTTTTACGGGTATAATTTGACCGTCATCAAGGGCTCCTAGCCCTTAATGCCCTATGTTTAGGGGCTAATCATTTATTACACATCCTAAGAGGACAACACGTGGCACAGTTCGGGTCGGCTATCATCATAAGCCCCCCCAGATCTGGTCTTACTTTAGTTGGTCAGATCTTCAATTTTTGGCGGTTTGACCGGACTTGTCTGACCCTACGTTTTGAATTGCCTAACTGCCATGTGGCAGCCAATTAAATAGATCATCATTACTTTTGCGGGATACGAGGCGTTTTTTCCTGTTCCCCAAAACTGACGTCGTTTACACGTCTGGGGGAATGGGGGTTATAACCTGTCCTTTCATATCAGGCTTTCCCACTTTTCCACCCATGCTATTAAATCGAAGATTTACATCTCTCAAGACCCTTTGCTTTTTCTTCAAGTAAGCATTTCTTGTCTTCTCTAATTTTTGAGTTCTTCTTCTTTTCCGCTTCTGTTTTCCCAGTTAATGAGGGTGAGCACTGCATCTAGTAGCTCAATTGAGAAAGAATTCGAATCCCAATCCGAATCTGAAGAAGAAATTCTTCAACCTAGGACTCAAATAGAAACCCTTGCCTTTAATTCTGCCCCTGATCGCAGTGATTTTGAGCAGTTCGCTGTATATCCCCAGCCTGCTAATCTGTCTAGACCCCATGATTCCTTCGGATTTACCTCTTTGAATCAAAGCATTAGGGCACATATAACTGCTAGGTCAGCCGTAGGCTATTTTGGTGTTAGATCCAAACTTACAACCGATATAATATTGATATGGACCAATACTCTCCTTAACTGCCTGGGGGTGTAAAATTGTATGCTCATCAGCCCCTGGAATGGTATTGTACTGTGTACAACGAGCAATCCGCCTGTGGACTTAGGGTCCCGTTCTGCCCGGCTTTCTTGGCCATTCTGAGGCACTACCATCTGAGTTCTGCTGAGATCGCCCCCAATAGGGTCAGGGTGATTATTGGCTTCACGATCTTTCGTTGATTAATGGATACGGAGTTCACTGTAGACCTTTTTAGGACATTTTACTAGCACAAAAAGGTTAGGAATCATAGCGGGTGGTATTACTTTCCACGCCGTACTGACCACCGAAGGTGCATCCCCATACTGTCTAAGGGGAAGACCACTATTCATGAGTGGAAGAATCATTTCTTCTTTATCCGTCATGGTGGACATCCTGTGTTGAGCGGCTTGAATTACTTTCAACTTTCAGCCGATGTGTGCCCCACTGGGGTTAGTGAAGGATTACTTAATGTTATTCTCGGATCTGGTCTTCTCATGGACTGAGAACAATGGCCTCCCGAGGTGATTGAGGCAGCTCCCCTAGCTGACTCCGGACTTGAGCCTTCCCGAAGAGGAGTGTAACAACTATAGGAGTTTATTTGTGCTTTAACTTTGCATATTTTTGTTGCTTTTGCATTCCTCTTTACTCGTATTGACACTGTGTTTCTCTCATTTTTAGTGGCCGACTTCACTGATGTTTTTTATCAGGATTTTGAAGAGGATGTTCTGCCCGAGCACAACGAACATGTTTTGAACCCAGAGGCTCCTAGGGATTGGTGTGGTGGTGGAGCCTGGTCTGGTTAATCCGGAAATCAATCCTAGCACAATTATCGTGCCCCTAGCACGATTGGCACTTTTCCACTAACTCTTTAGCGTCTTCCAACATTGTTGGCCAATAGTATCCGAACAGCCTGGACTTCCTTACTAAGGTCTGAGCTCCTGGGTGATTCCCACAAATTCCCAAGTGTATCTCTCTGAGAAGGTAGTTCCCTTCTTCACTTGTTGCACACCTAAGCCATGGTTCTATATACGACCGGCGATAGAAGAAATTCTCGAATAAGGAATATCTTGTCGCTAAGAGTTTCATCTTCCTAGCCTGAACCTTGTCTTGAGGTAAGATGTTATCTCTAAGATAGAACACAGTGGGGTCCATCCAAGTACTAGCTTGCCTGATCGGCTGAACGATTCGGTGATCATAACTTCTTTCTTTGAGTAGTTCCACCAGTACTTTTTTATCTGATACGAAGTTTGATGCTAACTTTGACAAGGCATTTGCTCTTCTATTCTCTGTTTGGGGTATTCGATCAACCTGGACCTTCTGGAATTTTCCAGCAGAGTTTGAGCCACGGTTAATTATTTCTTCATGGGCTCCTCTTTAGCCTCATATTCTCTATTTATGTGATTTACAACGAGTTGTGAATCGCTGTAAACCTGCATACTATCTGCTCCAAGATTGCTCGCCAACTTGAGCCCTGTTATAAGGGCTTCATACTCAGCTTCGTTGTTGGTGGCTTGAAAACCAAACCTTAAAGCATAGGGGAACTCTTTCCCTTTTGGACCGACGAGCAGGAGACCTGCCCCTGCCCTTTTTTTGCCTACTGCTCCATCAACAAATAAGTTCCATTTATTTTCTTCCCATTTTGGCTGATCGTCTTCTAGGCGAACAACTATCCCTTCAGCTAGGAAATCCGCTAAGGCTTGTGCTTTGATGGCAGTTCGGGGATGGAAGTCAATATCATATTCTACTAGCTCGACGACCCACTTTGCTAACCTTTCTGAGGTTTCTGGTCGCACCAAGATTTTCCGTAAGGGCTGGTCTGTGATTAGCGTGATAGGGTGTGCCTGAAGTAGGGTCTCACCTTCCTAGAGGCATACACCAATGCCAATGCTAACTTCTCTGCATTTGAATATCTGACCTCTATTCCATGAAGTGCTTTGCTTAGAAGGAAAACCGGTATCTGCTGTCCGTCTTGCTCTATAACCAGTACTGCGCTCAGCGCTTCTTCACATACTGCCAAGTATACGTACAAGGGTTCTCCTACCTGATGAGCTGTTAAGGTGGGCAGCTCAGCCAAGTATGATTTCAGTTCTTCAAAGGCTTTCTGACTTTCCTCGTTGCACTGAAAAAGACTTGCTCTTCTCAAAATTTTGAAAAATGGCAAGGCACGTTGTGCCGATTTGGATAGAAACCTGTTCAAAGATGCTATTTGTCCTGTTAACCGTTGTACTTCTTTGATGTTTTTTGGTGGGGACATAGTCTTCAGGGCATTGATCTTATCCAGATTTTCTCTAATTCCGTCTTTGGATATCATGTATCCTAGGAATTTTCCTGATCTGACCCCAAACGTGCATTTCTTGGGGTTGAGTTTCATCTGAGATTTCCTCAGAACTTCAAACACTTCTCTAACATCCTTCAAATATTTATCAAGAGACCTGCTCTTGATCAGGAGTTCATCCATGTACACCTACATACATCTCCCAATCTGTTCAACAAAGATTGTATTTACAGCCCTTTGGTACATCGCTCCGGTGTTCTTCAGGCCAAAGAGCATAGTGACGTAGCAGTACGTACATCCCAAACTCTGTTATGAAGGTAGACTTCTCTGCATATTAAGGATCCATTGTGATCTGATGATATCCTTTGTAAGCATCTAGAAATGCAAACACTTCAAACCCCACTGTTGAGTCCACTAGACGATCAATGTTGGGTAAAGCATAACAATCTTTTGGGCATGCTTTGTTGAGATCTTCAAAGTCTACGCACATCCTCCAGCTCCCATCTGGCTTTCTGACCAGTACTTGGTTTACTAACCACTCAGGATATACGACTTCTTTGATTATGTTAGCTTGTAACAACTTTGTCACCTCTTGCTTAATTGCTGAGATGCGCTCAGAGGTGAAATGCCTTTTCTTTTCATGAACAGGCTTTCTGTTGGGATCTATGTTCAACTTATGAATTGCTAGATCTGGAGATAACCCTGGCATGTCCTCTGCTTTCCATGATGACGAGGACCTGCTCGGAAGATCTGTTCAAATGAATAAAGTCTCTGTCCTGCAGAGCTCCTTTCTTGCCCAACCGATCTGAGATTGGTGCTGTTACTCTATCCAAAACTGACTTTCTCTTCTTGTCTGATTTGTCTTCAGACTTTCCTTTCTATCCTTCACATTTTTCCATCTCTCTCTTGAGTCTATTTTCTTCTTCTCCCTGGCAATGCTTATAGGCCGCATCCAGACATTCTTCCATTGTCTGAGGGAGTTTGATGTTCAACTTGGCATGCAGCTGTCCCTCTCGCAGACCAGCTACGAAAGAGGCAACAAGCAATCGGTCATCTGCGTCCCGCACCTGTGCGGATTCTTCATTAAAGCGCTTAATAAAGTGAAGTACAGACTCATCATGCTTTTGCTTCCAAGTTAACAGGTGAGTCTGATTTTTCTAGAACGGACGAGCTGTGATGATGGCATGGACGAACTTTTGAGTTAAGGTCCCAAAGTCATAGATCGACCTAGGAGGAATCTTGTTGAACCACTCTCTGGCTCTTCCCATTAGCAGTGCAGGGAAATCTTTGCACTTCATCTCATCTGAGGCGTTGTACAAAATCATATGTGAGATGTACTGATGCATGTGATCTTAAGGATCCTTAGACCCATCATAAGATCAATCTTAGGAATCTTAAACCCCGTTGATCGGGGGTAGTTGTCGATGTACTCGGTGAAGGGCGATGCACAGAGTAGTTCATCTGATCGTCTTCCAAGAAAAGCATCCAGTTCGGGCTTAGCCGTGTCGTTAGATTGACGTATATTTTTGTACTCAGTGTGAGCACTTGATTCCATGATCTCCGGCTTTTTCCTAGACTCCTGCTGGGGATTTGTTTCCGAAACTTCTAGGGGGTCCCTTCCTTTGAGGGCCTCATCTAATATGGCCTTAAGAGTGAAATTGTCTATATTTTTCAAGGTCTCAACCAACACCTGGTTGGCTGGATCTTGAAGGGCCGGGTTAGGTTGATGAGTTTGATCATCAGCGTTGTTTGCTTTTTTCTGAGCCGCCGTAGCCTGGGCTTCTCCTTGGGTGGTTGTAGTTGTTCCACCCTGTTGAGTTGGATCCATTGGATCCGCAGTCTTCTTACCAGGTTTTTTGGCGGCCTGATTGCTTACAAGAATTCTGGGATTGTTTGTGATCGTTTATCAAAAAGAGGCCCTCCTTCTAGCGCCAATTGACAATGTTTGTTCATCGTTTGTTAATTAATCTGGGTAGATTATCTTTGTGATAAAGATCTTCAACCCCAAGAACCATAAATCATGTAAAAGAGAGGTAGGTGTTCTGTGTATTTTAGATTTACCTCTTGAGTTATTTCTCTTGAGTTGCCTACGTATCCAAATGTTGAATTGGAATCAAGTCTTTTGTAGTTCCTTAGGGTTGTTTATATAAGATATGTCTCATCCCTCTTCCTTGTCCTACAAGGAATCGTATTTATTGCTAATAATATTATTTTTATTTCCCTAAGGATATACACGCCTAAATCCTTATCATTTAGGGATAAACATGGACATATTTAATGTCAATATCACAGTCTTTAAGACTAATGATTATTTCCACATTTATGCACGGTTATCCCGCGCGTGAATAACAACTGGGGTTACTGTGAGCGTTCTGCGCTGAGCCCCCAAGGCCGCTATCGCCGAACTGGGCAGTTCCTCTTCGCTAGACCTTGACCGACCTGCGGTGGCTGGAGGAGGAACTTCTGCCGAACTCCCACCTGGGGTAATGGATCTGCCCTTAGGTATGTTTCTAGGGCTCCTGGCCCTTAATGCCCTATGTTTAGGGGCTAATAATTTATTACACGTTTTTAGAGGACGACACGTGGCGCAGTTCGGGTCGGCTATCATCAGCATCTTTTAAAAGAAAAAAGACGAAAAAATCTGGCGACACGAACACAAGAAGTGCTGTAGGAGTGACTTTCAAAACCTAACTAATAATGTTATTTATTTTCTGAATGAATCTCATATAGTGGCCGCGCCACTTTTTCTCTTATTTTTCTTTTTTTTTTTCTTCTTACGAATTATTTTTCCTAAATTGAAATATTAAAATAATGGATAAATTGAAAGTTAAATAATCATCGACTAATGGGAATCAAGATTAACTTTAATGATCCGTCAATAAGATGCGAGCCTTGCAAACTTCCAAATTTGACCAACGCTGGACAGCTGCATATAAACATAATAGTATGACCATACCATTTAACCTTTTCATTCTACAGTCACATCTTTTATAATCGATTCATCCATTCCATGCCACATTATATAAACATTCTCCAAAACTTATTTTCATCAAATCTGCAATACAACTTCAAATACACCATAAAAGCGCGTATCTCTATAGAAAATAATCTCGAAAATGCAATGAAATACCAACCATTTACGATCCCATCAGTATCATTTTTTAAGAAATTAGAAGAGGTTTGTAGTGAAGAAGATCAGCACCAAGGAGAATCCTACTGATATGCTCACTAAACCAGTTCAGTAGAGCAAGTTTCAGTTGTGTCTAGATTTGCAGAATATTCAAAGCTTATAACCTATTTTCTGGAAACTCAGCTAAGGGTAGGTAAGCTGAGTGTATTCTGAAGAGATCTATGGTATAGTACATCTAGCATTGACGAATGCATCTGGTACAAGTACATCAAATTATGCAATCTGCTTAATTGTGAATGAGATTTCAAGTCAAGGTGGAGATTTGTCAGCAAATATGATTTGATCTCTAATCTTGTGGAACTAATATGCAAGTTAGCTGAGTGATGGTCTGCTGAGCAAGTGTATTCAAGTCTAAAATCTAGCTGGTGAAGTCAGTTGAGTTTCTTCTGAGGTCTACTGAGGTTTTGGATACAGCTGAGTTCTGCATATGGACTTTGATCATCTGAGTTAGGTCAAGAGTTGGACCAATGTCTGGGGCATTTATGGCAATCTGACAGAGATCCTTTGGCGGTTAGAGTTTTAGGGATCTTTGCCTCAAAATACCAACTATAATGATCATTGTAAAGTGTGTAATCAGTTTAAAATTCAGTGCATAAATATCTCTTTTCTATCTGTGGAGTAGTCGGCAGAACGCCGGAAACTATGTTAAATCCTGTGTCCTCTTTGTTTCTGTTACTTCTGTGACTGTTTTTGTAGAATTGCTTCTGTTAATTATCTTATTTGTCATCTGGGTTCCCTATCATTGTTTGTTAAAGATCAAGCGCTTACCGTTATACTACAACCAATTGGTGCCAGTAAAGGCGCTACTTTATTTCTTATACATTAAGAGTGTGGGCAATCTGTCCCAACACCCCCTCTTAAGTGTTGGCAATCTTTCCAACACTTGCACAATTTTCATTCAAGAGTATGTGCAATCTGTCCCAACACCCCCCTCAAGTGTGAGCAATCTGGCTCAACACTTGCACAATTTTTTTTAAAAATGTTCCAACCAGGGTTCGATCTCGTGACCTTTGGCTCTTATACCATGTTAAGAATCAAGCACTTACCATTATACTAAAACCAATTGGTGCCAGTAAAGGCGCTACTTTATTTCTTATACATTAAGAGTGTGGGCAATCTGTCACAACATGGTTATAACATATTCCTATCAACCAAGTGGGAGAATGTTAGACAATTATGTCGGCCACTAATTGAGCCCGAGTAATTTCCTTCCCCATAATAGTGATCTTATGGGAAATTAGTTTTCTCTAAGAAATATGCTAATTTTATTTATTGGATATTTAAAAAGAGTTTTAATCCGATTAAAACTCAGCTTTGATGGACGGCCGAGATTAAAGGAAAAGCCTAAGTCAATTCAGATTTTGGCACTCTCTCCACATATAAAAGAACTGATTTATTCAATCATAAAGTATACGAAAGAAAGCAACACATCACGGTTGTAGGCAAGGAGAGTGATATTGGAATCCTCATGAAGGCTGCGACAACATCATGGTGACGAACAAAGGCAACACTCGTCCTTTACCATTTATACTATATTGCTAATTAGAAATGTTCTAGATCTATGGATAAATCGTTTTAACATAAGGAACACTATATCCTTTTTTTCATTCTGTGAAATAAAACTTTACCCTTAAAATCCCCGAGACTTGTACTACTTTGTCAAGCTATGCCTAGCTAGCTTCTTATGTTATGAAATTAAGAATTGTCTTATGATTACCTTTTTAAAACATAGTTTATTGGTTATTGTAAATGAAAAAGTTAAAAAAAATGTAAAGCTAAAATATATCTGATGTTTGACATATTTCTAAGTTTTAGTGATGAGTGCCAGACTAACTGTTATAGTGCAAAAGCAAAAAGATGTCTAGATCAAATGTATAGGTTTATTAAAGTTTGATTTATGAATATGTTTGATCAAACAAGCACTGTAAAGGTCAGCTAATTTATATCAGCAGACTGGTCTAGGTCAGTAGGGTAGATAGGTCAGTAGACTAGTCAGGAACCTACTGAAGACTGAAGGCTGAGGGCCCAAACTCAGTTAATGAAGGCTAAGGGATCAAACTTAGTAATTAATGTCAAGGATATGGAATCAGAATTTAGGCAAGTCTGTGATGACCTAAACTGATTACATATACCTTGTGTACAAGGTCTAAGTTCCTTAAGTTGGATGGTGATTGAAACATAATTATTTGCAAAAAGGTGTAATCTAACTTCACAAATAAAAGTTAGATAAAAAGAAGTCTGCTGTATTGTGTTTTAAACACAACAAATTTCGATTCAAATGATGATAGGTATTTCAATGATGATGAACTCTTTGATATACATACCTCAATTAATTCAAGATTACATTGGAAGATTACATGGATAAGGACAACCAACTACCTCTGATTCATCAAACAAATCAATGGCTGAGATTAAAAAGACGTTGGGATGATTCAGAACTTTATCCAATGGTAACAAGTCAAAGGGTGGATAGACTGCATTCTGTCAAAAAGGAGTCTGACAGAGTCAGTCCTATGAATAGTGACAGAAAGCAAGTCAAATAGGACAAAACTAGGAACGGTCATATTTGAATTTCAAATACAAGTCACATGGACTCCTACCTATAAATAGAGGACTTCCAACTCAGAAAAATATGATGAACTTTAAGAGAAAAATACAAATGATAATTCTGAGCTGAAAAAGCACCCTGCTGAGCTTTCTGAGCTTAAGGCTACTGATCCAGAGAAAATCTTCAAGTGTATTCTATATTCAAGGTACATCAAGTTCACACACTTGAAGACTGCAAGCTGCTGATTATATCATCAAATCAAGCTGCTGCAACTGAATCATTTACTTGATTCATTCTTTATTTTACAAAGAATCTACTGAAGACAGTGAAGCATCTATTGGATGTGAAAGACTGTTGTTTGTGGTGGAGCTGGTGAAGAGGCAATCCTACCCTTCAAGGACTAGTGGAAGACTTTGGAGCAGCAATCCTACCTGTTCCTAGTTTTCAGTTTGTGAAGCCATAGTCATTGGTGAAGGACAAGCAACCTTAGGAATCTTTGTAATACCTACATCAAAGATCTCTAGTGAATTACCTCCAACATCATAGGAGAAGAGTGGACTGACAGGATTACACCACCTGGAACCACTATAAAATCTGCCTACTTACTTTCTGCATTTACATTCTGCATTTAGTCTATTATACACATCATACTACCTAATCTAGCAACTGAAATCACACACATACACTACTGAGTATCTAATACTTAGTATCATATTCAACAACAAGTAATAAGGCTTAATTTTTGATATAATTCATTGCACAAATTCAAGAAACTCAATCTGTCAAGGTGAACTCATCGTGTATCGGCAGAGCTCTTGAGGTATCGAGGTATCGAGTAGGTTCTTGAAGTTCTTGAGTTTGTTAACTCCAAAAGTTTTAAGTGTTAAGTTTATTCACCCCCCCTTAAACTTAACTAAAGCCTTTTCAAGGGACAAACAATTGGTATCAGAGCCGTGCTTCTATTCTGAAGAAATCCTACTTGTTGTGCTTGTTAAAATACTTTGAAAGATTGAATGCTGAATTAAGGATTCTCAAAGGTAAAGAAAAGGATGTTCGACAGAATCAGTATAAGCCTGCTGAACATCCACTAGCTTCTGAATCTGCTGAACCATCCTCTTCCTCTACTGCATACAAATCTGGAAAGCCTTATGGTGATAGAATTGGGCTTGGATTTGGAACTCAACAATCCAAAAAGAGTGGATCTAGTAAGGTTACTGAACCTAGTACCAGAATTGGTCCTAAGTTTGTACCTGCACAAGATCCAACTCCCAGTAAGGTTGCTGAGGCAGTAAAAACCACTGAGAATGCTTCAAGAAAGCAAAATCAGAAGTCAAAGAGTCAACAGCTCCTAATAAAAGGAATAAATCCAAAAGTAGGACTGCTGTGCCTTCTAAACCTGCTGATAGCAGACCATCTACCAAGTTTGCTGGAGCACAAAAAGGAAAGAACCAGAAATATTCCAAGGATAAGAATCCTAAATCCAAAAATGTTAATCATTCTAGGGATACTTATCTTAGGGGAAAAGGTAGATTGTTCCCTACTAATGATGATTGGAATATTCCTGCATCTAATACTAGAAACAGCAAGTATAACCATGCTGCTTGGGTAAAACCTAAGCAATGGAATCAGCAAAGGGCTCAACAGAGGACTTATACAAGACCTCAGCAGGGACCTCAACAGAATCCATACTACAGGGCTGTTCCTAACAGACATCAAACTAATGGTTATGCCAATGCTTCTAACAACAATAATCACTTCAAACAGCATTATGAACCAAAAGACCAGAAAACATATATGAATCCTACACAACCAACTGTTAGAACTTATGGATGTGTAGAATACATGTATGAACCAAAGTATGACACTTTTAGGAGAAGACATTATGGAAACATCCCAGGGGTCATGCTTACCACTGACCATTATGGACCCAAACAGGTTTGGGTACCTAAAATGTATTAACTTTGTTTTGTAGGGTGTCTGTTACTTTGACAGTGGATGCTCCAGACATATGACAAAAAATAAGCACTGTTTGTCAAATTTTGTGGCAAAGGATGGTCCAAGGGTGAATTTTGGCAACAAAAATACACCTGGATATACAAGAGGATATGGCACACTTGTGAGGAATGGACTTACAATAAAAAAGGTGGCATATGTGGAGGGATGGACTACAACTTGCTGAGCACTGGACAATTCTGTGACATGGGATACAAGGTCACTTTTGACAAAAACAACTGTATTGTCAACAGTGAAAGGGGTGATCAAGTTGTATTGGCTGGTAGAAGACAACAAAACATGTATGTTGTGGATTGGTCTCTGCGCAGCCTCGAAACACCTGTCGATTGTGCATACCAAGTCAGAACACAATTGGTTATGGCACAAAAAGTTGAATCACTTAAATTTTGATGACATCAATCAGTTGGTGAAGAAGAAACGGGTGATTGGTTTACCTGAGATCACATTCAAGAAAGATATTATATGTGATGCATGTCAGCAAGGTAAACAGACTAAATCAAGCTTCAAATCAAAGACTAAGCAATCAACTAATAGAGTCTTGGAGCTGATGCATATGGATCTATTTTGACCAGTTACACCAACAAGTGTTACATGAAAGAAATACACCTTAATGGTTGTGGATGATTACTCTAGATACACTTGGGTGATATTTATGAACAAGAAAAGTGAAACACTCAAGAAGATGACTGATCTTTTGAAAAGATTACAAAATGAGAAAAGTCTAACAGTAGTAAAAATCAGATCAGACAGGGGTACTGAGTTTCTTAATAAAGTTATAAGAGAATACTGTGAACAGAATGGTGTGCTACATCAACTTGCTGCTGCCGGTACACCTCAGCAAAATGGGGTTGCTGAAAGAAGAAATAGGACTTTAAAAGAAGCAGGAAGGACAATGATTTGTGAAGCATTGCTGCCTGAAAGATATTGGGCTGATGCAGTTAATACAACATGCTATACACAAAACAGAACCTCAGTGAATAAGAAGCTGCTGAAGACACCTTATGAAGTTTGGAATGGAAGAAAACCCAATATATCTTATTTCCATCCATTTGGAAGCAAATGTTTTATCTTGAATCATAAGGAACATTTGAAGACTTTTCAACCAAAGTCAGATGAAGGAATTTTCTTGGGATATTTTTCAGTCAGCAAGGCATTTAGGGTACTGAACAAGAGGTCATTGAAACATGAAGAAACTATCCATGTTGTGTTTGATGAACCTAAGTTCACTGGTATGGAAGATGAAGGTTGTGAACCTGCTGAGAACCTACAAGTCACGGATCCAGATTGTGTTGAAGTTTTGGAAAGGTTTAATGACATAAAAGTTTCTGATTCTTCCCCTGCTGAACACACTGCTGGTGATACTACTGATGCAACAACTGAAGCAGTTCAAGGATCTGCTGAACCCCTTGTTGAAGATACAGCAGACCCTACTGAAAATGAGGTTCTTGAAAATCAATCTAACCAGAATCCACAGTGGTTAAGGAATCACCCTGCTGAACAAGTTATTGGCAATGTACAGCAAAGTGTGAGGACTAGAAGACAATTAGAAGAAATGTTTACTTGTTTTCTATCACAAATGGAACCTAAAGTTGTTGAAGAAGCAATTTCAGATCCAGATTGGATAATTTCTATGCAAGAAGAGTTAAATGAATTTGAAAGAAATCAAGTTTGGACACTAGTTGAAAGGCCTAATCATGCAAATATCATTAGCACTAAATGGGTATACAGAAACAAACTTGATGAATCTGGTACCATTGTGAGGAATAAGGCTAGACTAGTTGCAAAAGGCTATTCTCAAGCTGAAGGAATAGATTTTGATGAAACTTATGCACCTGTTGCAAGATTGGAAGCTATCAGATTATTCCTAGCACATGCTGCATATAAAACTTCAAGGTATATCAAATGGATGTCAAAAGTGCATTTTTGAATGTCATTCTAGAGGAGGAAGTGTATGTTCAGCAACCTCCTGGTTTTGAAATTAAAGATCAAGAAGATAAAGTGTATACACTCAACAAAGCACTTTATGGTTTGAAACAAGCACTAAGAGCATGGTATGAGACTCTATCTCAATTCTTGGTGGACAATGGTTTTACAAAAGGCACCATTGATAAGACTCTTTTCAGAATCAATGAGAAGGACAGCACCCTGCTAGTACAGATTTATGTTGATGACATAATCTTTGGTTCTGAAAATGAATTGCTATGTGAAAAGTTTGCAAATCTAATGAAGAGAAAATTCCAAATGAGTATGATGGGAGAAATGAACTACTTTTTGGGATTGCAAGTTAAACAGATGAAAGATGGAATCTTCATTCATCAAACCAAGTACACCAAGGAGCTGCTGAAGAAGTTTGGTATGGAAAATAGCACCAGGATATCAACTCCTATGAGTACAAATATCAGATTGGATGAAGATAAAGAAGGCAAAGATGTTGATCAGACCTTATACAGAAGGATGATAGGCAGTCTGTTGTACCTTCATCGCCAAAGCCATTCTGATATATCCTTTGTTGTAGGTGTTTGTGCCAGATTTCAATCCAAACCTAAAGAAAGTCATTTAGGAGCAGTCAAAAGAGTTCTCAAGTACCTAAAAGAGCCTTCGGGAGTAGGGATATGGTATTCCAAGGATGGAAGTTTCAAAGTTATATCCTACTCAGATTCTAATTATGCTGGATGCAAGATTGATAGAAAAAGCACCACAGGAACCTGTCAGTTAATCGAAAATAGACTAGTTTCCTGGTTTAGCAAGAGACAAAATTCTATATCAACTTCCACAGCTGAAGCTGAATACATTGCTGCTGCAAGTTGCTGTGCACAAGTACTTTGGCTAAGACAACAATTAAGGGATTATGGAATTGAAGAAAAAGAAATTCCAATAATGTGTGACAACACAAGTGCAATTGCTATCACAGAAAATCCTGTTTTGCACTCAAGAACCAAGCACATTGATGTGAGACATCATTTTATAAGAGATCATGTTGAAAAGAAGGATGTGGTGGTTCTGTATATCCCTACTGAAGATCAACTTGCTGATATATTCACTAAACCACTTGATAGTGAAAGATTTGCTAAATTAAGGACTGAACTTGGAATTATTAATGTTGACTGATAATCAGTAGTGTACTGGAATTCACCAAGGGGATTAGTCTTTGCTATGTTGGGTGAGCTCACTTAGCAGATTAGTCATTGGTATCAACAATTCCATGTACTTATGTTTGGAAAATTGAGCAAATGAGGTTGCCAAGGGGATTGGTCTTTGTCATGTTGGGTGACCTCACTTGACAGATCAATCATTGGTATTAAACTTCATCTTGTATTATCAATTGAACAAAACAAGAAGGAATAAAAAATCAGCAGAGTTACTCTGTCAGCAGGCTGCTGAAGCATCTTTCTCTGCAGGCTGCTGAGCCAACACTGCTGATGACAAGTCTGCTGAATATTACGTTACATAGTCAAACTTATTAAAGTCAAAAAGTAGATTGGCGGGATATTTATTCTATCCTTTATAACCACAGTTAACACGATCCAACGGTTACAAACGTTATAGAGAAGTAATGGGCCACGTGTCAAGTTAGCATTCAATCAGATTAATCGTGGTTAATGTGGATGTACGTGCACTGACAGTTACAACCACACTCTGTCTATATAAACAGACCTATACACAGAAGATACTCTTTACTTCAAATCTGATTATATCTCTGTTTTTACACTATGTGAACACAGATTTACAAGCTATCTTCTTCATCATTTTCTTTTAACAATGTCGGAAAAGATTGATGTTCAAATTGGAACAAGCAAAAGTGTAAGAGGCTTTGTTGTTGATGCTAACAGAACTGAACTAGCAATCAACATTGGTAGAAGAATAAGGAGATATGAAGGCCTGGAGAATGTACTGAACATAAGATTGGAAACAATCTCTTACACAAATGTTGTCAGTTTTTGGAAGAATATTGTGATAAAGGAAGGAAGAGAAGCATTCAAAACAACTGTGAATGCTCAAGAAATCAAAATTTCATCAAACCTACTGAGGGAAGTTTTTGGTTTTGAAGAAGTATTAGATGCTCCAGTAAACCCTGAGGAAATGGGATTATCCAAAATGGATTTTGTTGACAAAATCAAGACCAATGAAGCCATCAAATCAATTCCAGGTATTAATGTGAAACACATTGGATTTGAGTTCAACCTGCTAAGCAAAATCATTGCTAAGAACATATTAGGGCTGGTTGGAAGTATGGATACTCTATCAGGACCCAAGATAGAGCTGCTGATGATTATCTGCAGAAGTATGAAATTTGATTGGGCTGGATACTTTATCCACTACATGAAGAAAGTAGCCAAAGAAGAAAGAGAAGGGAAAAGGAAATCCAAGGCCTTACCCTTAGGATTAATGGTTCAGGCCCTGTTGAATCATTTGGAAATTCCTGATGTGGCACTTGAAAAAATAAACCAATCCAGATACAAGAAAGAGATTGACTATCTTATCCCTGGTCTGGATGATGATGAAGAAGGTGTTGATGAGGCTGCTGATAGTGATAATGATGGAGTTGATGGTGATGCTGGTGGTGAGCAGGTCAAGCAAACTACTAAGAAAACTATCAAACCTGCTGCACCAATGAAGACTACTGAGAAAAGAAAGGCTAATGACACAAGGAAGATAACAGAGATGTTAAAGCCTAAAAGAACAAGAAAGCAAACAGCATAGATTGCTGCTGAGTCTGCTGAGGGTCTAGCTGAAGTTGAGATTACTGACCCTGCTGTAGCTGCTAGAAAAACTGTTGTTGAGATTTTGAAGGAACAACAGAAAGAAGCCAGTAGAAAGAGAAAGTCTACTGCAATTGAAATTGATGATGAGCCACTTTCCAAGAGAATGAAGGAGGTTATCCACAAAAAGAAACATGGAAAGGGGAAACAATTGAAAATCCTAGAGGCTCAAAGAGAACAGAAAGAAGAAGAAGTAGAAGAAGAAGCAGGAGAGGCTATTGAGGCTGAACCTATAACAATTATAAAGCCTAATGTGGATGCAGAGGTTGTTATTGAGCAAGCTGCTGGAGAGTCATAGTAGACTACAGAAACTGAAACTGCTGTTGAAGTTAGAGAATCCTCACCTGCTAAGGCTGTTGAGACTTTTGAATCTACCCAAGTTGTTGTTGAGCAACTTGTTGAAGAACCACAACAGACAACTGAGTCTACACCTGCTGTGGAAATGGAGAATTTAGTGCAAGACCCTGCAATTCCTACAATAGTTCAGGGGGAAGAACAATCTGCTGTTAACTCTGCTGATGAGCATATAAGTCAGGAGGAAGAAAGTGTGGTGCAGATGGAGGTAGTAGGGACTAATATACAACCTGAGACACCTACTGAAGCATTTGTGGAAGAAACTTTGAACCTACTTATGGAGACCTTTGGAGGTCAGCAAGGTAGTAAAACAGCTCCCAGGAGGTCTTTCATGCCTTTTGAGAGATATGTGAAGAAGAAGAACAATGACTTTGTTGATCCCAAACTTCAGCAGGTAGCTGATTATTTTCAATGGAAGTTTGGTTTCTACATGAGGCAAAAGCCAGCTGCAGAACCTATGACTGATTTTGAGGAGTGGGCTTTTGACAAATTGGGAGTTGAAAATTTGTTGGATCTGGTTGATACCACTGTGCTGCAATCAAGATTGATGGACATTTTTGAAGATGAACAGAAAGAGGAGGGTATCAAGCTCAGGGATCCAAGAGATGATGATGATGATTCATCATCTTCATCTGATTCTGGAGGTGATTTTCTATCTGGTCCAGGAGGAACCAGTGGTATTGAAATGTTGATTGATCCTAAGGTAGGGCAGTCTACTGGTACAAAACAGTCTACTGATAGACAACAGACTGGACAAATGGATGAGGATCTGGAAAATCTCACCATTGATGATATTGAGGTACAAATCAATGAAGGAATAGATGGTGGTGCAAATAAGATGGTTGGTGAGATTGATGCTATGTTTGTTGAAGAACCTGCTGAGCATGTTGATGATTAGCAGACTGTGGATTCAAGTGATGAGAGGGTTACTGACCACAGTGAACCTAGTGCTAGTTCAGAGGAATCAATTCAATATTAAGACTGGATTGACACTGAGGGGACCTTATCCAAAACTGCCTTTATCCTAACAAAAATTGGTCACGCTGAAGGATTCCAAGTGGATAATGAGGCTGTATCCAATCCTCTAAGAGTGGAACAGGAGGTTCAGGTTGCTGAGGCTCAAACAGCACCTGAGCAAAGGTTGGAACAGGAGGTGCAGTTTCTTTGAGTCACAAACAAAGACTGGACAAAGGTTGGAACAATCTTAGGGTTTGGAGGAAACCCCTGCTGTTGTTGTTGAAGAGGCTGTTGTAGTGGAGCCTACTGGAGTCAAGGCCACTGTAGGGAAGGATGGTCAACAGTATGTTGTTATTGATGAGGATGAGCAACTGTTGGACTATGACTACAGTGATGAAGAGTTTCAATTGTCTGAGGAAGAAGTTGTTGTTGATGAACCTGCACAAGATCCAATAATGGAGGATATTCTTGGTGCTATGGTTGAGGAAGGACCTCCCCCTGCAGACAGAGGGCACAATATAATGTAGAAGAGCCTGCTGATGGAGTTGCTGAAGAAATGACTGGTAGAGTACTAGAACATGTTGTGGAAGAGTTGAGGGCTATCAGAAATGACATAACACAGTTAAGGACTCAACTTGACAGACAGGAACAAAGATTTGAAGAACTGATGAAGCTAGTGGATAACAACAGGCAATCTACTGAAACAGTTGCTTCAAATTTCACATCTACTCAAAATGCTGTTAATAATCTTATTCTAGATGTGAGGGAATCGAGCAAGGAAATACATCAAGGAAAAGTTTTGAAAGACCAACTTACATCTATCCATCAAAAACTTGATAAACTTGCTTTGAGACACAAAAGATCACTGAGGTCATTTCTGGAACATCTCAACTCTCTTTGGATTGGATCCTAAGCTTACTGAGAGGATCAATCTACTGGAGCAAACTTTGTAATCAAGGATTACTGCAGTTGATACAAGAACTGAAATTATGGAAGGACAACTGAGTAATCTGGTTATCACACAGGAGAGTGTTCATGGCTTTCTTTGTCCGTTTTGTTGATGATGTCACTAAGGGGGAAGAGGGCAAACAGCAGTAGCAAAAGAGGCGGGAAGGATTTTTACCAAGAAGAAATGGGAGAATGACACTAATGCATTCGGGGAACCTGCACCTGGCAGAATTCCACTTACTGATGATCTCCTTAAACAATACAAGAATGAGTACTACAACAGAAGGAAACCTTATCATGACAAGGGTTTTCATGAAGGTTTGAACTCATTTTTGGGCCTAAAGTTTTGGGAAGCAAGAGTTAAAGCCTTGAGGGCAAGTTACAGAGGTGGAAGAGGTGGAAGAAGTGGTAGAGGTGAAATGAGTTTGCCTATCACAAAAGCTAAGGACTCACTTAATGAATTCAAAGAACTTTACATGAGAATGGGATTCAGAGTCAATCAAATCAATCTCATCCTACCTGAAGCATGGAAGTGGTGGAAGGAAGTGAGTTCCTACATTGACTTCACTTTGATTGAAAATGAGTGGATGAGAGAGATGATAGAAGAAATAAGAGCTTATCAAGAACAAGTTGAAAAAGCAAGAGAGGAAAGGGAAAGAAGACAGTAGATCAACATATTTATCTGATTTATTTTTGCTGATGCTAGACTGTAATAATCTTTGAACAAATGTTTATAATGAGAGATGACTAAATTTTTTCTGTTTTTTTTTTAAATCTTTTTGCTTTGCTGTTAGGTGAGAGTAGTGGCATCATCACCAAAAGGGGGGAAATTGTTGGACTTATTTCTAAGTTTTAGTGATGAGTGCCAGACTAACTGTTATAGTGCAAAAGCAAAAAGATGTCTAGATCAAATGTATAGGTTTATTAAAGTTTGATTTATGAATAGGTTTGATCAAAAAAGCCTTTGTAAAAAGGTCACCGATTTATATCTCAGATGGTCTAGGTCAGTAGGGTAGATAGGTCAGTAGACTAGTCGGGAACCTCATCAAGACCAAGGCGAGGGCTCAAATTCGCTTAATGAAGGCTAAGGGATCAAACTTAGTAATTAATGTCAAGGATATGGAATCGAAATTTAGGCAAGTCTGTGATGACCTAAATCGATTACATATACCTTGTAATACAAGGTCTAAGTTCCTTAAGTTGGATGGTGATTGGAACTTAGTTATTTTCAAAAGGTGTAATCTAATTTCACAAATAAAAGTTAGATAAAAGAAGTCTGCTGCATTGTGTTTTAAACACAGAAAATTTCAGTTCAACAGACTGATAGGTATTTTAGTAGACTGCTGAACCTGCTAATATACATACCTCGATTAATTCAAGATTACATTGGAAGATTACATGGATAAGGACATCCAACTACCTCTGATTCATCAAACAAATCAATGGCTGAGATTAAAAAGACGTTGGGATGATTCAGAACTTTATCCAATGGTTACAAGTCAAAGGGTGGACAGACTGCATTCTATCAAAAAGGAGTCTGACAGTGTCAGTCCTATGAATAGTGACAGAAAGCAAGTCAAATGGGACAAAACCAGGAACGGTCATATTTGAATTTCAAATACAAGTCACATGGACTCCTACCTATAAATAGAGGACTTCCAACTCAGAAAAATATGATGAACTTTAAGAGAAAAATACAAGAGATAATTCTGAGCTGAAAAAGTACCCTGCTGAGCTTACTGAGCTTAAGGCTACTGATCCAGAGAAAATCTTCAAGTGTATTCTATATTCAAGCTATGTCAAGTTCACACACTTGAAGATTGCAAGCTGCTGATTATATCATCCTAATCAAGCTGCTGCAACTGAATCATTTACTTGATTCATTCTTTATTTTACAAAGAATCTACTGAAGACAGTGAAGCATCTGTTGGGTGTGAAAGACTGTTGTTTGTGGTGGAGCTGGTGAAGAGGCAATCCTGCCCTTCAAGGACCAGTGGAAGACTTTGGAGCAGCAACCCTACCTGTTCCTAGTTTTCAGTTTTCGAAGCCATAGTCATTGGTGAAGGACAAGCAACCTTAGGAATCTTTGTAACAGCTACATCAAAGATCTCTAGTGAATTACCTCCAACATCACAGGAGAAGAGTGGACTGACAAGATTACACCACCTGGAACCACTATAAAATCTACCTACTTACTTTCTGCATTTACATTCTGCATTTAGTCTATTATACACATCATACTACCTAATCTAGCAACTGAAATCACACACACATACTACTGAGTATCTAATACTTAGTATCATATTTAACAACAAGTAATAAGGCTTAATTTTTGATATATTTCCGCTACACAAATTCAGTAAACTCAACTGTCAGTATACTACTGTGTATCAGCAGGCTAGTGAGGTATCAGCAGACTCTCGAGGTATCGCAGTTTCTTTGAAGTTCTTGAGTTTGTTAACTCCAAAAGTTTTAAGTGTTAAGTTTATTCACCCCCCCTCTAAACTTAACTAAAGCCTTTTCAAGGGACCAACATCTGACGATGCTCAGACATCGTCGGAGTATATTTGGGGGTAATTTGATCTTCAGAGAGAATTTCAATGAGAAAAGTGATGGTGTTTGTCATGATTTATGGTTGTATCGAATTAGACTGTCTATGTACCTAGCATTGCATATATGAGATGAAGTGAATTAACATAGTTTTGATTTTGAGGTCGATGAGCATTTTATAGTCCTCCGATCCATGTACGAATCCGTTATCTGTAGGACATGTGATTGAGATCCAATGTGATGCCAATCGTGAAGAAATCATAGCTCAATTAGGCAAAATCATGGGATGTGAATCATGTGATCAATTATGGATCGTGGCAGTTAAGGATGAATCAATTGCAGGATCTGCCTATTATTGCACTGTAACAATCTTTAGAGGGTCAAAGGTGACGTGTTTTGTTTATGAGCGACCAAGATTAATGATGACGCTTAAAATAATCTATCCTACGGCATCAACATTCTATCCAAATGAGCTAAAAAATAGTTGTTTCGACCTATAAATATGAACAATTTGAGTTGAATATCATATGCCGGGTTCGTGAGTCGAGTATTATGCACTTAACGTTTATTTTCCCTTTTTTCGATATTATTTCATGCATTATTTGATATTTTCAGGATATGAAATATTGAGCTGAGTATTGTGGACAATTCTGGAGTGTTCTGAATGAAAGGATTGGGCCTAGGGTATTCATGAACCATCCAAGCGAAGTCGGCAGAACGAAAAAAATGAAAATTCCCTTGATTTATCAAGGTATGCCACCGATTTACCGTGGCTCCAGAATCTCTTTGAAATGCGTTTTCTTGGATGAGGGGTAGATCTAGGTGTGCAATAAAAAGTTCTATGTTCCTTATTTTATTTATTTTATGAGTTCTGGTCGGAAAGACGACGGAGTCGCTGCCTAGGAAGAGATCCGAGGGAGATCTACACTCATCTTCGAGGGTATAATTTACTGTCTTTTCCAAGATGTAGATTTGTCATTGTTCTATTTGACTAGTATATGCTAATTGTTTATTTAGTTTAATTATGCAGTTGTTAATTGCCCCATGTATGTATAGATCTAATTCATTGGTGAAGAAATAATGGAATAGTGATTGCGTTCTTCAGATCTGCGATAGTCTATATCGCTAGATCTGGATACCTAGTAAATTACAAGTTCATGGTAATTGGCGCCAGCTACGTCGATCGACAGTTTATACATGTTAGTAGCCTGATAAACTATTTGCATGTCATCGTAAATTTGCATGATGGACTGTTAGTGAAGTGTTAATTTTGACATTGTCTTGATGGACCCTTGGAACGTGCTAGTCATAGTCGATAGATACTTAGGCGGGTTAGCGGTATGGGTTAACGCTCAATACTGGCAATTCTAGTTCTTCATGCGTATGGGCTATTCCAAACCAATTAAGGAGGGTAGCTTGCATATAGATTGTCTGCTGCCATAGTCGGAGTAGATAGGGTTATGAGTTGCACCCGTAGCTAACAATGAATTAAAATTTACCAATGGGGAGGACTATTGCATGTATCGGGGGAATAACTAATCACTTATAATTAGACAAATACCTCAGAAACTCCTGTTTGCTTCGTTTGAACTTGCATAATCTTGCTAGTTTATTGTTACCAATTTTACTTCTGTCTAGATTATAGTTGGTCGTAGACCTTATTTGTGACAAGCTCAATCTTAATAATTTGATGTTCTTACGAGTCCCTGTGGGATCGACCTTGACTCGCCAGTACTCTACTATGATAGACCTAGTCTTATTGCTCGTAAGTGCTTGCACGTGATCAAGATTTTGTGGCGCTGTTGTTGAGGACTCGTGTCAAGAATACTTTTTATTTAAGATTGAGTGTTTGTATATATTCGAGTCTTTTTTATTGTGTCTGTTTTGTAGTATGTTTATACTGGAGTCGTACAGAGTTTGTTTGAATCTGGAAAAAAATCGCATCCAATTAATCGGGGGTTACCCGTGATTAATCGAGGCTCCCAGATTCGGCAGAATCGGTTTTGTCAGTTCAACGTCGAGTCAGTAGTCAGAGTCTGTGTTTTCGAGTCTACCGACCGAGTTTAATAGCTGCCGAGGCAATTCATTAACTTTTTTCATTTCTATCTGGGTCTTGTAGTACGCTACACGAAGGTCAGCAGGCAAACTCGAGAGATTCTTACCTGAGATTGAAAATTTTGCTAGAAAAAAGAGAAAGGAAGCTCAAGAAAAGTCTGATAGGCTAGTGGATGACGTAATTGCACACGAAGGAGATCATAGTGAGAAGGAAGAAGAAATTCCATCTTTGGAGGATACAGACAACACCATGGCAAAGAACGGAGAAAACGGAAGAGTCAATGAAGCCAGAGGATTGGGACAAGGAGATATAAGGACTCTACTGAGTTATGCAATGCCAACGATTGAGCAATTTGTGCCAGCTAATTTTTCAGCCAGAGAATTCGGCTGAGGTCTTTCACACAAAGCCAAACGTGATACAAATGGTGACCAATTACACTACCTTTCATGGAGTACCGAACGAAGACCCTAATGTACATGTCACTAACTTCTTGGAGATAGTCAGCATAGTCAAACCCGTAGGAGTACCTGAAGATAACATTAGGCTGAAATTGTTTCCATTCACTCTGAATGACAAGGCAAAGATATGGTTATTGTCTCTAGCACCAGGATCGATTCAAAATTGGACCGACTTGCTGCAGAAATTTATGAATAAGTACTGCCCCCCTGGGAAGTCACTACAAATGAGACAAGATATCATGAATTTCAAGCAAAAACCAACTGAAACTTTTGAAGAAGCTTGGGACAGGTTTAAGAAAGTGCAACGGAGATGCCCTCACTACGATATCAATCTGCCCCTACGAATGCATAGTTTCTATCATAGATTACGGCCAAGTGAACAAATGAGAGTTGATGCATCAAGCAATGGATGTTTTGCGTTGCTATCACCCGAAGAAGCTTAAGAAAAGTCGGAGTAGACAGCACTGACAAGCGAATGGGGAACCCATCAAATTGAGACATCAAAAGTAGCTGAAGGATTATTTGGAGAAGACACGTCTCAAAAGATCTTATACCAGTTAATGGCGGTGAACGAGAAAATAGATTGCGTGCAAGATCACATTTCCAAAGTCGAGAAAGTTCAAGAAACATAAGCAACCAATATCAAATATGTAAACTATTTAGGGAGGCAAGGAAATCCTTATGGGGCAGATATCGCCCAGGTTCTCATGACCACCCTGGTTTTCGAATGAAAGACCCTACTGGGGGTTTTCGAGAAAGTAACTTTATTGATGGAGAGAAACCAAGGCAAACTAGTGGATTCCTACATCAATTCAACAAGTCAGGTGGTTGGAAAGCAGCCATGGATAAAATGAGCTCAACTGTGATCGACACGGTAAATCAACTCACAAAGTCCATGACCGAGCTGAATGCGAACTTCTCCACATATTGTTAGAAGAATGATGCAAGACTGACCAATCAGGAAGCCTTAGTGCAGAATCTGTTGCACCAAGTGGGGCAGATCGCCGAACTAGTGTCAACCCGTCCTCCGGGTGGATTACCAAGTAACACTGAAAAGAATCTGAAGGACGTGAATGCAATTATGACTAAAAGCGGAAAGGAACTGTTTGGACCAATTATACCAACTATCCAGGAAGAATAAGAAAGCAGTCAGCAGCAGAACGCAACAGAATTAGGAGAAAAGAGGGGCCGGTAAATCGGGGCACTACACCGATAAACCGGGAATCTAAAAATTCCACAGATGAGCAAGCAGAGCAGCAACAAGCAGCAGGTAAGTCTTCACGAACTGTAACTATTAATCCTGCTACTTTAACCTATCCCCCTAGGAAATATAAACTGAATAATGATGATGCTCCTTATAAAAAGTTCATAGAAATGTTTAAAAAGTTGCAAGTAAATATACATTTGGTAGATTCTCTGGCCGGAATTCCAGAGTACACAAAATTCTTAAAAGAGGCAATCTCTACCAAAAGGAAGTTGTTAGACCTTGAGACTATTTTCCTTAACGATGAATGCTTGGCAGTTTTGCAATGCAAACTGCCTCCTAGGTGTAAAGAATCTGGGAGCTTCGTCATACCTAGCACTATTGGAGGAGTATGCTTAAATAAAGCATTGTGTGATCTTGGAACCAGTGTCAATTTAATGCCACTCTCCATTTTTCATATGTTGGGCATGAAGGAGTTAAAAGAAACATCTATAACCCTTCAATTGGCCGATAGGTCTATGAAGCAATCTTGTGGAGTGGTGGAGGATGTGTTGGTGAAAGTGGATAAGTTTGTATTCCCCGTAGACTTTGTAATGTTAGACATGGAAGCTAACCATGATGTTCCACAGATCCTAGGAAGACCTTTCTTAGCGACAAGTAAGACATTGATAGATGTTCATAAGGGTGAGCTAATTCTAAGAGTAAATGAGGACAAAGTAGTCTTTAATGTGATGAAGACAATGAAGTATGCACAAGATGAAGGAGAAGCATGTTACAAGCTAGATGCTATAGACGAGCTTTTTTTGAAATTACATCAGCAAGTGGCACTAGACCCTGAAGTAGCAGAGACTTTACACCTGAAAGAGGAAGAAGGAAGTAATGAGGAAACCTATCCTGGGTGTAGCGAAGGTCAAGTACGAGAAGTGGAACCTATATCTTCTGTGGATGTAGGAGGAACAATTTATAGACCTTTGTGGCATAAGTTCTTTGGCTTACAATTGACTGGTAAGCTGTTAAGATCATCGGGAAGATCCACCAAGTAATTTAACGTTTAAACCTTTTCCATCTCACCTGAAGTACGTATACTTACAAGATGATACTCGTCCCCTCATAATGTCCTAATTACTATCACCATTAGAGGAGGTTAAACTGTTAAGAGTACTAAGAGAGCATAATGGAGCATTCGGTTGGACCATTGCAGATATCTGAGGAATAGGCCCATCGGTGTGTATGCATAAAATCTCTATGGACCCAGAAAAGAAAGCAGTTGCACAACCTCAAAAGAGGCTGACGCCATAACTGAAGGATGTTGTTAAGGAAGAGATAATAAAGATGTTTGAAATAGGAATCATTTTCCCAATTGTAGACAATGAATGTGTGAGCCCGATTCATGTGTTACCCAAGAAATGAGGACTCACTGTCCAACCTAACAAGTTCGATGAGTTAATCCTTGTGAGGCTAATAACTGGACATCAGGTTTGCATCGATTTCAGGATACAAAATGACGCAACTCGAAAAGATCATTTTCCGCTACCATTCATTGACCAAATGCTAGAAAGATTAAGCGGTCATGCTTTTTATTGTTTCTTAGAAGGATATTCTGGTTATTACCATATCCATATTGCCCCCGAGGACCGAGAGAAAACCACATTCACAAGTCCCTATGGAACTTTTGCATACAATCGCATGCCTTTTGGACTTTCTAATGCACCAGCAACATTCCAAAGGTGCATGATGTCTTTATTTGCAGACATGGTGGAGGACTTTTTGGAGATTTTCATGAATGACTTTTCTGTATTTGGAGATAGCTTTGATAAATGCTTGGACAACTTAAGTAGAGTGCTGAAGAGATGTGAAGAGACCAACCTTGTACTTAACTGTGAAAAATGCCATTTTATGGTCACAGAAGGAATAATGTTGGGACATAAGATTTTGAAGAAAGTAATGGAGGTTGATAAGGCAAATATAGAGGTGATAGAGAAGTTACGCCCTCCAACAAACTTAAAGACATTGCGAGCCTTTCTCGGCCACGCAGACTTCTATTGGAGGTTTATTAAGGATTTCTCTAAAGTTTCTAGACCTTTGATGGAATTACATGCAAATGATATGCCTTTTGTATTTGGAGAGGAGTGCAAGTAAGAACTAAACACATTGAAGCAAATGCTTATAACTGCCCCAATTCTAGTAGCCTAATATTGGAGCAAACCTTTTGAGCTTATGTGTGATGCAAGTGACACGGCAGTTGGAGCAGCCTTAGGACAAATGGAGGATAAAATATTTTTGCCTATCTATTACGCTAATCGTTCCCTCAACAGTGCTCATAGATATTATGCGACTACAGAGAAGGAACTCTTAGCGGTTATCTTTGCATTTGACAAGTTTTGACCATATCTGATAGGATCGAAAGTCACTGTATACACTGACCACGCAGCACTGAAATACCTTCTGAACAAGCAAGACTCCAAGCCTAGATTGTTGAGATGAATTCTACAGTTACACGAGTTTGATGTCGAGATAAATGATAAGAAGGGATCTGAGAACCAGGTGGCTGATCACCTGACAAGATTAACATTCCTAGAAGATGAGCAACCGATGAGAGCAGGGAGAGATTTCTTGATGAACAACTTTTTGCAATCTTAGTAGTAGCTCCAATTGTATATTAGCCCTGACAAAATACTTCAAGAGTGGGCAAGGTATACCCTAGGTTTGCTAACATTGTAAATTATCTGGCAGGAAGGTACCTATCACCGGAATTCGCAAGTGCTGATAAGAAAAAGTTCTTTACGGATCTGAAGCACTATTATTTGGACGATCCCTACCTATACAAGACCATTCTTAGGATATTCGTCCATGATGATGAGATTCTAAGTATTTTGAGCCAATGTCATTCTAGAGAAGTTGGAGATCACAATAGGCCGGACAAGACATCAGCAAAGGTACTATAGTGTGGATTCTATTGGCCGACAATTCATAAATCTGCTTACGAGTTTACAAGAGCATGTCATTACTGTCAAATGACTGGTAACATTTCTAAGTGGAATGAGATGCCAATGCATTGTATCTTAGAAGTAGAGTTATTCGATGTTTGGGGAATTGATTTGTTGGGCATTTCACATCGTCAAAATCAAATCGTTACATCCGGAAGCAGTTGATTATGTTTCCAAATAGGTGGAGGCAGTGGCCTCACTGACTAATGATTCTAGGGTTGTCTTGAGATTTCTTAACAAAAGCATTTTGACGATGTTTGAATGCCCAGAGCATTAATTAGTGACGGAGTGAGCCATTTCTCTAATAGGTTGTTTCAAAAATTGATGTTGAGATATGGGGTTCGACATAAGATTGCAATATCATTTCACCCCCCCCGAAAAATGGACAAGTGGAGGTCACGAACAGAGAGATAAAAAGGATCTTAGAGAAGATTGGTCTTCGAAATTAGATGACGCTCTTTGGGCATACATAACAACTTATAGGACCACAATCGGGATGTCACCATATATGATATTGTTTGGAAAAGCGTGTCATTTACCAGTAGAACTTGAGCACCAAGCCCTGTGGGCTACGAGGTTCCTAAACATGGATGAAAACTTAGCCGGTAAGAAGAGATTGTTAGAATTGAATAAATTGGAGGAATTTAGACTTCAAGCGTATGAGAATGCAAAGATCTAAGAGGAAATGAACGAAGCGCCTGCACGATAAAAAGATTCTCAACCGCACATTTCAAGTTTGAGATAAGGTGCAGGTATATAATTCACGTCTTCATCTTTTCTCTGGGAAACTGAAGTCTAGATGGTAAGGACCACAAGTAGTCACACAATATTTCAATTCAGGAGCGTGTGAAGTTAAGAATGAATACTCTGGGAAGACTTTCATAGTAGACGGCCACAGGCTGAAGCATTACCTAGAGCGCACATATAAACCTGAATTGGAAGTGTTTATGTTGGAAGATCAAATGTATGAATAAAAGAGCCCTATTAGTACAATCGAGCTGGCGACTATAAACTCAGAACTATTTCTGAACATTTATTTACTGTTTTTGTTTATTTTGAGTTGTTTGAGTCAATAAAGTAGCATGAAAATCGCAAGGTTTTTTTCATCACATACATCTTCAGTCATGTGACAAGAGATATATGTGGTTTTTCCTTCACGATTCTCATGTGATACCCTTGTAAGAGTTTTCGTGTATTGCTTAGGCCAATAAAGAATAAAGTGGCTTAAACTGTTTTTGCGCATGCCTGATGTATGGAAAATTACCGCCACCATATTTTCTTATTGCCCTTCGCATGTTACTCACAGTTATTTTTGGAAGTATTTTGGAATGCAGTTAAATACTTGGAAAATGGATGACGACCTATGAGCCAATGATTATGCTCCAGGATTCACTATTTGACTTAGCCGACCAATTCCAGAGCTAAGTACCTTTTCTATTTTCTGTTTTATTATTTGTCATTGGGGATAACGCCTATAATAAGTGAGGGGTAGGCGGTCTTGGCTGGATAATCGATAAAGGGAATAATTTTGAAATTTAAACCATTTTTTTAGCTTGCCTGTTGAACGTTTCCGAGTAAGGAATCGGTAGAAAAAAAGGAGCCCAAGAACGATTTGAAGTTAGCTATAGCATATTTAATTTAGAATGGACGAATGAGCATATGTTATGTTGCATGAAGTAGTAGCTTATTAATTGTTATCCTATCATTGCATTCAATTATTTGAGCACATAATTAGAGTGAGAAGTGTTTGAGATTAGATGACAAATTGTTTTAATAGGGAATCATTATTTGTCTGTCAATATACTTTAACAAATTGTTGTAAGACAAGGGAAGCAACTTGAATACCACAAAAGGTAACCAGAACAAAACGGACTTGTGAGAGTGAAAGAAAAAAAGAGTGAGAAATCTGCCAAGTGAAGCCGATGGAGCGTAAAACGCACGGCTAATGCCCAAAAAAACAAATGAATGAAAAAAAATGGTAGGAAAAAAGAGATAAAAGATGATGATATAATAAAGGCAGTGAGGGAAGCGACCTCGTAGCAAAAAGGGCACGACCCTCGCATAAAAAATAAACAAACCAGGACCTAAGAGTAAGACTCGGTCCCCAAGTCCGCCCGGCCCAATTATGGTACCATGTTGTGTAATCAAGTCTGAAGGCAAGATGAGCGAGTGTGTGAACAGGTAAGTTAAGATTGTGGGGTTAATACAACTTGATTCTCTTCATGACACAACACATTCATGCATGATGGGTAGTGATTAATGGGGAGATTATGGATTGTTTCTTGATGTGTGTTCTGCCGGAAATCCTTATTGAATATGTGGTAGTTTATGGGGATTGCTCTTGGAGGTACATTCCGCCTTGATACTCTGCTCGAGGACGAGCAAAGGGCTAGTGAAGGGGGAGGGGGGGGGGGGTAGTTGATGACGCTTAAAATAGTCTATCCTACGACATCAACATTCTATCCATTATGAGCTAAAAATAGTTGTTTGACCAATAAACATGAACCATTTGAGTTGAATATCATATGTCGGTTTCATGAGTCGAGTATTATGCACTTAACGTTTATTTTCCCTATTTCGATATTATTTCGTGAGTGATACGAAATAATGTGCTGAGTATTGTGGACAATTTTGGAGTGGACTGAATGAAAGGATTGGGCCTAGGTATTCCAGAACCTTCCAAGCTAAGACAGCAGAAAGAAAAAGATGAAAATGCCCCCGATTTATCGAGTATGCATCCGATTTACCGAGGCTCCAAATTCTTTCGAAACACATTCTCTTGGACGAGGGGTAGATCTAGGTGTTTCTAAGTCGGTTTATGTAGCTATAAATACGAGGCTACGCCCCAGAATTCAATGTAACAGTTGTACCACAAAACTCAATAGTATTATGCAATAAAAAGTTCTTTGTTCTTTATTTTATTTATTTTATGAGTTCTGGTCGGAGAGAAAACCGATTCGCCGCCTAGGAAGAGATCCGAGGGAGATCTACACTTATCTTCGAGGGTATGATTTTATGTCTTTTCCAAAATGTAGATCTGTCGTTGTTCTATTTCACTAGTTTGTGCTAATTTTTTTAGTTGAATTATGCAGTAGTTAGTTTATTTTACCCCATGTATGTATAGATCTAATTCATTGGTGAAGATATCATGGAATAGTTTGACTGAGACTGAGAAACTTGTTTATCTTTTCTTTAATTGTATCTCCAGTAAAGTTTGGTTCATAAAAAAACCACATGTATTGATTCTTCATGCTTGAGTGTTAATTTGTTTAACACTCTAAAAGCTTTTCTGACACATGAATATCCCCGAAATATTCCTTCTCAGCTTTGGGCTGAAAAACCTTAAGTTGATCTTTCCCATTATTGTGAATGAATCATTTGCTTCCAAAAGCATGAAAATATGAAACATTGGGTTTTCTTCCATTCCAAATCTCATAAAGTGTCTTTTCAAGTCTTTTGTTCATGAGAGCTCGATTCTGAGTGTAGCAAGCTGTATTTACCGCTTCTGCCCAAAATCTTTCAGGCAGTTTAGATTCACAAATCATTGTCCTTCCAGCTTCTTTGAGAGTTCAATTTCTCCTTTCAGCTACTCCATTTGCTGAGGTGTTGCTGTAGCTGCAAGCTGATGTAGTACTCCATTTTCTCCACAATATTCAATGATTATATTGTTGAGAAATTCTGTTCCTTTATCAGATCTAATCTTGACCACTGTAACTCCATTCTAATTCTGGAGTCTATTGATAAGTTCTGTGAGTTGTTGCTTGGTTTCCCTTTTCTTAGACATGAAGATAACCCATGCATATCTTGAATAGTCATCAACTACCACTAATGTGTATTTCTTTCCACTGACACTAATTGGCGTAATTGGTCCAAATAAGTCAATATGCATCAGCTCTAAAACTCTGGTTGATGAGTGCTGAGACTTAGTCTTGAAACTTGCTTTGGTTTGCTTTCCTTGTTGACATGCATCACACAAGATGTCCTTTTTGTATGACATTTCTGGTAGTCCGATCACCAAGTTCTTCTTGACTCGTAAGTTGATATCATCAAAATTGAGGTGAGCCAGTTTCTTGTGCCACAACGAATTGAGTTCTGACTTGGTGTGCACAATTAAACAAGTTTCTGAAACTGCGGTAGACCAATCAACAAGATACATATTCTCTTTCCTTCTTCTGGCGAGAACCACTTGATATGCTGTTTCACTAACAACAATGCATAATTCCTTATCAAATGTGACTCTTTATCCTATGTCACATAATTGACTTGTGCTGAGTAGATTGTAGTGAAGTCATTCCACATAAGATACATTCTTGATAGTAAGTCCATTTCTGATCAGGTTTCCATAACCTTTTGTGTATCTAGGTCCATGTCTAAAAGGCCTAACCCGAGCTGAACAGACCTCTATGTCTCACACTTATATGAGGGTGAGAATTCTACTACTTTAACTATGTGAGACATTACATTCTCCTCTTTATAATAAAATGGCACCCCCTCGCCAGGACATGGCTTGGATTGTGCCCAAACTCATCCATACCAGAGGATACTAGATGGGTCACCCACCGCCTCTCAGGGTGTGGGACTTAGTCCCGTATGGTAGTCGATTATGATACCTATTTGTGACACTCCCACACCTATGTCTGATAGTGCTAATTGAGCTATAAAAGATCCGGTTTACTTCTTAGACCTTCGTCCTCGCTTGGTCCAAAAGGGCTAACGCGAGTTGACAAGACCTTTATGTCTTACACTTAAATAGGGGTGAGAATTATACTATTTTAACTACGTGGGACATTAAATTCCTGCCATCCAAATCATGCCACATCATATTAGTGCAGACCTAATCTACGATAATCATCCTAGCTTACACGTGACACTTGTTGGGCCACAGTCGAGTCACGTCGGCCGACCCAAGCCAAGTCCAATATCGGGCCTCACACTTGGATATTTCATCTAAGGCTCCACCGACCACCTTCAGGTCACTCTTACAAGGAGGATCACCTTCAGGGGTCATATCGGAAATATTGTTCATCCTAATCCACTTTTAGCTCATATAACTGGCATAATGCAGAGTACTTATCTTAGTGCATCACCGACCCGATGATATGTTAATTGATCGCGTACAAAGCACTTACTAGCAATAGGACTAGGTCTATCGTAGTAGAGTACTGGCGAGTCAAGGGCGATACCACAGAGACTCGTAAGAACGTCAAATTATTAAGATTGAGCTTCTCACAATTAAGGTCTACGATAAACTATCATCTAGACAGAAGTAAAATTGGTAACGATAAACTAGCAAGATTATGCAAGTTCAAACGAAGCAAACACGAGTTTCTAATGTATTAGTCTAATTATGGGTGATTAATTATTCCCCCCATACATGCAATAGTCCTCCCCGTTGGTAAATTTTCAATCATTTTCAGCTATGGGTGCAACTCCTAACCCATCCTACTCCGACTATTGCAGCAGACAATCTATATGCAAGCTACCCTCCTTAATTGGTCCGTAATAGCCTATACGCATGAAGAAGTAGAATTGCCAGTATTGGGCGTTAACCCATAACGCTAACCCGCCTAGGCAGCTATCGACTATGACTAGAACATTCTTAGGGTCCATCAAGACAATGTCCAAATTAACACTTCACTAACAGTCCTTCATACTAATTTATGACGACTTGAAAATAGTTTATCATGCTACTAACATGTAAATTAAATCTGGCGATCAACGTAGCTGGTGCGGATTTCCATGAACTAGTAATTTACTTCAGAACCAGTTTTTATAGATATTGGAAGATTAATGATCTCAGATTCTTCGGATCAGGATCAATCTCAGTTTCCAGTAACAGAACCTACAACTGAACAACAATAGGAAATTAATCCAACTGAAAATGACAAGCTCAAGAAGAACCAATTCCACAAAATGAAGACCCCTTGATGCAACCCCCAATACATCAATGGATTATTGATCACCCTCAAGAATAGGTGATAGGTGATTTCCAAGCAGGTGTTCGGACAAGACATCATCTCAAAGCAATGATAGTATGCTTTCTTTCTCAGTTTGAACCAAAATAAATTGAAGAAGCTTTAAATGATCCAGATTGGAAATGAGCCATGCAAAAAGAACTGTTGGTCCCAGATAAGTGTAAAACTATAGTCAGAGAGGGGGGGGGGGGTGAATGACTATAGTGGAGTTTCAAAAACTTTTCTTGCATTTAAAAGCTTTTGGGCAGCGGATAAGTCCCTTCTTACTATGTTGTTTCAAAGTAGTTTAGGCAGTCACAGATATATGATATAATATAAGTAATTAAATGAATGCAGTAAGGTAAATTTTTGAAAGTGAATTGACACAAAGATTATAGTGGTTCAGGTTGGTGTAATCCCTTAATCCACTCTTCTTCTGTGATGATTGGAGGAATTCACTATTGTTTTCACAGATACAATAGTATGATTGTCCTTGACATCACAAGCTTCACAATCTAAAAGACTATTACTCATTGACTGCAACAACTTCTGTGACTCTGTCTCTTTCACTGCTCATTGGGGTCAAATCCTTCAGCAGCTATCACAAACACAACTCCTTCTTAGATGGCTCTGATTCAGTTGCTTGATTGATGTGAATTGAATTCACAAACTTGTTGATCAATCTCAAAGCTTGATGTTTGAATTGTAGCTCTCAGTTTTGAGTTGATCACTGGATATTCCTTTTTAAGCACAGATGAAGGCCTTTTTGATTTGACAGAGTTTCTGCTTGTTCATCGTTTTCTTCTTTTTTTTTGTTTGTCAGTGCCTTCTATTTATAGCCTTAATAATCCTTGATTTGAATTTCCGTTCATTGGGTATATCAAAGACGGGAATAATCCTTGATTTTATTCTTAATTCCACCTTAATTGTATTCTCCTTGATTTCAGTGATCAGATTTTTCTTCAAACATTTATCAGAAAATCCGCCCTTGATTGATTCTCTATTGATTGTGCATTTAATGCTTGATCTTCTGTATCTTCATCATATTTCAAAATCTGATTATGTAAGGTTTACTTGGCTGTTCTCTGAGCGGTCAAGTGACTTAACTGACTCGGCCGCTTAAATCTTTCTTCACTGCTTTGTCTTTACTTAGCCGATAGTCAGTTTACTTTGCCGATTCACTGTTTCCTTCATTCTATTCAGTTCAGGAGAACCCTTGTACTTCACTGATCCTTGATTTGTGTGAGATCAGTGTACACCATATTTAAACATTGAGTTCCATCACTTGAAACTTAACTTAGACTTATCCAAGGTCATCACAAACTTCCTTGGTTTTAAGTCAGACCATAATGTCTTCATTGCTTCTCTATTGGTACTTGGCTGGCTTTACACTGCCGAAAATCTGTTTCACTTTGCCGTCATACCAACTAGTACAATACTTGTCTAACTTAACTTATACAACATGTCAGACTCTAAGTAAAGACTTATACTGAGAATTCTAACTTATTTCAGGCTTGCTATAACAGCTATGGCCATCATCAAAACATAATAAAATGTTCCTAACAATTTCCCCCTTTTTGATGATGCCAAAACCCTCATAAGCCTGAACAAAAGTGTAACAGATTTCATAATAAATAGTGGAATAAGACTCAACAATTTTATTCATCCATTAAGGGCAATAAGACATTGCATATTCTTATTCAAAGACAAAGGCATATAGAGACAATTAAATTAATTTAATTAAACAGAACAGAAAGGCTACTTCTTCTCTTCAAACCTGATGTCTTTCCTTTTGACGCCCTTGCCCTTATCTATTGGGCTTACCTTCCTCTCACTGGAGCTCTCAGGCTTTGAGCTTCCTTCCCTCTTTTTGCCAGCACCAAAACGTGCTTCAAGATTTGCAGTTACTGCTTCAGACTCAGGGAGATGACCATACTTTTGCTTCAAGATTTTGTTGTTGGCCGTAGTGATATTTATCAAAGTGTCAAGTTGCTGACCAAAAAATTCCATAACCTCATCCTAATGTTGAAGTTGATGAGTGTGAGCATTTAAGTGTCTACCAAGGGTTTGAGATTGTTATCAATTGTTTCAGTGTGAAACTCAAGGTTGGTTTGAACATGGTAGGGAATGAGATGGTGTAAGTTGCAAAGCAGGTTTCCCTGTTTTTCCATGACCTCATCTTGTATCTTGATGTGACTGATGAGTGCTTCAATCTTGTGGTTTAAGGAGGTTGCTTCACTCCTTAAAGCAGCTTTCAGATTTTTCCTGCTATGATACTGCTTTTCCATATCCACAATCAGGGGTTGAATGTCCAGATTGAAAAGCCTCTCTGGATCACTCTCCTCTGGTGCCACTTCAACATCCTCATCTTCTACATGTTCTTTCTTCTCTATATTCACCTCATTTTCTTCCTCTTTCTCTTCTTCTTTTTCACTTTCTTTTTATGCCTCTTCCTCTCTTTCTTTCTCTTCGACTTTAGGATTATTGAGAGATTGCTGGGGATGCTTGCTTCTCCATCTTTAGAACACGGCAGGTTTTCTGCTCCATGAGCTGGAGACTTGATTTCTTCTACTGGTGTTCCCCCTTGATCAATAGTGGGGGTGTTGACATGTTCAGCGAAGTCTGCTTTATCAGCTGGCTCACTTGACCGGTTGCCAACATTGCTTATACTTCTGAGAACCACTTCCTGGATTGTCAGATCATCATCAGAAATCCCCAGCTTTCCTTGATCATTTTTAAGATGACTACTGTCTATCTGTGCTGCCTTTATTTCAGCTTTTGCATCCTCAAATGTCTCTTCTTCTTCATCATCCATCTCTTCTTCAGATGAAGTTAGTTGATACCCCTCCTCACCTTCCTCCAGGTATGTCACTTCTTCTTGTTTCTCTTCCTCCATTGTTGTATCATCACTGATCACCACTGGATTGTCTGGATTTCTGGTGCTTACCACTGGGGTGTCTTCTTGTGCTTTTTGTGATCTGGTTCGTCTTCCCATTCCTGATCTACTGCCTTCAGGTGCTTTCCTTTTTCGTCCAGTAGTGCGTTTGGGTTTCATAGATGCCTTGATATAGGTAAACATCACCTTTGACCTATGTGGAGGCTGTAGATTTATAGGTTTCACTTTTAATGAATCAAATAGGTGTTGAAGAGGGAACCCATATGATTTCCTTTCCCAGAATTCACATTTCTTCAGCAACCCCTTACTTGGTGCCGTAATCGACAGATCCATTTCCATTTGAATCTTCTCTTTTAATCTATTGAAGAAAAAGGTTGCCCAGTCAAAGTGAAGGCCTTGATAGATTATTGTCATTAGCTTAACTCGTACCTCTATCAAGTTTTCCATCGACCCTTTCTTGCCTTCGATGTTATTGGTAATGACAGGTGCGAACTCAGCAAATGGAAGTTTGAGTGCTGATCTTGGGAGATTGTAGGTATTGCTGTTCTTTTTGGGGATTTTGGCTAACTCCTCCCATAAGGTCTTGATGTTAACCTGCACAAATTTCATGTTTTCTGGGCCAATCATGGGTAGATGTAAGAATCTGTTATGTAGGCCAAGTGTGATGACCACTTCTTTGCCAAAGATTGAACTTTTTATATAGTCGATATCAGTCTTCTTTGTGCTTGGCACAAACATTGCATTTCTCCAAAATGCAATCAGGTTCTCATAGCATTTTCTAGTTATTGGGGGGTTCAGGAAGGTCATTAACCCCAGATTTGTACATCCTTCAACTAGCCGTCGGGCTTGTACGTTATTATCACAGAATGATAGATAGGGTTAAGTCTTAAAGAATGATCCAGTGATGATCGATTTTTCATAAAATCGTTCAATGGCAATGATTTTGGATGATGAGGCCATTTCTTGGAATTTGAGAGAAGGCATTGATTTGCAGTAATAGAAAAAAGGGTTTATAATTTTGCAAGGATGCATAAAGAATTCTGAAAAACCTCTAAGTGTTGCTTATATAGAATGATTTGGGTGGTGTGAACGTGGTTGAATATGGAAGGATTTTGTGACATAATGGCGTGATTTTATGTATATAAATCTCAATATTCGAGTGAAGTGGGGGAGTGGATTGTGGTAAGTAATGATAGATCCCGGGAATCGAGGTTCTCCATAACTTCCTTATTCTCCACGCGCATAACAATTGATTTAGTTCACACTTTAATTTGCTGGTGACTTCAATCTTCATTTCCGTGAAGGTCCTTGGTCGGTCACTTCATCGGTGGAGTGCCTTTTTCACTGAGCCGCTGTACTTGACTATTCTTAACAATCAGTGAAGTTAACTTCGCTGAGTTCCAGTGCTTCACCTGCTAAATCTCTTGTGAAGGCAAATGTTTGATCAGCTGGTGAAGTCACTTAGCTGATTACTCCAGTTTTCCGCTCTTTGGTACTTAGCCAATTTCAATCATTCCCAACTCAGTTCTCAACATGCTAAATCTTTCACGACTAAGTGGGTATGTATCTTAGAATAACATCTCCTTTTTCAACATGATCTCTGATAAAATGATGTCTTACATCAATATGCTTTGTTCTTGAGTGCAACACTGGATTTCCAGTAATCAATATTTCACTTGTGTTATCACACATGATTGGAATTGTCTTCTCCTCCATTCCATAATCTCTTAGCTGTTGTCTAATCCACACTACTTGTGCACAACAACTGCCTGCTGCTATATATTCTGCCTCAGCTGTTGATGTAGATATATAGTTTTTCTTTTTGCTAAACTATGATACTATTCTGGTGCCTAGCATTTGGCATGTTCCAGAGGTGCTCTTTCTATCTATTTTGCATCCAGCTTAGTCAGAGTGCTGAAGAGATGTGAAGAGACCAACCTTGTACTTAACTGGGAAAAATGCCATTTTATGGTCACAGAAGGAATAATGTTGGGACATAAGATTTTGAAGAAAGTAATGGAGGTTGATAAGGCAAATATAGAGGTGAGTGAGAAGTTACCCCCTCCAACAAACTTAAAGACATTGCGAGCCTTTCTTGGCCACGCAGACTTCTATTGAAGGTTTATTAAGGATTTCTCTAAAGTTTCTAGACCTTTGATGGAATTACTTGCAAATGATATTCCTTTTGTATTTGGAGAGGAGTGCAAGTAAGCATTAAACACATTGAAGTAAATGCTTATAACTGCCCTAATTCTAGTAGCCTCAGATTGGAGCAAACCTTTTGAGCTTATGTGTGATGCAAGTGACACGGCAGTTGGAGCAGCCTTAAGACAAAGGGAGGATAAAATATTTATGCCTATCTATTACGCCAATCGTACCCTCAACAGTGCCCATATATATTAGGCAACTACAGAGAAGGAACTCTTTGCGGTTATCTTTGCATTTGACAAGTTTCGACCATATCTGATAGGATCGAAAGTCACTGTATACACTGACCACGCAGCTCTGAAATACCTTCTGACCAAGCAAGATGTTAGATGTAGTGCCCGAAAGACAATTTTGTAATTGTTTTAAATTAATAAATGACAGATTTTATTATTCATCTTATTTGCTTCGTGCTTATATAGTATGTTGGTCCCTTGAAAAGGCTTTGGTTAAGTTTAGAGGGGGGGTGAATAAACTTAACACTTAAAACTTTTGGAGTTAACAATTGCAACTTCAAAGAGCCTGCGATACTTTAGTAGTCTGCTTGAGACCTCAAAGAACTCTTTGATAAAATGTGAGTCTCATCGATAGTTCATTCTTTGAATTTGTGCAATGAATAATATCAAAATTAAGCCTTGTTAATTGTTGATAAGTGTGATACCAAGTATTAGATACTCAGTGTGTATGTGTGTGATTTCAGTTGCTAGATTCAGAGGTTGATGTGTAAAATAAACTAAGTGCGAGAATGTAAATCTTTGAAAGTAAATAGGCGCTTTATAGTGGTTCCGTGGTGTAATCCTATCACCCACTCTTCTCCTATGATGTTGGAGGAAATTCACTAGAGATCTTTGTTGTAGCTGTTACAAAGATTCCTAATTTGTTTGTCCTTCACCAATAACTATGGCTTCACAAACTGAAAACTGGGAACAGGTAGGATTGCTGCTCCTGAGTCTTCCACTGGTCCTTGAAGGGTAGGATTGCCTCTTCACCAGCTCCACCACAAACAACAGTCTTTCACACCCAATAGATGCTTCACTGTCTTCAGCAGGTTCTTTATAAAATAAAGATTGAATCAAATAAATGATTCAGTTGCAGCAGCTTGATTAGGATGAAGTAATCAGCAGCTTGTAGGCTTCAAGTGTGTATGCTTGATATAGCTTGAATGTAGAATACACTTGAAGTAATTCACTGGATCAGTAGCTTTATGCTCAGTAAGTTCAGCAGGGTGTTTTTCAGCTCAGAGTTATCTCTTAAAGTTTATCCAAAAAATTCATTTCTCTTTTTTTTTTTGAGTTGAAAGTCCTCTATTTATAGGTAGGAATGCATGTGACTTGTATTTGAAATTCAAATGTAACCGTTCCTTGTTTTTGTCCCATCTGATTTGCATTCTGTCACTATTCATAGGACTGACAATGTCAGAATTCCTTTTTGACAGTGCAGTCTGTCCACCCCTTTGACTTGTATCCAATGGATAAAAATATAAATCATCCCAACGTCTTTTTTAATCTCAAATTTTTGATTTTCTTGATAAGTCGAGGTAGTTGGTGTCCTTATCCATGTAATCTTCCAATATAATTTTAAATTGATCTAGGTATATATCAGCAGGTTCATCAGTCTGCTGAAGTACCTATCAGTCTGCTGAACAGCAATTTGCGGTGCATAAAATGTAATGCAGCTGATTTCTTTCATCTAACTTTTATTTGTGAAGTTAGATTACACCTTTTTAATTATAACTAAGTTCCAAACTTCATCCAACTTATCGAACTTAGACCTTCAACACAAGGTATATGTAATCAGTTTAGGTCATCACAGACTTGCCTAAATTCTGATTCCATATCCTTGACTTTAATTACTAAGTTTGATCCCTTAGCCTTCAGAATCGAGTTTGAGCCTCTCCTTTCCAGGTCTTCGGTCTTGGCGAGGTTCCTGACTAGTCTACTGACCTATCCACCCTACTGACCTAGACTAGTCTGCTGAGAGAAGTCAGCTGACCATTAAAGTGCTTGTTTGATCAAACCTATTTATGAATCAAACTCTAATAAACATATACAATGATCTAGACATCTTTTTGCCTTTGCAATATAACAGCTAGTATGGCACTCATCATCAAAACTAAGAAATAAGTCCAACAATTTCCCCCTTTTTGGTGATGATGCCACTACCCTCACCTAATCAGCAAAGCAAAAAGATTAAGACAAAAACAGAACAAATATTCATCTTTCATTAAAAACATTTGTTCAAAGCTATTACAAACTAGATACAGCAAAGATAAAGTAATGTAGGTATGCTGATCTATTGTCTCTTTTCTCTTTCTTGTCTAGCCTTCTCAGCTTGCTCTTGATAGGCTCTGATTTGTTCTATCATATCCCTCATCCACTCATTTTCAATCAAAGTAAAATCAATGTAGGGATTAACTTGTTTCCACCAGTTCCAAGCTTCAGGCAGGATGAGATTGACATCATTCACTCTGAATCCAAACTTCATGTACAGTTCCTTGAATTCATCAAGTGAGTCATTTGCTTTTGTGATAGGTAGGATCCTATCACCTCTGCCACTTCTTCCACCTCTGCCACCTCTGCCTCCTCTGTAAGTTGCCCTTAAGGCTTTGACTCTTGTTTCCCAAAATCTCAATGCCAAGAAAGAGTTTAGACCTTCAAGATATCCCATGTCATGATAAGGTCTCCTTCAGTTATAGTATTCTTTCTTGTATTGTCTAAGGAGATCATCAGTAAGTTGAACTCTGTTCACAATATTCTCTTATTACTTTGTTGAGAAATTCAGTACCCTGATCTGATCTTATCTTTATTACAGTTAAGCTTTTCTCATTTTGTAACCTCTTCAAAAGATTAGGCATGCTTTGAAGTGTTTCACTTTTCTTGTTCATAAATATTACCCAAGTGTACCTAGAGTAATCATCCACAACCACTAAGGTGTACTTCTTTCCTGTTACACTTGTTGGAGTTATTGGTCCAAAAAGATCCATATGCATCAGCTCCAACACTCTATTAGTTGATTGTTTGGTCTTTGATTTGAAACTTGACTTTATCTGCTTACCTGTACACGACATGCATCACATATAGCATCCTTTTGAATGTGATCTCGAGTAAACCAATCACTATCTTCTTCTTCACCAACTGATTAATATCATCAAAGTTTAAATGATTCAACTTCTTGTGCCATAACCAATTGAGTTCAGACTTGGTATGCACAATCAGGCATTTCTCGAACTGCGAGTAGACCAATCCACAACATACATATTCTTGTTGTCTTCTACCAGCAAGTACAACTTGATCACCTCTTTCACTAATGACAATACAGTTGTTTTTGTCAAAAGTGACCTTGTATCCCTTGTCACAGAATTGTCCAGTGCTCAGTAAGTTGTAGTCCAGTCCTTCCACATATGCAACATTCTTGATTGTAAGTCCATTCCTCACAAGTGTGCCATATCCTCTTGTATATCCAGGTCTATTCTTGTTGCCAAAATTCACCCTTGGACCATCTTTTGCCACAAATTTTGTTAAACAGTGCTTATTCTTTGTCATGTGTCTGGAACATCCACTGTCAAAGTACCAGACACCCTACAAAACAAAGTTAATGCATTTTAGGTACCCAAACTGTTTTTGGGTCCATAGTGGTCGATGGCAAGCATGACCCTTGGTATGTTTCCATAAGGTCTTCTCCTGAATGTGTCATACTTTGGTTCATACTTTGGTTCATACATGTATTCCACACATCCATAAGTTCTAACAGTAGGTTGTGTAGGAATCACATATGTTTTCTGGCCTTTTGGTTTATAATGTTGTTTGAAGTGATTCTTGGTGTTAGAAGCATTAGTATAACCATTTGTTTGCTGTCTGTTAGGAACAATTCTGTAATATGGAGTCTGTTGAGGTCTTGTGTAAGTCCTCTGCTGATCCCATTGCCTAGGTTTTACCCTAGTTGCATGGTTATACTTGTTGTTTCTAACAGTAGGTACAGGAGTATTCCAATCATCATCAGTGGGGAACAGTCTACCTTTCCCCCTGAGATAAGTATCCCTTGAATGATTAACATTTTTGGGTTTAGGATTCTTATCCTTGGAATATTTCTGCTTTTACCCTTCGTGGTCCAAATAGACTTAGTAGCAGGTCTGCTATCAGCAAGCTTAGAAGGCACAGCAGTCCTATTTTTAGATTTACTCTTTTTATTAGGAGCTGTTGACTTCTTTGACTTCTGATTTTCCTTCCTTGAAGCATTCTCATTGGGTTTTACTGCCTCAACAACCTTACTGGGAGTTGAATCTAGTGCAGGCACAAACTTAGGACCAATTCTGGTGCCAGGTTCAGTGACCTTACTGGATCCACTCTTGTTAGATTGCTGAGTTCCAAATCCAAGCCCTGTTCTATCACCATAAGGCTTTCCAGATTTGTATGCAGCAGAGGAACAATATGGTTCAGCAGATTCAGGGGCTTCTGGACGTTCATCAGACTTATGTTGATTCTGTCCAACATCTTTTTCCTTACCTTTGAGAACTCTTAGTTCAGCTTTCAATCTTCCAACTTCTAACTCAAGAGTCTCTTTTTCAGCCTTCACAATCTCATAACCAGATTGTATTATCCTCAGTTGATTAAGAATGGCATCCAAAGTCTCATTATTGTCAGAATTTCTAGGATTTGAACCACAGGTAGATTCACAATCACTTCCAGCAGGAGTGTTTATAGATACAGTATTGTATACCTCCTCAATTTCATCCATATTGGCCATCAAAGCATAATCTTCCATCTCAAAGAACTAGTCTTTGTGTCATCCGATTCATTTCCTTTTTGATTCACTTCATACCCTGATTCATCTTCAAAACCATAGCCTTCTTGCCATGTCTTCTTTGTTGACTCTTGGTCTTCGATGAGTCCGGACAATCAGTCTAAAATGTCCAGCTTCTTGCAGTTGAAGCAAAGATAATCAGGTTCCTTGCCTTGTTTTAACTCAGGACAGTGAGGTTTGAAGTGTCCTGTTTTCTTGAAATGAAAGCACATATAGTCATTATCTTTCTTTGGTTCTTCTTTCCTTCTTTCAGTAGGCCTCTTTGTGAAATTTCTTGAAGGGGCCTTTCCAGTCTTCATCATCCTGATTTTCTTGCTCAGTAGGGCAATCTGCTCTTGCATTTCATCCAGCAGATCATCTTGTCCTCCTGATGTTTCTTCTTGATGTGAAGCAGCCAATGCAGTGGTCTTTGGCTCTTCCTTTTCAGTCTCAGGTACAAGGTTTTTGCTAAATTCATAAGCCTTGAGATCTGAAAAAAATTGAAGGTATCTTCTTCATGCAACTTTCTCATTTCTTCAATTGCAGTCACCTTCATTTTCCAAACATCTTTTGCAGGTAGAGCTTCCAAGATTTTGGTGTTTATTTCCTCTTTTGAATAACTTACACTCAGCAGGGTAAGTTCATCCAGGATTGCATTGAATCTTGATTCCATTTGCTCAATGGTTTCATTTGGCAGCATCTTGAACTTTTGGAACCTCTTTCTGGCCACACTGATTTTATTCTTCTTTATTGCATCAGTGCCTTCACAGATCAAATGTATCTTGTCCCAAAGTTCCTTTGCAGTTTTGCAATCTTTAACCTTCATGTACATATTGCTATCCAAGGTTCTATAAATGATATCAATAGCAATGTTGTTGAGGTTTGGTCTTTTTCTGTCTTCTGCATTCCATTCTCTTTTTGGTTTAGGAATGTACTCAGTTGTGTCACACACTGTTACTACCTTGGTAATCTCCAGTCGTCCATCAGTTAGTACATCCATCATCTCATCATGAGTTGCAGCAAGGTAAGCCTGCATTCGACGTTTATACTCATCAAATCTATCAACAGAGCACATCAGCATATTTCTAGCATACTATGTGTTATCCATGATGCAAGTTTTGAAAATCAGTAACGTGAAAGAAAGTTTCAAAGAATTTTCACAAGCACAACAAGTAGGATTTCTTCTTGAGCGTAAGCCTTTGCTCCGATACCAATTGTTGGTCCCTTGAAAGGCTTTGGTTAAGTTTAGGGGGGTGAATAAACTTAACACTTAAAACTTTTGGAGTTAACAATTTCTGCAACTTCAACGACTGCGTGATACTTGATGAGTCTGCTGAGACCTCGATAGCTCTTTGATAAACATGAGTCTCATCGATAGTTCGATTTTTTGAATTTGTGCAGCGGAATAATATCAAAATTAAGCCTTGTTACTTGTTGATAAGTGTGATACCAAGTATTAGATACTCAGTGTGTATGTGTGTGATTTCAGTTGCTAGATTCAGTAGGTTGATGTGTAAAATAAACTAAGTGCAGAATGTAAATGCTGAAAGTAAATAGGCAGTTTTATAGTGGTTCCAGGTGGTGTAATCCTGTCAGTCCACTCTTCTCCTGTGATGTTGGAGGAAATTCACTAGAGATCTTTGATGTAGCTGTTACAAAGATTCCTAAGTTGTTTGTCCTTCACCAATAACTATGGCTTCACAAACTCGAAAATCGGGAACAGTAGGATTGTCTGCTCCCGAGTCTTCCACTGGTCCTTGAAGGGTAGGATTGCCTCTTCACCACTTCTCCACCACAAACAATAGTCTTTCACACCCAACGGATGCTTCACTGTCTTGGCAGAGGTTCTTTATAAAATAAAGATTGAATCAAATAAATGATTCGATTCAAAGCAGCCTTGATTAGGATGAAGTAATCAAGACTTGCGTGCTTCAAGTGTGTATGCTTGATATATCTTGAATGAAGAATACACTTGAAGTAATTCACTGGATCAGTAGCTTTATGCTCAGTAAGTTCAGCAGGGTGTTTTTCAGCTCAGAGTTATCTCTTAAAGTTTATCCAAAAAATTCATCTTTTTTTTTTGAGTTGAAAGTCCTCTATTTATAGGTAGGAATGCATGTGACTTGTATTTGAAATTCAAATGTAACCGTTCCTTGTTTTTGTCCCATCTGATTTGCATTCAGTCACTATTCATAGGGCTGACAATGTCGAAATTCCTTTTTGACATCAAGCGATCATCCACCCCTTTGACTTGTATCCAATGGATAAAAATATAAATCATCCCAACGTCTTTTTAATCTCAGCCTTTGATTTTCTTGATAAGTTAGAGGTAGTTGGCTGTCCTTATCCATGTAATCTTCCAATATAATTTTAAATTGATCGAGGTATATATCAAGAGTTCATCGATCTGTTTGAAGTACCTATCGATCTATTGAACGAAATTTCTTTGTCGTATGTAAAATGTAATGCAGCTGATTTCTTTCATCTAACTTTTATTTGTGAAGTTAGATTACACCTTTTTAATTATAACTAAGTTCCAAACATCATCCAACTTATGGAACTTAGACCTTCAACACAAGGTATATGTAATCAGTTTGGGTCATCACAGACTTGCCTAAATTCTGATTCCATATCCTTGACTTTAATTACTAAGTTTGATCCCTTAGCCTTCAGAATCGAGTTTGAGACCTCACCCTTCGTCTTGATCTTGGCGAGGTTCCTGACTAGTCTCTCGACCTATCCACCCTCATCGACCTAGACTAGTCTGCTGACAGAAGTCAGCTGACCATTACAGTGCTTGTTTGATCAAACCTATTTATGAATCAAACTCTAATAAACCTATACAATTGATCTAGACATCTTTTTGCCTTTGCACTATAACAGCTAGTATGGCACTCATCATCAAAACTAAGAAATAAGTCCAACATAGTATACACTGCTGCAAACCCTAAGTATATTTGTATGTAACCACTTAACTCAGTGTATGGATTACACGTGAGGATTGAGATAGTAGTGATATGCTTAAACAGTTTGTCCGTGGTGAACTTAATCAGAGTTTAGGGTCTCTTGATTAAAACACCAATAATGTGCACAGAACACCTTAGGGTGTGATAGTCTTATACGGACTGTCGGTAGAGGGTACCTACTTGGGACATTTATATATGATGGCATTCATATATGACTAGACCGATTTAATCTGAATTTCTCGATATAATTCCGTGTTGGGTGTACAGCACTCTGCCCTCCCATGTTAGTTCAACCCATGGCGCTGTAATGGTGTGATTTAAGGAAAAAAGTTGCGCCTTTACTACCACCAATTTGTTTTAGTACAACGGTAAGCGCTTGATCCTAAAAATTGGTATCAGAGAAGGTCATGGGTTCGAATCCTGGCAACATCATTTATGTGGTAATCCATTCCTGCCCATGGCATACTACGGGTGTCACGGTTGGAGTGGGTAGCAGGTGCTGGGGGGGGGGATTGTTGGGTGTACATCACTCTGCCCTCCCATGTTAGTTCAACCCATGGCGCTGTAATGGTGTGATTTAAGGAAATAAAGTTGTGCCTTTACTACCACCAATTGGTTTTAGTACAACGGTAAGCGCTTGATCCTAAAATTCCGTAATCGAGGAATCTTATTAAATCATTAGATGATCATATATGGATCAAACTTAATCTTGTGGTGATCACAGGGTGCTGCTTGTCCTGGGATAGTGTTTGATGTGTTAGTTACGGTTCACTTAAATATGTGTTCCAAGCCACTTCTCATTGACACTATCTCCAGATGAGTGAGTAGTTCTGATTTTCACAGACATGGAATCCATTCCTTCCTGCGGGAAGTAGAGAGACAGTCCCCTTATTTGTTAGCCTTAAGAAAGTGATCAATCCCGGGAGTTCATATATTAGACTAATTGATCACTAGTTAGATATGTGAACAAATTGATCATCAGGGGGTTAATGGTAAATAAGGATAAGATATTCTGTGTCGGGTTTACGAAGGTATCCCACTCAGAATGGACAGTCTACGGAGGGTTAATCCGTATGTAGTGATTATATCAATGGACGCTTATTCACTCTATGGGTTAGTATAAGTATACATCTATATTCGGTAGAGTTCAGTTTCGGGTTTATGGTGGCGTAATCCCAGAATTAATAATTAATGTACTTATTCGGTTCGATGAATAATTAATTATTGGAGCTACTGGTTATAGGTCCGTGGTCCCCGATGTGGCTTCTGTAATTCGGACTAATAATCTTGTTTTGGGCCTCAGTGAAAATTAATTGGCTGGGCTAATTAATTGATATGCATGGATATTATTTAGTTGGGCTAAATAATATAATACACATGAAAGACATTTTATGTGGGCTTAGTAAACCCTACAAGTGGCGCCAATATCATAATTAATTAGAGAGAAATTAGTTTTCTTGGATAATTATTTGACATGTGATTTATCATTTATTTGTTAAATGATAATTCATGGAATATTAGATAATAATATGATTTATCCTAATTTGTTTGGGATAATCATTTTATTTATCTTTTATTTGGAATAAAGGATTAATGTAATAATTATCTCTTAATTATTTAATCCTTGGAGGATAAGGATTACTCTCCTATACAAAGAGAGTTCTCCCAAGCCTTAGGTTTTGAAAAAATTTCGACCACACACTTGTAAAAGAGAGAAAAAAAATTGTTTTCTTGTCTTGGGTTTTAGAAGAAGAAAAACTCTAAGTTTTTCTTGGTGTTGCATATCAAGGAGGTTCGTGTATCAACAAGTGTGTCCACCAACCGCCGTTTGGAGAACACATCGGAAGATCTTGGCCGATCTTCCTACTATTGGTAACATGATCTTAACCCCCTTGTAGTAGTTTAAGTCCTTTAATTATGTATTGTGATATACAAGTCGTGATCCATCCGCTGTGCGTAGATCTAACTCGTTTAGATTTAAGAACCTGCATCCTTCATGTGGTATCAGAGACAGGTTTTGATATCCGTTCGTTGCTGCAAAGAAGCTGCTGTAACAGAAAAATGCAGGATGCACAGAAACCCTACCTGTGACTTCCTCGAATTTTTGGGAGAGTTTAGACCGTTGAAATGCAAATCCAACCTGTCAGATCGAAAAATATGGAGTTTTTGACGTGGGATAAAAATTTCAGGTCGATCGGGATTCATCTCGAATCCTAATAGGCCTCGGGAAGTCATTGATGCGCTGCCATAAAAGTCAGATTCAGCAGCAAGTTGGGCGGCTCACTGGAGATAATTGACAAGTCAAAGCTCCGATCTAAACGTCCATATTGAAGCCCGAGGAATGAAGAACAGATCTGGAGATTTTCGTTGCTATCCCAGTTCGTTTGGTTTGCCGATCATCGAAGTTTTGAACAGCTACAGATTAGGGTTTCTTATTTTATTTTATTTTAATAGATTAGATACGGAGGTGCCAACGGTCCATCTCGATGTTTATTTTCCACACTAGTATACATGTTTAGATTGTATGTGTAGAACCGGAAAATTGCCATGACATGCATCATATCATGAATTCCACTCCATATGCATACATGTAGAAATTAATTCGAGGAATTAGTTAGGCATGTATAAAACACGCAATTAGTTTTAATTAATTGTTTGATATTAATTAGAAACTAATTAGGGTAAAAACCAAGGAACACGGGTTTTTTTCAATCAAGGTTGGGTGATGGATTCTCGGTGAATCCCACTCTGCGAAAGCATAAGGAGTAAAATCGCGAAACCTCGTGGTTAAGGTGTTGGATTCTCGGTGAATTCCACCTTATCTAGACGAGATTACGTTTTTTGTTCCGTAGTGTCTATGTGAAAGTTTGGTGTTTAAGGATTGGATAATCACGGGCATACATGGTTCGAAAGTGGTTTAACCACGGTTGGGTGGTCAACAGTAGCTACGGTTCGATCGACTTCACCCTCCACGTGTGGTGTTTGCACGGGGGTCTGGCAAGGCTGAGCCATCCGAAGAGCCACTACGGCTCAACGGAGCACCCCTGGTCTTGACCCGTCCGATGGCCACATATGTTCCAACGAATAGGTCGGGTGGGCTACCCCACGTAACCGGCAACATTCGGGCCTATGATTTATTGTTACTTAATGTAACATCAAGTCCAAAAACATGATCAGTAAACCCACCACTTTTTCAAAATATTGAGTGGGTGCGGGAGAGGCGACAGCCGACCCCACGGGACACAAGCAACGTGAGAGAATGGTGACGCCTCATGCCGGCTTTGATTTCGGCCCCCTAAGGAAGGCCTTCACCGCTATCAAAATTCAAGGCTTGTCTCCGAAAGGATAGGATTTTGGGTACTCGTCGGGTCACTGACCGACCCTAAGGCGGCATACTCGGGGTCTACCTAAAAATATGAAATAGTAGGTCACACTCATAATGGGTATTTTGGTAATACCTTGGCTGAAAGAAGGGAAAGGTGATTGAGGATCACAAATGAGATGTTTGATTCTCAATTTGATCTTCAATATTAATCGAAACCTCTTTGACCTACCCTAAGACAGCACTGAGGTGAGAGATTAAGTCCTTGGAACAGTAGGATAGACTATAAGTACTTAGTTTATTGTTCCTAAAATTTATTAGCAGTTTATGAACTTGAATTTAATTTCTGTCATTTTACTTTACATCATCATGTCGTCTCAGATTTCTTTACTATTAAATGATAAGTTGACCGGAAACAATTTTTCAAAGTGGAAAGTAACCTCAACGTTGTTCTCGTCTTTGAAAATGTTGAACACACCTTGACTTTGGATATTCCAGAACTTACCACTCAGTCTTCCAAAGCCGAAAAAGAAAATGGGCAGAAGTGGACTGAAGCAGACAATAAGGCGCGGGGCATCATGTTAGCCTCAATGTCGGAGATCATAAGGACCAAATGTGAGAACTTGGGCACTGCAAAAGAAATAATGCAGCACCTTGTTTCCATGTTCGGCTCACCTTCTGATCAGGCCCGACATGAGGCTGTCAGGATGGCTGTTAACGCGAAGATGTGGAAGGGTCATTCGGTAACGGGTCATGTAATGAACATGATCAATTACTTCGCTGATGCAGAGACTCACGGTTCCAAGTTTGATGAAGTGACTCAGGTGAGCATGATTCTCGAATCACTGTCACCTGATTTCCTCCAGTTCAAGACCAACTACGTCATGAACAAGCTTAAGTTTGACTTGACGCGGTTGATAAATGAGCTGTAGATATTCGAGGGTTTCCAGTCTAACAGCCGGGCCCGAGAAGGGGAAAAGAAAGCTGAAGCCAATTTGGCTGAGGCTAAGTCATCGAACAAAGGGACAAAGGGAAAGCCGAAAGCCAAGCCTGTGAAAGAACAGAAATCAAAGCCCATGAAGAAGAAAGGGAAAAAGGCTACACCTTCCAAACCTAAGGGTAAGTGCTTTCACTGTGGAGAAGTAGGGCATTGGCGCAAGCTTTGCCCGAAATATCTAAATGAGGTGAAGGAAGGAAAGGGCCAGGCAAACAAGGGGAAGGATAAGACAGGTAATTTACTTGTCTTGGAATCCTACAGTGTAGCTAAAGATGTATCGACTTGGATACTGGATTCTGGTGCTACTAACCACGTTTGTTCTTCTTTGCATATCCTTAGTTCGTATGAGGAGCTGGAGGATAGGGCGCACCAGATGAGAGTTGGCAATGGTGTAGTCATTTCAGCTAAAGCAGTGGGAGTAGTTAGTTTAGTCTTTGGGAATAAAGTCCTTAAATTGGACAATGTCTATTATGTTCCTCATTTTCGAAGAAATTTAATTTCTATGTCTGTTTTGCAAGAACAATTATATTAATTATCTATTGAGTGTAGTAAGATTGTTATTTCCAGAAATGGACGTGACTTGTGTTCTACATGTTTAGAAAACGGACTGTATATTATTAAACCAACCGATCCACTGCTTAACACTGAAATGTTTAGAGTAGCACATCAAAGTTCTGCTAAAAGGCAGAAGGTTTCTCAAAATGATAAAACATACCTTTGGCACCTTAGACTAGGTCATATTTCCTTGGAAAGAATCAAAAGACTGGCCAAAGATGGTCCCTTAAGTGAGTTATATGTTGACTCACTGCCAGTCTGCGAGTCTTGCCTAGAGGGAAAGATGACCAAGTGACCCTTCTCGTCAAAGGGTAATAGGGCTAAAGAACCTTTAGAATTGGTATATTCAGATCTGTGTGGTTTGATGAATGTGCAGGCTAGAGGCGGATTCGAGTACTTTGTAACTTTCATCAACGACTACTCGAGATTCGGATATGTTTATCTACTGCATAGGAAATCCGAAACTTTTCAAAAGTTTAAGGAATTCCAGGAAGAAGCCGAAAGGCAGTTGGACAAGACTCTGAAATGCCTTCGCTCTGATCGCAGAGGTGAGTACATGGATACTGATTTCACTGACTACCTTATGGAACATGGGATTTGCTGAGCGGAGAAACATGACTTTAATAGACATGGTCAGATCTATGATGAGCTACGCGTCACTGCCGGTGTCCTTTTGGGGACATGCCCTTCAAACAGCGGTCTGTATTTTAAATATGGTGCCGTCAAAGTCTATCGAGAAAATGCCTATCGAGTTATGGAGTGAGAGTAAACCTAGTTTGCGTCACTACCATATATGGGGGTGTCCGACACATGTGCTGGTTGACAAGACTAGCAAATTGCAAGCACGTATGAAAGTATGTCTGTTTGTAGGGTATGCACAAGGAACAAGAGGAGGTCTGTTCTATGATCCAGAAGATCAGAGGGTGATAGTTTCAACTCACGCCACTTTTCTCGAGGATCAATACATGAAGGACTTCAAGCCTCGGAGTAAAGTTGTACTCGAGGAGTTACTTTCTGACGAAGTCAGACCACTAGTGACACCTAGTGTCACAAACAACAACACCACTGATACACCTGTCGACCCTGACAGTCCTAGATCACTCATACGTACCACCAGAGTGGTTCAGCCACCAGTGCGGTACGGTATACAACCAGAGGCAAATATCGCCATCTCTGATGGAGTGGAGGATGATCCAGTGTCCTATCGCAGGGCTATGAATGATTCTGATAAGGACATGTGGGTTGAGGCGATGAATCAGGAGATGGAGTCTATGTACTCTAACTCAGTCTGGAAACTTGTTGATTGCCCTGAGGGTGTACAACCCATAGGCAGTAAATGGATCTATAAGAGAAAGCGAGGAGTGGATGGAAAGGTTGAAACCTTTAAAGCTCGGCTAGTGGCAAAAGGCTACACAAAGAGAGAGGGAATCGATTACGAAGAAACCTTCTCCCCGGTGGCAATGCTGAAATCCATTCGGATCCTACTTTCGATTGCTGCATGTCTAGATTATGAGATCTGGCAGATGGATGTTAAGACAGCTTTCCTAAACGGCTATCTTGACGAGGAAATATATATGCAGCAACCAGAAGGATTTGTCGAGAAAGGCCAAGAGCACAAAGTGTGCAAGTTGCTAAGATTCATTTATGGGTTAAAGCAAGCATCTCGGTCATGGAATCATAGATTTGATGAAACAGTCAAGTCGTATGGTTTCGAACAAAACTTTGATGAGCCTTGTGTATACAAGAAGGTCATCAAAGATCATGTAGCGTTCTTAGTGTTGTATGTTGACGACATTCTGCTTATTGGACCCAATAAGGGGATGTTGTCAGATGTGAAGAATTGGTTATCCACGCAATTCCAAATGAAAGATTTAGGAGAGGCGAGTTATATTCTAGGGATCCAAGTTATACGGGATCGCAAGAATAGGATGTTGGCTCAGTCCCAAGCATCTTACATAGATAAGATGTTGTTGCGTTACAACATGACGAATGCAAAGAAGGGTTTCCTACCAACCCGTCACGGCATCAACTCTCTAAGAAGCAGTCTCCATAGACTCCTGAGGAAATTGAGAGTATGGGACGAATACCATATGCTTCGGCTGTTGGTAGTCTGATGTATGCTATGTTGTGTACTAGACCAGACATCTGTTATGGCGTGGGCTTGGTCAGCCGATTTCAGTCCAATCCGGCATGGACCATTGGACGGCAAAGAAAGAATCTCCTCAAGTATCTTAAGAGAACGAGGAATTATATGCTTGTATATTCGGTGCAAACCTGGATATAGCAGTAGTACATCGATTCGACTTTCGATCGATATAAGGATGATCGTAAATCGACATCAGGCTCGGTGTTTACTCTAGGAGACGGAGCAATTGTCTAGAGAAACATCAAGCAATCCAGTACGGCCGACTCAACTATGGAAGCCGAATACATAGCGGCCTCTGAGGCAGCTAAAGAAGCGGTATGGCTCAAAAAGTTCCTGGGAGATTTAGGAGTAATCCCAAATCCGTAAGATCCGATAAGTCTCTCTTCGACAACAACGGGCCGTGTCGAATTCCGTAGAACCCCGAAGTCACCAGAAGTCAAAGCATATAGAGAGAAAATACCATTTGATTAGAGAGATTTCTCAAAGAGGTGACATTTCCGTCACGAAAATCCCCTCAGCCGACAACCTTGCTAATCCATTTACGAAGACGCTTTCCATTGAGGTCTTTACAAGGCACTTGGAAAATATGGGTATTAAGGACATGAGTCATTTGCTTTAGAGCAAGTGGGAGATGTAGTTCTTGTTGTAGTAGTTAGTGGGTGTGCTCTAAAACAATTATTACTTGTCATTCGTGCAAGTGGGAGATTGTTAGATGTAGTGGCCGAAAGACAATTTTGTAATTGTTTTAAATTAATAAATGACAGATTTTATTATTCATCTTATTTGCTTCGTGCTTATATAGGATACACTGCTGTAAACCCTAAGTATATCTGTATGTAACCACTTAACTCAGTGTATGGATTACACGTGAGGATTGAGTTAGTAGTGATATACTTAAACAGTTAGTCCGTGGTGAACATAATCAGAGTTTAGGGTCTCTTGATTAAAACACCAATAATGTGCCCAGAACACCTTAGGGTGTGATAGTCTTATCCGGACTGTCGGTAGAGGGTACCTATGTGAGGCATTTATATATGATGGCATTCATATAGGACTGGACCGATTTAATCTGAATTTCTCGATATAATTCCGTAAACGAGGAATCTTATTAAATCATTAGATGATCATTTATGGATCAACCTTAATCCTGATGTGATCACATGGTGCTGCTTGTCCCGGGGTAGTGTTTGATGTGTTAGTTACGGTTAACTTAAATATGTGTTCCAAGCCACTTCTCATTGGCACTATCTCCAGATGAGTGAGTAGTTCTGATTTTCACAGACATGGAATCCATTCTTTCCTGCGGGAAGTAGAGAGACAGTCCCCTTATTTCTTAGCCTTAAGAAAGTGATCGATCCCGGGAGTTCATATTAGACAAATTGATCACTAGTCAGATATGTGAACTAATTGATCATCAGGGGGTTAATGGTAAATAAGGATAAGATATTATGTGTCGGGTTTACGGAGATATCCCACTCAGAACGGACAGCCTATGGAGGGTTAATCCGTATGTAGTGATTATATCAATGGACGCTTATTCACTCGATGGGTTGAGTATAAGTATACATCTATATTCGGTAGAGTTCAGTTTCGGGTTTATGGTGGCGTAATCCCGGAATTAATAATTAATGTACTTATTCAGTTCGATGAATAATTAATTATTGGAGCTACTGGTTATAGGTCCATGGTCCCCGATGTGGCTTCTGTAATTCGGACTAATAATCTTGTTATTTGGGCCTCAGTGAAAATTAATTGGCTGGGCTAATTAATTGATATGCATGGATATTATTTAGTTGGGCTAAATAATATAATACTCATGAAAGACATTTTATGTGGGCTTAGTAAACCCTACAAGTGGCGCCAATATCATAATTAGTTAGAGAGAAATTAATTTTCTTGGATAATTATTTGACATGTGATTTATCATTTATTTGTTAAATGATAATTCACGGAATATTAGATAATAATATGATTTATCCTAATTTGTTTGGGATAATCATTTTATTTATCTTTTATTTGGAATAAAGGATTAATGTAATAATTATCTCTTAATTATTTAATCCTTGGAGGACAAGGATTACTCTCCTATATAAAGAGAGTTCTCCTAAGCCTTAGGTATTGAAAAAATTTCGACCACACACTTGTAAAAGAGAGAAAAAAAAAATTGTTTTCTTGTCTTGGGTTTTAGAAGAAGAAAAACTCTAAGTTTTTCTTGGTGTTGCATATCAAGAAGGTTTGTGTATCAAGTAGGGTGTCCACCAACCTCCGTTTGGAGAACACATCGGAAGATCTTGGCCTCTCTTCCTACTATTGGTAACATGATCTTACCCCCTTGTAGTAGTTTAAGTCCTTTAATTATGTATTGTGATATACAAGTCGTGATCCATCCGCTGCGCGTAGATCTAACTCGTTTAGATCTAAGAACCTGCATCGTTCACAAGACTCCAAGCCGAGATTGTTGAGATGGAATCTACTGTTACACGAGTTTGATGTCGAGATAAATGATATGAAAGGATCTGAGAACCAGGTGGCTGATCACCCGTGAAGATTAACTTTCCTAGAAGAGGAGAAACCGACTGAGATCAAGGAGAGATTTCTTAATGAACAACTTTTTGCCATCTCAGTAGTAGCTCCAATTGTATCTTAGCCCTGAAAAAATACATCAAGAGTGGGCAAGGTATACCCTAGGTTTTCTAACATTGTAAATTATCTAGCAGGAAGGTACCTACCACCGGAATTCACAAGTGCTGATATGAAAAAGTTTTTTACGGATCTGAAGCACTATTATTGGGACGATCCCTAACTATAAGATGTGTCCTGATACCATTCTTAGGATATGCGTCCATGATGATGAGATTCTAAGTATTTTGAGCCAATGTCATTCTAGAGAAGTTGGAGGTCACAATAGGCCGGACATGAGCAAAGGTACTATAGTGTGGATTCTATTGGCCGACAATTTATAAATCTGCTTACGAGTTTACAAGAGCCTGTCATTACTGGAAAATGACGGGTAACATTTCTAAGTGGAATGAGATGCCACTGTATCTTAGAAGTGGAGTGATTTGATGTACGTGGAATTGATTTTGTTGGGCATTTCACATCGTCAAAATCAAATCGTTACATCCGGTGATGATCGATTTTTCATAAAATCGTTCTGTGGCAGAGATTTTGGATGATGAGGCCATTCTTGGAATTTGAGAGAAGGCATTGATTTGCAGTAATAGAAAATAGGGTTTATAATTTTGCAAGGATGCATAAAGAATTCTGAAAAACCTCTAAGAGTTGCTTATATAGAATGATTTGGGTGGTGTGAACGTGGTTGAATATGGAAGGATTTTGTGACAGAATGGCATGATTTTATGTATATAAATCCCGATATTCGAGTGAAGTGGGGGAGTGGATTGTGGTAAGTAATGATAGATCCCGGGAATCGAGGCGTTTGTAATTTTAAAAATAATATGGTTACCTCCACGATTGTAAATTGATCTCCACGTGTGTAATCTTCCACAGTATAATCCTCCATAACTTCATTATTCTCCACGTGCATAACAATTGATTTAGTTCACACTTTAATTTTCTAGTGACTTCAATCTTCATTTCAGTGAAGGTCCTTGGTCGGTCACTTCACCGGTGGAGTGCCTTTTTCCCTGAGCCGCTGTACTTGACTATTCTTAACAATCAATGAAGTTAACTTTGTTGAGTTCCAGTGCTTCACCTGCTACATCTCCAGTGAAGGCAAAGGTTTGATCAGCTGGTGAAGTCACTTAGCTGATTACTGCAGTTAGCCGCTCTTTAGTACTTAGCCAATTTCAATCATTCCCAACTCAGTTCTCAACATGCTAAATCTTTCATGACTAAGTGGTTTAGTGAAGATGTCAACTAGTTGATCTTCAGTGGGTATGTATCTTAGAATAACATCTCCTTTTTCAACATGATCTCTGATAAAATGATGTCTTACAACAATATGCTTTGTTCTTGAGTATAACACTGGATTTTAAGTAATCGATATTGCACTTGTGTTGTCACACTTGAATGGAATTGTCTTCTCCTCCATTGCATCATCTCTTTGCTGTTGTCTAATCCACAGTACTTGTACACAACAACTGCCTGCTGCTATATATTCTGCCTCAACTGTTGATGTAGATATGGAGTTTTGCTTTTAGCTAAACCATTTGAATAGTCTGTGCCTAGCATTTGCCATGTTCCAGAGGTGCTTTTTTCTGCTATTTTGCATCAAGCATAGTCAGTGTCTAAGTATGATATCAGCTTGAATCCTCCATGTTTTTGGATACCAAATTCCAACATTGATGGTGTTCTTCAGGTATTTGATTATTCTTTTAGCTGCTAGAAGATGTGATTCTTTTGGTTGGGCTGGAAATCTTGCACATACTCCTACTGCAAATGCTATATCAGGTCTGCTTGCAGTTAGGTATAGTAGGGATCCAATGATTCTTCTATACATTTTCTGATCAACATCTTTTACTGCTTCATCTTTTCCAAGACTGACTTTTGCACACATTGGAGTATCTGTTGTGCCTCTTGTGTCCATACCATACTTGTGTATTAAGTCTTTTGTGTACATGGCTTGACTAATGAAAATACCATCCTTCATTTGCTTCATGATAGGAACCAACTTTACAGTACATTTCTGTACATTTTAGCCCACGATTATCACATTTCTGGCATGTTTCGGGTGAGTTTAGACCATATTTTGAGTATTAAATGAGGTTTTATTGCACGGCGAGTGACTGTCGGTTTTCCATAAACTCGACCTTATTTTAGCATTTTATACTCGTTTTTCCCGAGCACCCGTAGTTTGCGGGGTTATGCGTTTGCTTGTTGTTTTCATATGGATGCAGGACTAGGGTGTCTCGAGGGCCCGAAAGGCGAGAATTATGGAGTTTAGAAGTGCCCGAGGCGAAACACGGAGGTTGAAGGTGAAAAAAAGTGAAGATTTTGGGTCACATGGGTCCGGACGCCCGTCTGGACACCTTGGACGTGCGTTCAGTGGCTGTCCGGACGGACAAAAACCTCTCATCCGGACGGCTAACTCTCTGGAAATTGGGAAAACTTTGATGAAGAATTCATCCGACGGATGAGATCCAAAGATCCGGACGGACAAGAGCATTTCATCCGGACGGACATCTATGCATCCGTCCGGACACCTGGAAAATCAAGAACAGTCCGGCCGAACATGGCGGATATCCGTACGGACATAAGACTGTCTATATAAAGCTGCCTCATTTCTCACAGCCGCAAGCAGAATATAAGGGGAGATAATATTAGATAGGTTAGGCGATTTGGGGCGATTTTCTTCATTTCTTAGAGTTAGAATTAGTGTTATATATCATTAGAATCCTCTTTCGATCTTCTCTTTGAATCTCTAACTTTTAGATTCGATCTGTAACATTTCAAGTGACAAGATTTGTTCTTTTGGAGCTCGAATTTGGTAGTTCTTAAAGTAATCGAAATGGGTATGTTTTCTTGTTGTTTTACCATTGTTGTGATGTTTTTCTTCCGTTTGTATTGTTTAGATTCGATTATGAGTAGCTAGATTTGTCGTATGGTCGAACCACGTGAATGCGGGTGAAACACCATTAGAGAGATGAACCGGGAGGTAGTGTAGCGCGTAATTTAACGTTCTAATCGATAATCCACATCACGAAACTTGTTTTGATTGTTTTAATAGATTTGAATGAGATTGACAACCTTGTTCATTGTTTCACACACGTAGCTTATAAATGTATGTTGCGGCGACGTGTGGGAATGGGGTTTCGGGACCGTAGAAGTTTTGGGCTTGAAAGGTAGTCTGACACCTACCCGTGTACTAGATTGACGCCCTAGTCATCAAGTCCAGTTCCAATACAGGGTTGTCCTATGAGTTATCGTTAGACGGCAAGGTAGAGTAAGGCAAACTCCCGGGGCAATCTTTCTGAGGGTAAAGTAATCCGCTGAAACGTAGTTCGGCCATACCTCTTTTAATTGTTTAGAATTCCGAGTAGTGTAATAATTCTTTTACGCAATAGTATAAATAATGTCACGAAAATTTAAATTAAACTATTGTTGAAATTAATTTTAATATAAAAACTGGAGATTAAGATTGTATCAAATAATTAAAAGAATTGAAACGACCTTAATCAACCACACAACAATCACACAACCATTTTATGATCAGAATACGATTTTATTGGTATGATCAATCTCAAAATCGATTAAATTCCTTTAACTCAATTTCTAGGATTTTGTTTTCTTCTCCAAGCAAAAAAATTTAACATACATCACAAGATCATCAATTTGTTCCCAAATTACATAACCCAATTAACAACAAATGATTCCTCAAGATATTATTAATTGTATCGATCGAAAAGGTTCTATTGTTGAATTATATTTCAATACAAATTCAAATCAACATGTGGTTTCATTGACATTCCTATCTAACAAAACACTTAACAATCAATCCAAATACCAATCGATAAATAAAATACAATATTCGAATTCATAAATAAAGATAACCTAACAATTCGTGGTTGTGGTGATGTTGATGTGATATCCTCCAGTTATTCTACCGCTATACGCTTAGCCTTGCATCCTTGTGATGATCCAAGACACGGTTGAAGGAAAGAAACTCATAATTTTTTTAGGGTTTTGGTGCGGCTGCTTTTTGGGTGGAATATGCGGCTGCTCTCATGTGTGTATTAGGGTTGAAATAGGCGCTGTATTTATAGAACTCTGAGGCGGCTGTGCTTAAAATTGGTGGTGGACGCCCGTTTGATGACTCAGACGCCCGTCCAGAGTGCAAAACATATTTGAGTCGGGCTGAGCTGGGGTTGGACGCACGTCCTATACACAATTAGACGCTCGTTCGCTAAAAATCATCAAAATCTGAATCCAGTTGCACCTCCTGGACGCCAGTCTAGTGATTCAAACGTTCATCCAGCTTGCATGGGCAACAAACGCACGTCCAACATTGCAAACGTCCGTCCGAGCTCCCGGGATTGATTTAATTGATTTCTTCCCTTTATCTCTTTATTCTTTATTCTTAAACACTTCAAATCATCTTTTTCGAAAATTTAACCATTTCTTCAATTTCAAACCAACATTCATTTTTAATAAGTAATTTTTATAACTATAAAATTTAATTAATTTTCTAAAAACACGGGATTATTGTTATGAAATATTGCAATATAAATCATAAAATTCACCGAGAACAACTCCCCCACACTTAGCTTTTTGTTCGTCCCGAACAAAACAATCAAAACTGGCTCACTGTACATGTAATCCACATAGGCTCTCGACTCACGTAACAAAAGATATGACAATGATAGCAATTAATACCACCATAGAGATAGATTCTGTGTGTGTGTGAAAAGCCCTTTTCAATCTCCACCATTCTTTCGCACAAAAAATCCTTTCAAACAATCCTAATGACTTTCCTAGGTATAGGCAGTAATCGTTCCACACAAAGTCTTCCCGTGTACTTATTAGGATAATCCCTAATGCATATCATTCAGTTTATACTGGGGATAGTCAAGAGATAACTAAGTTTTCAACCATGCTTACTAACTTTCCACATTGCCATTTGCTAATTTTTCTTTAAAGTTCACTTAATTACACATGTATAGCATATGCCCTCATTCCCAGCAATAGGATGTTTCGTGATAACACCCTAGCCGGACTACTATCATCAGCGATGGGAGCTATTGAACCTCATAGTGGTATAGGACATTTCGTGATAATGCCCTACCGCACTCAAATCATTGGCAGCTACATCCCACATACACATATTTTATTCATATTATTCATCTTAGAATGGTGTACAAACCTTAAGATATATCCCTCCTATCACATTCAAACCTTCAGATATTCACAGTACACGGTTAGAAATTAGGTGTAATGTTTACCGTTACTGTTGGTCCCTTGGAATGGCTGACACAAGTTTAGAGGGGGGGTGAATAAACTTGTCACAAAAAACTGAGTTTAAAACAAATTATGGTTCAGATAAAAACTTGTGCGGAGTTGAGCTGACTAAGCTGAGATTAAATCAAACTGAGTTAGTGGCCGAGTCAATCGGCGTGGATATAATTTTAGCCTTTAAAGTGATCTTGTTATTCTGTTATGAAAACTGAGTGTTGTGAATTCTGGTGAATGTCAGTTGTGACTGTGAGATGTATAGCAATCAAATATCACAATGTTGTAAGTAAATGCTGTATAAATAAGTAAATGCGTAAAGTAAATGAGTCGGATGTTATAGAGGTTCCAGGTGGTGTAATCCTGTACATCCTCTCTTCCCCTGTGGTGCGGAGGAAAATTCCACTAGAACTTCTTGAGATAAACTGTTACAAAAAGTCATAAACAATAGTCCTTGGCTAATCCTTAGCTTCACTATCTAAACAATTGTAGAACAGGTAGAATTGCTGCTCTCCAAAAGCTTGAACCACTGGTCCTTAGAGGGTAAGATTGCCTCTTCACCACTACCACCACAAACACAGCTCTACCCGATCGCTGTCTGCACTGTCCTTGACAAAACCTTCTGGTTTGCTTCGCCTAAAAACCTTTGAAATAGAATCAAAGTTGGGCTGAGAATCAATAGATTGATTCTTGTTTGTGGTTCTTCAAAGTGTTGAATCCTTGATAAATTCTTTGTAGCTTTGAACACTTGAAGAAATACTAAATGTGATCTTGTTGTAGTTCAGTGATGATAACAATTTAAATAGAGTGCACAAATTGCTTGTTAAATCTTGTATATGCTCTTGTTCTCTATATTTTTGTTGTAGGTGCAAAGTCTTCTATTTATATTGTGAACTCCAACGTTCATCTGGCTTTTATTTGAATTGTATATCTTGCAACGGTTATATTTTCTGACCGCTCTCTTTGTGTCGTTGACTCATCCAATGAAATTTCTTTCTTTACAATGTTCGATTGTACTTTCGGTTTGTTGGATGGTGACCTATAAAACGAGTTTCCTTGTCGATTTTTCACTTGTCGATTTCTAATCGACTTGGAGCATTAATCGAGATTTTATTCTTCTTCAAATATCAATTACTCCATTTCATCGATTACAATTGACTTAATCAGTACACCATGATACATTTATCATCTAAGAATTCATTGACCTTATGATTCTTAGGTCTTCATACAAGATCTATAAAGTCGATTCGAGTTACCACAATCTTGCACAAGTCCAACTTTACTGCCTCGACTTTTAATCTTCATAATCGAGTTTGATCCTCGCTTCTTCATTCTTCAATAATCGAGTCTGTGTCCTCGGTTCTTCCATCTTCTAGATAAGCCAACTGAGTCTCAGAACTCTCGTGAACTTACCTTCTTCATGGGTGTATCTGAGTCGATTTGTTTGTCTTGATGAATTCCAGCTTTCTAATTGATTCCCGCCGCTTTTTACGACACACTAATAATTACAGTGTTGTCTGATGTAACCTATACAAAAATCAGACTCTAATAAAACTTATACATTCAGTTCTAGACATCTTTTAGCTTTTCACTATAACAGCTGGCTTCAACACTTCATCAAATGGGGTTAATACAACATTATAATAAGTAAGATGAATTATCATCAAAACATACCCAACAATTTCCCCCTTTTTGATGATGCCAAAACTCTCCCTAAAAGAAAAGCTTAAAGATCAATACAATAATAAAAACTGTAAAACTGGAAACTGGTTTTCAATAGGATGAGCAAAAACTGGATACAAGCATTTTGTTCAAATGTCTATGATTAAAGACTGAGCTTCTTCTTAGCTTTTAGCATAACTAGATCATATCTTTTTGTCTTGTCATACAGACGAAAATCTTCTTCAAGTTTGGAGACTTCCTTTGAAAAGGTCTTGTTGTAGTCAACTTGACTACTTTCTTTCCATCTTCTCCATTGAATTATCTTGGATAAGCTTGAGTCTTCCAGATAGTATTTTTCAAATTCTGTTATGTCGGCTTTCATTTGTTCAACTTTATCTTTGATCTTTAGTTTGTCTTCAATCATTCGATTCTTCTTATGTTGTGCAATCTTTTGCTTTGAGTGAATATTAGACAAAAAGTAGTTCAAGGATTCTTCGAATGTTTTATCCTTGTACTTGGCTTTGATAGTATTGTAGTCTTTGACAAACTGCGTCCACAGATCCTTTGTAAGAGTAACTCTTCTATCTCCAAGTTGATTGTATTTTGCAATGAGTTGATCTTCAGTTAACTCTTTCTTAAAAAACTTAGGATCTGATCTGTATCTTTGTAGTTCTTCTTCAAGTTTCTTCATTTCTTTGAGTAATTTCAGCTTTTCTTCTTCACTTTCCCCCTTTTTGGCATCATATAAGCGATCTACTAGGGCATGGGTTGCCTTTTGATCTTCCTCAAAATTTGTCATTTGAGAGTCAAGTACTTCCTTGAGTTGAGTTTCTAATCCGTAGATATGCTAATTAATATGCCAATGAGCTAGAGCATGAGTTTCTCTATCTACAGCGGTGGAATCTTCAAGGTGTTGTTTGAGTAAAACAATTTCCGAGGCAGAACTTGAACTTGCTTTGTGAATCATCTCTAGTCTTGCATGAACCGAAACATCAGTTCTAGTACTATAATCAAGATATTCAGAGATGTTTGATAAGAGACCATTCTGTGTATCTCTTAGACTGAGTACTATTTTCAAGTTGTCATGAACTTTGGCCAATTCTTCCTTAGATAGAAAATCAGAGGGATCATATGTAGCTTCCACTTGATCCTTGTCCTGAGTATCTATAACCATCAGTTGTCTGATTTCGTCACCTGCTTGCTGATTGACATTTGTCTGTTTTTCAACAGACAATGCTTGTTGCTATGGTGCAGTTTGCGTTACTGGATGTTGTGATTGAGTGATTGCTTGCAAAACTGTAGTATCATCAGCTTCTTTTCTTGGCCTATCATGATCGTCATCATCCTTTTTCTGTGAACTGTCTTTAGACGATGTGCCTGATTCTCTTCTTTTTGTTAATTCAGTAAATCTTTTGAAACAATTGTCCAGAAATTCCTTAATAGGTAACAGAGAGTAAAGATCTCTTACTTCCAATTTCTCCAAGAGTGATTTTTCTTCAATCTGTAAATTTGCATCACGAGAGTCTTCTGGTTGAAGTTTCATTTTCATCGACTTTATGATTTTGTCGACCAAGATCAAAAGCCAATTGTTGATCCGATCGCTTTTGTGTTTGAGAAGTGAGGTTAGCAATGACATCCTCTTCGGTATCTTCAGTTGTCAATTGTTGTTCCCCCTCAGTAGGTGCTATCTCACTTGAGATTTCAGGGTACAAGCATCTTACAACTGATCTTTCTTCTGTGGATACTGATTTTCGCTTGGTCCCTCTGTATTCAGTTTGCTGCTGAGACACAGTTGACCGTTTTCCTTCCTCTTGGAAAGTTGCTTCTGTGATTTCCTTTGATGTCACTGTTTCCCTTGCTTCCTTTCCTTCCTTGATTCTTTCCAAATAAAACTGAATGATTCCACTAAGAGTTTTCTTTAGTCGAAATCTGCCATCAGTTACTTGTCCTTCAGCTTGAGCTTTTTCCATACTTTCTAATTCAGCAATATGTTGCTTTTTGAATTGATTGAAAACATAACCTGCCCAATTGAATTCAATGTTCTCCCAGATTATGTTCATTAGTAAAATATTTTCTTCCGAAAGTATACTAATCCCTTTGGATTTTCCATTGACGTGTTTGCTGAGCCATCTACTGAGGTGTCCAAATTCTGGCTTGATTTTGTCGACATGAACTCCAGGTACGATTGGTTCTGTAGACGAAGTCATCATTCTGAGAAAGGCTTCTTTATCCAATGGTAGGGTTCCTAATTCTGTTGAAGTTGCTGCTGTATTTGCGAACCCAAAGAGTGATCTCATGACTCTTTCATTGAGTACAATTCGATCTCCACGAACTGTAGTAGTTAAGGAGTCCCTGACCAATCGCATATTTTGCCAAAACTGCAAAATTCCTTCCACATCTCGTCTTGCTTTGAAGTGAACTTCGAGAAGGTTGTTCAACCCTGGTTGCTTTTCGATTTTATCTCGTATACAACTGGCTAACATAGTGTTTTGACACATAGCTTCATACATGTCGAGTGTTAGTTCATCCAGCTCTGTGACTAAACGACTATCTTTCGAATCAATTGCGGTGTCCATGTTTGAGTGTGAACACAGAGAAATTTGATTTGGAAGGGTAGGTTTGAAAAATTGTGAAAAGAAATTGAATAAATAGGTGGGATATTCTGGCGGTTGAATGGTACAACTTTTCAAATTCCATGATGGTTTTGATAACCGATACATGTACTGCTTTCTGACAATCGTGGGGTGTACACACGAAGTTCTGACAAAAAGAACTGTGGCAATTTAATGCGATATAACCCTTGTTGATTCTATCTTATCAACTTTTGACCAAATATGAAAACTGATGCTGAGGTCAGTTTCAAATATAATTCAGTTCTTGTCAAAATTTTCAGTTTTGCCAAAATCTTCCAATTTGTCAGTTTGAGATTGTTGATGTCAATGACTAGTCTGTTAAGTGAGCGCACCCAGTATAACAAAGATTAATCCCCTTGACGAATCTCTGGCTTAACTAACTTTGATTATTCCCAACTCAGTTCTTAGTTTTGCAAATCTCTCTTTGTCTAGTGGCTTAGTGAAGATGTCTGCCAACTGATCTTCAGTAGGTACATAAAGAACTGTTATATCCTTCTTCTCTGCATGATCTCTTATGAAGTGGTGACGTACATCAATGTGCTTTGTTCTTGAATGTAAAAGCGATTATCGATGAATTGCAATTGCACTTGTGTTATCACACATTATGGGAATTGTTCCTTCTTCTATCCCATAGTCTCTTAATTGCTGTCTGATCCATAAAACTTGAGCACAACAACTTCCAGCTGCCATATATTCAGCTTCTGCTGTTGAAGTTGAAATTGAGTTTTGCTTCTTGCTAAACCATGGCACAAGTCTATTTCCTAATAACTGACATGTGCATGATGTGCTTTTTCTGTCCACTTTGCATCCAGCATAATCTGAATCTGAGTAAGAAATCAGCTTGAATTCTCCTTCTTTTGAATACCAAATACCAACTCCATCTGTATCTTTTAGTTATTTCAAGGTCCTTTTTACAACTGTGAGATGGCTTTCCTTTGGTCTTGATCAAATCTTGCACAAACACCGACAAAAGAAATATATGTCCGGCCTACTTGTCATGTAAGATAGAGAAAGCTTCCAATCATCCTTCTGTAGAGTGTTTGATCAACATCTTTACCTTCTTTATCTTCATCTAATCTAATGTTAGTCCCCATTGGTGTAGAAATTCCAATAGATTTCTCCATACCAAACTTTTTGATAAGTTCTCTTGTATATTTGGTTTGATGAATGAAGATTCCATCAGCTAGTTGCTTAACTTGCAAACCTAGGAAATAATTTAATTCCCCCATCATACTCATTTGAAATTTGCTTTTCATCAAACTTGCAAATTTCTCACAAAATCGTTCATTTTCCGATCCAAAGATGATATCATCAACATAAATCAACAAGTAGAGTATCTTCTCCATTCTTCATCCTGAACAATGTTTTGTCGATTGTTCCTTTGATAAATCCATTATCTACCAAAAATTGAGACAGGGTTTCGTACCAAGCTCTTGGTGCTTGTTTAAGTCCATAAAGAGCTTTCCTTAGTCTGAAAACTTTATTAGTTTGATCCTTGATTTCAAATCCCGGTGGTTGTTGAACATACACTTCTTCTTCAAGAATTCCATTTAGAAACGCACTTTTGACATCCATCTGATAAACTTTGAATTTCTTATGAGCTGCATAAGCAAGAAAAAGTCTGATTGCTTCTAGTCTTGCGACTGGTGCGTAAGTTTCATCAAAATCTATGCCTTCTGCTTGAGAGTATCCTTTGGCTACTAGTCTCGCTTTATTTCTAATGACATTTCCATCTTCATCAAGTTTATTTCTGAAAACCCATTTGGTTCCAATGATATTTACATGAACTGGTTTATCTACCAGTTCCCATACTTGATTTCTCTCAAATTCATTTAGTTCTTCTTGCATAGCTAATATCCAATCTGGATCTTTTAAGGCTTCTTCAAGTTCTTTAGGTTCTGATTGAGATAAAAAAACATGCTATCATCGCATCTAGTTGATGTCTTGTTCGAACTCCAGCTTGAGTATCACCAATAACTTGTTCTTCAGGATGATCTTTCATCCATTGATGTGTGTGAGTTTGTATTGGCTGATTTGTATTTTGTTCAACAGATTCTTCAAAAATTGGTTCTTGAAATTTGTTCAACCGAATCGATTGAGGTTGTTCAAATTGTTGAGTAGTTGGAAACTGAGGCTGATCTTGATCTGGAACATTCTGAAATTTGTAGTCTTCCAACTTCAACTGAAACAGGTTATGGTATGATTGGTAACTGAGACTGAGGAACTGGTTCTGGTCGGTCTTCGGTTGTTTCACCAGAAAATTTGGTTCATCAAATACCACATGTATTGATTCTTCATGCTTGAGTGTCCTTTTATTCAATACTCAATGCTTTGTTTGACACTTGAATATCCTAGGAAAATTCCTTCATCAGCTTTGGGTTGAAAAACATGAAGCTGATCTTTTCCATTATTGTGTATGAAACATTTGCTTCCAAATGCATGAAAGTATGAAACATTTGGTTTTCTTCCATTCCAAATTTCATAAGGAGTCTTTTCATGTCTCTTGTTCATGAGAGCTCTATTCTGAGTATAGCAAGCCGTGTTTACTGCTTCTGCCCAATATCTTTCAGGTAGTTTAGCTTCACAAATCATAGTCCTTCCAGCTTTCTTTGAGTGTTCTGTTTCTTCTTTCAGCTACACCATTTTGTTGTGGTGTTCCTGTGGCAGCAAGTTGGTGTAAAACACCATTTTCTTCACAATATTCTATAATCACACTGTTGAGGAATTCAGTTCCTTTATCAGATCTTATTTTCACAACTGAAACTCCTTTCTGATTAAAGTCTTTTAAGAAGTTCTGTGAGTTTTGCTTGGTTTCACTTTTCTTGGTTAGAATGATTACCCAAGTATATCTTGAAAAATCATCTACTACCACCAATGTATACTTCTTTCCACCGATACTAATTGGTGTAATAGGTCCAAATAAGTCCATATGTAGAAATTCTAGATGTCCAGTTTGTTGAATCTTTGAGACTTAGTCTTGAAACTTGCCTTTGTTTGTTTTCCTGTTGACACGCATCACATAAGTCATCCTTCTTATATGATATATCCGGTAGTCCAATGACTAGTTTGTTTCTTAACAAGTGTGTTGATGTCATCAAAGTTGAGATGACTCGCTTTCTTGTGCCATAGCCAACGATCTCGATTTGGTATGAACAAGCAAACAAGTTTCAATGACGGTCGTTGTCCAATCTACCACATACATGTTTTCCTTTCTTCTTCCGGCTAGGACAACTTGATAAGTCGATTCACGATGACAACACGTAATTCTTTATCAAAGGTAACTTTGTATCCCATATCACAAAATTGACTTGTCTTTGAGTAGGTTGTAGTGTAGTCCTCTACATAAGATACATTCTTGATTGTAAGTCCATTTCGATTAAGGTGCCAAACCTCCGAGTAACCTGGTTTATCTTTGCTTCCAAAATTAACTTTTGGTCCATTCTTTTCAACGAAATTATCAGTGATAGCTTTGCTCTTTGTCATGTGTCTAGAGCAACCACCACAAAGTACCATATATCCTGCAATGAAAATTAGAAATTTTTAGGTACCCAACTCAGTTTGGGTCCATGAGGGTCAGTTGTCAGTACAACTCTGGGAATATATCCTTTTGGAATTCTTCGGATATTGTTGCACTTGTTTTCATATATGTAAGCCACACTCCCATAGTATCTATGCTTGGACTGTGTCTTATTTATATGATTTCTCAGATCTTCTGACTGTAATTTGTTTCCATGTTGATTTTTGTTATTAAAACTGGTGTAATAACCATCATTCCTTCTGTACTGAGGTCTGTATTGACCTTTGTACTGTGACTTATGCTGAGAACTGTGATTAGTTCTTTGCTGAGTTTTGGACTGAAACTTGTGATAAGCTTTCGGTCTGTAATGATTGTCATTATCAGTTTTATTAACAAATTTAGTAAAATTCCAATCATCATCAGAGGGATATAACCTTCCTTTCCCCCTAAATGTGTGAATCTTTGAATGATTGACATTCTTGGATTTGTTTTGATTGTAATTTTTCTGGTTCCTGACTTCATTGGTTTTTGTGGATCTTGCAATTGATTTGCCGTGTTGGTTTCCATTGAATACAGTTGATCTACCATTTGATTTAGTCTTGTGGGTAGATCCAGTTGCCTTCTTAGAAAACTGATTTATCCTGTGTGATACTGGCTTTCTTGGTTCAAAAATTTTCTCGGCCAAAGGGAACTTGCTCAACTACAAACTTGATACCGCCTACGTATTTAGTCCAATGGTTTTGCTAGTTCCATTCTTCAAAGATTGCTGTGTATCAAATCCTAACCCAGTTCTGTCTCCATATGGTTTTCCAGATTTGAATCCAGTAATTGAACTCGATTGAGCAAACGATTCGATTGTCGCCACGATGCAAGATGATCGATCTCGAATCTTTCCTTTATCAGTTTTAGTAAGTTTCAACATTTTTAGTTCAGACTTCAATCTTTCAACTTCAAGAATTAGACTTTCTTTCTCAGCTTTGATTGATTCATAACCAGCTTGTATGGTTACCAGCTGATTCATCAAGTCATCAAGAGTTTCTTCTAATTCTAGATCTTTTGGATTGGAGTCCGCAGTCGAAGAACATGCATTTATCATGGAAATCTGAGCTGAGGAGTATTTAGAGTTTGATTCACATACCTCATTTGCATCTTCCATGTGTGCCATTAAAGCTGTGTCATCTGACAATCTTTCAGTACCAGCTTCATAATCTGATTCATCTCCAGCAAGAAGTGCTCTTCTACCAACTCTCCTTGGTGGTGTCTTCTTGATCAGTTCTGGACATTCGGCTTTATAGTGTCCTAGTTTCTTGCAGTTGAAACAAAGGTATTCATCATCTTTCCTCTTTTCAGGAGTCTTTTTGATGAACTTTTGAGTGACTGGGTGTCCACTCTTCATTCTTCGAATTATGTTCATCATTAGAGCCATTTGTTCTTCCATTTCATCCAATTCATGAATATTGTTGGATGAGTTTTCTTGAATCTCTTTTGATGCTGCTGCAAGTGCTGTGGTCTTTGGTTCTTCTAGAGCTTTGATTATTGCAGCTGTGGTTGTGAAATCTTCACTGAATTCATAAGCTTTCAGATATGAAAAGATCTTGAATGAATCTTCTACATCTAGTCTCCTAGATTCTTCCATGGCAGTGACCTTCATTTTCCAGCACATTGGCAATGCCTTCAATATCCTGGTGTTGATGACTTTCTTTGAGTATTCAATCTTGAGTAGATCTAGTTCATCCATAATAGCACTGAATCTTGTCTCCATTTGATCAATGGTTTCTCCAGATTTCATCTTGAAATTCTCAAACTTTTGCTTTGCAACAGAAATTTTATTTTCCTTGATTGAATCTGTTCCTTCGCAAACTAACTGAAGTTTATCCCACATTTCTTTGGCCGTTGTGCATTCTTTCACCTTCAAGTACATGTTGCTGTCAAGAGTTCTGAGGATAATGTCCATGGCAACATTGTTGAGATTGTTCCGCTTGCGATCATCACTAGTCCATTCAGATTTGGGTATTGGAACTCGAACTTGTCTGTCACCTTCAGTTTGCATGTATGTGATCCGGATTGGTCCATCGGTGAGTACATCCATCATTTCATCATGAGTAGTCGCTAGAATGCCTCATCTACGACGTTTGTATTCGTCAAATCAGTCCATGTTGCACATAAGCATTTGTCTTGCATATTGATTGTTATCCATTGTGAGTGAGTGAAAACTGACAGATGATTTAAAACATAGCTTTCAAATAAGAACAACTAGAGGATAACGAGCAAATGATATCTGGTTAAAGAAACACTGCTCCGATACCAATTGTTGGTCCCTTGGAAAGGTTGACACAAGTTTAGAGGGGGTGAATAAACTTGTCACCAAAACCGAGTTTAAAACAAATTATGGTTCGATAAAAACTTGTGCGGAGTTGAGTGACTAAGTGAGATTAAATCAAACCGACTTAAGTCAAATCCGAGTCAATCGGCAAATGATATAATTTTAGCCTTTAAAGTGATCTTGTTATTCATTATGAAAATTGAGTGTTGTGAATTCTAGTGAATGTCAGTTGTGACTGTGAGATTTATAGCAATCAAATATCACAATGTTGTAAGTAAATGCTAAATAAATAAGTAAATGTGTAAAGTAAATGAGTCGGATGTTATAGAGGTTCCAGGTGGTGTAATCATGTACGCCCTCTCTTCCTCGTGGTGCGGAGGAAAATTCCACTAGAACTTCTTGAGATAAATCACACAAAAAGTCCTAAACAATAGTCCTTGGCTAATCCTTAGCTTCACTATCTATACAATTGTAGAACAGTAGAATTGCTCGCTCTCCAAGTGCTTGAACCACTTTGGTCCTTAGAGGGTAGGATTGCCTCTTCACCACTACCACCACAAACACAAATCTACCCACCCGATCGTCATCACAATCATCCTTGACAAAACCTTCCTGGTTTACTTCACGCCTAAACCATTGAAATAGAATCAAAGTTGTTAATGAGAATCAATAGATTGATTCTTGTTTGTGGTTCTTCAAAGTGTTGAATCCTTGATAAATTCTTTGTAGCTTTGAACACTTGAAGAAATACTAAATGTGATCTTGTTGTAGTTCGTTGATGATAACAATTTAAATAGAGTGCACAAATTGCTTGTTAAATCTTGTATATGCTCTTGTTCTCTATATTTTTGTTGTAGGTGCAAAGTCTTCTATTTATATTGTGAACTCCAACGTTCATCTGGCTTTTATTTGAATTGTATATCTTGCAATGGTTATATTTTTCGACCGCACTCTTTGTGTCGCTGACTCATCCGATGAAATTTCTTTCTTTACAACGTTCGATTGTACTTTCAGTTTGTTGGATGGCTGACCTATAAAACTGAGTTTCCTTGTCAGTTTTTCACTTGTCAGTTTCCTAACTGACTTGGAGCATTAACTGAGATTTTATTCTTCTTCAAATATCAAGATCGCTTTTCATCGATTACAATTGACTTAATCAGAGTACACCATGATACATTTATCATCTAAGAATTCATTGACCTTATGATTCTTAGGTCTTCATACAAGATCTATAAAGTCAGTTCAGGTTACCACAATCTTGCCTGAAGTCCAACTTTACAGTCTCGACTTTTAATCTTCATAACTGAGTTTGATCCCTCAGTTCTTCATTCTTCAATAACTGAGTCTGTGTCCTCGCTTCTTCCATCTTCTAGATAAGCCAACCGAATCAGAACTCTCAGCGAACTTACCTTCTTCAGTAGGTGTATCTGAGTCAGTTTGTTTGTCTTGATGAATTCCAGTTTTCTAATTGATTCCCAGTTTTCAGTTTTACGACACACTAATAATTACAGTGCTTGTCTGATGTAACCTATACAAAAATCAGACTCTAATAAAACTTATACATTCAGTTCTAGACATCTTTTAGCTTTTCACTATAACAGCTGGCTTCAGCACTTCATCAAATGGGGTTAATACAACATTATAATAAGTAAAATGAATTATCATCAAAACATAAATTTTATTTCCAACAATTACTATTAAGAGCAAGTCTCTCTAGGATAAATCACTAGGGTAGTGAATGGATAAAGTTTAAAAATGTCGCTTCAATTTCAAAGGCTTACAGACAATCATCGTCAAGAAACTACAACTAGCGAGCCTTTTTGTTTCAATCATATGCTCGTAACTCACAAAAAATTTTAAATTTTGCATGAAATCCATATTTACACATTTTCCAATAAATATAACATGAAAACATGTAGACACCCCTTCACTTAAATCACATTATGTCCTCAGAATGTGCAAATGAAAGAAAAGAATACTTAGCTGGTTGCAAAGTGGTTATCGGTCGAACATTAATGTACCAGCAACTCGAGATCAAGAATAGACAACATCAAGGAATAGCCGCAAAAACCGCTCAAAAGTATCTCAACAACACTCGACATAGCGTATAATCTCGGGGACAAGGGGTATATGAGTAAACATGGAACCATGAAACAAGGCAAGTGGTGCAAGTAGGTAATGGGACAACCACCACACAACATGTTTTATTAAAACTAAGTAAGGAAATAAAATACTTGAAAGGATATCTAGGATGCCTCCTAGTAGCTCTTCTTTTATGTCAGTAGCTTGATAGAGTCAGCAAAGTCAACCCGGATCGGGCCACTTTGGTTTGATCAGGGCCACTCCTTCATCAGAGTCAGAGTGGAGAGCATCGGTGTGGTCACAGCAACAACAAGTAAAGTGCGCGACTGAGTCCTGGAACTTAGCCATCCAGACAGCACTGATTTTCTTCTTCGTGTTGTTGCTTAATTATGGCACGGGCATACTGATAGGTGTAGGAGTCGTGGTAGAAGCATCTTTAAGGTTAAGGGCAATAATGTCATCATCCGAAGTAAAGAAGTCGGATGGGATCTCATCACAAATCAAGACATCATCATGTGTCAACCAACTTTTGAAAGTATAGGACTTCGTGTGCTTCATAAGGCTGTCCGAAATACTTTTTCAATCTATGACCGTTCACTTTAAAAGGTTGACCGATGTACCCTTTCAAGGAAATTGCTCCACCCGGATGAACTTCGACAATTTCAAAGGGTCCGGACCATCTGGACTTAAGCTTGCCAGCAAACAGATGTAATATGGTGTTGTAAAGCAAAGCCAACTCTCCTACCTTGAAATCTCTATCTTTTATCTTTGCATCGTGGAGCGCCTTCATTCTCTCCTTGCTCAGCTTGGCGTTCTCGTAGGCCCTGAGTCTGAATTCATCGAGCTCATGTAGTTGCAGTAATCATTTCTCCCCACAGAGTTGGCTATCGAAGTTTAAGAATTTAATAGCCCAGTAAGCTCTGTGCTCCAGCTCGACTGGTAGATGGCAAGCCTTGCCATAAACCATTTGAAATGGTGACGTACCCATAGGAGTCTTGAACGCAGTGCGATAAGCCCAAAGTGCGTCGTCCAACTTCAGACTCCAGTTAGATCTATTTGAATTTACCGTTTTCTCCAAAATCCGCTTTAGACTTCTGTTGCTCACCTCGACTTGGCCACTGGTTTGAGGGTGGTATGGTGTACCAATTCTATGCTTGACACCATATCTCTCAAGAATTTTATCCAGTGGTGCATTATAGAAATGCGAACCTTCATCACTGATAAGGGCTCTAGGACATCCAAATCTAGTAAAGATATTCTTTTGCAAGAATTTCTTTACAAGTTTGTGATCATTGGTTTGGGTGGCTATGGCCTCTACCCACTTGGAAACATAGTCCACACAGACCAGAATATATTTGTTAGAGCATGATGATGGGAACGGTCCCATAAAATCAATGCCCCAGACGTCAAAAACTTCACATTCCAAGATAGGCCTCAAAGGCATCTCCATCCTATTACTGAGTCTCCCTACTCTTTGGCATCTATCACGCCTTTGCAAAAGGCTTCAACATCTTTAAACAAAGTAGGCCAAGAAAAACCAGCTTGAAGGATTTTTGTGGACTGCCTTAGGTGCTCCGTAGTGTCCACCAAATGACCCACTATGACATTGCTCCGAATATCCAATTGTTCATGCTCCGAACGCACCTTCTAAGCAACCCGTCCCTGCGCACTTTAAACAGATATGGATCCTCCCATACGAGATACTTTAAGTCACTGAAAAATTTCTTCTTTTCCTGATACGTCATCTCTTCTAAATGCCCACTTGCTAAGTAGTTGACGTAATCAGCATACCACGGCCTCACAGTCTCAAGCTTCATTAATTACTCAGTCGGAAAGTCAATGCCTATCTCCTTAGGGATTTCGCCACCCTCGTTCACTAGGCGAGATAAGTGGTCAGCTACAACATTATCACTACCCTTCTTGTCCTAAATTTCAAGGTCAAATTCCCGTAGATGGGAAAAAGTCATTATTAGATCACTACAATGTCGATGTCACAATCACAACACGATGTCGATGCTCACAATCACGATATGATGTCGATATCATAGTAACAATATCAAGATCATAATGAGACGCATGATCGATTATCACATTCAAACACAAGAACACACTAACAGTATCACGGTGCGTGAGCTTGCTAATGTTTGATCCTTATGACATAAACAACTTTTATAACAACATTAACATCAACATGTATGATAATTAAGCTCACATGTTAACACTAAGATAGATAATCGCTCTAATTAATATTGTATTGCACTCAGATAGATAATCGCTCTAATTTTTATCCATGAAAACAATTTCTCACTTGGTTGGTCTCATTGTGACCCCAAACTATGCACAAGTTTCAAAATTTAAACATTTTCAACTTTTTTATTGGTAACATGTTTTCATAAGGAATCAATGGTAAGTGAGGAGGTGCAATGTGTGTCGGTTGTGGCAAAAAGTGAATACAATATTCAAAGAGAAATGCAAGTATTAATATCTGAAAAGTATAATGCTAAAAAACATTGAAAGATGAACTCTTTTAGCTTTGTATAGCTCAGGCAAGCCTGAAAATGAATATTAAACAAAAATGGTCACTCCCCATTTACATTTAATTTTTAAATTTATGAAAACCGAAACTTCGGTACGGTTTTTTTCCAGTTCCAAAACTAACCGATAAACTTTGGTTCCATCGGTGTGAATCAATCTGTCGTTCGTTTTTCCAAAAAAATTGAACACCCCTAGCCCTATGTATACACCCCTAGCTCTATGTTGTACCTCCATCTGCCGCAACCGCAAGGTATCAATAAGGAGCCAATGCTTCTGCTTCAGCGCCAAAAGTTGATTCTGCAAAGCAGCAAACTCATTTCTCATTATCAGTTCACTGTCCTTGATTGCAGCCTCATTCAAGCCCTCCTCCAACAATCTCTGCCTCAATTTATCAGTAGACACGGTAATATTGTCCACTGGGGCCATTAACTCGCAGTTTGACATTCTTGGAAACATCTCTTTCACAGCTTGTAACGCTTCCAACCATGCTATGCGATCCTCTCGTGTGTCAGCCTTCAAATGCAATCTCTTTGTTCCCGTAAAAATTGAAAATTTCTTATCATCTGACCTGCTCTCACGAACTGATGAAACCTAAAAAAGTTCAATCCATTTTAGTCATGAAAGAAAAAATACTGTTCATTATCTGCTCCAGATAAGAAACACAATAATTCATTCATGCAAATGACTATTCACTATAGAAACAACTAAAGAAGAATCTGATCAGTACACCACATTTCACAATTTAAGGGGCAAATAGACAAAATAGCAGAGCACAAGAGTTCAATATCCAACAAATCAGCTTAATGTCCATTATTCGGGACAACCAGAAAGAGGGATGTATTGTACTTTTACAGACATAGCTCATTTATTAATCAAGTACTTAGATGCTGATAACAAAAGAACTTGCATTTTAAGCAAATCAAACAAAACTTCCAGCTCAAAGTAACTAGATTTTCCTAAATCCTTGCCCATACATAATCCACATCGCATAAATATGCACTCAATTAAAAGATAAAGCAAGCAAAAGAAAAAGGTAAAATAGGTAAGAGCTTTGACCTTCAGATGGATTTCACCAACAGGTTTGGATCGATGTTTATTCAACGAAGACGATTGAGCAGCAGCTTTTTGAATCTGTCTAGAGATCTTTTTAAGCGATTCTTCCCCAATAACTCTCCCTCCTTTCTCCGTCTCTCGATTCAGCAAAATCTTATCAGGTCCATGAATCTTATAATACGAAAGCACACCATCTTGGAAAACAAACCACCGAGGTCGCTGATAGAATATTAGTAAATATTTATTAGTTATTAGTAAATATTTATTATTTAATGTAATATTTTGTAGATCTTGTAGTTGTTAAGATACAATATATTCTCCTGATTTGATTCCTAATTTATAGCTAGTGATAGCCTAAGGACTCTCCATTGTAATTGTATATATTGAAAGTCCTGTGAATGAGAAAGACAAGGAAATTAATTAATCTTTCATGGTATCAGAGACCCAGGGTTTCGATATCGCTTCCGCCTTTTAAATTTTTTTTTTTTATTTTTTTTTTATTTTTTTCGTCAACCTCCTAGCCGCACCACTCCTTTTTCCGGCGGTATTCTTCATTTTTTTTCCTTCAATGGGGGACACCACCAAGTTTCATCCGGCCCTTGCCATCACCAACGTAAAAGCTGTTCTCACCATCACTTTGGATTTGCAGAGTAGTAATTACAATTCATGGATGGCTCTCTTCAAGGTTCAAGCCCGGGTCCATGATGTGCTTGACCACATCATTCCACCCACTGATGAAACGGAGCTAGCGGCCTCCACCAAAGCCAAAGCCGAGAACCTTCCACTTTGGAAACGTCTCGATGCTGCATTTTTACAATGGATTTATGCCTCGGTATCCTCCGACATCCTCAACTCAATTTTGGTCGCCGACGACACCGCGGAGAAGGCATGGAACCGTGTCACTGAACTTTTTCAGGACAATACAAGCTCCCGAGCTTTATACCTCAACAAGGAATTTACTACGACATCGCTCGCGGATTTTCAATCGATGAATGCGTACTGTAATCGTCTTAAAGAGTCGCGATCGCTTGCAAAATGTCGGGCGCCGGTGGGTGAGCGTGCTCGCCCTCAAACTTCTCCAAGGATTGACGGAACCGTGCACGGAATTTCGCCATCGTTATCCAAAATAAGAAGACCCTCCCGTCTTTCGCAACTGCTCGGTCCAAACTTGCTCTGGAGGAGACTACAATCCATGAACGTGCCAAAACCGAGGCTGCTTCATCGGCTCTAGCAGCCTCCGACGATGTCCAGTCGCAGCAGCCTTCCGTTCCCTCAGGTAATCGCAACTCAGCTTCTTCCAATCACAATCGTAATAATGGTCGCAATAAGAATAGCAAAACAGGTGGTCGGGGGACTGGACAGGGGTCCGGTAATGGCAGGGGTGGAAATGGTTCATCCCCTGGTGGTGGAGGAAGAAATCAGGCGGTGGTTTTTCACAGGCCAGGCCTCAGCAGTGGGGGCAGCAACCTTGGTGGAATATGGTCCCTTATTGGGCCTATCCACCTTGTCCATATCCTTCTCAGCCATGGGCACGGCCCAGTATGCAGGTCCAGCAGCAAACTCCCCCTCGGCAGGTACAGCAGCAGGCTTTTGGGCCACCTGTCCAGCAGCCCTATCGTCCTCAAGCTTCTCAGCAGGCTTATGCGGCCGCAGGCCCATGGACACCTACAGATATTGAAGCCGCTATGCATACGATGCAGCTGAACCCCCCGGACTCCAACTGGTACATGGACACCGGGGCCACATCTCATATGACTCCCTCGCACGGTAATCTTACTTCTTATTTTAATTTGGGCAAAAATAATGGAATAAGCGTCACAGTGGGCACTCGATTCCGATTCGTGGTTGTGGTAATACCGCTTTAAAACCTCCGCACTTCCCATTAAATTTATCCAATGTTCTCCATGCCCCCACCTAGTCAAAAATCTTGTCTCAAATTGTAAGTTTCATCGATAATAATGTTTCTGTGAGGTTTGACCCGTTTGGCTTTTCTGTGCATGACTTGCAGACGGGGACACGTTTAATGAGATGTAATAGCACCGGTGCCTTGTATCCAATCACGCCCACGAATAAAAATTTCTTCCAGGCTGCGTTGACCGCTTCTACTCTCTGGCATGACCGTCTTGGTCACCCAGGCCCTTCTATTTTGAGTACTCTTAGACGAAATAAATCGATTGAGTCGACCTCTACGTCTCGATCATCTGTTTGTCAGTCTTGTATTTTTGGAAAACATGTTAAGTTGCCATTTGTTTCTTCACAAACTGTGACTTTTAATCCGTTTGATATTGTTCATAGCGATTTATGGACCTCTCCAATTTTGAGTTCCTCGGGCCATCGTTATTACGTGCTGTTTTTAGATGATTTTTCTAAATATTTGTGGACTTTCCCGATTACACATAAATCTCAAGTATTATCCATTTTCACTACTCTCCATAACCACATTCGAACTCAGTTTGAACGTCGTATTAAAAGTCTCCAGTGTGATAATGGAGGTGAATTTGACAATAATCGGTTCCACGACTTATGTGCTTCCCAGGGTATTACATTCCGTTTTTCGTGTCCCCACACATCATCCCAAAACGGCAAAGCAGAGAGAAAAATACGGTCTATAAATAATATCATGCGAACTCTTTTACTCCATGCGTCTATGCCACCGACTTTTTGGCCCCACGCATTACAAATGGCCACTTTCCTTTTAAATATCCTTCCGAGCCCATTATTGAAAAATGACTCTCACCTGAAAATCCTTTACCAAAGAGACCCCTCCTATGGCCATCTACGCGTATTTGGTTGTCTGTGTTATCCGTTGTTTCCCTCAACTACTATACACAAACTCCAGTCAAGGTCAACTCCGTGCGTCTTTTTGGGTTTTCCCACCAACCACCGTGGCTATAAATGTTATGACCTATCCAGTCAAAAAATAATTATTTGTCGCCATGTCCGGTTCGATGAGTCAGTTTTTCCCTTTTCCACACTTCATACCCCCAAACCCGATGAGTATGATTTTTTGGAACCTGATTTACCACCTTATATTATCCATCAGCTTACTGCAGCCCAATTGCCGGCAGCCCAGCAACCTACTGGTCCACCCGCCAACCCAGTTCAGCTTCCCCTTGACCAGGCGAACAGCTCTCCCCATCAGGCCCAGCAGCCGAACAATCCTCCCATTCAGCACCTGGCCCAACCGAATAGACCAGCCACCCGCAGCCAAAGTGGAATATTTCGGCCCAATCCTAAATACCATTTTGATCAGGCCCTTGTCCTTACTGAGTCGAAATCACCGCTCCCTCGAACCCCGTTGGCCGCCCTTCGTGACCCGAATTGGAAAGTGGCCATGACCGATGAGTTTAATGCCCTTATTAAAAATAGAACGTGGGATTTAGTGCCCCGTCCCCCTGATGTAAATGTTATTAGATCAATGTGGATTTTTAATCATAAGGAACGGTCTGACGGTTCTTTTGAGAGGCATAAAGCCCGTCTTGTAGGTGATGGTAAAACTCAACAGGTGGGCATTGATTGCGGGGACACTTTCAGTCCGGTTGTCAAGCCGGCTACTATTCGGACGGTTCTTTGTCTTTCTGTCTCGAGGAAGTGGTCTATCCATCAACTTGATGTCAAGAATGCGTTTTTACATGGGGATCTTAATGAGGTCGTCTACATGCACCAACCGATGGGTTTTCGTGACCAGGTACATCCGGACTACGTCTGTCTTTTGCGTAAGTCACTATATGGTCTGAAACAGGCACCTCGTGCATGGTATCAACGTTTTGCGGACTACATGACTCGTATTGGTTTCACCAATAGCAAGTCCGACACGTCTCTTTTTGTTTACCACCACGGGACCGACATGGCGTATCTTTTGTTATATGTGGATGATATCATCCTCACGTCTTCTTCGGAGAAACTTCGGACTATGATTATGGATCGTCTCAGCTCCGAATTTGCTATGAAGGACTTGGGCCGTTGAACTATTTTTTGGGTATTCGGGTCACACGTAATGCTAATGGGTTATTTTTATCTCAACAAAAGTACGCCATCGAGATAGTTGAACGCGCCGGGATGGCCTCGTGTAAACCGTCTCTTACTCCAGTTGACACGAAGCCAAAGTTGAGTGCCACTGTTGGGGAACCGTTTGATGACCCGACTTTGTACCGCAGTCTTGCCGGGGCCTTGCAGTACCTGACTTTCACCCGTCCGGATATCTCGTATGCCGTCCAGCAGATTTGTCTTCATATGCATGATCCACGGGTTGAACACATGCATGCTCTTAAGCGTATCATCCGCTACGTCCAGGGGACCCTTCATCTGGGCCTTCACATCTATGTCTCCTCTGGTACGGCTCTTGTTTCCTATACAGATGCGGATTGGGCTGGGTGTCCCGATACGCGACGATCCACCTCGGGCTATTGTGTATTTTTAGGCGATAATTTGGTTTCGTGGTCTTCCAAGCGCCAACCGACTCTGTCACGCTCAAGTGCCGAAGCTGAGTATCGCGGGGTAGCCAATGTAGTTTCTGAGTCATGTTGGCTACGTAATTTACTGTTAGAGCTCCGTTGTCCGATGCCCAAAGCTACTATCGTCTATTGCGACAATGTGAGTGCGATCTATCTTTCTGGCAACCCTGTGCAACACCAACGCACGAAACATATCGAGCTGGACATACATTTTGTAAGTGAAAAAGTCTCCCGTGGGGAGGTACGAGTCCATCATGTCCCCTCGCGGTATCAGATTGCGGATATCTTCACCAAAGGGTTGCCTCTTCTACTTTTTGAGGATTTCCGTACCAGTCTCAGCGTCCGTGACCCTCCCGTTTCAACTGCGGGGGAGTGATAGAATATTAGTAAATATTTATTAGTTATTAGTAAATATTTATTATTTAATGTAATATTTTGTAGATCCTGTAGTTGTTAAGATACAATATATTCTCCTGATTTGATTCCTAATTTATAGCTAGTGATAGCCTAAGGACTCTCCATTGTAATTGTATATATTGAAAGTCCTGTGAATGAGAAAGACAAGGAAATTAATTAATCTTTCAGTCGCCACCCTTTCCCGTAATTCACCCACTTATGCAACATGCCTGAAACGCCATTTCCAACTATATCATTGATCTTCGCTGGACATTCTCTTGCTACCGGTTGTCGCCGTCAATTGAGAAGAAATTGAAATGGAAGAAAGTGGGTTTTCCTGTTTAGCGAACATAGCCGGTTAACAAATATAAAGGGGTATATTCGTCTGGTGGAATTTATTTGTCCTTAATGCAACAAAAAAATTGAAACTGGATTAGCATTTAATTAAGAGGGAAAAAGTGGACTATAAACTAATTTTTCCTAAAAAATATATATATATATATATCTTATGGAATTATTTTTTTATATACAGCCGCAACAAGAAAAAAAAAATTTAAAAGGGTTTCTAATAATTATAATAATATTGGTTTATTTAATTAAAAAGCCTTTCTCCTCTCGGGTGTTTTTGGATCGTGATCCGGCGGTTCGAGTTCAAGATTCGAAGATCAAGACTCGAAGACATAGTATAAATTTTACTTTTCCTTAGAAAATAGTTAGTCGGGGGTACCAACGGTCCATCTCGGTGTTTACTTTTCGGTATAATTTTGTGTTTGATCAAGATTACGTGCTTAAAACCGGAAATTTGCCATGACTTGCATCTTCATGATTCCACACCAATGCATACACGTAGTTTTTAATTTCGAATTAAAATAGACGTGTATAACTCGAATAATTAGTATGAATGCTTATTAATTTAATATGTGGTAGTTAAATAATAAGTAACTAATTATAAACACCGAGGACCCGGGTTTTGTCAATCGTTAAGATTTTAGGGATGGATTCTCGGTGAATCCCACTTGGATAAATCGTTGAGCTTTTCGGTGATGGTTTCTTAGTGAACCCACCTTAAACATAAACGAGATTACGCTTTGGGTTACAATTTAGAAATCGGAGAATCTTAGTACATGGGTTCGGAAATGGTCTAACCATGGTTGGGCGAGTTCAACCGAACTTCGGCTCAATCGACTCCCCTCCACGTGTGATGTACGTTATAGAAGTTCGACAGGACTTAGCATAGCCGATAAGCCTTCGGGCTAAACGGGGCTTCTCTTGCCGGATTGGCCTGAACTGTCACATATGTTCCAACCGACCCTATTCGGAGTACTTTCATTTATTGTTTCTTATTGTCAAGACCGCAACCGTAATTAGTAAACCCACCACTTTTTCAAAATATTGAGTGGGAGCGGGGAAGGCGACAGCCAACCTCACGGCCTCTACTATAAATGCAAGCACGTGAGAGAAGGGTGACGCCTCGAGCCGCTTTGATTCCGGCCCCCTATGGGTGGTGTTCGCCCCTATCAAAATTCAAGGCTTGGTTTCCGAAAGGATAGGATTTCGGGTACTCGTTGAGTCACTGACCGACCCTGCGGCGGCATACTCGAGGCGTACTTTGAGGTCTGATATAGTAGGTCACACTCTTTATGGATATTTTTCGAAATATCTAGGCTAGAAAAGGAAGGTAATCAATGATTAAGGTCCGGGATGTCTGATTCCCGTGAGATGTTTGATTCTCGAAGATTAATCATTGAGAGAGATTGTCTCAGTTTAATCGTCGCCTCATTGACTGACCTCAGGCGAACTTTGAGGTGTGAGATTAAATCCTTGGAATGGTAGGATAGACTTTTAACAAGTTTATAATTCCTAAAATAAAAATCTAGTAGTGAAAATTTATTTTTTGATTTTAAGTTTCTGTCATTTTGTTTACAACTAAATCTCTAGGTTACTAAACTGTTAGTAATAGGACTTCATTAAAAATGTGGAAAGTAACAAGTACGTTGTAATTTTCAATAAATGCAGTTAACTTTTCGGAAGAGATTTTTCTCTTGAGCCTTTAAAAACTTAAGTGACATAGTATAGGTATGTCACGGGTGTCACTCGTGTTGAACGAGAGATGACCATACTTAGTTTACAAAAGATGATATAGGACTATCAGATAAATTCATTTAGTGAATTTTAAAAGTGTAATTACACAACAAATTTCTAAATTGAAAGATTGGAAAATCATATACATAAGGCATTGCTAGTTAGACGGTATTTGGAAACGATAAACTAGTGGTAGCCTTAGTCTTATGATTTGTTGTTTTTCTGAATCATTAGAAATGTGAAATGGATCACACAAGAGTTTTTCCATTGGAAAAACAAGAATATAGCGTTGCTAGTTAGACAGTATTTGGAACTGATAAACTAGTGAGAGCTTAGTTCTGGAGATTTTATAATCTTTGAAACATCATGAACACAGCATTGCTAGTTAGACAGTATTTGGAACTGATAAACTAGTGGGAGCTTAGTTCTAGGTGATGTTCTATTCTTTGAAAAATCATAAATACAAAGTGTTTCTAGTTAGACGGTATTTGGAACCGATAAACTTGTGAGAGCTTTATTATAATCTCTCGAACCATTCGAACAAAGTGTAGCTAGTTAGACGGTATTTGGAACCGATAAACTAGTGGGAGCTTTGGTCTTATGATTTGTCGATTAGAAAAATCGATAGTCCAAGCAAGTAACACTGAACATCCCACGGTTCAAGAATAGAGTCTACTCGAATGAACTGCTAGTTCAAGACTGTTTCCATTTAAGGAAAGTCGAGAATGAGAAAGAATGTTTATACGTGTTAGTCATCCAAACTAAGTAGTTTTAAGGCTAAACCGAAAAATTAATGAATTGGAAATTAGAGGATAAGGAAAGTGATTTCGGATCACTGACCAATGCATCCTTAGTAATTTTCTCGAAAGCTAAGTTCTTTGGAAGAACTAGGTAGCTTTGCATTAAACGATAAATAAAAATAGACAACGGGCAGTTATTTCAGATAGACTAGTGGGAGTGATACAAGGAAATGAATTTCGGATTCAATTCTTGAGTATCACAGAAAATTAATTTTTTGTTTTCGGATGCGTTGGAACGAACGTATTCATTTTCAATAGGATAATTTGTTTGTCTTATTGACGATAAATATAACATTCGTAGCATGAACCCAAGACTCGGACTTTTGTTTGATAAAGTCAGAACCACTGAGAAATACTGAATAGGTATATGTAACACATCTTAAACAATATAAACGCAAATGGTTTCCGTATTTAGATAAACACTTCTTTATATACTATTAATTAGTGCATATTCCCCAACGACAAGATCTGCAGACTGGCTTAGGGTGATTCTTATCTTCCAGTCAAAGGAACCCTGTCTCAAAGGAACAAAGCCTAAGTTTCCTTTCAATCGGGAAAGGGTAATAGATTTAAAGAAGTTACATAGCTTGTTCATATTGACCTTCGGGGTCTTATGAAAGATACAAGCTAGTGGGAGCCTCTGAGTAGTGACATCTTAGTCTGACAACTACTCAAGACTCCGGAAATTTTATCTAAAATATTAGGAGGAAATCTCTGATTTCACCAGAGATAGAGTATTCCATACTCAGAAATAGGCTATTGCGTAGGCTTCGGGACTGATGCTCGGCCTCCCTCCCAGTGAAATGTTTTCACTAACGGATACACCATAAATTTGCCTTATATAGTTATTGATGTGCTACGATACGCAGCTGAACTCATTTAAGATATAGGTTGCAAAATAACGGTTGTAATGCAAAATCGAGAAGTCTACCTAAAAGATGCCTATGCATTTGTGGATACGGAGTGAATTCGGTTCACCCCACTTCCACAAATATAGACATTTAGCACTAAGTGCTTGAAGGTAGGAATGGAAATTTTGCGTGCACGTTTAGAGCGGGAAATATCTTAATGCATTGAGTAAAGGTTGGTTATAAAACTCGTAAAATCAGAGAATGACGGTGATACTGTCAAACTCGGTCTGATAGAGTCTATAAATAACAACCTTAGATCTTGAAGTATTTGTACTCAAGATGTTACTAACTGATTTGTTCAGTCCACATCCAACACCGGAAGTTGGTGATAACATTAATAAAAACTACTAAACTAGATCAGTATATCACTCCACCCCGAACGCAGTGGGAGTATGGTTTGTCCATTACCCATTACAGGAAATTATGGTCTATATGGTAGATTGATGACCTATAATCCTTCGTGGACTGTATAGGATCCTGATCATAGAGGTTGGTTTAAAAGCCATAACCCTGTGAATGGAGTATGATACTCCAGTTCCATTGAAACTCTTGTAGAACCACCTGAGTATCTCAGGCCCAGTGGGAGTAATTGGAACTACACGGAGAAGAGTCGATTGAATAGGAAAGTTTAACTTTCATAGGAAAGCTGAGCAATTTAGGGGTGATTCCCAAAAAGGTAAAGAGTTAACCAGACAGAGATCTCTCTTACCACTCAGTCTTGCATGATTTCGTCAGAAAGTGGGAAATAAGGGTGATTCCCTAAGACTTCCTTGCCGAACAACGGAATCTGCATTCATTCAGAACAGAAGGTTTTTTTAGCTAAGAACAAATAACGGATTCGTTACAAAGCAGAAAATAAAGGTGATTCCCTAAGAACTTTTTGCGAAACTAACGGTATCTTAATTTATTCAGAAGGAACCTTTGGCAGGATGTCTGCCATAGCTTATATCCTTTGGGGATTAAAGCAAACCTTTAGGTCTTTTCAAAGTCATATATTTTAATATGTGGACTTGACCAAAATGTTGATAAGTCTTTCATAGACTGGGCATCAATATTAGTAAAGTAGTATGTAGATTAGTGTTTATGAATGGTAACACTAAAACAGTTGGAAACAACAATGGAGTGTTATCTGAAGTCAGAGTCTGACATGCCATTGTCATTCATTCTAAAATATTTTGATTCGGTCAAATTCACAAGAATTGATCATTGGAAATCCCAATCCATTCACTTGGTTAAGACATTCTTGCATTTATGCAGCATTAACGATGTAGTCTACCCTACCTCTTAGGAATGCTTGTCTAAACCTGCAGACGAATTCTAAATGGGATGTTTACTGAATCCTCAAGTCTCTTCGGGAGAATGAGGAATAATATGCTAGTATATTCAGGTGCAAACTAGAATATAAGTGATAACACTGATTCTGGCTTTAGGTCAGATTGAGGATGATCATTAAATTGATCTCGGTCTTAGTGTTTACTCATGTGATAACGTATTATCCAATACCATCTCATTGTGAAAACATTGGAGAGGTAGCTCATAAACATTTTGCAGTCGCTAGAGGTCATAAGCATATTGAAATCGTACCACCGGATTAGATGGAAGGGCGATGTATCAATCCCAAAGATTGACTCAAGCCACCAACCTACCTGATTAGTGTACCGAGTCACATGGTATTCGGATTCTAAGTACGTGCCGGGTCACTGACCTACCATGAGGTGGCACACTCCGGTCGTGCTTGGAAGGATGAATGACTAAGATGCACTTGCAGGGTATGATTTTTAGGGATATGTCTCACTTGTTTTGAGCAAGTGGGGGAATGTTGTAGATATATATATATATATATAAAGGGTGTGCTCTAAAACAATTAATCCACTTGCCTTTCGTGCAAGTGGGAGATCGTTGGGCGTAGTGCCCGAAAGACAATTATGTAATTGTTTTAGGACAAAATTAATAATTCGTCTTATTATATGCATGTATGCTTATAATTAAGACACTACTGAAAACCCTAAGTACCTCGTTTATGTAATCACATAACTCAGTGTATGGCTATACACAAGAGGATTGAGTTTGTGAGAAGTACTTAAAATTAACTTAGTCCGTAGCGTTTATTAATCTGAGTACGGGTCTCATGATTAATTTTCTATTAATGTGCCCAGAACACTTTAGGTGTGACAGTCTTATCCAGACTATCGGAAATAGGGTACCTAGTGGGGCATTTATATATGATGATAATCATATAGGGCTGGACCGATTTGATTTGAGTTCTCGATATAATTCTGTAATCGAGAAGTCTTATCGAATCACAAGATGATCATATATGGATTAATCTCAATCCTGAGGTGATCACAGACGACTGCTTAAACTGGGGTAGAGTTTGATGTGTTAGTAAGGATCACTTCGTAGTATGTGGTCCAACACTTCTCGTTGGCTCTATTCTAGAATGAGTGAGTAGTCAGTGTTATCACAGATATGGAATCCATTCTTTCCCTCGGGAAGTAGGCAGACAGTTCCCTTATTTGTTAACCCTAGAAACTGATCGATCGGCCGAGTTCATATTTAGACTAATTAGCTACTAGTCGGATATGTGAACTAATTGATCACTGGGGTTAATGGTAAATAAGGATAAGATATTCTAAGTCGGGTTCACAGAGACATCCCACTCAGAATGGACAGTCTATGGAGGATTTATCCGTATGCAATTATTATATCAGTGGACGCTTTCGACTCATAAATTGAGTGTAAGTTATCTATATTCAATAGAGTTCAGTTTCGGGTTTATGGTGGTGTAATCCCGGAATTAATAGGTTGGATATAATTATTCTGTCTGACGATTAATTTTATTTAATATATTGTAGCTACTGAATATGGGTCCATGGTCCCCGACGTGGCTCCCAAAATAGCATAATTGGATTTCTCGTCGTTTCACCTCAATTATAATTAAATAGTGTGTTGGGCTTTTAATTTGATATGTGGATTAATTGTTTAGTTGGACTAAATAATTAAATATACGGAAAAGACATTTTTCGTGGACTCGGACCAAATTAGTGTGTTGACCTTTTGACCTAATTGGTCAAATATAGAAAAATGCGTGTGAACCTTTTTAATTAAAAGGTGGCGCCATTTTAATGTTAATAATTAGTATGAAATTAGTTTTCTTAGATAATTATTTGACATGTGATTTATCTTTTATTTCTTAATTGATAATTCATGGAATATTAGATAATAATATGATTTATCCTAATTTGTTTGGGATAATTATTTTATTTATCTTTTATTTGGAAAAAGGATTAATGTAATAATTATCTCTTAATTATTTAATCCTTGGAGGTTAAGTTTTACTCTCCTATATAAAGAGAGTTCTTCCAAGCCTTTTGACACAATAACATAACACGCCATATTGGAAGAGAGTGGCTTAGAATTTTCAGCCATCTTTCTTCGGGTTTCGAGTTGGAATAATCTTTGGGATTATTCCGGTAGCATATCGAGGAGGTCCGGCGGCGGGAAACACCATCCACCTGGTGTTGGTGGGAGACACACGTTGGAAGACTGTGGCTTCTCATCTTGCGTGGATACTACTTTTGTTCTTGGAGTTAAGCACCATAAAAAGGTAAAAATCCAAACTTCCTTGTAGTTTGATCTTTAATTTATGTTCTTTTTTTCGTTTAGATCTAGATCCGATACTTCTGCTGCGTAATCGGGTCAATCCATGATTGATCCGACGATATTACTTCTTACAGAATACTCCCTGAAGATAAAGTACGTGCCTGAAAACTGATAAGAATATCAGCGAGGTATGCTTTATTCAACGATGTTCTGTAAAGAAAGTCCTATGCAGCTCCCTGGTTAAGATGTGTCACCTCAGATGACGGGGATTATGTGTTAAGAGAAATTCACTTTGGAATTTGCAGAAATCATTTGGGAGCATGAGCTTTGGCCCAAAATGTAGACTCTTTGGATATTACTGGCCAGAAATGCAAGAAGAAGCATAAAAGCTAGTCAGAACTTGCAAAGCATGCCAGGTGCTTGGCAATTTGTCACATAAACCTGTACAAGAGATGATACCAATTGTATCACCGTGGCCCTTTGATCAGTGGGGAGTAGACCTCGTGGGTCCGTTACCCAGATCACCAGGAAATTTCAAGTTTTTGATAGTGGCAGTAGATTACTTCACCAAATGGGTGGAAGCAGAACCTTTGACAACCATCACAGCCAACCAAATACATAAATTCCTATGGAAAAATATTCTGTACAGATATGGTTTTCCTAAAGTACTCATCTCGGATAATGGCACGCAGTTTGAAGATCAAGGAGTGCAGACCTGGTGCACAAACCTAGGAATCTCCCAACACTTTACTTCAGTAGCCTATCCTCAAGCCACTGGGCAGGTTGAGCAGACCAATAGGCAAATAAAGCAAGGGTTAAAGAAAAGGTTGGAGCAGGAAGGATCTCATTGGGTGGATCATCTTCCAAACATTTTATGGGCATACATAACTACTCCAAATACTACTACACATGAAACTCCATAATCCTTAGCATATGGATGCGAAGCAGTGATACCAGCAGAGATTGGGCACAAATCTCCCCGGACGGAATTGTACTGTCCAGAAACACATAAAGTAGATATGCTGCACATCAAGAACGAACTGGAACACAAAAGGGATATAGCACTGATACAGATTTCCGAGTACAAGCAAAGGATTGCTCAATACTACAACTCCAGAGTAAGAGGTACGTATTTTAAAGAAGGTGATTTTGTCTTGAGGCGGAATGAAGCTAGCAGGCAAGGTCCAACTGGAAAGTTGGACCCAAATTGGGAAGGCCCTTACAAAATCATTAAAGTACGTGGTAAAGGATCATATCAACTGGCTAAGGCCTCTGGACAGACAGTTCCTCAAAGTTGGAATGCCATTCACTTAAGGAAATATTTTCCTTAGAACAATCTTATTTTCTGCAATTGTTATCCTTTGAATGCGTAACTTTATTAATCTTTGTTATTATATGTTTAAATATTTTAACTTATGTTGAAACATGGAAACTAAAGGCAAAATGCTTAAAATTTGAGCATTAAAACTTGCAGCGCAAGGACATTCTGGGCAGAAGACCCAATGTAAACAAACTTGCAGCGTAAAGCCATTCTGGGCAGAAGACCCAAAGTAAATTCAAAATGTCAAACTAACAGTGCAAGGGCAGAAGACCCAATGTAAATTCAAAATGTCAAACTTACAGTGCAAAGACATTCTGGGCAGAAGACCTAATGTAACTCAAAATGGCAAAACTTGCAGCACAAGGCCATTCTGGGCAAAAGACCTAATGTAAATTCAAAACGTCAAACTTGCAGAAAACCCATCGCAAAACCTAAGTGGCAAACTTGCCCGGGCAGAAGACCCATCGTAAATATAAGTGTCAAACTTGCAGCGCAAGGATACTCTGGGCAGAAGACCTATCAAAAAACACAAACGCCAGAATTGCAGTGCAAGGTTATTCTGAACAGAATATTAATGAAGGTGGTGCAGCGCACATATTCTGAGCAAGAATAAGCGTTATAAATAAACAAACTAAGGATAAATATCCTAGTTTCTTTGCAGCGCAAAATAATAGGATAAAGGACTTATAAGCAGAAAAACATCAAGAAAAGAGCCAATTCAAAGGCCATCGGTCAAAAGCATCATACATCAAAAGCAAAGATCAGATAAAGTTATTACATCAAAAATTGCTCAAAAGTTGCAGCAAAATAAAAAGTTTCAAGAAAATATGTAAATCAGGATGAAGGAGGAGCAGAAGCCTGAGTAGACTTTTTCTTCACATACTTGCGGACGATATCCTCTCCATTTTTATATTCATCATACCGCTTAGTGAATATCTCGCCGGCTTTCTTATCATATAATTTGTGATTAGGCAGAGTGCTAATCACTAAGTGAGCTGGTTTGGCTTCATCAACACCAAGGGTGAAACCTCTGCGCAGAGCGGGAGCTAAGATGATTTGAATTTCCTCATAGGTTTGGGGAGAAGCTTTATATCCTGCGACGACCTTATGAATGATATTCTGAGCAGGAGTCTCTTCCATCTGCCTCACAGTTTCATCAAAGTTAGCTTTCAACTTGTTTACTGTGGCAAGATGCTGTTGATTCTCCTCATTCATTTTCTTCAGTTGCTGATCTCTATGTTTCAATTGCTCATCTAGAGTGAATAATAAACCTTCAGCTTTGGCTAGTTCAGTTTTCAATTGCTCAATTTCATGACGAGCAGCTGTCTCTGAAGACATCAATGAACGGTTGGCCTCCTCCAGACTTGTCACCTTGGCATTGGCCTCCTCTAAACTGGCCACTTTCTGTTGCAGTGCAGAAATTTCCCTAGCCATTGTAGAATTTTTCTTGTACAAAGACTTGCCCAGGCGGTAGCACTGCAAAAGACCGAATCTTAGAAGATAAAAAATCAAAGAAGAAGATAGTAGACTCGATAAGAAAATACTTATAGAATCAGCAAAATCCTCAGAGACATATCCTCAAAATCAAAAGAGGAATCACTGGCAGAAGTCCCAGATGAAGCAGGCCTGTGCCTTTTCTTACTTTTTTTAGAAACAGATCTCAATGGCACAAAGCTGATGAGCAGTAGGATCGGATCAAGAGGGAGGAACTCCTAAGTCGGTTGATGTTATATTCTCAGCAATGCTCGGCAAGATCTGAACAGAAGGCTCCAGTGCAGCATCAGTGTTCTGGACAACTTCGCTAGACTCATCATCTATCTCCCTAGTTCCTTTCTGGGTAGAAGCCTCATCATGATCAGGAATGATCGATAAAGTCTGCTCAGAATCCTCTTGCATCTGCTCCGTTTCCTCCTCCTCATCGACATCAATGTTAATCAGATCGTCCAAATTGGCCACTACATAAGCAAAAGATAATTAAAGTATGTTCAAAAACAAGAGCAAAAAATAAATTCAGGCATACATTTGCTATATTATTCCTTGGTGAATTCTACATAGCCAATAGGACCCGCAGTAAGAAGCTGTGCAGTGTTTATCAATGCAGAATTCATCGTATCCAAGGTCAATGAAATTTTATTGCTTTTAAGATATTCGACAAGAGTGAGATCTATGTGATCTTCCAACTTGTCCTTCATGAAAGAGGTATTCCATCGACCCCGATCACTTCGCTGTTGTGCCTCACAAAGAAGAAGCGCTCTTGCAACTTTTTCTTGGTTTTATCTTTACCAGATACAGGAATAATCTGACTCAACTTACCGGCTCTACGACAGAAATGGTATCACCCCCCGCTACCTTGTGTTAGCTTACATTGGTAGAAGTTCCTAAATAATCTTACAGAGAAAGGAGTAGTGTTCAGACGACACCAAATCATAAACCCAACGAGGAATTTGACGCTATTCGGATGGATTTGACCAACTCCCAACTTATAATACAGCATCACCTCGACATACCCAGGAGGAATAGGAAATATTAGACCGCTACGAAGCTGATCAGCATACACTGTGTAGAAACCTGCTGGGAGATTATAAGCATATTTAGTGGATTTGGGAAGAACTACTTCAAAAGGTTCAGTACGAATTTTGTAAGCTTTCAATAAACTAGCCATTTCGGTTTTGGTCATCCTGCTAGAAACACCATGGCAAGCCATTATGGCTTTGGTTTTGTCAAATCAATTAATTTCCCTTTTAAGAGTGTTTATAAAGGCAGAGTGATCTTCTAGATATTGATGGACAATCGAAGTTGGACTAAAAATCCCATGGGGAAGAAGGTGAGAAGGTAGAAGACACAGGGGATTATCTCCAAAAGTGGAAGTATTCCATAAGTCTATTAAAGTAGAGGGATGATTGACGTTTATAACAGTTTTTGGACAAGGAATAGGGTTAGAGGAATTCACTTCTTCACTTTCTATTACAGTTGAAGGCTTTTCTAGCGATCAAAATAACTACACCACAGAATCGCTAGAGGCAGTATCGGCTCTCAAACTCATGAACTAGATAATGAATTAAAAAGAAGAGGAAAAAATACAGAGGCAGAAACTTACTTGTAATTGCAGAGAAATAAAGGAATTATTTGGCACGAGGTGTGGTTATTTGACAAGAAGTAGAAGCGACGTGATGGTTCAGTTCACAGTTATGATAATAACCGGGTGTGACTTGGCCTTGTTTCACGATATATTGATGACGGAAGTTAAAACATTGCAGACTAGGGCAGCTGTAAAGCTGTCCACCCTAGTCTGGGGGGACTTATGATGATATATAGGCCCGCTGGGTCGGGTTATTAATAACTGGGCCGGGCCCATTATAAAGGTTAGACGACAAAGATAAACGGGCTGGTAAGGCAGGACTTCACCTGACGCTGACCGGGTCAACTTCTGTACAGATTAGTCAGAGGAGCAAGACTCCACCATGTTCTGTGCAGAAACGTCTCTAGACAGAATAATCAAATGAGCGCCACGAAGACCGAGTCAATAACGGCTTAACTATCTACAGACGTGGGTAGATCCCATGTCCGGTAATGTCCAAAGATAACCGATAATAACTCCCCATTACGTGAAGGAAGATGATCACGATCTACATACATAAAGGGAAGACCCTGAACTACGAGAGGGACTTGATTCCATATCAATACTTGAACTGGATACGTAGGCAGCTCTCTCGAAGAGTTCAGTCCAAATTAATACTAGTTTTATCGGTTTTTGGGTCTTTCTCCTAACTCGAATCATTTAATTACCTGATCATAGTTTTGAGCAACATCAGTAATGTACTTTGTACTCTTTAATATTGGCATACCTACCTTTAAACGATTTCATTAATCAGGTCATATGGTTTTAATGAACATAACGCGAAACGCGAATTAATAGATTAAATAATTCATTTTACTGTGATAACATACTCACAGTTACAACCAATGAAAATTTAAAAGGGGAAAAAAAATAAAATAGGGAGAAATGTAAATTTACCCTCTAAACTTTGATTTGATCATATGTAAAATTTACAACCTTAAACTTTGATTTGATCGATTTACAACCATAAAGTATATTATACGAGCAATTTACAACCTCAAATTATAAATTGATCGATTTATCACCCTAAACCTATGTTGCACGGACAAGGACACGCCGCACGACACGACACGGACACGGCGACACGGCTAATTCTAAAATTTAAGGATACGACACGGCCCCGACACGTTACATATAATATCTATATACACACATATGTTATAAATATTATGTGTTATAACTTATGTTATAAATATAACACGTAATGTGTGGATGCCCATTAGATATAATATCTACTCCTCTGTGTATAATACTAGCCTGTAGCTAGTTTGCTTAATGGCTAAGTCTTAAAGCCACGTGTAATATATCGTGTCTTTATTAGACGGTACCGCGTTAGATAATTATCTCAGATAATTATCGTCGGCCGCCGTTATCACGTGGTAACCTATGGGTTATATGCATAACACCACATGTACTACTAGTGGGTGCTTTTGTTTATCCAGTATGTTTAGGATATAGTTTGCGTATATATATAAGAGTTATCCAAGCATAAATAGATGGACAGAGTCAGTTCCAATTTACAAATATATAAAAACAGTAGCATGCAAATATTTTGAATTTGCTTTCCGTTTGTCTAATCCTTAGCAATAGTGATACACATATATAAATATTCTATAACACGTTATCAGCACGAGTCTCTACCGGTGCTGAGTAAGGCGTCCAGAAAATTACTCGAAAAACATTGACAGAGCGTGGAGGTAATCTTAGTCAATCAATTTTTGTTTGTTTATGTTATGGCTAACATATCAAGGCAAGAGTTTGTACCACTAGATATTTCCGGAAGAAATTATCTATCGTGGACGATGGACGTGGAGATCCATCTGGAATCTATGGGGCTTGGCAATACTATTGTTACGGACAATGATGAGTCCAGCCAAAGCCGTGCCAAAGCCATGATCTTCCTTCGACATCATCTTGGAGATGGGTTGAAAAATGAATACCTTACGGTAAAAGATCCTTCTGAATTGTGGCATAATTTAAAGGATAGATACGATCACCTGAAGTTGTCGACTCATCCTGGTGCCAGATTTGACTGGCTTAATCTGCGGCTGCAAGATTTTAAAACCGTGACCGAGTTTAATTCAGCCATGTTTAAAATCACCTCTCAGTTAAAATTATGTGGTGATAAAGTAACTGATGAGGATATTTTGGAGAAGACATATTCCACATTTCATATCTCGAATATGCTCCTGCAGCAGCAGTATCGAGAAAAAGGGTTCAAAAAATATTCTGAGCTTATAGCATGCCTCCTTGTGGCGGAAGGCGAAATAATCAACTCTTGTTGAAAAATCACGAGTCCCGACCGATCGTGTTAGCCCATTCCCCAAGTGAATTTGGCTCGGTCATCAAATTTTGATCGTAGTCGTGGTCGTGGACGTGGTCGTGGGCCGTGGAAGAGGCCGTGGACGAGGCCGTGGTCGTGGACGCGGTCGTGGAAGATATATGCCATATCATAATGATACCGATCATGGTAAGAAACAAAATGGTCCCCAGAAGACGGATCATAAGAAAAGCAATGAAAAGAAAGTTAATGATGATAAATGCTTCCGTTGTGGAATGGAAGGTCATTGGTCCCGTACCTGTCGTACGGCGGAGCACCTTGTCCTACTCTATCAAGCATCTTTGAAAAAACCAGTTGAAGATCATGAAGCGAATCTTGTATACCGTGATCATCCTGAAGATGATGACACTTATGTTGATGTTAATACACGATCGTCGATGATGATATGGTGAATTTGGACATGGATAGTTTCTTGATGATTCTGAAGGATCAAATGATCAAGAAAATGTTTAAATTAGTTTAATGCTTTCTTGTAATATAGTAGTTTTCTTTTCGTTTCCTTGTACTATAGTAGTTTCCTTGTTGGTGTGTTTTTCTGAATGTTGTACTTTTGTTATCTTCTTGAAGAAGATATGTATACTGAGATGGTGTGTTGGATATCAATAAAGATGTTTGTTTGATTGATGCGGCTACTACACATACCATATTTAAACATGAAAAATACTTTTCTTCCCTGAAGAAAGAAAAGATAAATGTTAACACAATTTGTGGCAATTCGAAAATGATTGAAGGCTCTGGAAGAGCTGTTATATTTCTCCTTGAAGGAACAAAATTTACTATCAATCACGCACTATTTTCTTCAAAAGCCCGAAGAAATCTATTAAGTTTTAAGGATATCCGCAGAAATGGATACCATATTGAAACTAAAAATGACACGGATACTGAATATCAGTGTATAACGATAAATGTTTCCGGAAAGAAACATGTACTTTGAAAAGCTTCCATCACTTTCTTGGGGCTATATTATACTAAAATCGAGTCATGATTGAATCATACCATATAGTAAACCGTAAGTTTAATGATTCTAATGTTTATAAAATATGGCATGATCGCCTGCAGGACATCCTGGATCGAATATGATGAGAAATATAATTGAGAATTCACAAGGCCACGCAATTGAAAAACGTAAGATTTTAAGTGCCGCGAATTCTCTTGTGTTGCTTGTTCTCAAGGAAAAATGATTATGAAACCATTTTTTATGAAGGTGGCAACAGAATCACCAACATTCTTGGAAAGAATCCAAGGTGATATATGTGGACCTATTCATCCACCAAGTGGACAATTTATATATTTTATGGTCCTAATCGACGATCCAAAGATGGTCGAATGTATCACTATTGTCGACTCGTAATATGGCATTTGCAAAGTTGCTTGCACGTATAATCCGCCACTGAGCACAATTTCCATTTTCCGATTAAAAGTATTCGGTTGGATAATGCTGGAGAATATTCATCACATGCGTTTGATGATTATTGTATGTCTGTTGGAATTACCGTGGAACATCCAGTAGCTCATGTTCACACGCAAAATGGTCTAGCTGAATCTTGTATTAAAAGATTACAGTTAATTGCTAGACCGATGTTAATGAGAACAAAGCTACCCGTGTCTGCATGGGGACACGCTATATTGCATGGGGCTGCACTTTTACTCATTAGACCGTCAAGCTACAATAAATTCTGCCCTTATCAATTAGCTTTTGGTCATGAGCCTAATATTTCTCATTTACGGACATTTGGATGTGCCGTTTATGTACCGATTGCGCCGGCAGCGCAACGTACTAAGATGGGCCCACAAAGAAGATTGGGCATTTATGTGGGATATGATTCACCATCCATCATTAGATATCTAGAACCCCTGACGGGTGACTTGTTTACTGCAAGGTTTGCAGACTGCCATTTCGATGAAACTGTTTTCCCGAGATTAGGGGGAGAAAATGAACCCGAAGTTCATAAGAAAGATAATGAAATCTCTTGGAAAACGACGTTAGGATTTCTCGATCCTCGTACAAGTGCATGTGAACTGGAAGTTCAGAGAATTATTCATTTGCAGAAAATAGCAAATCAATTGCCTGATGCATTTAATGATTCCAGTAGAGTCACTAAATCATATATAGAAGCTGCGAATGTTCCAGCTCGTATATCAATTCCAGAAGGACTTGATAAGAATGTTATTGCAAGTGAATCTAAACCGCGCCTGAAGCGTGGTAGGCCGGTTGGTGCGAAAGATAAAAATCCTCGAAAGAAAAGAGGACAAAATGATCAAATTGATCAAACCGACGATTCCAAGATTGATGATGAGATCCCGAAGAGCTTTAAAATTATAGACCCTGGGGAGTCTATAGAAACATCAATTAATTATGTAACTTTCGGGACAAAATGGAACCGAGATGATGTAATCGTTGATCATATCTTCGCATATAATGTTGCACTTGAAATAATGGGAGAAAACGAGGACCATGAACCGACATCGATTGAAGATTGTCGAAATAGAAAAGAATGGCCACAATGGCAAGATGCCATTAAGTCAGAACTAAATTCACTGGCAAAACGTGAAGTTTTCGGACCTGTAGTCCGTACCCCTGAAGGGATAAAACCAGTAGGATTCAAATGGGTATTCGTGCGTAAACGAAACGAGAAAAATGAAATATTGAGATATAAAGCACGACTTGTTGCCCAAGGCTTCTCGCAGAGGCCCGGTATCGACTATGAAGAAACATATTCACCAGTTGTGGATTCGATAACATTACGATACCTCGTGAGCCTAGCAGTACATGAAAAGGTCGAAATGCGTCTTATGGACGCGTTATTACACTTATCTATACAGGAAACTTGACACTGATATTTATATGAAAGTCCCAGAAGGATTTAGAATGCCTGAAGCGTGTAAATCAAATCCTCGAGATATTTATTCTGTCAAGTTACAAAAGTCCCTATATGGATTAAAGCAATCTGGACGAATGTGGTATAATCGTCTTAGTGAAAGCTTAATTAAAGAGGGTTTAAAAAATGATCTGATTTGTCCATGTGTTTTTATCAGGAAATGTGAATCACAATTTGCAATAATCTCTGTATATGTTGATGACTTAAATACTGAAGAAGTTTCAAAGGCCGTTGATTATCTCAAGAAAGAATTTGAGGTTAAAGATTTTGGACAAACGAGATTTTGTCTTGGTTTACAAATTGAGCATCTAGAAGATGGCGTCTTTGTGCATCAATCGACCTATACAGAGAAAATCCTGAAACGATTCAATATGGACAAATCATATCCATTGAGTACCCCAATGGTTGTTAGATTGCTTGATGTCAATAAAGACCCATTCCGACCATGTGAGGAGAATGAAGAGGTGCTTGGTCCTGAAGTACCATACCTCAGTGCCATCGGTGCATTAATGTACCTAGCCAATAATACTAGACCAGATATCTCTTTCTCTGTGAATTTATTGGCCAGGTTTAGCTCGGCTCCAACAAAACGACATTGGAACGGAGTCAAACAAATGTTCCGATATTTGCAAGGGACAATAGATCTCGGGTTGTTCTATTCAAACAAATCAAGTCCGGAGATCGTTGGTTATGCCGATGCGGGATATTTATCAGATCCTCACAAAGCAAAGTCGCAAACGGGCTACTTGTTTCTTAGTGGTGGTACGGCAATCTCATGGCGTTCAACTAAACAATCTTTGACGGCAACATCCTCAAATCATGCCGAGATAATAGCTATTCATGAAGCCAGTCGAGAATGTGTTTGGTTGCGGTCATTGACATATTACATCCGGGAGAGTTGCGGTTTACCCGTTGACAAAAATAAACCAACTACATTGTATGAAGACAATGCGCGTGTATAGCTCGAGTTGAAAGGAGGCTATATAAAAGGTGACCGAACAAAGCATATATCACCAAAATTCTTCTTTATGCATGATCTTCAGAAGAAAGGTGATATCGATGATCAACAAATCAGATCGTGTGACAATCCAGCAGATTTGTTCACTAAAGCATTGCCCACCGCCACATTTGAGAAATTGTTGAGAAAGATCGAATGCGCCAACTTAAAGATTTGAGGAGGTGTTCAAATCGAGAGTAAAAACACAAATGAAGGTCATTTTTTTTCCTTCATTATGATTTTTTCCCACAGGGTTTTTTCATAGTGAAGGTTTTAACGAGGCATTCTTTGTGGAATGGACATCCAAGGGGAGTGTTATAAATATTACGTGTTATAACTTATGTTATAAATATAACACGTAATGTGTGGATGTCCATTAGATATAATATCTACTCCTTCAGGTATAATACTAGCCTGTAGCTAGTTTGCTTAATGGCTAAGTCTTAAAGCCATGTGTAATATATCGTGTCTTTATTAGACGGTACCGCGTTAGATAATTATCTCAGATAATTATCGTCGGCCGCCGTTATCACGTGGTAACCTATGGGTTATATGCATAACACCACATGTACTACTAGTGGGTGCTTTTGTTTATCCAGTATGTTTAGGATATAGTTTGCGTATATATATAAGAGTTATCCAAGCATAAATAGATGGACAGAGTCAGTTCCAATTTACAAATATATAAAAACAGTAGCATGCAAATATTTTGAATCCGTTTGTCTAATCCTTAGCAATAGTGATACACATATATAAATATTCTATAACAACATATATATATATATATTTTAAATTTTTTTTTTCCGGAAACGAAAGATTCATTATGCAGCAAAACATGATTACAGGGGGTTACAATATTGCCTAATATCTATATATATACATCTCTCTGTCTCTCTCACTATATATATATATATATATATATTCAAATTTATATAAAAAAATATATATATTCAAATTTATATAAAAAAATATCCAACTAAACAAATATTTAAATAAGATAAGATATGTAATACTTAAACTCTATGAATATCTAAAATAGATATTTGTTATCTATACGGTGTCAAGAGTAAAAAGCAAATTATGATTGACTTTCAAAATATTACAAATTAAGTGTAAAAACGATTGTCTATAACAAAAAACATATAAACATAATACAGAGTAATCAAGATAGAAATTGTATATTTTCAGGTTTTATCAAAAAAAAGATTGAAAAAATTGTGTTAATGGGTGTCGGGAGGTGTCGACGCCGTGTCGGAGGTGTGTCGGATATGAAAATATTAAATAATATTAATTTAATCAACCGACATGTGTCAGACACGGTGTCGAAGTGTGTCGGAACGTGTCGTGCCGTGTCTTGTATCGGACACGGCACACAACATCCAGATTAAAATATCGGTGCATCATAGCCCTAAACTATTAGTTTTGCTCAATTTAGCTCTTTTTCTCCATAACTAACGTTAATCTAATATTCTGTCAAGGGCAAAGAAGTCATTCAAAATCATCTGTTGTCTTTTCTTTACCCCCTTTTATTTTATTTTACCACCGCCCCTCCCCCGGGCCAATCCCTCCTCCCATTTGCCCAAACTACAGATCGAAATTGGCCAAATGTAAGCCATCAACGTGGGAGTGCTGCAAGTGCAGGTATCTTAAATTGAGCATAACAAACATTATTTATTAAGATTTACCCTATTAAAGCCATATTTGTAAAATGTGAAGTTCATTCTCCATCATCAACAACGAAGAAGATACATAAAAATTGAAAATTCATCAACTGTGTTTGGAATATATGACTATCTTAATTTTCTGTGCATCTTATCTTTTCTCTTCCATGAATTCCATGACCGGCAGAAGAAAAATGAGAAGGGAAAGAGGGATAGATAGAAGAAGATGTGATAGATCATGGATAATGGCCAGGCCAGGTGGGGAGGGGTTGGTGGTAGAGGAGAAAAATGAAGAAAGGAGAGGAGAAGGAGAAGATAGAATCATAGAAGATGATTTGAATTGACAGATTGAACATTAAATTACTGTTAATTATGAAGAAAATAGATAAATTGAGTAAAAAAATAGTTTAGGGTGGTAAATCGATCAATTTATAGTTTGAGGTCGTAAATTGCACAGATAGTAGTATACTTTATGTTTTTAAATCGATGAAATCAAAGTTTAAGGTTGTAGATTTTGCATTAGGGATAGTTTAAGGGGTAAATTTGCATTTTTCCCAATAAAATAAGTGTTATGAATTTCCTTACAAATTAATAGAAAGTCCGCTGTTCTAATTAAATTTACATCTTATGGAACACCAAGTCACACTTGTTCTATTATCATTCTAAAATTTATGCACATAAACTTAGTTTCGGAATTATGCTGCTTAAAGAATTTTGCATTATTTGTTTCTTAATTATCTATTTAACAGAATATAATATATCATAGTTCATTTCTTGCATAATTCTAAGCTAGACATCAACTTCGAGACGTGTCGTCTAAATTCTGATTGGTCGAATGACTTCTTGAATTCTGATTGGTTCGATGACATAATCAAATGCCAAAAATTAATTTATGGTTAATTTCATAAAGAAATTTTATCCAAAAAACTAATAGTAGCATTTCAACCGAACCGAGCTCAAGCTCGAGCAGGACAGACAGCGGAGGCGGCGCACGTGTGGAATTATCTAAGTCCTCCCTCCTGCACAAAAATGCTTTGCCCCTTGGGGCACATCCATATGTCTCACTAGCAATTAAATATGGAGCTCAAGTCTCCCATCTTTCCAATGTGGGAGAGTTTGAGTTGATCACAACTTCCTCTCCCACAAAAGTTTTACACCAACTTTACGCATTAATTTCTCAATCACCCGATATCCGAATCAAGCGATTCCAAAACAAAACATCATCTACTCCGTGAGTGGTATTTTTAGACGTAATAATCTCCTGCCTAATCTCACCGGAGCGTATCCAAAATTTACGCTAAAGTTGACTGTTTCAACACATGTTTCAAGCTCTCATTTCATGGGTTTGGCTTATATCTCAAACATATCATAATCTTTAAATATACTTGCAGCTGAAGGTGAAAGTAGAGAGAAGCAACTACGAGGGTCACATATTGAGGCAAAAAGTGTTGGAAAAGAATTCACTATCTTCATGAACAGGAAGTTCTTCGATGACGACGAAGGATGGTAATGATGGTGATGATGATGGTAATGATGAATGCAGTGGCGGATTTTGCTGGGGGCCGAAGGATTTCACATCATGCGATAATGCCGGTTCAACTGGTTGCAAATGCATTATATTAGATGATGGTGAGAGTTATCAATGCAAATACAAATCGGCCTAAGAATGAGCTCAAGATCACTCATTCAATAGCAGGGTTCAATTGCAAATGAAACCCCGTTATGGAATGTGAAGGTCATTTTCATAAAAAGTTTGATTGTAATATCAGTTTGTGTGCATTGTGTTTTTTTCCGTGTTTATTTTTCCTATTTCCTAATGATGTTGTTCGGAATTTACAATCGGGTAATTGGATAATTCTAATTAGGAAAATAATACAAGAACAAGGAGATTTATGTATATCTTTGGACTGAACTCTTTGAGAGAGCTGCCTACGTATCCAATTTAGGTATCAAAATGGAATCAAGTCTCCCTCGTAGTTCAGGGTGTTCTTTATATAGTGGTAGATCGTGAATCTCTTCCTGGACTTACTGGGAAGTTATTATCGGTTATCTTCTGGACGTGGGGTCTACCTACGTCTGTAAGCAGTTGAGACGTTGTTGACTCGGTCTTCACCACGTTCAGCCTATTATTCTGTCCAGAAACTCTTCTGGTCAGAACACGGTGGATTCCTGCTCCTCTGACTATTCTGTCCATCATCTTGATCTGGTCAGCGCTGGGTGGTCCAGCTTGACTGGCTCATATATCTTTATTGTCTAACTTTTATACCGGGCCCGGCCCAATTACGAATAATCCGACCCAGTGGGCCTACATATCATCATAAGTCCCCCCCAGACTAGGGTGGACTACTCCAGGGATGCCCTAGTCTGAATCGCTTTAACTTCCGTCGTTATTATACCGTGAATCGAGGCCAAGTCACAGCCAGTCATTATTATAACTGTGAATTGAACCCTTACGTCGCTTCCACTTATTGTCAGACAACTCGTCTATCTTAGACCTTTGGAATCGCACCCCAGAAGTTACAAGTAAGTCTTTGCCTTTATGTCATTTGCTATTTCTTTTGAATCTTCATTTCATTCATGAGTCTGAGAGCCGATACCGCTTCTAGCGATTCTATAGAAAAATTGTTTCAATCTCCGGAAAAAAGTTCGATCGCAGTAGAGAGTGAAGAAGTGAATTCCTATAAATCCATTCCTAATCCTGAAACTGTAGTGAACATTGATCATCCGTCCTCTTCGATTGATTTGAGAAATACCTCCACTTTTAGGGATAACCCTCTGTGTCTGTTGCCTTCTCATCTTCTTCCTCCTGGGATTTTTACTCCTACTTCCATTGTCCACCAATATCCAAAAGACCACTCTGCCTTTTTGAATACTCTAAAAAGGGAGATCAATCGATTTGATAAAACCAAAGCTATAATGGCTTGCCATGGTGTGGCTAGCAAGATGACCAAAACGGAGATGTCTGGTTTATTGAAAACCTATCGATTAAATCTTGACCACTTTTGCGCTTGTTCTTCCCAAACCTCACGAATATGCTTACAATCCCAAACGAGTTTTACGCACATATATGCTGATCAGCTTCATAGTGGGTTAAGGTTCCCTCTCTCTCCTGGATATATTGAGGTGATGAAGTACTACAAATTGGGGGTTGGTCAAATACACCCAAACAGCGTTAAATTTCTTATAGGTTTCATGATTTGGTGTCGCCTGAACACCACTCCTTTCTCTGTAAAACTGTTTAGGAACTTTTACTTGTGTAAATTGACACAGGGTAGTGGAGGGTGGTATCACTTTCGTCGTAGATCCGGTAAGTTAGGCCACATCATTCCCCTATCCAGTAAAGATAAGACCAAGAAGAAGTGGTCAGAGCATTTCTTCTTTGTGAAGCACAACAATGAGGTGAATCTTGGTCGTTGGAATACTTCTTCAATGAAGGATAAACTGGAGGACCATATAGATGCAGCTTTGGTTAAGTACCTTTCCAGCAATAAAATCACTTTGACTTTGAGCACTATCAGCTCTGCCCTGGTGGATGCTGCCCAGCTTCTCACTGCGGGGCCTAGTGGTTATATAGAATTTACCAAGGAACAATACCGAAAATGTATGTTTGACTTTTCTTCTGCTTTTGTTCTTTTGAATATATCTTGACTATTCTTCCTCTTTGAAGTGGCCAATGTGGATGATTTGATGAATATTGATGCTGACGAGGAGGAGGAAACGGAACAAATGCCAGAAGATTCTGAGCGGACCTTATCTGTAATCCCTGAAGGTTGTGAGGCTTCTGGCCAGCAAGAAGCTGTGGAGGTAGGCCTTGACTCTGGCAATGCTACTCAGGAAACCATTTCCATTGCCAATTCTTCTGATCTGAACATTCTGAGCACAATTAATCTTGTGGATCTGACTGTTGAAGAGGATGTTCCCGGTGGCCAATCTACCGGCTTGAGTGTTGTGCCTCTAAGGACCGTTTCTTTAAGGCAGAAGAAAAGGCATAGGTCCACTTCCTCTTGTAGCTCTGCCAGTGATTCTTTCTTCAATTATGAGGATATGTCATTTTGCAGTGTTACCTCCTGGGTAAATCCTTGCATAAGAAAACCTCTAGCATGGCTAGAGATATTTTTGCCCTGCAACAGAAGGTTGTTCACCTTGACGAGGCTAAAGCCAAGGTGGCTAGTTTGGAATCTTCAGAGGCTGCTGCTCGCCTGGAGATCGAGCAATTGAAAGCCGATCATGCTAAGGCTAAGGGTCTGATATTCACCCAAGAGGAGCTACTAAAACTCAAGGATGAATAGCTGAAGAAAATGAATGAAGAGCATCAACAGCATCTTGCCACAGTGAAAAAGATGAAGAATGATTTTGATGAGACTGTGAGGCAGATGGAAGAGACTCCTGCTCAGAATGTTATCCAGAAGGTCGTTGCAGGATACAAAGCTGCTCCTGAAACTTATGAAGAAATCCAGATCATATTGGCTCCTGCTCTGCGTAGAGGATACACCCTTGGTGTTGATGAAGCTAAACCAGCTGACTTAGCGATTAGCACTCTGCCTAATCACAGGCTGTATGATAAGAAAGCAGGCGAAATCTTCACGAAGCGGTATGGTGAATACAAGAGTGGGGAGGATATCATTCGCAAGTATGCCAAGAAGAAACCTGCACAGCCCTCTACTCCTCCTTCATCTTAATTTATGTGCCTCCTTGAAAACTTTGAATTTTTTCTGCATTTTTAGAGTAGTTTTTTATGTAATAACTCTATTTGATCTTGCTTTGGATGATACTTTGACCATTTGAAATATTTGAATATTCTTCTTTTTTGATATTTTCTAGGTTCAGAGTGTTATCTCCTTGTTGCGCTGCAAAGAAGTTTGGATTATTTATCCTTATCTTCTTTATTTTTATAGTTAGCTGCACAGAAATGCCTTGTTAGTTTGATACATAGGACATTAATGCTCTGCACTAAATATCCTTGCATATATATGTTTTTGACTTGTGTATATATATGTTTTTTACTTGTGTGCACTGCACAGAATATCCTTGCATAGCAAGTTTGCAAGTCACACTCTTTTATTGGAGTCCTCTGCCCAGAATTCCCGTGCGCTGCAAGTTTGGCAGTTATATATTTTAATTGGGCCCTCTGCCCAGAATGACCTTGCGTAGCAAGTTTGGCATTTATATTTTTTAGTTGGGTTCGCTGCCCAGAATGCCCTTGCTCTGCAAGTTTGGCACTTATATTTTTTAATTGGGTCTGCTGCCCAGAATTCCCTTGCGTTGCAAGTTTGGCACTTTTATTTTTTAATTGGGTTCTCTGCATAGAATGCCCTTGCGCTACAAGTTTGGCACTTAAATTTTTTAGTTGGGTCCGCTGCCCAAAATGCCCTTGCGCTTGAAGTTTGGCACTTATATATTTTTTAATTGGGTTCTCTGCCCAGAATGCCCTTGCGCTGCAAGTTTGGCACTTATATTTTTTAATTGGGTTCTTTGCCCAGAATTTTTTTGCGCTGCAAAATTACTGCTCAATTTTCAAGCATCTTGTCCTTAGTTGCGTGCTTCAACACAAGTTAAAATATCCACATAAATTATCACAAAAGATATGTATTCAGGATAACTTTACTTAAGAAAATAAAATTATCCTAAGGAAAAAATTTCCTTAAATGAACAGGATTTCAACTTCTAGGAATGGTTTTTCCGGAGGCATTAGCCAGTTGATAAGATCCTTTTCTATGCACTTTGATAATTTTATAGGGACCTTCCCAGTTTGGGTCTAGTTTTCCCGTAGGGCCTTGCTTACTGGCATCATTTTGCCTTAGCACCAAATCGCCTTCTTTAAAATACGTACCTCTAACTTTAGAGTTGTAGTATTGGGCAATCTTCTGCTTGTACTTGGCCATCTGTATCAATGCAACATCTCGTTTATGTTCCAACTCGTCCTTGATATATAGCATGTCTACCTCCTGTGTTTCTGGACAGTATAATTCTGTCCTGGGAGATTTGTGTCCAATCTCTGCTGGAATTACTGCCTCACATCCATATGCTAAGGAGTATGGACTTTCCTGTAGCGAAAGATTTGGGTAGTTCTATATGCCCACAAGATGTTTGGAAGATGGTCTACCCAATGAGATCCCTCTTGTTCCAACCTTTTCTTCAGTCCCTGCTTTATCTGCCTGTTGGTCTGCTCTACCTGCCCATTAGCTTGGGGATAGGCCACTAATGTAAAGTGTTGGGAAATTCCCAGCTTTGTGCACCAGGTCTGCACTCCTTGATCCTCAAATTGTGTGCCATTATCAGAGATGAGTACTTTAGGAATTCCGTATCGGCATAGAATATTTCTCCATAGGAATTTCTGTATTTGGTTGGCTGTGATGGTGGTTAAAGGTTCAGCTTCCACCCACTTGGTGAAATAATCTACTGCCACCACTAGAAACTTAAAATTTCCCGATGCTCGGGGTAGTGGACCAACTAAGTCTACTCCCCATTGATCGAAAGTCCATGGAGATACAATTGGTATCATCTCTTGTACAGGATTATGCGATAAATTGCTATACACCTGGCATGTCCTGCAAGTTCTGACCAGATTTTCTGCGTCGTCTTGCATTTCTGGCCAGTAATACCCGTAAAGCCTACATTTCCTGGCCAGAGCTCTTGCTCCCAAATGATTTCCAAAAATTCCGAGATGGATTTCTCTCAGTACATAATCTCCCTCATCTAGAGTAACGCATTTCAACCAAGGTGCTGCATAAGATTTTCTGTACAGAACATCGTTGAACAGAGCATACCTGGTTGAGAGTCTTATCAGTTTTCTGGCGCATATTTTATCTTCTGGAAGCCTTCCATCTCTCAGATACACTACGATTGGATCCATCCAAGTCTCTGCCTATGTGATTGGTTGTTCTTCAATCTCATCACAACTCTTCTGCTTTAACTGCTCAACCAACACCTTTTTGTTGGACAAGAAATTCGATCCTAGCTTTTATAAAGCATCTGCTCTGGTATTTTGGGCCCGAGTTATCTGTTCCACTTCTACCATTAAGAAACTTTGTAGTTTCCTTTGTGCCACTACAAGGTATTTTTTCATGTGGCCTTCTTTTGCCTCATATTCTCCCTTGATATGATTTGTTACAAGCTGTGAGTCTGTGTAGACTTTCAGATTTTGCACCCCTAGCTTCTGTGCTAGGTTTAATCCAGTTATCAAAGCTTCATATTCTGCCTCATTGTTAGTATCTTGAAAGTAAAAATGAAGAGCATATGGGAATTCTTCACCTTTTGGGCTAATGAGTAGGAGTCCTGCTCCTGCTCCTTCTTTGTTGGAAGCTCCGCCCACATAAAGCTGCCATTGTTCAAATTTGTTCTTCTCAGACTTGTTCTGCTCAGCCTTATGTTCTATAGCCAAGGCTTTCTCTTTTGCCAAGAAATCGGCTAATGCTTGAGCTTTAATTGTTGTTCTCGGTTTGTATTCGATATCAAACCCTGCCATTTCAACTACCCATTTTGCTAACCTCCTTGACTTGTCTGGCTTATCCAAAATTTGCTTTAAAGGTTGGTTTGTCAACACAATCACTGGATGACTTTGGAAGTATGGTCTTAATTTCCTTGTGGCATGTACTAGGGCTAAGACCAATTTTTTCTATTTCAGAGTATCTGATCTCAGGTCCTTGTATGGCTTTGCTTACAAAATACACATGCCTTTGTATCATTCCGTGTTGTTTTACTAACACAGCACTTACTGCTTCGTTGCAAAAAGACAAGTATAGACAAAGTACCTCACCCTCCTGAGAAGCAGTTAAAGTTGCTAGGTGATTGATATGATCCTTGAACTCCTGAAAAGCTTGTTTACATTCTTCAGTCCATTCAAACGGGCTAGCCTTCCTGAGAATTTTAAAGAAAGGTAATGACTTCTGTGCAGATTTCGACAAGAATCGGTTTAGCGCTGCTAATCTTCCTGTTAATCGCTGAACTTCTTTAATATTCTTCCGTTCAGGCATGGTTTTTAAAGCCTCCAATTTATCAGGGTTGGCCCTGATACCTTCTTTAGATATCATATAACCCAGAAATTTGCTTGACCTTACTCCAAAAGTACACTTTTTTGGGTTCAATTTCATTCCTGTTTGTCTTAAAACTTGACAAACCTCTGTTACATCTTTCAAATATTGGTCAAGAGTCCTGCTCTTGATCAATAGATCATCCACATATACCTCCAAGGATTTGCCAATGTGTTGTTTGAAAATGGTGTTGATTATTTAAAGTTCGCTTCTTTTATTAAGCGTTCTTATTGATTATGCAATTTATATCGACTGTGATGGTTGCTTATTTGGTGTTTAATGTTGATGAGAATCGTTGTTAGACCTAGATCACCATGATAAAAGTTTGGATCTTTAACCTATATATAAATTCCAGAGTTGTTAGGTTGTAGATTCAGGTTGCTAGATTGAATAAATCTTACACCTTTGGTTTGAGAGCGTTAATCTTTAAGATCGAGAGATAAAGATTGCAAAACGAATTATCTACTTAGAGTTTCTTCATACTCTTGATAGGTGAACCACAACCTTTATTTAATCTTCACCAAACGATCTGGTAGTAGTTTAGTTATGTGAGATAAAGTGGATCATTGCTTGTTCTTCGTTAAAATTAATTGAGTTGTTTCTTTAGTTTATAGATTGGCAATTAGTTTAGTTAGTTTTGGTTCAAGAATCGCCAGATCTTTCCCGGCTTTGGATTGTTGATCCTCCGTCCATTTTTATTTGTTTGTTTTTGCTTTTAGTTGTGTTTTTGTGTTGTGACGTTCTTAGGAAGAATTAATAAAACTAGATTCAACAACCTCGATTCCTGAGATCGACTCGTATCAATCGCTATACTACGATCCCCGCACTTGGGAATACCGGATTTATAAATTATATTACTTGTTTGTTTTGCATAGATAAAATCTGTGACAAGTTTTTTGGCGCCATACTGAGAACCGGACGGTTGTCTAGTTTTTATTTTCGCTTTCCGCTTTTTTTTCCTCGCTTGTTTTGTTTCGCTTTCCTGCTTTAATCCGCTTTAAATTCTGCTTTTAGTTGATAATTGTTTTAGGTAGTTGTTAAGTAGATAATTAGGTTTAAAACTTTCCTTAGTATTTTTCTTGAAGTTAGATCTTCCGCCCTTCTCGCTTTTCCGACGTTCTTTCTTCCTTTCTTGCATTATCTCAAATTCCTGTTTGTTCTAAGTTTTCCTTGCGAGTAAACGGGCGCCTGAGATATTGGACGCCCAGCCCGGGAAATTATCAATGCTCGCCTGGTTTTATTCACTTAGACGGTGCGCCCATAAGTTTTGGGCCGCTGTTCGAATTTCGCTCATTTGATTAGCGTTCGTTACTAAACGCCTGGGTCTGATCTCAAATTACATACGACGCCTGTCTAACCTTTTGGACGTCCGTCCGTATATTTTCCTTAACACTTTTGTTTCCTTTTCTTCTTTCCCTTTCCTCTCTTTAGGCTTTAATTTTAGTTTAGGCTTTATCTCTTCTTAGTTTTTAGGTTTTGTTCCACTTGTTTTTGGTCCATTTATGAAAACTCGGAGTCAAAAGGGACGCAGAATATACACCCACGACCCCGAGCGAACCATAGTCGGCCAACAAAGTGGAATTTCCGCTCTGCTGTTCCGAGGCATACAGAGCCGAGCGAGATCTTGAAGAACAACTAGCACAGAGAAATCACTGATTTGTGATAACGGCCACTGATAATAGACGTATATTGGCGCACTCACGCCATGCCGTGTGGCTCGGCGTCAACCTGGCTATTGTTATTCCAGCCATTGACATCGCACAAACTTTTTGAGTCGGCCGTGGATCATCCGCATGATGCAAGACGCATCAATTTTTCACTTGCTACCAATCAGAGAATCCGCCATAACCCACTTACACACATTCTCCCAGAGATATGCGGTGCCACATTATCCAAGGAGGCTGAGGATGCTATTAAACTTAAACTTTTTCCTTTTCTCTGAAAGGAGAGGCTAAAAGAGTGGTACATACCTCTCTCCTTCCGAATCTATCACCACCGGCGTAACTCGAAATGGAGTTCTTCCAGTCAATATTTTCCACCTTCAAAGACAAAATTAAAGGTAAAAAATGACATTTTTACATTTTATCAGAGAGAGAATGAATCTTCTTGAGTGTTGGAAGAGATTCAAGTCCTCTTCTTTAGAAAATGCCTCACCATGGCTTTGCCACTGGGAAAGGCAAGTCAATACATTCTTTCAAAGGATTGACCGAGCCATACAAAGGCATGGTCAATAGTTCTTCTCAAGGGGGCATTTCAAGAAACGCCTGATGAGGATGGGCATTGTTTGAGGACATTGCAAAAAATAAAAAAAAAAAAAAAAAAAAATATGCCCCCTCTTATCAAGCAATTCAAGCACCTCCTCCTCCCAAGGTTGAGGAAGTCAATTTACAAAGTTTGATTGCCATACACGCAAAAGCCAGATGGCCCCACCTCAAGTTTCCAATCCTATAAATCAAACTCCCTTTTCCACGGAACCCCTCGTGTCTGTCAGACATAAAATTGTTGCTGACCGCCATATGAATGGCCAATGCCACTTTAATCAAGACCTTATCAAGTAAATCGCTGTTTCATGACTATGGACATTTATAATCAAGTCACATGTCAAAATTGTGACGAGTTGGGAGCACACTTTAAATTCTCGCCTGTGAACGGACGTAAGAATCGCGAAGTGAATGCATCTCTATGGCCGCACACAATCAAAGGTTCAATCGGGCCTTCTGTGCCAGGGCAATTTTTGCAAAACTACAAGGTTTAATCCATCTTCTAATTTCAATCCCAACTCGAATTTTAATTCAATCGTAGACTTCAATAAAAACCTGGTTTAATCGAATCAAAACTCAATTTTTCAATCCATAACAAAATTCAATCTTAATTGGCCTTCAAGTCAAATTCTCACTTTCAAAGTCGGCCCAAATAAAAGCCCTATGCTCCAAATCTCAAACTTCAAGGCCCCTCCTAACCTACAAATCTTGAGGCTAAGTTGGGAAGAGCAAAGCAGAGATCGATGAAGAATCTTGAGAGACAAATTGGGCAATCGGTCGAAAGAAATGCTTGGCTTCTAGACCCTCAGTACCGCCTGTGGCTTTCACCGAGAAGAATCCAAAGGTGGTCAGTTGTTTGCAGTCGATTTGAACAAAGGCCCATGTCTTGGCACCTCGTGCGCTATCAATTCAATACGAGGAAGGAGGAGGCCAAAGGCAATGAATCAGTTGAGCGGTACTCAGAAGTTAGTGGTTCTTCCCGTCTGAAACCACTTAGCCCTTCCTCGCCATTGATAGGCAGTGAGGGGTGGCCGAGCACCTACACTTTCAATCGCAGAAGAGAAAACTCCGGTGGTCAACCCACGAGAGGTGAAGAATTTGGCATCCTCAAGTGGCTGATCCTTGAGGACCGGGAAAGCATGTTGTAAAGCTCGTGAGGCCGATCTCTCCACTACTCGAGAAATCAAAATCTGCTCAGCGTTGGGATCTCGGAAGATGTGAATTTGCCGGTGCATCCTCGAAAAAGGTTTTCTGAGGATGACTTTAAGAAACTTCCATTTCCACCGAGAAAGAGCAACATTCCTTTGATTGAGGATAAGAAGCACAAAAGTTGCTGCCAAACCTTTTGAAAAATACTCAATGAATCTTCCATTGTCGGATGTCTTATTTGAGATGCCTAAGTGTACAAAATTTATCAAGGATGTTGTGTCTTCTAAAAAGAAATTAGCAGCATGGAAAGCGCGTGATTGGTGAGGATTGTTCCATGATTAATTATAAAAACTTACCAATTAAAAGAGGTGACTTCGGCAAATTTGTAATTACTAGCCCTCTTTGGTAGGTAGCCCTGCATTCTTTAATCCGAAAGGCATAGACACATAGTAGTAGGAACCAAATTCGATAATAAAAGCGGTTTTTAGGTCCATCATAATCTGATGATATCCCTTATAAGCATCTAAGAAAGCAAAGATTTCATAACCAACTGTAGAATCTACTAGCCTGTCAATTCTAGGGGAAGTATAACTATCTTTGGGACAAGCTTTGTTTAGATCTGTGAAGTCCACACACATTCTCCAACTGTCATCTGCCGTCTTGACTAGCACTGGGTTTGCTAGCCATTCTGGGTAGATAACTTCTCTAATCATGTTGCCCTACAACAATTTTTACACTTCTTCTTCGGGGCGACTGTATCTTTTCTGGGGCAAAAGATCTCTTCTTTTTTTTCACCGGTTTCCTGGTTGGGTCGATGTTGAGCTTATGGACAGCCAACTCTGTTGACAGTCCAGGCATGTCATTTGATTTCCATGCAAACACATCCTTGTAATCTTTCAAAATCTTAACCAGCATTTGTTTCTGTTCAGTAGGTATCCATGATCCTATGCTGACTGTGGATTCATGATCTAGTTCATCTAGCATTATTGATTCCATAGGATCATTGGACTGCCAACTTTTCTCTTTATCTGGAACTAGATCTTCCATTGTCAACTGCTGCACCTTCATTTTTCCACTGATTGTGGCTGTGTAGCAGTTCTTGGCAGCATCCACATCCCCTTTAATGGTAGCTTCTCCTTCAAAAGTCAGGAATTTCATACTGTTGTGTGCTGGTGATACCACTGCCCTTAGGTCGATCAACGCTGGTCTTCCCAGAATCACATTATAAGCTAATGGAGCTTTTACTACCACGTAATTGACCATCAGAGTCCTGCTCTGTGGTCCTCTACCGAAAGTCGTCAATAGCTTTAACATACCCACAGGATGGATGGGTGGCTCTGTAAATCCAAAAAGAGGAGTTGACACAGGAGTCAGCTCCAAATCTGTTAATTTCATTTCTTGGAATGCCCTGTAATATAGCACATTTACTGCGCTGCCCGTGTCTACACAGATCCTTCTGACCAGATTCTTCTGTATATCCGCTTCTATCACCAGCCCTTCGTTGCTCACGATGGCTGGTAGTGCATCTCTTGGACCGTACTGAACGGTTCCCATCACTTTCTGTTTCTTTGCCTCTCCTTCTTTTTCTGAGTAGCCAGTTTTTTCTTGTTGGGCAGCTTTATTAACTTCTCCTGGCCCCCCAATGATCGTGTTCACTGTGTTGATTGGGGCATTTTCTCTATGTCCATCCGCATCAGGAGATGGATCTCTATATCTCCATTGATTGTACCTGTCATGATTGTTGTGGTGCTTCTTAAATTCTCTCCTTCCCCAAGGTTATCTCCCTATGCTCGATCGATGCATTCATCGATCTTCTCTTCCATTGCTGCTGCGTCTATATCTCTGATCAGATCCCTACACTGTTCAGAATCATGTCCAATGTCTTTATGATATTTGCACCATTTGGTATGGTCTCTCTTCTCCCTTGGACCCCTCAATGGAGGAGGAGTCTTAGCGATTCCTTTCTTTTCCATAATTGCCAACACTTGATCACGAGATCTGTTTAGAGGAATAAGGTCTCTGTCCTGCAAAGCTCCCTTTTTTCCTAACCTTTCAGAGATGGGAGCGGTTACCCTAACCCAAACAGATTTTCGCTTCTTATCAGACCTGTCATCAGTCTTTCCCTTTTTCGAATCCCAGTGGGATTCCTCCCTCTTGGCTCTGTTAGCCTCTTCTCCTTGACAATGCCTGTATGCGATTTCTAGACATTCTTCCATTGTACTCGGATTCTTGCTTCTCTGCTTTGCATGTAACCGTCCTTCTCTGAGACCTGCCACGAAGGATGCTACTAAGAATTTATCATCCAAATCTGCTATCTGGGATGAATCTCTTAATAAATTGTAACACTGTTTCATCAGTTTTTTGCCTAATGGTTAGCAAATACGGTTCCTCTGGAAGGGTCTTGCTGTGATGAATGCATGCATGAACTTTCTGGTCAGAGTTGGGAAATCTGGTATGGATCTGGGGTTCAACTTGTTGAACCAATCTCTTGCCTTTCCTGTTAGAAGAGTTGCAAATGCCCTGCATTTCATCTCTTCTGGAGCATTATACAAATTCATGTGCTGGATATACTGATGCATATGATCATACGGATCTTTAGTTCCATCATACGCCTGGATCTTTGGGATCTTAATTCCTGGAGGACAAGGAAATGCATCAATGTCCTCGGTGAAAGGGGATACCAGCCTAAACTCATCTTGCTTAGGCTTAAGAATAGCATCTAACTCCGCCTTGGCGTTATTACCACCTGGGTGAGTAACCACCACTCTTATGCTAGATTCTACTTCATGTTTATCCCTCTTAGCGGTCTGAAGGGGAGTATGTGTTTCAAAAGCGTCATTATCTTGGTATCTGGCCTTTAAGACTTCTTCAAATATGGCTTTTATCTCAGCAGCCTTGAGGTTTGCCAAGTTTTCCACCAACATTTGTTTGACCGCATTCGGATTGTCGGTTTGTCCTTCTTCCATAACTTTCTTTCCGGTTTCTTGATCGTTTCTGTCTGGGCTCTTCTCCCTTTCGGTCCTATTTTCTTTCTCTGGCTGAGTCTGCTGTTTTTTCGAATTTCCCTGATTTCTTGCCATTTTTCTGTAATAATCACTCACTAACTAGAATTGGCCCTCCTCCTAGCGCCAAATGATGTTGTTCGAAATTTACAATCGGGTAATTGTATAATTCTAATTAGGAAAATAATACAAGAACAAGGAGATTTATGTATATCTTTGGACTGAACTCTTTGAGAGAGCTGCCTACGTATCCAATTTAGGTATCAAAATGGAATCAAATCCCCCTCGTAATTCAGGGTGTTCTTTATATAGTGGTAGATCGTGAATCTCTTCCTGGACGTACTGGGAAGTTATTATCGGTTATCTTCTGGACGTGGGGTCTACCCACGTCTGTAAGCAGTTGAGACGTTGTTGACTCGGTCTTCACCACGTTCAGCCTTTTATTCAGTCCAGAAACTCTTCCGGTCAGAACACGGTGAAGTCCTGCTCCTCTGACTATTCTGTCCATCATCTTGATCTGGTCAGCGTTTGGTGGTCCAGCTTGACTGGCTAATTTATCTTTATTGTCTAACTTTTAAACCGGGCTCGGCCCAATTAAGAATAATCCGACCCAGTGGGCCTACATATCATCACCTAACGTCACATGCTGCAAATGTAAAATCACTTCACTTGAATCTGATTTACTTTGGGTTGGTACTGTTGCATTGCAAATAATAAAAATTGCATTTCTAATAGTTTACATAGGGTCACTTTCAATGAGGATTATTGATGTGCATGTATGTTGCAAAATTAGACACAATTGGTTTCCTTCCTACAAAATTTGATTGGATAATGCTATTTTCATAAATATTCAGACCGTGACATACACCAAATTCGATGCAAAAAAAAAAAAAAAACAACAATAAATCGAGTTTCATAAAGTTATGAGATCAAATTGATTGAAATGATTTAACACACACCAATTCTATAACAACAATTAATACCATGTATTTATACATTATCGATGATAACGTAATGTAGTACCGTGGTTGATGGCCGGTTCAAAATTTAATTTAAAAGCATAATTCACGAGGACTTAAATGAACATCTTAATTTTTTTTTTTCAACATGTCATATCCCGGCCTTCCCCTTATATTAGTTACGTGTCAGAACATAGTCATGCCTCCTTAAAACCTACTAGCGGCAAACCCAGTGTGGGAACATCATACGCATCATTTTCCAATAATAAAGCATGTTCTTGGTTGTTAAGCATATATATCAAACGGATGCACAGAATGTACTTTGTACTCTTAAATAGTGCCATGAGTACCTAATAAAATAATTCAATTATTAAGTCAAATGGTTTTAATTAATGTAACGCTAAACGCGTATGATACAGAAAATCAGTTTGATCATATCAAATGATTTGGTTACAAAAAAAAACACGTTAATGATTTATATAAAAATGATCTAACTATGTTAAAATGATCTTGTAATAATTCATAAGAATTAAAATGAAAATTTGACAGTGGATGAGTGGCTATCCGAGATTGGCCAACAAACAATGTTATGAAACCGATGGAGATAACTTCAGATGCAAGAAATAGAAACAGATGCAATCAAACGTAAATAATCAAAGGAGATAACAGAAAACAGGATGAACACATATTTAACGTGGAAAACCCCTCTCAAAGTGAGAGAGATAAAAAATCACGGGTAGAAAAGAGATCTTTATTATTATGCACTGAGTTACAGATTTCACACACAAAAACAATGCAATAACAACTGTATTTATAGGCACAAATCCCTAAACCCTAGCCGTCAAGAATCTTTGTCTGATCTGCCATAAATACCCTTACACGTGTCCTCCTTTTAATGACACTGTATAGCTGTCACATAATGAAATTAATGAGATGTGAGACCTGCAGTATTCCATGACTCGTGAGACTTTAACCTTCTTGATAATACCTCTGCGACGAAGCCTCGATGAGACTCCACCCTACTGACGAACATAATTGAATACACTTCTCAGCTGCCCATCACACAACTGAGTCTTCAGATTGGTTCCACGGATATAGAGTTTAAGTCACTTTCTTGACAAATCACCACCTTGACTTCAACTCTCACTGTGAGTCAAACAGTTGCATAACCGGATGTACTTGTACCAGATGCATTCGTCAATGCCAGATGTACTTGTACCAGACTATCTCCACAACATCCACTCCACTGATCTGCCCTCAGTAGAGTTTCCAGAAACAGATTACAAGCTTTGAATATTCAGTAAGTCTAGGCAAAGCTGAAACTTACTCTCCAGAACTGGTTTAGTGAAAATGTCAACAGGATTATCCTTGGTGCTGATCTTCTTCACTACAACCCTCTTCTCATTCCTCAAGAAATGATACCTAACATCAATATGCTTGGTTCTCTCATGATGAACTTGATCCTTGGCTAAACATATTGCACTTAGACTGTCACAATATATCTCTGCCTGATCCTGATGCAACCCCAAATCACTGACTAGCCCCTTCAACCAGATACCCTCCTTAGCCGCTTGCTTGAGAAGAGCCATATATTACCTTCATGAGTTGATAAGGCTATTGTAGCCTGAAGAGTAGCTTTCCAGCTGACCACTGCATTTCCCAATGTAAACACATAACCAGTCATTGATCTTCTACTGTCAACATCACCTGCATAATCAGCATCACAGTAGCCTGTGACTAGACTAGTATCACCTCGTTAAATGATACCAATATCAGCCGTACCTCTCAGGTACCTGAATATCCTTTTAACAGCTTTCCAGTGTTCCTTTCCAGGTTGAGCCATAAACCTACTGACAACACTGACTGCCTGAGCCAGATTAGGCCTAGTGCAAACCATGGCATTCTTCAGACTGCCAACTGCACTAGCATAGGGAACTTTTGACATATACTCCTTCTCTTCAGCTGACTGTGAAGCATAAGCAGACAAATGAACATTTGATGCCATAGGAGTATCTATTGGTTTTACATAAGACATCCCAAACTTGGCCAATATCTTCTACACATAACCCTGATGAGACAAGAAAAATTTATTCTGACTTCTATCTCTCCAGATCTCCATCCTCAAATTTTCTTGGCTGCACCCAAATCCTTCATTTCAAATTCAGCACTGAGAAGGTTCTTCAGATTTTGAATATCAGACTTCCTTGCAGCATCAATCAACATGTCATCCACATACAAGACAAGATAGATATATGATCCATCTTTTAGCAGATTGTGGTATACACAACAGTCATAAGGACTTCTGTTGTAACCCTGCTGAAGCATAAAACTGTCAAACCTTTTATACCACTGCCTTGGAGCTTGCTTCAAACCATACAATGATTTCTTCAATTTGCAAACATAATTTTCCTTGCTAGGAACTTGAAAACCCTCAGGCTGTGTCATGTATATCTCCTTATCCACCTTACCATGTAGAAAAGAAGTCTTCACATTTAATTGCTCAAGTTCCAGATCCTGTTGTGCCACCATTGCTAGTACCACCCTGATTGAAGTGTGTCTGACCACTGGTGAAAATATTTCATCAAAGTCAACCCCTTCCTTTTGGTGAATCCTCTTGCAACCAAACGTGCCTTATACGACCCTTCGCGCTTTAGTTATTCCTTCCTTTTTTCTTGAAAATCCATTTACAAGTCACAACTCCCTTGTCAATAGGTTGTTTGACCAATTCCCAAGTCTGATTCTTCAATAATGACTCCATTTCATCTCTCATGGCAGCATGCCACTGAGATGCTTCTATACATGTCACTGCTTCCCCTGTAAGTAGTATATAGGTTCAACAACCTCCACCTCTTCTGCAACTTGGATTGCATATCCAGCCAAATCATCATACGCATATCTCCTTGGAGGTATCCCAACATAAGATCTTCTAGGCTTGCTGGCAGCTAGACTCTGCTGATCAATGTTTGTATGACGCCCTGTTGAGGTCTCAGTAGGCTGGCTTGGATCAGATTCTGGTTCATAATCCAGATCAGTATAGTGTTGATTTGAATCCACTAATTGTTGCATATCAGTAGACTCCACCTGAAGCTCCACCTGTTTCTCAACACTATCGATTCAAGATCGGTTTCGCACTCGTGAGACCTCCCACTGATGAGTTTAACATAGAATTTTCATCAAACACAACGTCCCTGCTGAGGATTACTCTAAACTCTACTGATGACCAAATCCTATATCCTTTCACTCCCTTCTTGTCTCTTGGCTCCAACTTCCCTTCACTAACATGATAGTAAACTGTACTTCCAAAAACCCTTAGAACTGAGTAGTCAGCAGGCTTGCCTGACCACATCTCAAATGGTGTCTTGAGATTGATTCCTGTGTGAGGACTCCTGTTGATTAAGTAGCAAGTTGTCTTAATAGCCTCTGCCCAAAGTCTCCTTCATAAACCAGCTTGAGAAAGCATACATCTTGCCATCTCCAGTAGAGTTTGATTCATCCTTTCAGCTACACCATTCTGCTGAGGTGTATTCCTTACAGCATGATGTGTGGCAATACCCTCAGCTGCACAAAATGAATCAAAATCCATCCAGCAGAATTCCAGACCATTATCTGTACGAAGCTTCTTGATTTTCTTGCCTAACTTATTCTTCACTAGGGCCTTCCACTGCTTGAAGTTTCTGAATGCATCACTTTTGTTCTTCATCATCACCACCCAAGTCATCATTGAATAGTCATCTATGAATGACACAAAATATCTGTGACCACTCAATGACTCAACTTTTGATGGACCCCAGCAATCTGAATGAATATAATCAAGTGATGCCTTTGTGTTGTGCAACCCTGCTGAGAACTTACTTCTATTCAATTTCTCAAACACACAATGTTCACAAAAGTCCAGATTCTTAACCTTATATCCCCCAAGAAAACCTGCTGAAGAAAGAACCTTCATACCCCTTTCACCCATATGACCAAGTCTCATGTGCCACACCGTGAGTCTCATTGGCCCAGTGAATGCTAGCGAGGATGCAACAAAGAAGAGTGCAGATCTGATAGATCCTTGTAATATAAACAAGGTTCCCTCTTGATGCCTTTGAGGACTACAACTGAATCTTTGAAGACATTCAGCTGTCCACCTTCACCCTTGAAATTGAACCCCTTGATGTCCAGTAGACTGAGAGATACCAAATTCTTGGTCATCTGTGGAACATGTCTTACATCCTTTAGTGTATAGAATTTACCATCCTCTGTCCTTAACTTTACTGAGCCAATTCTCATAACTTTGCAAACCTTGTTTTTGGCCATATAGATTTGACCACCATCCATCTACTCATAAGTAGAAAACCACTCCATGTTTGGACAAATATGGTAGGATGCTCCAGAATCAAGTATCCACACATCATTGTGGTGTGTAGAATCCCACAACTAGAACCAGATCCTCATCAGATTGCTCAAGAGCCAAGGCTCTTGTGCGAATACCTTCCCTGCTGTTTCTTCTTCCTTGTACAATTGGACTTCCAATGTCCCCCTCCTTCTGATGAATTCTGAGACATTAGTAGACTTAGGTCCTTTGGACACCGACTTTTTTCTTCTTCCTCGTCCATATCCTTTTTCATTATTGTTTGCTAGCTACTAGCCCAAAGAAATTGACTGCTTGTCCCAAAGAACCTTGTGTCTAAGCTCCTGGCGAGTAAGCGGACCTCATATCCTCTAAAGCTCTCAGATCCTTCCCAACTATGAAAGATCGCACAAATTTTTCATATGATGCCGGTAATGACACCAACAGATTGGGGTGCATCTTCATCTTCAATTTTATCATCAATATTCCTTAAATCAAGTAATATTGTGTTCAAATTTAGTCAAGATGTTCCTCGGTGGAATCCTTCATGCATCTTCAAACCGAACAACCTCTGTTTCAACAACAACTTGTTGGTCGCTGACTTGGCCATGTACAGGCTTTCAAGCTTCTTCCACAACTTGGTCATGGTGTCTTCCTCAAAGAACCTCGGTGATAACATCATCGATAAGCCCAACATGATGGTTGAATGTGATTTCTCTTCCAGACTGGCATAATCTGTTGCACCTATATTTGGTTTGTCAGATAAAGGATTCCAAAAACCCTACTGTTTCAACAGTGCATGCATCTTGATTTGCCACAGACCAAAACTGTTCCTTCCTGTAAATTTATCGATTTTCACGTTTACTGCTGACATCTTTCTTGCTAAAGATCACAACTTTATCACAGATCCTAGCACCTTGCTGAAGGTCTTGGTGAAGATGAAGTTGATCGTACAGATTGTTTTCCCCAGAACCTCTCTCCGATACCACTTGTTATGAAACTGATGGAGATAACTTTAGATGCAAGAAATAGAAACAGATGCAATCAAACATAAATAATCAAAGGAGATAACAGAAAACAAGATGAACATAGATTTAACGTGGAAAACCCCTCTCAAAGTGAGAGAGATAAAAAACCACGGGCAGAAAAGAGATCTTTATTATTATGAAGTGAGTTACAGATTTCACACACACAGACAATGCAACAACAACTGTATTTATATGCACAAATCTCTAAACCCTAGCCGTCAGGAATCTTTGTCTGATCTGCCATAAATACCCTTACACATGTACTCCTTTTAATGACATCAGTATATAGGCATCACATAACAAATTAATGTGATGTGGGACCTGCTTTGTATTCCAAAGACTCACAGACTTTAACCTCACGACAAGACCCTCATCGACGAAGCCTCGATGAGACTCCACCCTATTGACGCACAGAATTGAATACACTTCTCAGTTGTCCATCACACAGCTGAGTCTTCAGATTGGTTCCACCAGATGTAGAGTTTAAGTCACTTTACTGACAAACAAAATTGTAAAAAACATAATATTTATATTTTACACGTAGGATCACATGTGTTTTTTTCATTTTTTATTGGTCTTTGATCACCAAATCAAATTTTATCTATTTTACAGAATATAATATATCATAATTCATATATTGCATAGTTCTAAGCTAGACACCAGCTACTAGACGTGTCGTACAAATTCTAATTGGTCGAATGATTTAATAAAGCATGTTCTTGGTTGTTAAGCATATACATCAAACGGCTGCACATAATGTACTTTGTACTCTTTAATAATGCCATGAGTACCTAATAAAATAATTCAATTATTAAGTCAAATGGTTTTAATTAATGTAACGCTAAACGCGTATGATACATAAAATCAGTTTGATCATATCAAATGATTTGGTTACAAAACAAAAACACGTTAATGATTTATATAAAAATGATCTAGCTATGTTAAAATGCTCTTGTAATAATTCATAAGAATTAAAAAGAAAATTTGACGGTGGATGAGTGGCTATCCGAGATTTGCCCACAAACAAAATTGTAAAAAACATAATATTTATATTTTACACGTAGGATCACATGTGTTTTTTCATTTTTTATTGGTCTTTAATCACAAAATCATATTCTTAATTATGTATTTTACAGAATATAATATATCATAATTCATATCTTGCATAATTCTAAGCTAGACACCGGCTTCTGGACGTGTCGTACGAATTCTGATTGGTCGAATGACTTAATAAAGCATGTTCATGGTTGTTAAATCAAACGGCTGCACATAATTTACTTTGTACTCTTTAATAATGCCATGAGTACATAATAAAATAATTCAATTATCAAGTCAAATGGTTTTAACTAATGTAATGCTAGACGCGTATGATACAGAAAATCAGTTTGATCATATGAAATGATTTGGTTACAAAACAAAAACACGTTAATGATTTATATAAAAATGATCTAACTATGTTAAAATGATCTTGTAATAATTCATAAGAATTAAAAAGAAAATTTGACGGTGGATGAGTGGCTATCCGAGATTGGCCAAAAAACAAAATTGTAAAAAACATAATATTTATATTTTACACGTACGTTCACATGTGTTTTTTCATTTTTTATTGGTCTTTGATCACCAAATCATATTCTTAATTATCTATTTTACAGAATATAATATATCATAATTCATATCTTGCATAATTCTAAGCTAGACACTAGCTTCTAGACGTGTCGTACAAATTCTGATTGGTCGAATGACTTCTTGAATTCTGATTAGTCCGATGACATAATCAAATGCCAAAAATTAATTTATGGTTAATTTCATAATGAAATTTTGTCCAAAAAATTAATAGTAGCATTTCAACCGAACCGAGCTCAAGCTCGAGCCGGACAGACGGCGGAGGCGCCACGCGCGTGTGGAATTATCTGAGTCCTCCCTCCTGCACAAATATGCTTTGCCCCTTGGGGCACATTCATATGTCTCACTAGCAATTAAATATGGAGCTCAAGTCTCCCATCTTTCCAATGTGGGAGAGTTTGAGTTGATCACACTTTCAACTCCTCTCCCACACAAGTTTTACACCAACTTTACGCATTAATTTCTTATTCATCCGATATCCAAATCGAGCGATTCCAAAACAAAATATCATCTACTCCTTGAGTAGTATTCTTAGACGTAATAATCTCCTGCCTAATCTCACCGGAGCGTATCCGAAATTTACGCTAAAGTTGACTGTTTCAACACATGTTTCAAGCTCCCATTTCATGTGTTTGGCTTATATCTCCAACATATCATAATCTTTAAATATAGTTGCAGCTGAAGGTGAAAGTGGGGAGAAGAAACTACGAGGGTCACATATTGGGGCAAAAAGTGTTGGAAAAGAATTCACTATCTTCATGAACAGGAAGCTCTTCGATGACGACGAAGGTGGGGATGATGATGGTAATGATGAATGCTGTGGCGGATTTTGCTGGGGGCCGAAGGATTTCACCTCCTGCGATAACACCGGTTCAACTGGTTGCATATGCATTACATTAGATGATGGTGAGAGTTATCAATGCAAATACAAATCAGCCTAAGAATGAGCTCAAGACCACTCGTTCAATAACCGGGTTCAATTGCAAAGGAAACCCCGTTATGGAATGTGAAGGCCTTTTTCATAAATTTTTTTATTGTAATCTCAGTTTGTGTGCCTTGTGTGTGTTTTTTTTTTTTTTTTTTTTTTTTTTTTTTTTTTTATTTCCTAATGTCACATGCTGCAAATGTAAAATCACATCACTTGAATCTGATTTACTTTGGGTTGGTGTTGCATTCCTAATAATAAAAATAGCATTTCTAATAGTTTACATAGGGTCACTTTCAATGGGGATTATTGATTTGCATGTGTGTTGAAAAATTAGACACAATTAGTTTCCTTCCTACCAAATTTGATTGGATAATGCTATTTTCATAAATATTCAGACCGTGACATACACCAAATTCGATGCAAAAGCAAAAAAAAAAAAAAAAACAACAATAAATCGAGTTTCATAAAGTTAAGAGATCAATTTTATTGAAATGATTGAATACACACCAATTCTATAACAAGAAGTAATACAATGTATTTTTACATTATCGATGATATCATGATAACAATGTAGTACCGTGGTTGATGGCCGGTTCAAATTTTAATTTAAAAGCATAATTCATGAGGACTTAAATGAACATCTTACCCTTTTTTTTTCCCCACACATGTCATAGCCTGACATTCTCCTTATATCAGTTACGTGTCAGAACATAGTCCTACCTCCTTAAAACCTACTAGTGGCAAACCCAGTGTGGGAACATCTTACGCATCATTTTCCAATAATAAAGCATGTTCTTGGTTGTTAAGCATATATATCAAACGGCTGCACATAATGTACTTTGTACTCTTTAATAATGCCATGAGTACCTAAAAAATAATTCAATTATTAAGTCAAATGGTTTTAATTAATGTAACGCTAAACGCGTATGATACAGAAAATCAGTTTGATCATATCAAATGATTTGGTTACAAAAAAAAAAAAACACGTTAAAGATTTATATAAAAATGATCTAACTATGTTAAAATGATCTTGTAATAATTCATAAGAATTAAAAAGAAAATTTGACGGTGGATGAGTGGCTATCCGAGATTGGCCAACAAACAAAATTGTAAAAAACATAATATTTTTATATTTTACACATAGGATCACATGTGTTTTTTCAATTTTAATTGGTTTTTGATCACCAAATCATATTTCATTCATGATCATAGTAAAATTTGTGATAGAATAATCACCCACACGCATCTAGGAAAATTAAATAACACTTATTTTCAAACAGCAAGCCCACTAATACTATGATCATACCACTCTTCTCTTATGGATTAGCATCCAACCTTATTGATATTATAGGAAAATGTCGTAGAGGACGGGTTTACATCTTATTTGTGTAAAAACGACAAGAAAATAACGCACTGATTGTAAAGGACAAAAAGTAATGTATATCCAAAAATACCCTTTATTAATATTTCCTAATTCTTTCCCACGATTTAAATTCAGTTAATTATCAAAATATTGGCTTGAAAAAAACCTTCCCAGACCCAAAAATCCGCCTCATTCCTCCATTATCCATAAATCTAGAAACCCTAGCCTCCATCATCTTCTCTGCAAATCCCCTCTTCCCCCTTTCGTATTAACTGCAAATCCCTTCGAAATCCTCCGTTTTATTGCGAATCTTTTCTGCACCAGAAAATCCGGCTGCCATCTCTTCTCCTACCTTTCTAATAATCATCGATCATTGAATGCTCGATCTTGTGTTGTCTTGCACACGCTTCTCTTCCAAAATAATCCGATTCCGACGAGGAAGAATTGGAGTGACAGGAGAAGATGGCAAAAGGCATTAAGAAAAGCAGTAAACCGAGTAAGTGTAAATTTTTTTCCTATACAGCCAAAAATCGTGAATTGTGTTGTTTAATTCCTTATGATCTGATTTTTTTTGACTATCCTTATGAGCATACTAAATTGGGTTTTTCGCCTGGGAAGTATTGCGAATTTTCTTGAATTGGGTTTGATTTTGAATCGAATTTTGATATCAATGATTTGATTTGCAAATGTTACCATTCTTGAATGATTATGCAATTTGCAGAGATGCAGAGAAAAGCATTCTTTAATTTTGACTAATAGAAGTTTCCATTTGATAACTGTTTAGGTCAAAGTGGGTAAAGCAGTTTATTCAATTTGGCGCTTGTTTAACCATTCTTGTAAGCCGAACAATCACTACATAAAAGCGACAGAGTTTGTTGCCGTGGGATCCCACCTTGAGTTGTCATATGGCCTATAATTACCAAATTGTTCACTAATATGGGTTCTTATTTTCAAATTTTGAAGTTTTATGTGATGTTGCTGAGTTTTTCTTCAAAATTTTATAGGGACTAATAATGCTTTGCTGAATTTTTAGTTTCCAATTACGCTTGTATATGCATGGTTAAAATGCTGGTTTTGGTTACTTTTTTTAAGTGTGTTCAGTGTGTGAGATTACAACTTGTTTTGGGTGATACCTAATTGAAAACACGTGTTAGTTCTGATGATTTTTGTTCAGATGTGTTACTACGTCCATCAGTGTGTTACTACAATTGCGTGGAATTGTATTGTGTGTTTCTACATGTAAGTGTGTTGAGAGTGTGAATTTTGAATATGTCAAGGGTGATACTTAATGCTAATCAAGTGTTACTTTTGATAAATGTTTCTGATGTGTGTAACTACTTCCAGCACTGAGGTACTACATGTCAATATAAAGGGACGTGTGGTGTTACGTATCATTGTGCTCAATGTTTGCATTTACAACATGTCTTCACTGATACATAATGGAAATTTCTGCATTTACTTCATTATATTCACGTGTTGTTACACAATTGGGATCATGTCATGAATAGTTACTACATTGTTTGAAACATAAGCTTAAAATTTTATTAAGATATTACTACATTATTTTGAATTGTGACTACATTTTTTGGAATGTTGCTGCATAGTCCTGAATTGTTACTACTTTTTTCTATCATAGTTAGTACAATTTTATGAATTGTTTCTACATTATTTTGTATGTTGCTACATGTTGTTGCAGTGTTACTACATTTATATAAATTGTTACTACAGGACTGATCGAGCATTTTATCTGATTCACTACCTATTGAAGTTGTCCTAAGGCAAGAGCATTCCTAAAAAATGGACAGATGAACACTTGCAAAGGATAAAAAGGATGGTTGTGACCTCAATCATGCTAGACACCTTGCCCTCTTCTTTACGAAAGTATTCAAGTTTTCTAGAATGAAGTAAAGACAATTGTTTTGATTTTTCTAAGAAATGAAACGGCCGTTTACAGCCCAGGATTCATGAATAATTCAGATTGTTGTTCTTCTGTTATGAATATTATTACTTCACAAGTTGATATGTATTGCAATGCCTAAAAAAAACATTTTGTTGGTTTAACTTCCATCCTGATTTGATGTATATATAGTAACCCATTATCGTGGATTGATGATACCACGATTTCCGGTGGTAGTTAATTCTCGTGTCAATTGCCATTTCAAAATCAGCTTATTTCTAGCAAGAATAAAGGAATAAAACTCCCCATCTTTCTAAGAATTAAAGGAGTAATAAAGGGTATTTATTTGGCCGAATTTAATTTTAAAAAAAAACAAATAAATCTTTTATTATAATTAAGGGTGTTTTTGTACATCTCTATTTTTTGGTCCTTGTCAACCATTTTTTATTTTTTGGGTCCTATTTCAGCATATTGAATCTTATTTTGTCCTTTAGGCCCACCACCCGAATATATTAAGGGGCTTCTATCGACATCCTATTTTTCACTTCCGGCACCACAGTTTATTAATTTCGTCACCACAATGATATTTTTATTATATTTTAATTTCTTTTCTATTTAATTTTAGCTGTTTATTTCAAACACTACAAAAATAATAACACAATTACTACTTATACCATAATTTAAAATATATATATAATTCAGTCATTTACTAAAAAAAATGAATCAATCAACAACCATCTGCTTCATCCCTTCCACCGACGCCATTCATCTCCACCACCATCTCCTTCATCCTTTCCACCTTCCACCACCCATAAACACCTCCCACCCTTTCCAACTATTTTCTTTCCACCAGAATAATTTCACTAAAACAGAGAAAAAACAATATACACACCTTCAAATGCTCAAACTCGCCGGACAACTTTAGATGCACAACCATGCAAAAATATTTAGAACCAGTGCATTTTCCTTCTCCTCTTCCTCCGCCGCCTCCACCACCACCGTAGTCTTTCTTCCCACCGTCTTCTCCTCCTTTCTGATCATTATTAGCATCATTTTCCTCTTTGTTCTCCTCTACGTCATTATTTTCATCTCCTTCACGAATCTTCTTGTTCTTCTTCTGCAAAAAGAAAGAAAAATCAGACAAAATCATTATTTTCACCCTTCCCTACTATAAAACATGTCATCCGATCCCTTCCTGTTGTAAAGCTATCTCTCTTTATCCCTTGAATCGTAAGTCGGCCCTTCTAGAAAAAAAAAGTAAATCGGTGCTTGCTACTGATGCATTTGGAGCTTGGAGCTATTACATTCGGTGGGGAGGAGTTGCGATTTGCTTATTGGGGGAGGCGCCACGATTTTCCGATGGGAAGGAGGAGCCCCGATTTTATAGCGAGGAGGGGTTTTCATTTGCAGATGATGGGGTATTAGATTTGCAAAGGCGGAGGAGGGGTCAGTGGCGGCGGCGGATACTCAATTTTCGGATTCAGGGTGGGTTAAGAAATTTCAGATTGAGGAGGAAATGAGGCCATGATTTATAGATGAGGGAGAGTGTTGATTAATATTGCAGCAGGTAGAAGGGTGATTTAAAAGTGGGGTGGAAGGGTGATTATTCACATCTATCTGATAAATATCTCATTGTTTCCCTGTAGCAACACTGAGGAAAGTGCGTGCCGTGACCATCTTTGCCACATGATCAAATTTCTTAGTACAATCGATTCTTCTTCCTGATGATTCTCGAAAGCCACTAATCGGGATTTCGACCATTGCAAGGTTCCATGTTCATCATATTTCTTGGTAAACACCCACTTACTCCCCAATGCCTTTTTCCTAGGAGGGAGTGGCTGCAATAACCATGTACAATGTTCTTCTAGATCCTAAACTTCTTCAGCCTTGGAATTATACCAACCCTCGTGTTTAACTGCCTCCTTAAAATAATATGGAGGATTCTGGGCTATCAAGTTAGAGCATCGAGCATTCTGTCAGTTAGAGCATCGAGCATCGAGCATTCTGGGCTATCAAGTTTCTTAAATTTGACCCCAAGGCCATTCGTGACCATAGATTACTCCAACTCACAGAACTTGAGGAATTTCGCTTAGATGCATATGAAAACGCCTATATCTACATAGAACGCACAAAATCCTTTCATGACAAAAAGATCTTTCATCGTGAGTTCCATGTTGGTGACAAAGTGCTTTTGTAAACTTCACGTTGAAATTGTTTCCAGAAAAGTTTAAAAATCTAGGTGGGCAGGGCCATTTAAATTAACAAAGGTTCATGCATCCGGTGCAGTAGAGCTCACTGACGGTGAGAAAATGTTCTTAGCAAATGGACTCCGAGTGAAGTTAATCATTGAAGAAGAAGGAATCCCTCAACTCGGGGAGGTGATGTTCCTTACCGACCCCCCATCCGAATGATAGCATGACATAGTCTAGCTATAGACTATAAATTTAGCAACCCCGGGTACTATCTTTCTTTTACTTCTTAAGTATCAACTTTTGGTTAGCTTGTGTGTTTTCAAATTGCATGCTTATGTGGTGATAGCTAGTAGTGTCCCCTATGATGATCTGTGTAATTCCATCTTTTCTATCGTATAATCTTGTCGAGGAAACGACATTAAACAAAAGCGCTACAGGGAGGCAGCCCGTACAAATTCTCCTGTGTCAAACAAGTTTTGTAAAATTTAGTGAAATGACATTAGGCAATGGTGGGAAACTGTTTTGTTTGAAGTTTAGGTATTAAAGCCTACGCCGTAAATATCACGGCTTATGCCGTGATTTAGGAAGGAAACCAGAAGCTCTCACGGCTCACACCGTGACTCAGAGGTGAGATACTAGAAGGTTTATGGCTTGCGCTGCAACTCGAGGGAAAAACCAGATGGTCTCACGGCTTACGCCGTGTGTATTCACGGCTCTCGCCGTAAATGGCGCTTTGAATTCCAATAGCCTTTTCCTCTCTCTCTCTCTCTTTTACTTACACTAAATCGACTTTCAACCTCCCTCTCCACTTTTTCTCAAAATCCACCCCTTCAAACATCCTCTTATTCTTTCCCCATAACCCCCCTTCTTCACAACATCACACCTTCTTCTTTTCTTTTTCTCCTCTTTTTCTTCTCTTTTCATCCTTTTCCTTCTCACCCATTGAAATCTAAGTTTTGGAGCACAAGAGGAGAGCACCTCCATACTTTCTAGCGACTGGGCTTCATTCCAGCGGCACTCTCTCAACAACACGATAATCCATATCTTCTACACTTCATTTTCATTGTCGTCCTTTTGCTTAATTGTTTTCAATTCGTTGATGAAACCGGAGGATAAGTTTAATTTTGTTATTGGTTTGGTTAGGTTGTTGTTTTGTTGTTGCCACCACCACCGTCGTAGATGTCTGAACAAACTTCTCGCCATAAGAATTACCCTAACAAAAAATGCGAAGTCGTAGCCATACCCCCGACTAAACCACGTGCCTTAACTCCTGCTGAAAAGGCCATCTTTTTTGCCAAAATCGCTCTTGCCACCACGCCATAGTGAATTTCGGCGATTATTTCAATCAACGTTTTTACTTTTGAGACACGGTATTCACTATGGCCACGTGAGTGTAAAAGTAACCAAAATCATCCAGGACCACTATTGGGTTACACTCGCTGTGGAGCGTATCAAACCTGTCAATCACATTTTGGTAGCCGAGTTTTATACCATGTTGTCGATTGCTAATCCCGGTGGATTTATGAGCGATTAGTTCTATTTCCATTCGCATGCGACACAAGTCCCTTTTTCACCTAGATCCATCAATGATTTCTTTGGCATCCCTGAAATTCCAATCGATAAGAAGTATAACAGGGTTTGGGGACTTGATTCTGATGCTAATTTATGGGCTAAAGCCCATGAATTTCAGAAACTGGTTGACCCTACCGCTGTCTAGAAAGAGACTGGGTTCAGTTTTGGGAAAACCCATAAGGATATTCCAGTTCTAAAGCACTTTCTGAGTCATAATATGTCGCCCTCTCATCACATAGCCAGTTTCACTAGTGAGGAGTCGTGTCTAACCTTTCCAATTTGGCAGGATATCCCTATTGATGTAGGGAAAATTATCTTTGGTAAGGCTATAGAGTTTTCCGGATGATTTTGATAAAATGAAAACATGCCCTTTTCGGGTCTTATCTCTAGTCTATGTGCCATCAATCATGTTAAGTACCTCCCGAGTGACAAGTTAGAATCACCCTCCATAGTTCTGATTGGTCCTAGCATCTCCGAACAACCGTCTACGCGGTCAAAATCTCCTTCTACTACCCTAACTCCATCCTCGAGCTTCCAATCAGAGTTTGCCCCGATCTCTAGCCAGTCCTTACCACACGTTAGACCTTATACCCATGACCCGGGTCTCAATGCACGACTCAATTTTCAGGACTTTGAGATGGAATTTATGCATGGTTGTCTTGTGGCTATGAAAGCTAATTTAGCCTTGGGGTTCGAACGATCTTGTCAATGGGCCAATGACCTGCGTACTGCTATGCGAGGGCAGCATGCTTTCCTTGCTTCTCTGAACCCCCTCATGACCCAGTACACCAATCCCCTCGAGAACTGTTATGAGGAAGCCTACACTTTACCTGCATGGCTACCCACCATTCCTATCTTCACACCTCACCAGCCCCATCCATCCTCCTCATTCTTCAAAACTGCTAGTGGCGTGTCTAGTTCTTTTTCTATAGGTACAGGTACTGGATCTTTTCCTTTAGCTTGGATGAGCCTGCCTTTCTTTGTTGCCTCCATCAGTTTGGGTTTGGGCAGTTTGCGATTGGAGAGTTCAGTGGTGATGTCCACGGTTGGTGCTGGTTCTGGGACGTTTGCATCTGTTTCATCATCTTCTGAGCCGATTGAGATACTCAACAATCCTTTCGTTGCTGACTTTCAGAGAGCCGGTCTGTTGAGCCAAATGAGTTATGCACCTGCTAGCACGGTCGGACAGCAAGACGAGGATCTCAGAGATGTTTCTCCAACCAGTCACGATGACGATGTTTTGTTTTTATCCATGTCATTTCACCTACAAACTTTCAATAATGTGTTCGGTGGCTGTATGTGGCCTTAACTTTTAATTTATTATTAGTTGTATTGTCAAACTATTTTACTTGCTTGCCACCTCTATGTCTTTTTGTGGAACTATGTCTTGCTTTTGCGTGGATTCACTTATTTTCAATCTGTGCAAATTTCCCCTTTGATTTGATGTGTTATATAGCCTAGCTTCTATTTTCTGAGTCGCTATTTTTGGCTTCTGCTATTTTGTACACGGTTTGCGCCGTGATTTCTCCAGCTTACGCCGTACAACTCTCCGGTTTTGCACATTTTGCACACGGCTAGCGCCGTCAACACCATGGCCTGCGCCATAAGACATGATTTACTCAATCAATGTCAATCTGCAGAGAATCTTGTGGCAGGCTTTTTTGTCCCGGCTCATGCCGTGACCTCTTTTTGATGGCAGATTCTATTTGACACATGCATTATAACATTTTCATCCAAATCTTCTATATAATTTCCCCCTCATATTTCCTTTCCACCCTCACCCCGAAATTCTTATTTACACTTCTCTTCCCTAATTTCCTTTTCCACCATGTCATCTAACTCCATTTCTCGCACTCCTTCCCTACCCGACTCCCTTTATGCCTTGTCTTCCCAACCAAACTCCACCGAGCACATCTATCCTCATGGTCCACCATCCATTTTTGAATATGGTTCTGAGCTGGCCTGTATCCATTACCTCAACTACTTTGTGTTGCACTCTATGTAGTAAACTGGGCACAATCTGATTACATGCATTGACTAGAAAACGAATAAGCTAAATTACAATAAAATAAATTACAACAAACCAAATCGAAATTACAACAAAACAACTTACAGTTTGTTTTGAAACAGATTAAAAGTAGAAGGAAACCGAGCCATGTGTTTAACACACTTTCCTTAAGACTAATTCGTCCCCTCACCGTCGAGTGCTTGAGCTTCAATGGAACGTTAGTCTCCCAGGATAGAATGGTTAACAAGGACAGGTTGCACCATACCTTCCTTGTTTAAGAACTATGTAGCTTGAACTCTCTATTTTTCATAAGAAGGGTAGAAGGAGGAAGAAATTCGTGTGTCGACTTCACGGTTTTTAAGGTCCCTTTTCCAGTTGTATCTGTGGCTGTTTATATAGGCTCTAGTAGAGGAGATTGGCAAACTGATGGAAGATGGAACAATTCACCAATTGAATGTCATCATCAATATGGAATAAGTGTTAGAACCTGTAAGGTCTCAACATTCACATAATCACGTTGGAATTGGATTGGAAATACCTCACAACGGCGACATTCAAGAGCATTCATGATTGGAAAATAAAAGATTTTATTTGCAAAACCAAGCCTTATCTTGAGCCCTTCGAATCGAGCTGCTTTCGTGTACGCAGGACACGCGGCATGCACAAGCCCAAGGGTAAATCCGGATTGGATTTGCACCCCCCCTGCGTCTGCGCGTAGAGAACGGTGTATAAAGTTGGTTTTTTATTCCAACTACACTAAAACAACATCACATAAATATTGACTCTTTTCCCTTCCTTCCTTCTAATGTGGGAGAAATTGGTTTCTCCAATTTTCCCTTTAATACTAACACTTTCCATTCACCACTTAGGCCCAATAGGCCCAATATGACATATCATTTAACACATCCATTTTAACCATCATTTTCCAACAATCCCCCACATGAATGGAATAGTGTTTAAACCCTAACAAAGGCTCTAAGAATGAAATTGAGAGTTCGGCGGTAGATCAATGCATAGGATAGGTAGGTGTGACCCTTTGAACCTTCCATTGATTAAATATGTTTACTTTACTGGCTGACTAGTAGACGCGATGTCCTTGAACTATTCTGCCGTTGATGTAAATGATGACATATCAACCACACTGCATCTACCTAGCAACATAGGTTCTTGCGGTTATGTCCATTTTGGCCGTGGACATTTGCCTGGTTCTGCAAGAGTTTCTAAGAATTGCGCCCTATACAATTCCCTTTGAAGCGGCCCTCTTCTCTCTTACATAGGTGATTACAGTAATTCAAAATTTCCTCAAAATATTCTTCTTACACAAATCATTAAAAGCTCTTACGTGAGCTTATCCTCGTTCAATCTCACTGCTTTCTTCATCTTAGGAATGAGCTTGAGGTTACCCCCACAGTGACTTTACTTCGGCAATTAGGTTTTCCCATTGAACCAAGATCTTGGGATCTCCAATCTACAAGGTTGGGTTTTCCTTCGCAAAAGTTTTATTCCATGGGCTTTAGTCCCATTCCTCTTGATGATTTAGCAACTAGCTCTCTATTTAACCCTTTGGTTAGCGGATCCGCAAGATTATCCTCTGACTTAACATAGTCTAAGGTAATCGTACCAGTTGAGAGTAGTTGTCTAATGGAATTATGTCTTCGGCGTATGTTCCTAGACTTACCATTATACATTATATTTTGTGCTCTTCCAATCGTTGATTGACTGTCACAGTGAATACATATTCCTGGCACTGGCTTCGGCCATTGAGGAATATCCTCTAGGAATTGATGCAACCATTCTGCCTCTTCCCCACATTTATCCAATGCCACAAACTCAGATTCCATTGTGGATCTGGTTATCACGGTTTGTTTGGAAGATTTCCAAGACACGGCTCCACCGCCTAACGTGAATACAAAGCCACTTGTGGATTTTGAATCCTTTGAATCTGAAATCCAATTTGCATCAGTATATCCTTCTATAACAATTGGTTCTCTTGTATAGTGAAGGCCATACTTACGAGTATATCTTAAGTATCTCAAGAACCTCACTATAGTTTTCCAATGTTCATGACTCGGATTACTAGTATATCTACTTAGATTGCCAACAAATAAAGCGATATCCGGTCTAGTACAACTCATTAAGTACATTAGACTTCCAATGATCCTTGCGTACTCTAATTGAGATACACCCTCACCTTTATTTTTGAACAAAAGTTGACTTTGATCTATTGGAGTTCTAGCTTCATTTGAGTCATCTTTAATGAATTTTTCCAGGATTTTATCAATATAATTAGATTGACTCAAAATGAGACCATTAGAATTTCTTGTAATTCTAATTCCCAATATCATCTCTGCTAAACCCATATCTTCCATTTCAAATCAAGCGTTTAACATATCTTTGGTAGATTTGATCATCTTATCATTTCTACCAACTATCAAGATGTAATCCACATAAAGACATAAGATGACATAGCCATCTTTTGTTTCTTTCATGTAAATACATTTATCACATTCTTTGGTTTTGAACCCTTTTCAAGCATAACATGATCAAACTTTTGATGCCATTGTTTTGGTGCTTGTTTTAAGCCATATAATGACTTAACCAATTTACACACTTTCTTATCTTGTCTGGACTAGAAAAACCCTCGAGTTGTTCCATGTAGATTTCTTCTTCTAAATCTCCATTTAAGAAAGCGGTTTTCACATCCATTTGATGTACTTCTAAATTACGCAAAATCGGCTATAGCAAGTACCATCCTAATGGAAGTTATTCTCAAATCCTTTGGAGAATATGTGTCAAAATAATCAAGACCTTCTTTTTGACTATAACCTTTTCTTACTATTCTGGCCTTATATTTATCAATAGATCCATCAGGTTTCATTTTCCTCTTAAAGATCCATTTTGATCCTAGTGGCTTACATCCTGGAGGTATATCAACTAACTCCCAAGTATGATTTTGCAATATAGAGTCTATTTCACTATTTATTGCTTCTTTCCACATTGGACCTTCAGAAGAAGTTGTCGCTTCTTTAAAGCTTTGAGGATCTGTTTCTATCATATAAATGATAAAATCTTCACCAAAAGATTTTTCAGTCCTCGACCTCTTGCTTCTTCTTGGCTCAACCTCAGTTGGCTCTTCCTCATTCACTTGTTCAGAAGGGTGATCCTGAACATGAACACGCTTTAATGAACTAGGTTCATTTGTTTTAGCCGGGAATACATTCTCAAAGAATGATGCATTTCTCGATTCCATTATCGTATTTTTATGTATTTCAGGATTATCTGACTTATACACAAGAAATTGATAAGCACTACTGTTGTGTGCATATCCAATGAATATACAATCAACTGATTTTGATCCTATCTTTACTACTTTGGGTGTAGGTACAAGCACTTTTGCAAGGTACCCCCACACTCGCAAGTATTTGTAGGATGGAGGTTTACCCTTCCATAGTTCATAAGGAGTTTTCTCTTGTTTCTTTCGGGGTATCTTATTCAAAAGATAATTTCTAGATAGGATAGCTTCCCCCCACATTTGTGTGTCACTCCTGAACTTCACAACGTAGCATTCATCAGCTCTTTAAGAATTGAGTTCTTGCGTTCAACAAAACCCTGTGACTGGTGTGTCATGTGTATATGGTGTAGTTGTTTGATGAATGATGCCGGCGCCTCAGCAAGACTCATGAAACGGTACAACATATCCACCACCACAGTCACTACGGGTAGTTAAATCCTCATGCTAAGTTGTTTCCCACCTTCATTCTTATAACATTTAAAAGCATCAGAGCCTCATTATCTTCAATGTCATTAAACGGTTTGTAGAATATCAATATTCTACTTATTATCTAGGTTTAGTTAAAACATTTACATTCATTTTAATAGTCATCAACACCACTATTAAATCCCGTTAACTATGACAGTTGAACTTTTAAATAATCATAAATTAATGATTACTATTCATAATCTCTAAACCTTATAGACGTTTTAAGAATTAATAATCATCAATACCATGATTGCTATTAATTCTCATTAACTTTGACAATGAAACGTTTTCAATAATTATTACTGCAACGGTTCATATTCCACTAACCGGTCATCCAGTCATATACTTGTATTATAACAATTAAGTTCAACACAATTTATATTTCACAGGATACAACCCGATTTAAATCAAACCCGATTTAATTCACACAAATAATCATACGGTTGCACACACGTTATTTACAATGATGCACCTCAATGATTGTTGTAAATGCATAAACTCAACAATTCCTCCATTATTTGGTTCGAACACGACGATACCAACATAATAAAATTTGCATTATAGACAGTATCCTCAGACTACCGCTATAATTTTAAAGCAAATTCATTTTATTTCATAACATGTATAGAATTAAATTTTAAATTGATAAAATTTACATCTATTTTATAACATGTATTAAAATTTTGGACAAATAATAAAGTATTGCATTACAAATAAATTCGTTATAGAATATTAAAAGTCACAACACTTTAATTATAATATACATTAATAAATCATATGCTATCTCATATAATTACATGTATAGATCCAATGACCACAAAATGGACTACATCCATTAATATACATACAATTAAATTTCTCGAAGAAATTTAATAATATTTTATTATTCCGTGAGTATCAAATAAAATCACTCAAAGAAATTTGTGATTATTAACACTCCACGTCTTTTGTCACACAAATAATGTTGTGTCACAACAGATTATAACACTATAATCAAATAAAGAATTATAATTAAATAATTCTCAATCAAATAATTATTTCCTTCCTGAAATAATAACAACAAAACTCATTTACGCAAAATGATTTTGAGTCCACAAAAAATTTCCTCAGAAAATATATCACTTGCGTCACAACAAACACAATTACATATATATATGTATAAATTTTGATCATCTTCATGTGATCATGATTATAAAATGTTTCTTGAGTATCTATTATGACTACTCCTAGAACCAGTTTGTTTTCATTACACTCGATTCGTTTTCTTCAAGAACAGAAAACTGAACCATTTAATCTCGTTTCATTTTCTTCAAGAATGGAAACTTCAATGAGATTATTTTATCATCAAAAACCGATTCGGTTTAATGCCGATTCATTTTTGACTCGTAATGGTTGTCATATCTAAAATTTAATACAAACAGATTAAATTTCTTTGAATCTTCAGATAGAACATTCGTGAACCGAACTATACACAATCTCGAAATTGTTTCATTAAATTTCTTTCAATAATATATAAAACAATCTCGAACTTGTTTCTATAATGATTATTGAACAAATCATTTGAGAATCCTGTATGATTACTCAAAATATTCGTGAGTATCTTTAGACGATCACTCCACGAAAATTCTGCTCCGTTTATAATTCTGTTTTGAAACAGAAAACGAGCCTTAGATTCGTAAACAACAGTTTACTATTCGTTTTCAATTCTGTCAATGAACCAGAATTATTCTGTCATCGGCTCACCGATATAGAAACACGAATTAGTCTTAAGATTGTTGCACTCTATGTAGTAAACTGGGCACAATCTGATTACATGCATTGACTAGAAATCGAATAAGTTAAATTACAATAAAAGAAATTACAACAAACCAAATCGAAATTACAACAAAACAACTTACAGTTTGTTTTGAAACAGATTAAAAGTAGAAGGAAACCGAGCCATGTGTTTAACACACTTTCCTTAAGACTAATTCGTCCCCTCACCGTCGAGTGCTTGAGCTTCAATGGAACGTTAGTCTCCCAGGATAGAACGGTTAACAAGGACAGGTTGCACCATACCTTCCTTGTTTAAGAACTATGTAGCTTGAACTCTCTATTTTTCACAAGAAGGGTAGAAGGAGGAAGAAATTCGGTGTATCAGATTCTGGTTTCTTAAGGTCCCTTTTCCAGTTGTATCTGTGGCTGTTTATATAGGCTCTAGTAGAGGAGATTGGAAAACTGATGGAAGATGGAACAATTCACCAATTGAATGTCATCATCAATATGAAATAAGTGTTAGAACCTAGAAGGTCTCAGCATTCACATAATCACGTTGGAATTGGAATGGAAACAGTCTCACAGCAGCAGCATTGAAGGTCTCTGCATTCACATAATCACGTTGGAATTGGAATGGAAACAGTCTCAGAGCAGCAGCATTCAAGAGCATTCAGTATTGGAAAATAAAAGATTTTATTTGCAAAACCAAGCCTTATCTTGAGCCCTTCGAATCGAGCTGCATTCGTAATACGCAGAGACACGCGGGCATGCACAAGCCCAAGGGTAAATCCGGATTGGATTTGCACCCCCCTGCGTCTGCGCGTAGAGAACGGTGTATAAAGTTGGTTTCTTATTCCAACTACACTAAAACAACATCATATAAATATTGACTCTTCTCCCTTCCTTCCTTCCAATTTGGGAGAAATTGGTTTCTCCAATTTTCCCTTTAATACTAACACTTTCCATTCACCACTTAGGCCCAATAGGCCCAATATGACATATCATTTAACACATCCATTTTAACCATCATTTTCCAACACTTTGGCCATGCACCTATTCAGTTTGAAAATGGTTTAAACACGAGCAAGCTAACCAAGTTCTCCAAGGTTCACGTCACGTGGGGTGGATGGTCTCATTTTGAGTCGTGTCAATTTCTCCATGGTACGTGAGTTCTATGCAGTCCTTTCTGAGTCTCACTCTGTGAGCGACACCTACTTTGTTACCTTGCGTGGTGGTCTAGTGCCCTTTCACGCCGGAATCAACAATTCAGTCTTCTCCATTTAATAAGACTAAGCACCTCCACACATTCATTACGAAGAACAATGGAACTTGGACAAGAACAACAGCTTCATTCACTACCTTTCTAAGGCTACTCGCGCCCTTGTTCGGAGCGACCATGGCCCTACTGGTGATTTCACTGCAGCGGATCTTGACCGCGACGCCCGTGCATGGAAACACTTGATTAATTCATGTGTCTTTCCTTCACCGCACTTTTCGGAGATCTCTGATGATGAGCTTCTTCTCCTCTACGCCCTTCGGGTTGGTGCTATCATTGATTGGGGTGTCCTTATCCATAAGGCTGCTATTCAATTTGCTGGCTCTCAACGTAATCCATGTCAGCCGCTTCCGTTTGCCTGGTTAATCTCTCACCTTTGCACCTTTCTGGCTGAAATGCCCACCCTACCTGGTGATGAGGTTTTCCCGAGCCGTGCGACTCGCTCCGGTGCGCTTCCCTGTGACCCACCCGGTGGTTGCTCTACCCCTCCGTTGTCCAGTTCTGATGAAGAGTGATTAGGTCGTTGGTTTGAATGTTAGTTGGTTGGGTCTGTTATCTCGTTTCCAGTTTTTATTTCCCTCGGTTTGTCTTAGTAATAAGGCATCTTGAACAATTTCCTTCCATTGTCTGTTTCATATCTCATCTTGTGCAACTCACAGCTTGGCCCCCTTGTTGTATAACGTCTTATGTATGCTAGTTTAATTTTCATTTGTTGTGTTTTTTTTCCTTCTCCAACTTTCTTTGTCCTTTTATTATTAGTTTTTACATTGTTTCTGTCATCTCTGCATGCATGCATTTGCTTTGCACATATTTCATGCACACACGCAGCGTGCACCGTGGAATTCCCGGCGTATGCCGTGACACACACTGTTTTTGTATTTTAGCACACACGGTTTACGCCGTGTCCACCACATGTTCCATTACATATCTTCACACTTTTACTCTAATTAATCCCCTTTGTTCACCCTCCTACTTCTTTTATCCTCACTATCCATTAAGGGCAATGCTAGTTTGTAAGTGGGGAGCGGAGACGTAGTCGGGTCAACAACGGATAAAACTCACTAAATACCGAAGAAACACTTAAATTTAGTTGAATTCGAACAACCAAGTTTGAGAAAATTGCTTTTGATACGAGTTGAGATGGGTAATTGAGAGACTAAATGTCTCGACAAAGTGAGTAACTTTAATGATTTATAAATGCAATTTAACGTGAATCTTCGATTGTAGTGTGAACTCTTTGAGTACGTATATTCCAATCTTTTGTTAACATGCAAACTTTTATGCAATCATGTAAGCATGCTTTTATGGCAACTAGAACTTAGGCTTGATATCCTTTCGAGGCGAAATAGAAAGGTGTTTGGATTCGGAGTTAGGGATGACGGTTGTGGAATTTCTTTTATTCAAATAGAGCCAAATGGCCTTCCCGAACATAATTTCCACCTGTCCCCATCTCAGCCTTTGTAGAGTGGTGAGACCCCACTCGAAAATAACCATCCGTGATTAACCTTATTATAATCCGACCCTTAACCTAATTTTGGTCTACATTCCCTTGGCATCTCGCAAGTTTATATATATTGTGTGGTGATGACTTTGGAGTTGAAAGTTGGATGACTTTTTTGGCACAAAGTTGAGATGGTATCCTATCGAGTTCAGAGTCCATTAGAGTATATATATTTCATTTCCATTTCCCCAAAAACAAAAAAGAGAAGAAGGAAAATTTTCATAAATAAATTAACGTTCAAGTGAGATGTAAATAAAGATCCAATAAATGTTGAGTCAAAGCAAGTTTGAAGGGCAAGTTTACCAAGTTCAAGTCACCCATGTTTGGGTGATAAATAAATTATTTGGTACTTGATCTCCCATGTTGTTGCAAGAGAGACGTCTTTAGCAATTATATGAGAGTTGGAAGTGTCAAATTAAAATTCCTTGGAATTGAAGGTGTAGATTCTTGCTATCTCGCAATTGTTCTCTTTGATATATCTTTTTTTATCCCTTCGTTAGCCAATACCCGAGCCTAACGTTACAAGCTTGCAAGTCCTACCCCATCTATCTTCTTGACTCTGAATGCCTCGATTAGTGGAGATTGATATCATTCTTAAGCCTATGGATTGCACCTGATAAGTATTGCATGCATGATTTCAAAGTTGATTGTTTGATAACAACTTTGAGGGATATTCACACACACACTCCACTCTCTTCTTGGAACACAGTTAACATACATTTATAATTTTGATTAGTTGCATCACCTAGTTGAACAGACTAGCCTCGACATTGCAAGATTTTTACTTGTAACACTAGTTATTTTGTCGCTTGTTTGCTCGAGGGCGAGCAAAATCTATGTGGGAGTGGTTGATGTATGTCAATCTGTATGATGAAATTCCATGATATTGTACCCCCATTTCTTTATTATATAGTGATATTTTGTATCAATTAGAGTAAATTTCTTGATAATTCAAACCACTTTTGTTTTGTGTAGCACAACCAATATTCAAGCATTTTTATCACTCTTTAGAGCTTATTAGTTATATCTTGTTAATTACGTGTGGTATGTTGTGTTGGTGTTTTGCAAGAATTATTGAAGTGTGGAATGAGAATATAGAGGATAGATAGAGTCTCATGCCGTAGTTGGAGGAAACAAGACAATGGGGGGACAAATTATGTGATTAGAAATCACCGTGAAGACATGGGTGAAAACAGAAGCAATTCCGGCGCAAGCCGAGACATCATGCACGGCGTGAGCCGCAACTACATACAGCGCAAGCCGAGACACAAGGTCTGAGGTATATGGGTGCATTTAATGATCAAGTCAACATCCCAACCACCTTGTCAGATGCAGCGTACACCGTGGGAACTAGCAGCACTCACGGCGTGAGCCGTGAAAGAACCCGGTGTGAGCCGTGATGTAAAATTCAGTCAATTAAGTAGGCTTTTGAAGTCAATCTCGAGGGATATCAGAAAAAACACACCAAGAAGAAGAAAACACCACCTTCTCCTTAGCTTGAAGGAACCTCCACCCTCAAGGCTCTTCTAGCCAACATATATCATATTTAGCTCTTAAACTTCATTTTAATCATCAAGAATTCTTGGTTTAATGTTTGAATCATTTTGATTGGAGAAAAACAACACTTTTGTGTGTCTATCTCCATTAAAGACTTTTGAAGATTGAATGGAAGCTTCTAATTTCGAGTTCATAGCTTGAATTTGGTAAATTCTTAGACTTTACCTTTGTTTAATTGTTCTTGTTGATATGAATGTTAACTTTGACATTTTTGTGTTCATATCTATGAGTGTCTAGTCCTTTATTAGCCAATGTTATGTAGTTGTGATAGTTAATCTTATATGACTGCTTGGGAATGCTTGTTTATGTTTTCTAGTTTCTTTTGTGTTGAAATTCTTCTTACTTGTATTGTTTGCCTTGTGTATTTGGAGTAATTAACCTACATATGAATCTACCCAACTAGTGGATACCGAATGAAAGACATTAGTTGTGAGAAGAGGGTAAGAAGAACGGAAGGTAGAATCGACCCAAGCGGAATTCGGTTCCTTATCCAAGGAATTTTACATTCAAGAGTTTATCTTGTCAATTCATTAGGTTTAAGGTATTTAGACCAAGGAGGAGACAAAGAGTGGTTTCGTTCGCTCATATGAGGGGAAACTGCTTGTTTAGGAATGCACCGTTCACATATTAGAACACCAATGGAAGGTGTTAGGTAGATCGTTTCCAATGAATCAAAGAGAGATAGCTTGAACTATGAATCATCTTGGTTAGTTTCTTTTTTATCATTTGAACAATCTTTGAAGTTAATTCGCACTTTCTTCATGAAACTTGCGATTCGGATCAAGATAATAATAACTAATTGGTGTTTGACCTCACATCCTTGGGGGATATGACCTTGACCACCGTACTAGGCTACAATTGACCTGGTACATTGCCGGTAAGATTGGAACCCTAGGAAAGTTGCATCAGTTGCCATGTAAGATGAAATAGAGTCATTACGGAAGAATCAGACTTGGGATCTAGTTAAACATCCAGCTGAAATTAGAGCTGTTACATGCAGATGGATCTTCAAGAAGAAGGAACGGATAACTGAGGCAGAAAGAGTCAAGTATAAGGCACATTTGGTTGCAAGAGGTTTCAGTCGGAAAGAAGGGGTGGACTTTGATGAGATATTCTCACCAGTAGTCAAACATACATCAATCAGAGTGTTGCTAGCAATAGTGGCACAACAGGACTTAGAACTTGAGCAGTTAGATATGAAGACAGCTTTTCTACAAGGTGAGGTAGATAAAGAGATATACATGACTCAGCCAGAGGGTTTCCAAATTCCTAGAACAGAAGATTTTGTGTGCAAGTTGAAGAAGTCCTTGTATGGACTGAAGCAAGCTCCTAGACAGTGGTATAAAAGGTTTGAGTGTTATATGATCCAGTTGGGCAGCATAAGTCCTTATGATTGATGTGTTTACAACAGTCAGTTGAAAGATGGATCATACATCTATCTTGTGTTATATGTGGATGACATGTTGATAGCTGCAAAGAAGAAGTCTGATGTTCAGTATCTAAAAGACCTTCTCAGTGCTGAGTTTGAAATGAAAGATTTGGGTGCAGCCAAGAAAATATTAGGGATGGAGATCTAGAGAGATTGAAATCAGAAGAGACTGATTTTATCTCAGTAGGGCTATATACAGAAGATTTGTCAAAATTTGGCATGTCAGCTGTTAAGCCAATAGATACTCCTATGGCATCAAATGTTCATTTGTCAGTTTTTTGCTTCACAATCAGCAGAGGAGAAGGAGTACATGTCAAGAGTTTCCTATGCTAGTGCAGTTGGCAGTATGATGTATGCTATGGTGTTCACTAGGCCGATCCGCACAAGCAATCGAGTGTTGTCGATGAGGTTTATGGCTCATCTGGAAATGATCACTGGAAAGCTGTGAAAAGAATATTCAGGTACCTTAGGGGTACAACTGATGTTGGTCTCATTTATGGAGGTGATACCAAGAACTGATCACAGGATACTGTGATGCTGATTATGTAGGTGATGTGTATAGAAGAAAAGCAATGACTTATTATATTTTCATATTGGGGAATTCAGTTGTCAGCTGGAAAGCAACTCTTCAGGCAACAGTGGCTTTATCAACTACTGAAGCTGAATATATGGCTCTTATTGAAGCAGCCAATGAGGGTTTATGGTTGAAGGGACTAGTCAGTGATTTAGGGCTACATCAGGATCAAGCTGAGATTTATTGTGACTGTTTGAGTGCAATTTGTCTAGCTAAGGATCATGTTCATCATGAGAGAACCAAGAATATTGATGTGAGGTAACATTTTCTGAGAAATGAGAAGATGGTTGTAGTGAAGAAGATCAGCACCAGGGATATCCTGCTGACATGCTCACTAAACCAGTTCAGCAGAGCAAGTTTCCATCGTGCATGGACTTGCTAAATATTCAAAGCTTATAAACTGAAATCAGGATACTCAGCTAAGGGCAGATCAGCTTGAGTGGATTCTGTGGAGAAGTCTGGTACAAGTACATCCTGGCATTGACGAATTCATCTGGTACAAGTACATCTGATTATGCAATCTGGTTGACTGTGAATGAGAGTTCAAGTCAAGGTGGAGATTTGTCAGTTTGGTGACTTGATCTCTAAACTAATGAATAAATTGGTAGAACTAATCAGGAAAACTGAGACTGAGAATGATTGTCAGTCTTCAGTATAAGTATATTCAGTTCTGTGAAAGTCAGTTGGATGAAGTGCAACTGAGGTTCTTCTGAAGTCTGCAGTCAGTTTTGGTGTGCTGAGTTTTGCTGAGTATAGCTGAGTTCTACATCTGGGCAGTTGATTACAAGTTTGGAAAGTCAGTTTTGAATTGAGTTTCGTATGGTGGATAATAGTTGGGCTGGGGTCCACATCTGGGAGCTTTATGACAATTCTACAAAGATCTTTAGCGGTTAGGGTTTAAGGAATTGTGTCTATAAATATCAATGTTGTAATCAATGCAATGTGTGTCTTTTAGAGTGTTGTTCACACACTTGTGAAAACCTTGTAATTTTGTGCATAGTAAAATATCTCATTTTCTGTCCGTGGAGTAGTCGGCACAATGCCGGAAACCACGTTAAATCACTGTGTTTTCTTTGTTTCTGCTTTTTATCAATTTCGTCATTCTTTATGTTTGCATTGCTATCTGTCTATTATCTTTCTTAAACTGCTAACTTCTCTTCTGTGCGGTTTCAATAGTACTATTTAATAATGCATGACTAAGCCTAAAACATATTAATTAATTTCACTGATCATGTCAAAAGGTTTTAATTAACATAACAGTTTGATATGTAAAATTAATTAACATGGCTAAACGGTTTTATTTACAGATTTGTCTTGTTTTACATGATCTACTGCAAGTGATACCCTTGAATAATGATTTGAGTTTGCATATATATTCCTTAAGGTGGTATTAACGAACTAAATTATAACAATACAAACAAACAAAAACTATTAGTAATACAATATCTTTACGAAAATTAAACAATACTCCCTCCGTTCCAATTTATCTGAGGTAATTGCCAAAATAAATTGTTTCATATTATTTGAGGCAGTTACATTTTCAATACAACAGTAATGATATTTTTCCTTGCTTTATCCTTATTTATTGCAATATGATAGATAAAAAAAACAATGTCACATTAATTATATCCAATGACTTTTTAGTCATTTCATTTTAAAGTCAATGCATTAACCCACTCAAGCATATTGATGTGAGGTAACATTTTCTGAGAAATGAGAAGATGGTTGTAGTGAAGAAGATCAGCACCAGGGATATCCTGATGACATGCTCACTAAACCAGTTCAGCAGAGCAAGTTTCCATTGTGCATGGACTTGCTAAATATTCAAAGCTTATAAACTGAAATCAGGATACCCAATTAAGGGCAGATCAGCTTGAGTGGATTCTGTGGAGAAGTCTGGTACAAGTACATCCTGGCATTGACGAATTCATCTGGTACAAGTACATCTGATTATGCAATCTGGTTGACTGTAAATGAGAGTTCAAGTCAAGGTGAAGATTTGTCAGTTTGGTGACTTGATCTCTAAACTAATGAATAAACTGGTAGAACTAATCTGGAAAACTGAGACTGAGAATGATTTTCAGTCTTCAGTATATGTATATTCAGTTCTGTGAAGTCAGTTGGATGAAGTGCAACTGAGGTTCTTCTGAAGTCTGCAGTCAGTTTTGGTGTGCTGAGTTTTGCTGAGTTCTACATCTGGGCAGTTGATTACAAGTCTGGAAAGTTAGTTTTGAATTGAGTTTCGTCTGGTGGATAATAGCTAGAGCTGGGGTCCACATCTGGGGCATTTATGACAATTCCTACAAAGATCTTTGGCGGTTAGGGTTTAAGGAAATGTGTCTATAAATAGCTATGCTGTAATCAATGCATTGTGTGTCTTTCAGAGTGTTGTTCACACACTTGTGAAAACCTTGTAATTTTGTGCATAATAAAATATCTCATTTTCTGTATGTGGAGTAGTCGGCACAATGCCGGAAACCACGTTAAATCACTGTGTTTTCTTTGTTTCTGCTTTTTATCAATTTCGTCATTCTTTATGTTTGCATTGCTATCTGTCTATTATCTTTCTTAAACTGCAAGCTTCTCTTCTGTGCGGTTTCAATAGTACTATTTAATAATGCATGACTAAGCCTAAAACATATTAATTAATTTCATTGATCATGTCAAAAGGTTTTAATTAACATAACAGTTTCATATGTAAAATTAATTAACATGGCTAAACGGTTTTATTTACAGATTTGTCTTGTTTTACATGATCTACTGCAAGTGATACCCTTGAATAATGATTTGAGTTTGCATATATATTCCTTAAGGTGGTATTAACGAACTAAATTATAACAATACAAACAAACAAAAACTATTAGTAATACAATATCTTTACGAAAATTAAACAATACTCCCTCCGTTCCAATTTATCTGAGGTAATTGTCAAAATAATTTATTTCATATTATTTGAGGCAGTTACATTTTCAATACAACATTAATGATATTTTTCTTTGCTTTATCCTTATTTATTGCAATATGATAGATAAAAAAACAATGTCACATTAATTATATCCAATGACTTTTTAGTCATTTCATTTTAAAGTCAATGCATTAACCCACTTTCTAAATATATGTGATTTTGGCAACTGCCTCAGATAATTCGGAACGGATGGAGTATTTTTTACTAAGAAAATCAAATATTTAATTGGCCTTATGGATCATGTAAGACAATATCGCGTGGTGGCACAAAGCTAATTTGAATACTATAAATACACTATTTCTAACAATATAATTAACACAGCCGATCCCCATATATATCATCAAAGTTTATTCACATAGAGAAAGAAATATCATCAAAGTTAATTTACATAGAGAAATAGGGGTTGAAGAAGAAGATGGCTAACAAGATTGCATTTGTTTTTCTACTCCTTGTTTTTCTTCTCATATCAGGTTAATTAGCATATATATATCTTCGTTGCTTTGATTTTCCATTCTTTTATCTCTTACGTCTTTCTCTCTAATAGCGTTTTTTTTTTTTTTTTTTTGTTATTAATTACTTTTCACTGCAATTTTATTTTTTATTTTGATATTAACATTTTATTTTAACAAAAATTGCATCTGCTGAAATGGAAGTGGCACACGGATATCATCTGAAAAGAAACTTCCTTGCAAAACAAGTCCCTATGGATTCTTCCCCGTCTAGAAAGCTTCATGGTGATGGTGATGATTCTGATAAAGATGATGCTGATGATTACGGTGATCGTTATAGTGATGATTCTGATAATGATATTGATCCTCGTAAAGTTAATGATAATTACGGTGATGGTTATGGTGTTAAAGGTAATATTCCATATGATGGTGGTTTTGGCGCTTACGGTTATAAAGGTGATGGTTTAGAACTTGATAATGATGATTATGAAGGTGGTCATAAAAAGGACGATCCATGCCTCGAAATTGGGTCATGTAATGAAAACATCTTTGAAAGAAACGATGACTATATATGCAACTTTTTCGCAGGATCCACTTGCACCTGTAACACCGATGGTCAATGCCACCGTAAATCGGAATAAGTAATCATACGAATATGCGCATTATCTACTCAAAGAAAATGTTTCTTGCATAACAATATAGTCAATCCTCATATTATAAGTATTGCTGCAAATAGTGGTGTCGTGTATTTTGTTTTGAAATACACAATACACGATTTGCAGCAATGCTTATAGTATGAGTTTGAGTGTATTAATTGTTATGGAAGAAACATTCTCTTTTAATAGAATGTGGATATCTGTATGTTACAATTGATGCATGGTAACAAAAAAAAAATATCTGGCATACCTTTCACTGTGAAATGGAAAAACACTAATTTTAGGATGTCCAGTTGCTTTATTAAAACTTTATGTAATCCCAACTTCTTTGTGGGCTTGCCACCTTTTTCTCTTTTTTTATTTTCAAACTTTTTGTACTTTTGAATGCAAATGAAAGATGGATGTGCGTTTTGCTGTTTTATGTTGTCCCGTGTTACAATTTAGTAGCTTTTAAATGTTTCCATTAAATCATATATATATATATATATATATATATATATATATATATATATATATATATAATGAGCAACCAGCCATATATGTCTTATTTCAGTTGCTTTCATATTTTATAGGGCAGATGAAACATTTTTATTCCCAGTGATTTTTCACACGGATAGAGAAATCACCGGAAAAAAATTATTAAAAGTACAACAAAGATGGGTAAAAGATTATCATGAAAACGGATAAATTTCTAAATTTTTTAATTTCGTTCCGTCTTCTTGTTATTCTTTCGTCTTCCTCTCTATTTCATTCACATCACCCGGAAAAAATAACTTCTTTAGCCGAATTAACAAGAAATCTTAATCATAGAAGTGATTGGCATGCATGGAATGAAACAAATGACCATGATCGAAGGAATGAATGGGCGAAGAGAGACAAGTTTTTAATCACCTAAACAAATGGAACACATGAGATGTTAAGCTGGTTGCATTCATGGATGATGGGAAGTAAATACATTTTTGTTCAAGCAGAACATCTTTCAGGAAGATGTCAAAGACAGGATGACCGTGCGCTTTCTTCATTTTTACCCATACTCGGTGTACATCGGGTTTATTTATTTGTAAGCATCGGGTGTTACACTCTTTCCTATTTGTTGGATTTCCACAATCTTGTTTTCCATACATAGGAAAACCAGTCATTTTTACTATTCTTCTCTTATCTTGATTCCATCTTCTTCTTCTCTTATCTTCCTCTGTCGTGGAAAATAAAAATGAAACTTCTTTTACCAAATCAACAATTACATTCATAATCTCCTCACATGCAATATTGAAAATTTTCAATAAAAATGAATTTAATTAGATAACAATTAAATATAAAATAAGTTACTGTTAAGAAATAGATGATGACCTGGCATGATTTGTGGTCTACACATTACCTATTATCCATAGATGATGATGTGGCATGATCTGTGGTGTACACGTCATCTCGATCCAATGGTCTAAGATTGTGTCTTATCTAGATTTGTTATTAGATTCTCTGCAGGTTGTTACTTTCCATTTGCAAAAGAACGTAATCACCTATATACTCTCAGTTGTAGTAGATGAATGAAATCAATGGAAATGATAATTTGAGAATGAGTTGCTCGGTTCCATCTTCTCTGTTTTCTAACTTGGTAGCGAGCCGGTTCTATGGCATCATCGGCTCCTTCTACGGGTGAGATGACCACCATGGACACCACCACGAAAGCTACACCATAACAACTACAAATGTTTCAGCTCCGGTTGTGTCTATGGCCATTCCTCCATTTTCATGGACATCTACTCCATTCTCCCCATTTTCTTCCATTACAACACCTCTATTCACCACCGGAGCACAATTTTCCGGTTACTTTCCTATAAGAGCTCCACCATGCACCCCATTTCTCCTTTGACTAGTTCTATCGGTTCTTATCCTCTTCCCAAGCTAATTCCTAGTGTGCATTCCACAGATTCAACTTCATTGCTTCGTTCTACTTACAATTGTGAAATTGAATCAAGAAAACTATTTGCTATGGAAGTATACTATACTTCCTAATGTGAAGGGGTATACGTTAGAAGGATTTCGGTTTAGCGGTGTTCCCGGACCTTCTTCACCGTCTTCAGGATGAATTGGCATCTGGCGTCGGCAATTGAACAATGGGATTCCACAGATCAACTTCTAATGGCTTGGCTACTGAGTTCGATGACTGAATAGGCTTTATCTGAGGTAGTTGGTTGCAATTCATCTTATGAAGTTTGGAGCACCCTTGAAAATCTGTTACCTAATCAAGTCTATTTTCTGTCCTTTTGGCCCATTGGCCCAAAAAATTATTATTTTTAGGGAAAACCAAATAAATATGGATAAAGTCATGTAAGACATTTTAAAGTGTCTTCATTGATATAAAGTTAAAATATTTGAAAGTGTCATCACAAGTTCTCAAATTTACTAAAGAAAAATAATTTTGGACCAACAAAAGTTTGTAACAACATTGATTTTTTTATAATATTTTATTTTTATGTACAAGACATTTTAATGTGTCTCCAATGATATAAAGTTAAAACATTTTAAAGTGTCTCCATAGAGCCACACAAAACTACACAACATAGAATTCACTTTAAAGTGTATCCACAAGTATATTAAAAAATTAAGACATAGTAAAACGTCTCTTCAGGGTCTCACACATTTACCTCCTACTTGCTAAAGATACATTTTTTTTATACAAGTGACTCTATATCATGTTTTTAGAGGCATTTTTTGAAAAATGTATTTATAGATGTGTCTCGATAAGTGTTTTTTGTTGTAGTGTGTTGACTTATCGATTGATATAATTAGGTATATCATGTTGGAAAAGTGTATCGTGTGTGGAGTGAGTTACGGAATAGATCTGTAAATCACAGATGTAATTAAGGATAATTAACTGCAGAAAATAAGTAACTCAGAAATAAAAGTGTTATTGAGTAGATCCAATAAATAAAACTATGATGGTGTAGATCTAATTAAATAATTCTATTGCAATATAGATCTAACGAAATAAAGCTCTCACAATAGAGATCTGACTCAAAACAAGGAAAAAGTAAATTGCGATGCATAAATAAATGACAAACCAAGGCGAGTAGTTACTCTTTCCTTAAAACAAATTACTCCGATATGCCTATGGCAGTAGCAACTGTCTCCCAAGATACAACGACTTTACGTCTCGGATTTAGAGGCACTTCAAAAATCCGAGCTTCGGCAAACTTACATAGCGCTCCAATTTCTTTACGACTCAAGAACTATATCTATATGCTAGACTTAGTGTGGTGGAAAAGACTATAGAAAATTGATTGATCTAATCTTCATCCAGGGGGTTGTTTATATAGTGGAGAAGATGAGCCAATGCTTGAATCTGATTGGCCGAGACACGTCATCAAAATTTTCCCCTTGAAAATGTAACCACACGTTGGGATTTAGGCACCATGGCCGACCAAACTCATTCTATTTGATTGGTCGGATGACGTGCCATCCGAATTCTGATTGGTCGAAGGACTTTTTGAATTCTAATTGGTCCGATGTCATAATCAAATGCCAAAAATTAATTTATGGTTAATTTCATAATGAAATTTTGTCCAAAAAATTAATAGTAGTATTTCAACCAAACCGAGCTCAAGCTCGAGCCGGACGGATGGCGAAGGCGGCGCGCGTGTGGAATTATCTAAGTCCTCCCTCCTGCACAAAAATGCTTTGCCCCTTGGGGCACATCCAAAAGTGTCTCACTAGCAATTAAATATAGAGCTCAAGTCTCCCATCTTTCCAACCTGGGAGAGTTTGAGTTGATCACACTTTCAACACCTCTCCCACAAATGTTTTACACCAACTTTATGCATTAATTTCTCATTCACTCGATATCCGAATTGAGTGATTCCAAAACAAAACATCATCTACTCCGTGAGTAGTATTTTTAGACGTAATAATCACCTAGATAATCTCACCGGAGCGTATCAAAAATTTGCGCTAAAGTTGACTGTTTCAACACATGTTTCAAGCTCTCATTTCATGGGTTTGGCTTTATCTCCAATATATCATAATCTATAAATATACTTGCAGCTGAAGGTGAAAGTGGGGAGAAGCAACTACGAGGGTCACATATTGGGGCAAAAAGTGTTGGAAAAGAATTCACTATTTACATGAACAGAAGCTCTTCGATGACGACAAAGGTGGTGACGATGATGGTAATGATGGAGATTATGATGGTAATGGTGAATGTAGTGGTAGATTTTGTTGGGGGCCGAAGGATTTCACATCCTGCTGTTAGGAAATCAATCAAGTAGCACAGCCAAAATTAAAAATTGATTTCCCAATCCAGGATCGACTTCGTTTAAACAATAAACATATAAGAGAAGGGACGTTAATATCACCTTAGTTGATCTAAAAGATCGATGCTTTGACCGTCCGGTAGAAGTAGATGTGCGCGAGCCGTCCAAGCGTCCGGCCTCTACCAGTAATCCACACGAGCACCTCGCCGGAATCCCGCCAATGATTGCTACTAGAAAAACTCGACTGCTAGGTCGACCTTTTCTCTCTCTATAATCTCTCTCTAAGAAGCTCTCTTATTTTTCACAAGAACAATTAGCTCTTGGAATTATGGTGTACAAAAGAGCTAGCCAATCCTTCTCTTAACTAGAAGAAAGCGGCGCCCCAGATGATCTCCCCAACTGATTGGGAATAGCTTTGAATAGATTGATGAGAGGGAAAACCTATTCCTAATAAAATAAGGAAAATCCTTTGATTGATTTATCTCATTTATTTAATATCATATGTTAAATATTTCCAATATATTGTCATTATCTTATATTGACTATATTTATCTTATTACTATAAATCAATTTACATGTGTATATATCACATATATTACAAATATAAATCTATGTACATATATATTTTGGAAACAAATGTGCAGAAGCACATCATATGTGCAAGTAACGTATGAATGTGTATATATATATAAATATTAATATTTAATATTAATATATGGTAATACTATTAATTAAATTGCACAATCCAAGTGTATCTTAATACACTAGAAGTCCAAGTTGCCATAATTTGGCACCCGGAATATACTTTAATTAATATAATATTATGATTAATTAATTTGCAAAATACATGTATATCATATATATACATATTCCGAAATATATATGTATCAATATACATATTTAATTAATCAACATAATTAATATATTGTATTATATTTATTCATAATAAATAAATACCACCATATTAATTTACCACTATAACCTTTATAGTATGTGATAAATTCTTTCCTTTTTGGTCATCAACTATAACCGTATTTTAATCCGACTTGATGTTCATATGTGTGTGACCCGATAGACTTCCGAATATGTTGGCCGTAGACATAAGGTACAATTACGAAAATGCCCTTTCACCTTTAACGATCATGGATAGTGTCTAGCAACACGTCCATGACCCCCAATCATCGGAAGTGTCAATACGCATTGACTACTACCTTTCATGTGCTCGGTTAGCGTGTAAATAGAATCCTATCGCTGTAATAAATCCATACGATCGTACGTCGAGTGTCAACCGTTAACGACCGTATCTTATAATCTGGATATCATGCTCTCTCGAAGTAACTCATTTACTTTCACTTTGCAAAGATTCAAGGGAGTAAGACATTCCTTATAAGAAGGCCCTTTCGGATATTCACCCCTACTGTTAGGTTATGCGATTCCAAGATGACTTAACATGTATACTCCGCATGCTTCAGTATCATACCCAATCACTCCCGCATGATCACCCCATGGCTGAGGGAAACCTCAATAGTCTCAAAGCATCACAATCCACACCGTGATGCCAAGTAGACTCTGGTCCTAAGGATAATTACACAACCGTCACATAGTTTGACATTTAAAAGTGTAAGAGGGTCAATATAACGTACGCATTCTCTAATACATGTCCACGTACAGTCCAAGTGTCTATACACTTTGATAGACGAGATTTGTCACTGCCCTTAAAGACAGAAGACATCTAATACGTGCTAGTCTGTTCGTACTATCAATGCCCTGTTTAATAGTACATCATCCAAGAGACATTTAAGTATCAAACTTATTAAAGTGGTTAGAGATCTCATCAACCATAATCGCATATCATGGTTTCTCTATCACAGTTTAATACTAAGGACGTTATCATACAACAATTCATTATTGGTTCTTTGAAACAACAAATATATGACAACAGAAAAGCCATTTATTATATATGTATCATCATAACGAAATAGTAGAAATCATCTGAACTGGTCGGATCCTGTCCAACCCAATTGTGTTTAGGACACTACTTCAACAATCTCCTACTTGGCCTAAAACCAATCACTCGTACACACAAGACCTAGTTGGAACACAAGAATCTCATGCAACACTCGCAACCATCTTTAGCCGTGAACGGATTGCTATCCGTGGGGACTCAGACTATGTTCATATCATGCTCCAAATGACCAAGTCAAAAAGAGCACCCTTAACACACATGAATCCCTCAAGAGGCCTTGGTCCTTGCTTCAACCAATGAATCCACCACTTTATCAGCTATATAGTAAAGGTGGAAGAACCATACAAGGTTCAAGAATGAACCTTCTAGATCCATGTACTGCTTCCCCTGTGCCTCCAAGGCGTATACTGTGTCTTGGATTAGTTATAAAATTTACAGTGATTACTTGCTGAGAACATTTCCAGCTCACTACTTCACTTAATCAAAGTGGCCGCAAACTCATACTGTAACTCCCACTCGCCTTCATAAGACTCTGGGTGCATATCTGTATATCTATTTTTATTTGATTCCACGTTTCGATGTACTAGGAAACCATCCTTAACTTGCTTAAGGATATTCTCGAAATTAGCATCATCTTTCACCTTATCTTTCGGACTAACATCCTAACATAGATAGATCTTGAGAACATCGGCTAGCAGTATCTCCTATCGTGATCTATGTTAAACTCTTTTAGCATCTCATCTATATAGGTAAAATATAAACTAAGAGCAGTTAAATCTAACACTATAGATTCTTATTTCAAAAAATAAGAACCGCTAATCCAAGTGCTTTCGTAAAGACCTTGAACTACCAAACATTAATTGACTGTGACATGGGGTAACAATTCTCAAGAAGGATATGCAACACCTTACTCAAAAAACTGTAACACTCTCACTAACCTTTTGCACATTAGGCATATCCCTTCTTTTGACTAAATCAAACTCCTTTGATTATCAAACAAAGAAATTGTCTAGAGAAACTTGTTTGAGTCCATAAATGGATCTCGTGGGCTCGCATTTCATGTTATCGTCTACGAACATTGAGCTGATTGCCCAACGTCTTCAACACTATCATATAGCCATGATATGAAGTTATAACAAGCATACTCTGAATACACCCTGTACCCTTAATATGAGCTATAACAAGCATACTCTGAATATAGCCATAAGCTATTGACATCATAAAGATAATTACAAGGTTTACACCCCGTACCCTTCAGCCTTCATTGTAGCCTTATGGTAATCATATTACTATCCACATCAGCCTTTCAGGGACATTCCCTCTAGGTAAGACAGACTAGGTTCACAACCTAGTTGTCACTGATGGAATCTAATTCAGATATTATGGCTCTTAGACATATCTCTTAATATTGCCTTTCAAACATTCCTTCGTAAGTCATGAGATATTCATTCTTCAAGATGAACATACTAGCAGCCTTTTCAGGCTTGAGGTTATCCACAGACTTATTGAACATTTGTGTGCACTAAGCAGTGTTCAACACCTCATCGCTATGTGGCGTCTTGTCACGTTCCTATGGTTGAATCTCTCCTTGTGGCTCTCAAACTCTTTTGAGATCTTATTTTACTCGCACTTTTTCTTTTGAAAGAGACACTTCCTCTGGAAGACAGCATGTTTGGAGACAAACACCTTTTGCTCTGCAGGCAAGTAAATGATATCTAGCGTACTAGCTAAGATATTCCACAAAGTCACACATGTCATACTAGGCTCCAAGCCTTTCTGACTTTGCCTATGACAACGTCAAATCATCGGTTAATATAGATTCGACATTATCCCCTTCCATATCTAATATGGAATTTATTCAACCTTATTCTTTGGAACTCGGTTAAGTGTGAGTTTTTAATTAGGGGCACTATCCTAAAACGAGTAAGGGATTCTTTCGCATGGCTTACTTCGCACCTTATCTTATAAAGTGTTGTTTGCATTTTATAAAAACAATCTAATTGCGTATCCAACAATGGCATCCTTCGAGGGGGAATCTTATTCCTTTTCAGATGACTTCTGAAACACCCTCCAGTTATTAATTACTTCAATCCAATTGAAGATTAATTCCTAAGTTTCATTTATCTAATATTCATACTAGCTCGAACTTTTAGGGCATTCTGAATTGTCGTACTCCAAATAAGTACATTCAACTATTTCTAAAATAGTCCAAGAGAGAAGAACAATTATTTATGGTATAAATTGTCATAAGCCAATAAACATCAATATGTTTAGGCTATAGTCAATTTTCTAGATTTTATAACCATTTTCATAAAATGATATTTTAGTCCTCTTTGGATAAGATACGCATAACCCATATAATTCATAATCATATGGTTCAGCATCATCAAAATGTCATTTGATTACACGCTTCCCTTCCATAGAGACTATGTCTAGAACAATCACAAAATCAAGGATAATAGCCATATAATTATTTGAGATTTCATCACTCATATCGACTATATGGTGACAATAATCTAGCATGTTAGATTCGGTGACTGTTCAACCTTATCAGAATAACATTTATGCCTTACAATTGAATTTGTCCCTTAAATCCTAACGTATAGTTGATAATATGTTCTTCATAAGAACCGGAACATATTAACATTTATTTAGTTCCCTTATCTGTTTACTTGACCCAGAATACAAAACTGAAATATCACAATGTTTGCTTCACTTTTCGTATCTTTGGGTATTCCGTATTTAATATTTCTAACTTAATCACACTCGTAAGATATCATATATCTAAGAATTGACTTGAACTTAGATAGATTCGTCTCAACACACTTGCCTAGAATAGAGACTTCGATAAGTTCTCTTACTTAAGCACTTGCCCTAACTTTCCATTTTAATCCTTCAAGGTCTTCTAAATATTTCTTAATTTAGTCTTTATAAGATTTAAGAAAAATCACAAGAATTGTCTTCAATTTTCTTTCATAAAGAAAATCTAACGTTTGTTAAATAGTCTATTTAACCATTTTGAATCATATTCAAAACATGAAATATTTAATTTACTCTGAAGCAATAATGATTAAAGAATTAAGTCGATAATTAAATCTTACAATTTTTGAAAAAAACCTTTCGAAAATTCGACATGGTCATCCTTATCCAATCAATCTAATGTTTGAATATGCATCATCCTATGTCGGAGTGACCCATTGGATATCGTTATGTCCAATATGTGAGCTTCTATTAATAATTAAAGTCTTAGAGGACTCCAAATATGTAGTCTCCTTGTCTTCAACTATGAAAACGTGATTGCTCGTGTCATTTCTTATTTTAAAAGGATTAAAATTACTTAACCAACTTGAGAACTTTTCTCAAAAGGTAACAGTCATAAATTAGTATTACTAATCAAGAATTAAAACATAAATAGAATTTGCTAGAGCTACGACATAAAATAAATATAAAAGAGTGTTGTTGTTTATACATGCAAAATCAGAGATGGTCTTTGAGATTATGATTTTGCTCCTACTAGTAAACTACTCCCAATTGACTTTCAAGAATTTTCCAAAATTCTTTAGTGGCTGGAATCCTATATAGTTGACTCGATCCCCGACGTGGGCCGATCGACCGAGTCAATTTTGACGGGTAGGTACTTCTTACCAATCGCATCCAACGCGACCTCCAGTGGTTTGACTAGTCAACTCTTTGACAATTCACATTGTCTATGTGATAGTCATCCTCATATCTCTAAAATCAGACGGTCGTGATGTGGGCCAATCACCGCAAGATTCTTAATCGAGTCGTAACCCAAGTATTCATGAGATCTCATAACGACCATATCTCGATAATGACGATATACCCGAGGTAGGTCAACTCGCAACGTGGGCCGATCAGTTAGATCCGAACAAGGGCTCTTCCTCGTCACTATAATATTGTGAGACATATTGTAACTCTATTTTTGTCGCGGGAGTAATTTTAAATTAATTCACTAAATTAATTTATATTTAATTACGTTCTCATCTATTACGTGCATATTACTACAGTATCATATAAAGTAAAATATACACAACATTCCGCTCACAATATAACCGGTATGATTATGGACTTTTCTTAGGTGTGGTTTCGAATACAAACTGACGAAACCATGGGCCACAGCTAAGGGTAGCCGCATCCACCAATGGATCTTTAATGTGTGCTATCTCCATGGATCTTTATCAACTTTCTTTTGGTCTTCATCATTGTCTTCAATTTATTTTTACCTAAAAAATCTATCTAATAAATTTTACACCCGCCACACACGGGGGAGCTAACGGGAATGGGATAAAACAAAAATACTAGGTCACGTTCTTCATAATGGCCTTGGACAACAATAAAAACCAACAGAAAATAAAGCATTCACATCTATCCTATTGGTCGAGTCCATGATCAATCGGGGTCCATATAATCATATTATATGTACTATCTAATCCATACAATCAATTTCTTATGAAAGAGATGAAATTTAAATTTTAACTACTTGCATCTTATAGCTTCCAATCGATAAATTAATTAACGATTAATTACTTATAGCTTTAGTCGAAATAATATTAACCATTAATAATAAATCGACTTTCAATTTTAATTTTCTAATTTAAAACTATTTTAAATAAAACTAAAATTTCTTATACTATGAACTATATTGAATCATTGAGATACATAAAACAAATTGGAGCAGCCACATGTCAGCCGACGGAAGTTAAGAAGCCGCCGCCGTTGCCACTCGGCCGAGCCTCCCGCCGCCGCCAGCTCCTTTTTTTTTTTTTTTTTTTTTTTTTTTTGTGTATCCAACGAATCAATATCATGCATCTTTAATTATTTGATTCAATTAACTACGCAATAAAAATAATGCTTATTGATTAACCTCGAAGACCGCTCTGATACCACTGTTAGGAAATCAACCGAGTAGCGCAGCGGAATTTAAAAATTGATTTCCCGATCCCGGATCGACTTCGTTTCAACAATAAACATACAGTAGACTCTCCATAAAGTAATAGCGTTGGGCCAGCTAAAAAAATATTATATTAGTGAAATATTATTTAATCGATAAAGTAATAATTTATTATTTTACATGTATAATAATAAAATATAATTTTATTGAATTTTGTTGAATTTCAAAATTCAAATTCTACATAGAAAGTATAATCAATTGTAAAACTTTTTATATTCTCAAAGTCATTTATTGTATAAGTTGTTAAAGTATAATCAATTGTAAAACATTTTCTATTCTCAAAGTCATTTAATATGTAAATGGTGTAATTTCCTATTTTAATAAGATGATTTTCATCTCAAAATATTCATTACAAAATATTCATCTTCAAGTACTGTACATACATACAGTGCACAATCTTCTACTACTCTTCTTCAAGTCGTGTTTTGGAGCCTGTTTCTCGCAAAGAATCAATTAAGGCAACAATGAAACTTAGTGATTTACTCCTACAATATGATAGAAGCACTCCACAACTTCATAAATCTTTGTAAAAAGTGAGGGATGAGATTCAAATGGATATAAATTTTCATACAAAACAAACAACGGTGGACTCATATTTCACTAAGGCACTCTAAATTATTAAAAAAAAATAGGATATTATTACTTTATATATCAGTTGGGACATATATGCGCTAAAATTTAATATTACTTAATGCCTTTATCGAAATTATTACTTTATCTATTCGGCCCAAGTCGGGACTGTAAGAATTTATTACTTTATCGAGGTTATAATTTTATCGAGAGTCTACTGTATAAGAAATGGAGCGGTAATATCACCTTGGTTGATCTTAAAGATCGACGCTTTGACCGTCCGGTAGGAGTAGATGTGCGCGAGCCGTGCAAGCGTCCTGCCTCTACCAGTAATCCACACGAGCACCTCGCCGGAATCCCTCCAAAGATTGCTACTAGAAAAACTTGACTTCTAGGTCAACCTTTTCTCTCTTTATAATCTCTATCGAAGAAGCTCTCTTATTTTCCATAAGAACAATTAGCTCTTGGAATTATGGTGTACAAAAGAGCTAGCCAATCCTTCTCTTAAATAGAAGAAAGCGGCACCCCAGATGATCTCCCCAACTGGTTGAGATTAGATTCTAATAGATTGATGAGAGGGATAACATTTTCCTAATAAAATAAGGAAAATCCCTTGATTGATTTATCTATTTTATTTAATATCTTATATTAAATATTTCCAATATATTGTCAATATCTTATATTGACTATATTTATCTTATTACCATAAATCAATTTACAAATGTGTATATATCACATATATTAAAAATATATATATATATATATATATATATATATATATATATATATATATATATATATATATATATATATATATATATATATATACACACACATTCATACGTGACTTGCACATACGATGTGGATGTGCACATTTGTATATATATATATATATATATATATATATATATATATATATATACACACACATTCATACGTGACTTGCACATACGATGTGGATGTGCACATTTGTTTCAAATATGTATATATATATATATATATATATATATATATATATATATATAATATCTAATATTAATATATGGTAATACTATTAATTAAATTGCACAATCCAAATGTATCTTAATAAACTAGAAGTGGAGCCCTAAATTGCCATAATTTGGCACCCGGAATAAGTTTTAATTAATATAATACAATGATTAATTAATTTGTAAAATACATGTATATCATATATATACATATTTCGAAATATATATGTATCAATATACATATTTAATTAATCAACATATTTAATAACTTGTTTTATATTTATTCATAATAAATAAATACCACTATACTAATTTACCACTATAACCTTTATAGTATGAGATAAATTCTTTCCTTATTTGGTCATCAACTATAACCACATTTTAATCCGACTTGATGTTCATATGTGTGTGACCCGATAGGCTTTCGAATATGTTGGCCATAGACATAAGGTGCAATTACGAAAATGTCCTTTCACCTCTAACGATCATTGATAGCGTCTAGCAACACGTCCATGACCCCCAATCATCGGAAGAGTCAATACGTAATGACTACTGCCTTTCATGTGCTTAGTTAGCATGTAAATAAAATCCTATCGCTGTAATAATATCTATACAGTCGTACGTCGAGTGTCAAGCATTAACGACCGTATCTTATAATCTGGATATCATGCTCTCTCGAAGTAACTCATTTACTTCCACTTTGCAAAGATACACGAGAGTAAGACATTCCTTATAAAAAGGCCCTTTCGGATATTCACCCCTATTGATAGGGTACGTGATTCCCGGATGACCTAACATGTATACTTCGCATGCTTCAGTATCATACCCAATCACTACCGCATGATCGCCCCATGGCTAAGGGAAACCTCAATAGTGTCAAATCATGACAATCCACACCGTGATGCCATGTAGACTCTAGTCCTAAGGATACTTAAGAGTGTAAGTGGGTCAATCTAACGTACACATTCTCTTAAACACGTCCACGTACAGTCCTAGTGTCTCTACACACCGACATACGAGATCTATCCCTGCGTTTAAAGACATAAGACATCTAATACGTGCTAGTCCTGCTCATTCTATCAATGCCCTGTTTAATAGTACATCAGCCTAGAGACATTTAAGTATGAAACTTATTAAAGTGAATAGAGATCTAATCAACCATAATCGTCTATCATGGTTTCTCTATCATAGTTTAATACTAAGGACGTTATCATACAACAATTCATAATTGGTTCTTTAGAAGAACAAATATATGACAACATAAAAGACATTTATTATATATGTATAATCATAAAAAAATAGTAGAAATGATCTGACCCGGTCAGATCCGGTGCAATCCGATTGAGTTTAGGACACTATTTCAACACTTGTGATAACGCCGGTTCAACTGGTTGCAAATGCATTACATTAGATGATGGTGAGAGCAATGCAAATACAATTCGGCCTAAGAATGAGCTCAAGATCACTCGTTCAATAACCGGGTTCAATTGCAAATGAAACCCCGTTATTGATTGTGAAGGTCTTTTTCATAAAAAGTTTTATTGTAATCTCAGTTTGTATGCCTTGCGTGTTTTTTTTTTTTTCCTATTTCCTAATGTCACATGCTGCAAATCTTAAATCACTTCACTTGAGTCTGATTTAATTTTGGTTCGTGTTGCATTCCTAATAATAAAAATAGCATTTCTAATTGTTTACATAGGGTCACTTTCAATGAGAATTATTGATTTGCATGTATGTTGCAAAGTTAGACAAATTTGTTTCCTTCCTACGAAATTTGATTGGATAATGCTATTTTCATAAATGTTCAGACCGTGACATACACCAAATTCGATGCAAAAGCAAACAAAAAAAACAATAAATCGAGTTTCGTAAAGTTAAGAGATCAAATTGATTGATATGATTGAACACACACCAATTCTATAACAACAATTAATATCATGTATTTTTACATTATCGATAATAACGTAATGTAGTACCGTGGTTGATGACCGGTTCAAATTTTAAATTAAAGCATAATTCACGAAGACTTAAATGAACATCTTACCCATTTTCCTGACTTTCCCCTTATATCAGTTACGTGTCAGAACATGCTCATGTCTCTTTAAAACCTACTAGCGACAACCTCAGTGTGGGAACATCTTACCCATCATTTTCCAATAATAAAGCATGTTCTTGGTTGTTATGCATTTATCAAACGGCTGCACATACACATAATGTACTTTTTACTCTTTAATAATGCCATGAGTACCTAAATAAATAATTAAATTGATTAAGTCAAATGGTTTTAATTAATGTAACCTAAACGCGTATGACACAAAAAATCAGTTTGATCATATCAAATGATTTGGTTACAAAAAAAAAACACGTTAATGATTTATATAAGAATGATCTAACAATGTTAAAATGATATTGTAATAATTCATAAGAATTAAAAAGAAAATTTGACGGGGATGAGTGGCTATCCGAGATTGGCCAACAAACAAAATAATAAAAACATAATATTTATATTTTACACGTAGGATGACATGTGTTTTTTTTTTTTTTTTTTTTCATTTTTATTGGTCTTTGATAATCAATTCATATTTGATTCATGATCATAGTAAAATTTACGAGAGAATCACCCACACGCATCCCTAGAAAAATTAATTAACACTTATTTTCAAACATCAAGCCCACTAGCACTATGATCATTTCACTCTTCTCTTATGGATTATCCTACAACCTTAATAATATTAGGGGGTATCAACATCCTGTTTTTCACTTCCGGCACCACTGTTTATTAATTTCATCAACACAACGATATTTTTATTATCTTTTAATTACTTTTATTTTATTTTATGAATTTTATCTTTTTATTTCAAACACTTCAAAAATAATAACACAATTACTACTTATACCATAATTTAAAAAAAATATAACCAGCGCATTTTTTCCTCCTCCGCTTCCTCCGCCGCCTCCACCACCGCCGTACTCTTTCTTCCCATCGTCTTCTCCTCCTTTCTGATCATTATTAGCATCATTTACCTCTTTGTTCTCCTCAACATCATTATTTTCATCTCCTTCATGAATCTTCTTGTTCTTCTTCTGCAAAAACACAGAAAAATCAAACAAAATCATTATTTTCACCCTTCCCTACTATAAAACATCTCATCCGATCCCCTTCCTTTTGTAAACCCATCTCTCTTTCTCCCTTGAATTAGAAGTCGGCCTTTTCAGAAGAAAAAAAAGTGTAAATCGCCTGCTACAGTCGGGCTGGAGCTGTTATATTCGATGGGGGAGGAGCTACGATTTCCTTATTGGGGGGGAGAAGCTGTGATTTTCCGATAGGGAAGGAGGAGCCCCGATTTAGCAGCATGAAGGGGGTTTTCATTTGCAGATGAGGGGGTATTAGATTTGCAAAGGCGGAGGAGGGGCCAGTGGCGGCGGCGGTTACTCGATTTTCGGATTCAGTGATGGGTTAAGAAATTTCGAATTGAGGGGGGAAATGGGGCTGCAATTTATAGATAGGGGAGGGTGTGGATTAATATTGCAGCAAGTGGAAGGGTGATTTATAAGTGGGGTAGAAGGGTGATTATCCAGGGGTGGGTTAAGAATTTTTAAAATTGAGGAGGGAAATGGGGCTGCGATTTATAGATGGGGGAGGGTGTGGATTAATATTGCAGCAAGTAGAAGGCTGATTTACAAGTGGGGTAGAAGGGTGATTATCCACATCTATCTAATGAATATCTCATTGTTTCACTGTAGCAACACCGAGGAAAGTGCATGCCGTAACCATCTTCGCCACATGAGCAAATGTCGGGAAATTGGTAAATCAGGTCACTGCAAGGTGTGATATTTCGTTTCAGGTCAGACTTTTTTCTGATTTTTTTTTTCAGGTTCCGCATCCAAATTTCGATGATTTCATCCAAATATAGATAAAATATCACACTATTCATTCTTTTCGTTTCAGGTCAGAATTTTATTTGATTCAAGAAAGATGAACGTTGGACCTCACACTATAAATAGAGGACTTGGCATCAAGAATCAAAAGACAACAACACGGAATTAACGAGATTACAAGCATTTTTGTTCACAAATCTAGTTCATCTGAATTGTTATTTGCGCTCAACAAGATCACATCTAGATTTCTTTAAGTGTTCAAGCTTCATCGATCAAATCTAGATTTCGACACTTAGAAAAACCACAAGAAAGAATCAATTTATTGATTCTCAGCCCAACTTTGATTTCTAATCAAATGTTTAGATTGTGAAGCAATCCGGTTTAGGATTTGCAAGGATAGTTGTCATTAGCAGTCAGGTAGACTGTGTTTGTGGTGGTAGTTGGAGAAGAGGCAATAGCAACCCTCTAAGGACCAGTGCTCAAGAAGTTGAAGAGCGAAGAATCCTACCTGTTATTTAGTTGTTTAGATAGTGAAGGTGAGGGATTAGTCAATGACTATCATATAGAAATTTTTGTAACACTTATCTCAAAGAGTTCTAGTGGAATTTTCCTCCTACATCATAGGGAAGAGTGGACTGACAGATTACACCACCTGAACAACTATAATTCTTTCTCTACTTACTTTACTCATTTACATTCATTATTTACTTATACACCATTTATTGTTGTTTATCCAAAGATACTCAAAACGATTGTTATACCCACTCACAAATTTCACAAACCGACATTCACCGTAATTCAATCGGTTTCGATAACAACAATCGCCAGATATAACACCACCTGGAACCACTATAATTCTTTCTCTACTTACTTTACTCATTTACATTCTGCTTATTTACTTATACACCATTTATTGTTGTTTATCCAAAGATACTGGAATCGATTGTTATACCCACTCACAAATTTCCAAACCGACATTCACTGAATTCAATTTTGCATACTCAACTTTTTCATAGAATCAACAAGATCTAGATAAAGGCTAAAATTATATCCATTTGCCGATTGACACAGCTTTTGTTATAAGTCGCTTTGACTTAGACTCAAACTTAGTCACTTAACTCCACACAAGTTTAAAATCAACCTAATCGTTTTAGATCTAGTTTTTGGTGACAAGTATATTCACCCCTCTAAACTTGTGTCAACCTTTCTAAGGGACCAACAAAAATGGATCTATCGAAATTTGGACATCATCCGTCAAAAGTTGAACGGTTGTGTCACAATTTGACGGAAAGAGTGGGATTTGGAACCAAATTCAAATTGGAGGAATTGCGATGAATTTTAACACAAAAAACATTTCGCCTCGTCGTAATGGGGAAAACCTTGTTCCAATTCCAACATGCCCATCGGATTTGAAAACCCTAATATCTTCGCCTTCTTTCTCATCCGCCCATTTTACATTCCATTCGAACGAAAACACAGAAAACTCAGAGCCAAAAAAATAAAATAAAAAACACAGAGCATTGGAACAGGTTCGGGAGTGGTTTACCCATTGAAAGATCTCTTCTCCTTTTCTTTCCCTCATTTCATTTCATTCATTTAGAAGATGAAAACATGGTCTGAAAATCGAAACGGAGTGGTGTATAAATTGGATCGGGCAAGTGATTGAAGCTCTATATCATTATAATGGCTAATCTTCATGAAGAAGAAGCCCCTCTTGTAAGTCATTTATGGTTTATTAGTTTTATTTTTGATAATTTTTTCTCCAAACCTAAAAAAATTCGAAAATTTTAATGTATAATTTCAAAAATTTCATGTTTGATAGTGTTATATCTTATATTTTTTATTGGAATTTAGGTATGGTAGCGTAAACTTACTTTAGATTGGAATTAATGTATGATAGTGTAGACGTTTTTAATTTCAAATTTTTTTATTGGTATTCATGGATAATTTATGTATGACAATATGTATTATAGTGTTATTTTTTTTTATTCAAATTCATGTTTGAGAGTGTTATATGTATGATAGTGTTACAGTTCTTGATTCGAATATTGTATGATAGTGTATGATATTGTAATGTGTAGCATTGTATGTGAGAATGTTATATGTTGTTTTGTTTTAAAAATGAGTAGTATAAATGCCTTAATTTTGACATGTGTAGTATTCTATGTTAGAGGTGATTTGGAACCTGATTAGTAAAAAATTGTAGTATGAAATACTTTAGGTAATTTTGAAATGTGCAATAAGGTACGGCTTTGGAAACATCACGCGAAGGCGAAATTAATCGTTAGGGACAATCACAATGAAAATGTCCATGATTTAATAAAGAAAAAATCTATGATTTACGTGAAACAAACGATATATAAATGTTGTTTGAAACAACAAAAAGAAAAATCTCAACCTATTTTACGGTACGCCTCGACCTGATTAGTTTCCTAGAATTGCATGCATCCCTAGGGCGTATTCGATTCCTTCTGATCCGTTGTGTCGGCCTAATCCCAAGGCATTGTATTAGGGCTCCTTATATAGCATGACTCGTAGAAAATGTCATTAGGTCTGCTCAATAGAGCATCTTTTCCTGTTCTCAGGAGCTAGGTAAAGCCTCCACCGGAAGTGAGGCATCCGTCAGATCGAAATTAATCTCGGTTCTACTTGCTCTGTCCAGCATCTGTTCTCCATCATCATCATTAAATATTCTATGACGTAGGTAAAATCAATCTTCTGTTCTATCACCTTCCGTCTATTGTTACATCACGACACAACACAACGACATTAAAAAAAAAAACCTAACCGTGTGTGTTTATATATATATATATATATATATATATATATATATATATGACGGTCAAATTGGTCTCATTATTTACCATCGATCTACCCCGGATTTGTTTTCTCAATGGGGATAATATGTATGAAATCATGAGTTAATTTGCTAAATGTGATTAAGCCATGTCCGGGGTGACAAAATTAGTATTACGCATAAACCGTGTATTTTATGTATTATATTCTAGAAATAGAAGCTACTATGTGTGGTATGGTTTTATTGATAGATGACCGAGTTTTAGAAGCATCATTTGGCCTGAAGGAGAGAGTTAATCAATAGAGAACTGAACCGAGCTGAAGGTTGAAGTGTTTCGAGCGGATATTGGACCCGAGAATCTGATTGGTGATCTTTCAACGCTTTTTCCGAAGCCATAAATGACGAACTGGGCTTGGACTTCTACATGAAAGTTGTAGTGCTTGAAACAAGGATTTTAACACAATTTGAATCAGAGTTAGTTAGGCCAAGTTATTGTCCAAATATGAAGCTGGGCCTAGGGTATTCCAAGTTAAGTCAGCAGTAGGAAAAAGACAAAAATACCCTCGGTAAACCGGGAGTTACCCTCGATTTACCGAGGCCATAATCTTCCAGAAAAGCGTTTTCTTGTCCTCCAAGCATTTGGTTTACCCCTAAGTCGGTTTATACATCTATATAAAGCCATCAGAGCTTCGAATTTTTATTAATCTTCCATTCTATCTTCAATTCCATTAGTTCTTCATAAATTAGATACAATGTAGTATTTTGGGAATAAAGTCTTCGTTTCTTTTCTTCTTTTCTTTGTTGCAAATAAGTCATGAGTCTTTCTTTACTGAATTGTGCTTGGTTTACGATCTTCATGGATCGTCTTGAATCGCCAGAGGGAGAGAGATATAAGAGTAGATCTGTTCTTCGTCATGGGTAAGATCTATTCCAATGTTTTATTTCTTTACTTAGATTCATGATTGTTCTTGTGTTAGATCTATATTATGCTTGCATCTAATCATCCATGAATTAATTAAACAAACCTTAATCTTCATTAAATTCGTTCATATTATACGCAGAATTATGGGTTGCGTTCTTCAGATCTGCGACGGTCTTTATCACTAAATCTGAATACCTAATAAATCATAATTCTGTGGTTCGGCATCAGCTATGTTGATCGACAGATTTAATTAACAGTAGGTTAGATCTGGCCAATCTGCTTATTGTATTCTTAAATGAACACGAAGAACTTGCAAGGTGATGTGTTAGTTAGGACATAGTTTGATGGAACCTAGGAACGTGCTGATCAATGTTGACAGCTGTCAAGGCGAGTTAACACTCGATATCGGCAATTCTAGTTCTTTATGCGTATAGGCTATTATGGACCAAGTAAGGAGCTTAGCTTGCGTATAGATTGTCTACTACCATTGTCGTAGTAGATAGGGTTAGGAGTTGCACCCGTAGCTAAATTACACACACGAGTCGAATACGGATTAAAGGGAGATTAGTTAGGAATAGTACATTTTCGATGTATGATTGATGATTGGTTTACTTGCATCTCTTTTATTTACTGTTTCTTTATGTTGGTCAATGGCCACCCTATCCAGTTGACCTATGAATTGTGGTTGTGTTTAGCATTATTAAATAATAATCTCTGTGGGATCGACCTTGACTCGCCCTTTCTATACTACGATTGACCTAGTACTCTTGCTAGTACGTCGTGTGTATTAGTAAATTGCACACACGATCAATTTTTTGGCTTCTTTGCCGGGACTATTTATTTAATTGTTAGGCATATCCATTAATTTATAGTTAACCTTTTTTTATCTATTTTTTTTCTTTTCGATGATCGAATAAAAGTGGGAAGGTTTTTTTTCATCGCCATGTTCCTGAGGTTGTTGAGCAAAGGATGTGCGGGAGTTTTTTTTTACTTCGCATGATTATTCGGTTATTATTTTGAGACTTGAGTCTTTTTATTTTATTTGGAGCCTTGTAATAGTTTTGTTGTGTTTAAGTAATATAATTGTTATGTATTGGCTTTAATTGTTTATTGCACTTCTTCTTTTTAGTTGAGCAATTTACTGCCATATGACATAACCATTTTGTTACTTATTCGTGTATCGCGGTACTAATGGCCTTTGTGCAAGAATCATTTGTATTAGCTGACCTAGTGCAGATTAGTACTTTGGAGAAGTCAACTTTCGTTCCAGTTCAGTGATATGATTTGCTTCCGACAGTTAGCTGAGTTCTTCTATTTTCCAAAGCTAAGTGTTCTTCTTCTTCCTACTTTTTTCTTCTTTACTTTTCACATTGGGGACAATGTTGAGTTTTAATGTAGGCGGTAGGTGATGTGAGTCAACTAGTTGATGCATTTCACGATGTTTTATCCTCATTTCTCATGCGTTTATTGATGTTTTCAAATCAATTCGAGTTATTATTTGCTTTGTTTCATCCAGTTGTGTAGATTGTAATTATTATATAAAATATCGTATTTTGATAGTTTTGTACCGGTTATAGTAACCGGAGCGTCGTGTCGGGTTTATTCGTATTCATGTAAATTTCAATACGTGACAATATGTATGATAGTGTTATAATTTTTTATTTGAATAATGTAGTGTAATTTATGATAGTGTAATGTATGATAGTATGATAGTAGTATTGCTAATGACTTAATTTTGACAATGAGTAGGACTGATCCCGGGGAGATAAATGCCTTTAGTATAAATGGCACTAGTATTGTATTCTTTAGTTAATTTTGAAACTGATTAGTATAAATGCCTTTAGTATAAATGCCCGTAGTATTATATGCCTTAGTTAACTTTGAAAAGTGTAATATGACAAATTAATGTTGTTTGAAATTACAAGAACAAAAATCTCGAACTGAATTCCATGGTACACCTCGGCCAGATGAGGTTCTTAGAATTGCATGCTTTCCCAAGGGTGTTTTCGATTCCTTCTGATCCGCTGTGTCATGCCTAATTCTCAGGCTTTTTATTGGGGCTCCTGGTAGGTAGCTCGTAGAAAATTTCATTAGGTCTGCTCAATAGAGCATCTTTTCCGGTCCCCAGCAGCCTGGTAAATCCTCAGCCGGAAGTGAGGCACCCGTTAGATTGAAAATATAAGTTACATTCACTTTGCTCCATCCGGCATCTGTTCTCCTTCGTCATCATCAAGTATTGTATGACATTGGTAAAAACACTATTCTCTTCTTCTCTTACCTCCCTCTAACGTTACAACAAACACAACAAAAACAATGACATTCCGGTTATAATTGATATATATATATATATATATATATATATATATATATATATATATATATATATATATATATATATATATATATATATATATATGTATGTATGTATTGCAAAAACATTGAAAACACACCCCACCCACACACTTTTTAATATACATATATTACATATATGTGTATCACACAGTCATATGATGACATATAACAAACATATTATATATTCATTGTTTATATATTATTCTATATTCATATTTCCACTTTAATATCACGATGTAAATTTATAATTCTTTCACAGATAACAACATAGTGTCCGTTAATTTTGAATTCGGTGGGGAGTGGATATACAACGAAGGAAGCGGCAGAGGGTCTTATAGAAAAAGAAAATTTTATTTGATTCAAGAAAGATGAACGTTGGACCTCACACTATAAATAGAGGACTTGGCATCAAGAATCAAAAGACAACAACACGGAATTAACGAGATTACAAGCATTTTTGTTCACAAATCTAGTTCATCTGAATTGTTATTTGCGCTCAACAAGATCACATCTAGATTTCTTTAAGTGTTCAAGCTCCATCGATCAAATCTAGATATCGACACTTAGAAAAACCACAAGAAAGAATCAATTTAGACTGTGAAGCAATCCGGTTTAGGATTTGCAAGGATAGTTGTCATTAGCAGTCAGGTAGACTGTGTTTGTGGTGGTAGATGGAGAAGAGGCAATAGCAACCCTCTAAGGACCAGTGCTCAAGAAGTTGAAGAGCAGCAATCCTACATGTTATTTAGTTGTTTAGATAGTGAAGGTAGGGATTAGTCAATGACTATCATATAGAAATTTTTGTAACAGCTTATCTCAAAGCGTTCTAGTGGAATTTTCCTCCTACATCATAGGGGAAGAGTGGACGGATAGGATTACACCACCTGGAACCACTATAATTCTTTCTCTACTTACTTTACTCATTTACATTCTGTTATTTACTTATACACCATTTATTGTTGTTTATCCAGCATACTGAAACTGATTGTTATACCCACTCACAGCTCACAAACTGACATTCACCAGAATTCAATTTTGCATACTCAGCTTTTTCATAGAATCAACAAGATCTAGATAAAGGCTAAAATTATATCCGCTGCCGATTGACACAGTTTTGTTATAAGTCAGTTTGACTTAGACTCAGCTTAGTCAGCTTAAATCCACACAAGTTTAAAACTGAACCCTAATCGTTTTAGATCTAGTTTTTGGTGACAAGTTTATTCACCCCCTCTAAACTTGTGTCAACCTTTCTAAGGGACCAACAAAAATGGATATGTCGAAATTTGGACATCATCCGTCAAAAGTTGAACGGTTGTGTCACAATTTGGACGGAAAGAGTGGGATTTGAAACTGAAATTCAAATTGGAGGAATTGCGATGAATTTTAACACAAAAAACATTTCGCCTCGTCGTAATGGGGAACACCTTGTTCCAATTCCAACACACCCATCGGATTTGAAAACCCTAATATCTTCGCCTTCTTTCTCATCCGCCCATTTTACATTCCATTCGAACAAAAACACAGAAAACTCAGAGCCAAAAAAATAAAATAAAAAACACAGAGCATTGGAACAGGTTCGGGAGTGGTTTGCCCATTGGAAAGATCTCTTCTCCTTCTTCCCCCTCAACCCATTTCATTCATTTAGAAGATGAAAACATGGTCTGATAATCGGAACGGGAGTGGTGTATAAATTGGATCGGGCAAGTGATTGAAGCTCTATATCATTATAATGGCTAATCTTCATGAAGAAGAAGCCCCTCTTGTAAGTCATTTATGGTTTATTAGTTTTAATTTTGATTATTTTTTTCTCCAAACCTAAAAAAATTCGAAAATTTTAATGTATAATTTCAAAAATTTCATGGTTGATAGTGTTATATCTTATATTTTTTTATTGGAATTTAGGTATGGTAGCGTAAACTTACTTTAGATTGGAATTAATGTATGATAGTGTAGACGTTTTTAATTTCAAATTTTTTTATTTGTATTCATGGATAATTTATGTATGACAATATGTATTATAGTGTTTTTTATTATATTCAAATTCATGTTTGAGAGTGTTATATGTATGATAGTGTTACAGTTCTTGATTCGAATATTGTATGATAGTGTATGATATTGTAATGTGTAGCATTGTGTGTGAGAATGTTATATGTTGTTTTGTTTTAAAAATGAGTAGTATAAATGCCTTAATTTTGACATGTGTAGTATTCTATGTTAGAGGTGATTTGGAACTTGATTAGTAAAAAATTGTAGTATGAAATACTTTAGTTAATTTTGAAATGTGTAATAAGGTACGGCTTTGGAAACATCACGCCGAAGGCAAAATTAATCGTTAGGGACAATCACAATGAAAATGTCCATGATTTAATAAAGAAAAAATCTATGATTTACGTGAAACAAAAGATATATAAATGTTGTTTGAAACAACAAAAAGAAAAATCTCAACCTATTTTACGGTACGCCTCGACTTGATGATTTTCCTAGAATTGCATGCATCCCTAGGGCGTATTCGATTCCTTCTGATCCGTTGTGTCGGCCTAATCCCAAGACATTGTATTAGGGCTCCTTATATAGCGTGGCTCGTAGAAAATGTCATTAGGTCTGCTCAATAGAGCGTCTTTTCCTGTTCTCAGGAGCTAGGTAAAGCCTCTACCGGAAGTGAGGCATCCGTCAGATCGAAATTAATCTCGGTTTTACTTGCTCTGTCCAGCATCTGTTCTCCATCATCATCATTAAATATTCTATGACGTAGGTAAAATCAATCTTCTGTTCTATCACCTTCCGTCTATTGTTACATCACGACACAACACAACGACATTAAAAAAAAAAACCTAACCGTGTGTGTGTTTATATATATATATATATATATATATATATATATATATATATATATATATGACGGTCAAATTGATCTCATTATTTACCATCGATCTACCCCGGATTTGTTTTCTCAATGGGGATAATATGTATGAAATCATGAGTTAATTTGCTAAATGTGATTAAGCCATGTCCGGCGTGACAAAATTAGTATGATGCATAAACTGTGTATTTTATGTATTATTTTCTAGAAATAGAAGCTACTATGTGTGGTATGGTTTTATTGATAGATGGACGAGTTTTAGAAGCATCATTTGGGCTGAAGGAGAGAGTTAATCAATAGAGAACTGAACCGAGCTGAAGGTTGAAGTGTTTCGAGCAGATATTGGACCCAAGAATCTGATTGGTGATCTTTCAACGCTTTTTCCGAAGCCATAAATGACGAATTGGGCTTGGACTTCTACATGAAAGTTGTAATGCTTGAAACAAGGATTTTAACACAATTTGAATCAGCCCAACTTTGATTTCTAATCAAATGTTTAGACTGTGAAGCAATCCGGTTTAGGATTTGCAAGGATAGTTGTCATTAGCAAAGGTGTAGACTGTGTTTGTGGTGGTAGTTGGAGAAGAGGCAATAGCAACCCTCTAAGGACCAGTGCTCAAGAAGTTGAAGAGAAGCAATCCTACCTGTTATTTAGTTGTTTAGATAGTGAAGGTAGGGATTAGTCAATGACTATCATATAGAAATTTTTGTACCAGCTTATCTCAAAGAGTTCTAGTGGAATTTTCCTCCTACATCATAGGGGAAGAGTGGACTGACAGGATTACACCACCTGGAACCACTATAATTCTTTCTCTACTTACTTTACTCATTTACATTCTGTTATTTACTTATACACCATTTATTATTGTTTATCCAGCATACTGAAATTGATTGTTATACCCACTCACAGCTCACAAACTGACATTCACCAGAATTCAATTTTGCATACTCAGCTTTTTCATAGAATCAACAAGATCTAGATAAAGGCTAAAATTATATCCGCTGCTGATTGACACAGTTTTGTTATAAGTCAGTTTGACTTAGACTCAGCTTAGTCAGCTTAACTCCACACAAGTTTAAAACTGAACCCTAATCGTTTTAGATCTAGTTTTTGGTGACAAGTTTATTCACCCCCCTCTAAACTTGTGTCAACCTTTCTAAGGGACCAACAAAAATGGATCTGTCGAAATTTGGACATCATCCGTCAAAAGTTGAACGGTTGTGTCACAATTTGGACGAAAAGAGTGGGATTTGGAACTGAAATTCAAATTGGAGGAATTGCGATGAATTTTAACACAAAAAACATTTCGCCTCGTCGTAATGGGGAACACCTTGTTCCAATTCCAACACGCCCATCGGATTTGAAAACCCTAATATCTTCGCCTTCTTTCTCATCCGCCCATTTTACATTCCATTCGAACGAAAACACAGAAAACTCAGAGCCAAAAAAATAAAATAAAAAACACAGAGCATTGGAACAGGTTCGGGAGTGGTTTACCCATTGGAAAGATCTCTTCTCCTTCTTCCCCCTCAACCCATTTCATTCATTTAGAAGATGAAAACATGGTCTGAAAATCGGAACGGGAGTGGTGTATAAATTGGATCGGGCAAGTGATTGAAGCTCTATATCATTATAATGGCTAATCTTCATGAAGAAGAAGCCCCTCTTGTAAGTCATTTATGGTTTATTAGTTTTAATTTTGATTATTTTTTTCTCCAAACCTAAAAAAATTCGAAAATTTTAATGTATAATTTCAAAAATTTCATGTTTGATAGTGTTATATCTTATATTTTTTATTGGAATTTAGGTATGGTAGCGTAAACTTACTTTAGATTGGAATTAATGTATGATAGTGTAGACGTTTTTAATTTCAAATTTTTTTATTGGTATTCATGGATAATTTATGTATGACAATATGTATTATAGGGTTAATTTTTTTATTCAAATTCATGTTTGAGAGTGTTATATGTATGATAGTGTTACAGTTCTTGATTCGAATATTGTATGATAGTGTATGATATTGTAATGTGTAGCATTGTATGTGAGAATGTTATATGTTGTTTTGTTTTAAAAATGAGTAGTATAAATGCCTTAATTTTGACATGTGTAGTATTCTATGTTAGAGGTGATTTGGAACTTGATTAGTAAAAAATTGTAGTATGAAATACTTTAGTTAATTTTGAAATGTGTAATAAGGTACGGCTTTGGAAACATCACGCGAAGGCAAAATTAATCGTTAGGGACAATCACAATGAAAATGTCCATGATTTAATAAAGAAAAAATCTATGATTTACGTGAAACAAAAGATATATAAATGTTGTTTGAAACAACAAAAAGAAAAATCTCAACCTATTTTACGGTACGCCTCGACTTGATGATTTTCCTAGAATTGCATGCATCCCTAGGGCGTATTCGATTCCTTCTGATCCGTTGTGTCGGCCTAATCCCAAGGCATTGTATTAGGGCTCCTTATATAGCGTGGCTCGTAGAAAATGTCATTAGGTCTGCTCAATAGAGCGCTCTTTTCTCGCTTCTCGTGAGCTAGGTAAAGCCTCCACCGGAAGTGAGGCATCCGTCCGGATCGAAATTAATCTCGGTTCTACTTGATCTCGTCCAAAGATCTGCTTCTCCATCATCATCATTAAATATTCTATGACGTAGGTAAAATCAATCTTCTGCTTCTATCACCTTCCGCCTATTGTTACATCACGACACAACACAACGACATTAAAAAAACCTAACCGTGTGTGTGTTTATATATATATATATATATATATATATATATATATATGTATATATATATATATATATGACGGTCAAATTGATCTCATTATTTAGCATCGATCTACCCCGGATTTGTTTTCTCAATGGGGATAATATGTATGAAATCATGAGTTAATTTGCTAAATGTGATTAAGCCATGTCCGGGGTGACAAAATTAGTATTATGCATAAACCGTGTATTTTATGTATTATTTTCTAGAAATAGAAGCTACTATGTGGTATGGTTTTATTGATAGATGGACGAGTTTTAGAAGCATCATTTGGGCTGAAGGAGAGAGTTAATCAATAGAGAATCGAACCGAGTGAAGGTTAAAGTGTTTTCGAGCGGATATTGGACCCGAGAATCGATTGGTGATCTTTCAACGCTTTTTCCGAAGCCATAAATGACGAACTGGGCTTGGACTTCTACATGAAAGTTGTAGTTCTTGAAATAAGGATTTTAACACAATTTGAATCAGAGTTAGTTAGGCCAAGTTATTGTCCAAATACGAAGCTGGGCCTAAGGTATTCCAAGTTAAGTCAGCAGTAGGAAAAAGACAAAAATACCCTAGGTAAACCGGGAGTTACACTCGATTTACCGAGGCCATAATCTTCCAGAAAAGTGTTTTCTTGTCCTCCAAGCATTTGGTTTACCCCTAAGTCGGTTTATACACCTATATAAAGCCATTAGAGCTTCGAATTTTTATTAATCTTCCATTCTATCTTCAATTCCATTAGTTCTTCATAAATTAGATACAATGTAGTATTTTGGGAATAAAGTCTTCTTTTATTTTCTTCTTTTCTTTGTTGCAAATAATTCATGAGTCTTTATTTACTGAATTGTGCTTGGTTTACGATCTTCATGGATCGTCTTGAATCGCCGGAGGGAGAGAGATAGAATAGTAGATTTGTTCTTCGTCATGAGTAAGATCTATTCCAATGTTTTATTTCTTTACTTAGATTCATGATTGTTCTTGTGTTAGATCTATATTATGCTTGCATCTAATCATCCATGAATTAATTAAACGAAGCTTAATCTTCATTAAATTCGTTCATATTATACGCAGAATTATGGGTTGCGTTCTTCAGATCTGTGACGGTCTTTATCACTAAATCTGAATACCTAATAAATCATAATTATGTGGTTCGGTGTCAGCTATGTTGATCAACAGATTTAATTAACAGTTGGTTAGATCTGGCCAATCTGCTTATTGTATTCTTAAATGAACACGAAGAACTTGCAAGGTGATGTGTTAGTTAGGACATAGTCTGATGGAACCTAGGAACGTGCTGATCAATGTTGACAGCTGTCAAGGCGAGTTAACGCTCGATATCGGCAATTCTAGTTCTTTATGCGTATAGGCTATTATGGACCAAGTAAGGAGCGTAGCTTGCGTATAGATTGTCTACTACCATTGTCGTAGTAGATAGGGTTAGGAGTTGCACCCGTAGCTAAATTACACACACGAGTCAAATTCGGATTAAAGGGAGATTAGTTAGGAATAGTGCCTTTTCGATGTATGCTTGATGATTGGTTTACTTGCATCTCTTTTATTTACTGTTTCTTTATGTTGGTCAATGGCCACCCTATCCAGTTGACCTATGAATTGTGGTTGTGTTTAGCATTATTAAATAATAGTCTCTGTGGGATCGAGCTTGACACGCCCTTTCTATACTACGATTGACCTAGTACTCTTGCTAGTACGTCGTGTGTATTAGTAAATTGCACACACGATCAAGTTTTTGTCTTCTTTGCCGGGGACTATTTATTTAATTGTTAGGCATATCCTTTAATTTATAGTTAACCTTTTTTATCTATTTTTTTTCTTTTCGATGATCGAATAAAAGTGGGAAGGTTTTTTTTTCATCGCCATGTTCCTGAGGTTGTTGAGCAAAGGATGTGCGGGAGTTTTTTTTACTTCGCATGATTATTTGGTTATTATTTTGAGACATGAGTCTTTTTATTTTATTTGGAGCCTTGTAATAGTTTTGTTGTGTTTAAGTAATAAAATTGTTATGTATTGGCTTAAATTGTTTATTGCACTTCTTCTTTTTAGTTGAGCAATTTACTGCCATATGACATAACTATTTTGTTACTTATTAGTGTATCGCGGTACTAATGGCCTTTGTGCAAGAATCATTTGTATTAGCTGACCTAGTGCAGAGTAGTCCTTTGGAGAAGACAACTTTGGTTCCAGTTCAATGATATGATTTGCTTCCGACAGTTAGCTGAGTTCTTCTATTTTCCAAAGCTAAGTGTTCTTCTTCTTCCTACTTTTTTCTTCTTTACTTTTCACATTGGGGACAATGTTGAGTTTTAAAGTAGGTGGTAGGTGATATGAGTCAACTAGTTGATGCATTTCACGATGTTTTATCCTCATTTCTCATGCGTTTATTGATGTTTTCAAATAAATTCGAGTCATTATTTGCTTTGTTTCATCCAGTTGTGTAGATTGTAATTATTATATAAAATATCGTATTTTGATAGTTTTGTACCGGTTATAGTAACCGGAGCGTCGTGTCGGGTTTATTCGTATTCATGTAAATTTCAATACGTGACAATATGTATGATAGTGTTATAATTTTTTATTTGAATAATGTAGTGTAATTTATGATAGTGTAATGTATGATAGTATGATAGTAGTATTGCTAATGACTTAATTTTGACAATGAGTAGGGTGATCCCGGGGAGATAAATGCCTTTAGTATAAATGCCACTAGTATTGTATTCTTTAGTTAATTTTGAAACGATTAGTATAAATGCCTTTAGTATAAATGCCCGTAGTATTATATGCCTTAGTTAACTTTGAAAAGTGTAATATGACAAATTAATGTTGTTTGAAATTACAAGAACAAAAATCTCGAATCGAATTCCATGGTACACCTCGGCCGATGAGGTTCTTAGAATTGCATGCTTTCCTCGGGGTGTTTTCGATTCCTTCGATCCATCGTCATGCCTAATCCTCGTGGCTTTTATTGGGGCTCTGGTAGGTAGCTAGTAGAAAATTTCATTAGGTCCGCTCAATAGAGCATCTTTTCCGGTCCCCAAGACACTGGTAAATCCTCACCGGAAGTGAGGCACCCGTTAGATTGAAAATATAAGTTACTGCTTCTTTGGCTCCATCCGCATCTGCTCTCCTTCGCCATCATCAAGTATTGTATGACATTGGTAAAAACAATATTCTCTTCTTCTCTTACCCTCCTCTAACGTTACAACAGAACACAACAAAAACAATGACATTCCGTTATAATTGATATATATATATATATATATATATATATATATATATATATATATATATATATATATATATATATATATATATATGTATGTATGTATGTATTGCAAAAACATTGCAAACACACCCACCCACACACTTTTAATATACATATATTACATATATGTGTATCACATGTATACATATGATGACATATAACAAACATATTATATATTCATTGTTTATATATTATTCTATATTCATATTTCCACTGTATACTGATGTAAATTTATAATTCTTTCACAGATAACAACATAGTGTCCATTAATTTTGAATTCGGTGGGGAGTGGATATACAACGAAGGAAGCGGCAGATGGTCTTATAGAAAATGAAAATTTTATTTGATTCAAGAAAGATGAACGTTGGACCTCACACTATAAATAGAGGACTTGGCATCAAGAATCAAAAGACAACAACACGGAATTAACGAGATTACAAGCATTTTTGTTCACAAATCTAGTTCATCTGAATTGTTATTTGCGCTCAACAAGATCACATCTAGATTTCTTTAAGTGTTCAAGCTTCATCGATCAAATCTAGATTTCGACACTTAGAAAAACCACAAGAAAGAATCAATTTAGACTGTGAAGCAATCCGGTTTAGGATTTGCAAGGATAGTTGTCATTAGCAGTCAGGTAGACTGTGTTTGTGGTGGTAGTTGGAGAAGAGGCAATAGAAACCCTCTAAGGACCAGTGCTCAAGAAGTTGAAGAGCAGCAATCCTACCTGTTATTTAGTTGTTTAGATAGTGAAGGTAGGGATTAGTCAATGACTATCATATAGAAATTTATGTAACAGCTTATCTCAAAGAGTTCTAGTGGAATGTTCCTCCTACATTATAGGGGAAGAGTGGACTGACAGGATTACACCACCTGGAACCACTATAATTCTTTCTCTACTTACTTTACTCATTTACATTCTGATATTTACTTATACACCATTTATTGTTATTTATCCAGCATACTGAAATTGATTGTTATACCCACTCACAGCTCACAAACTGACATTCACCAGAATTCAATTTTGCATATTCAGCTTTTTCATAGAATCAACAAGATCTAGATAAAGGATAAAATTATATCCGCTGCCGATTGACACAGTTTTGTTATAAGTCAGTTTGACTTAGACTCAGCTTAGTCAGCTTAACTCCACACAAGTTTAAAACTGAACCCTAATCGTTTTAGATCTAGTTTTTGGTGACAAGTTTATTCACCCCCCTCTAAACTTGTGTCAACCTTTCTAAGGGACCAACAAAAATGGATCTGTCGAAATTTGGACATCATCCGTCAAAAGTTGAACGGTTGTGTCACAATTTGGACGGAAAGAGTGGGATTTGGAACTGAAATTCAAATTGGAGGAATTGCGATGAATTTTAACACAAAAAACATTTCGCCTTGTCCTAATGGGGAACACCTTGTTCCAATTCCAACACGCCCATCGGATTTGAAAACCCTAATATCTTCGCCTTCTTTCTCATCTGCCCATTTTACATTCCATTCGAACGAAAACATAGAAAACTCAGAGCCAAAAAAATAAAATAAAAAACACAGAGCATTGGAACAGGTTCGGGAGTGGTTTACCCATTGTAAAGATCGCTTCTCCTTCTTCCCCCTCAACCCATTTCATTCATTTAGAAGATGAAAACATGGTCTGAAAATCGGAACGGGAGTGGTGTATAAATTGGATAGGGCAAGTGATTGAAGCTCTATATCATTATAATGGCTAATCTTCATGAAGAAGAAGCCCCTCTTTTAAGTAATTTATGGTTTATTAGTTTTAATTTTGATTATTTTTTTCTCCAAACCTAAAAAAATTCGAAAATTTTAATGTATAATTTCAAAAATTTCATGTTTGATAGTGTTATATCTTATATTTTTTATTTGAATTTAGGTATGGTAGCGTAAACTTACTTTAGATTGGAATTAAAGTATGATAGTGTAGACGTTTTTAATTTCAAATTTTTTTATTGGTATTCATGGATAATTTATGTATGACAATATGTATTATAGTGTTATTTTTTTTATTCAAATTCATGTTTGAGAGTGTTATATGTATGATAGTGTTACGGTTCTTGATTCGAATATTGTATGATAGTGTATGATATTGTAATGTGTAGCATTGTATGTGAGAATGTTATATGTTGTTTTGTTTTAAAAATGAGTAGTATAAATGACTTAATTTTGACATGTGTAGTATTGTATGTTAGAGGTGATTTGGAACCTGATTAGTAAAAAATTGTAGTATGAAATACTTTAGTTAATTTTGAAATGTGTAATAAGGTACGGCTTTGGAAACATCACGCGAAGGCGAAATTAATCGTTAGGGACAATCACAATGAAAATGTCCATGATTTAATAAAGAAAAAATCTATGATTTACGTGAAACAAACGATATATAAATGTTGTTTGAAACAACAAAAAGAAAAATCTCAACCTATTTTACGGTACGCCTCGACCTGATGAGTTTCCTAGAATTGCATGCATCCCTAGGGCGTATTCGATTCCTTCTGATCCGTTGTGTCGGCCTATTCCCAAGACATTGTATTAGGGCTCCTTATATTGCGTGGCTCGTACAAAATGTCATTAGGTCTGCTCAATAGAGCGTCTTTTCCTGTTCTCAGGAGCTAGGTAAAGCCTCCACCGGAAGTGAGGCATCCGTCAGATCGAAATTAATCTCGGTTCTACTTGCTCTGTCCAGCATCTGTTCTCCATCATCATCATTAAATATTCTATGACGTAGGTAAAATCAATCTTCTGTTCTATCACCTTCCGTCTATTGTTACATCACGACACAACACAACGACATTAAAAAAAAACCTAACCGTGTGTGTGTTTATATATATATATATATATATATATATATGTATATATATATATATATATGACGGTCAAATTGATCTCATTATTTAGCATCGATCTACCCCGGATTTGTTTTCTCAATGGGGATAATATGTATGAAATCATGAGTTAATTTGCTAAATGTGATTAAGCCATGTCCGGGGTGACAAAATTAGTATTATGCATAAACCGTGTATTTTATGTATTATTTTCTAGAAATAGAAGCTACTATGTGGTATGGTTTTATTGATAGATGGACGAGTTTTAGAAGCATCATTTGGGCTGAAGGAGAGAGTTAATCAATAGAGAACTGAACCGAGCTGAAGGTTAAAGTGTTTCGAGCGGATATTGGACACGAGAATCTGATTGGTGATCTTTCAACGCTTTTTCCGAAGCCATAAATGACGAACTGGGCTTGGACTTCTACATGAAAGTTGTAGTGCTTGAAACAAGGATTTTAACACAATTTGAATCAGAGTTAGTTAGGCCAAGTTATTGTCCAAATACGAAGCTGGGCCTAGGGTATTCCAAGTTAAGTCAGCAATAGGAAAAAGGCAAAAATACCCTCGGTAAACCGGGAGTTACCCTCGATTTACCGAGGCCATAATCTTCCAGAAAAGCGTTTGCTTGTCCTCCAAGCATTTGGTTTACCCCTAAGTCGGTTTATACACCTATATAAAGCCATTAGAGCTTCGAATTTTTATTAATCTTCCATTCTATCTTCAATTCCATTAGTTCTCCATAAATTAGATACAATGTAGTATTTTGGGAATAAAGTCTTCTTTTCTTTTCTTCTTTTCTTTGTTGCAAATAAGTCATGAGTCTTTCTTTACTGAATTGTGCTTGGTTTACGATCTTCATGGATCGTCTTGAATCGCCGGAGGGAGAGAGATAGAAGAGTAGATCTGTTCTTCGTCATGAGTAAGATCTATTCCAATGTTTTATTTCTTTACTTAGATTCATGATTGTTCTTGTGTTAGATCTATATTATGCTTGCATCTAATCATCCATGAATTAATTAAACGAACCTTAATCTTCATTAAATTCGTTCATATTATACGTAGAATTATGGGTTGCGTTCTTCAGATCTGTGACGGTCTTTATCACTAAATCTGAATACCTAATAAATCATAATTATGTGGTTCGGTGTCAGCTATGTTGATCGACAGATTTAATTAACAGTTGGTTAGATCTGGCCAATCTGCTTATTGTATTCTTAAATGAACACGAAGAACTTGCAAGGTGATGTGTTAGTTAGGACATAGTCCGATGGAACCTAGAACGTCTTTGATCAATGTTGACAAATTTGTCAAGGCGAGTTAACGCTCGATATCGGCAATTCTAGTTCTTTATGCGTATAGGCTATTATGGACCAAGTAAGGAGCGTAGCTTGCGTATAGATTGTCTAATACCATTGTCGTAGTAGATAGGGTTAGGAGTTGCACCCGTAGCTAAATTACACACACGAGTCGAATACGGATTAAAGGGAGATTAGTTAGGAATAGTGCCTTTTCGATGTATGATTGATGATTGGTTTACTTGCATCTCTTTTATTTACTGTTTCTTTATGTTGGTCAATGGCCACCCTATCCAGTTGACCTATGAATTGTGGTTGTGTTTAGCATTATTAAATAATAGTCTCTGTGGGATCGACCTTGACTCGCCCTTTCTATACTACGATTGACCTAGTACTCTTGCTAGTACGTCGTGTGTATTAGTAAATTGCACACACGATCAAGTTTTTGTCTTCTTTGCCGGGGACTATTTATTTAATTGTTAGGCATATCCATTAATTTATAGTTAACCTTTTTTATCTATTTTTTTCTTTTCGATGATCGAATAAAAGTGGGAAGGTTTTTTTTCATCGCCATGTTCCTGAGGTTGTTGAGCAAAGGATGTGCGGGAGTTTTTTTACTTCGCATGATTATTCGGTTATTATTTTGAGACTTGAGTCTTTTTATAGTTTTGTTGTGTTTAAGTAATAAAATTGTTATGTATTGGCTTAAATTGTTTATTGCACTTCTTCTTTTTAGTTGAGCAATTTACTGCCATATGACATAACTATTTTGTTACTTATTAGTGTATCGCGGTACTAATGGCCTTTGTGCAAGAATCATTTGTATTAGCTGACCTAGTGCAGATTAGTGCTTTGGAGAAGACAACTTTGGTTCCAGTTCAGTGATATGATTTGCTTCCGACAGTTAACTGAGTTCTTCTATTTTCCAAAGCTAAGTGTTCTTCTTCTTCCTACTTTTTTCTTCTTTACTTTTCACTTTGGGGACAATGTTGAGTTTTAAAGTAGGTGGTAGGTGATGTGAGTCAACTAGCTGATGCATTTCACGATGTTTTATCCTCATTTCTCATGCGTTTATTGATGTTTTCAAATAAATTCGAGTCATTATTTGCTTTGTTTCATCCAGTTGTGTAGATTGTAATTATTATATAAAATATCGTATTTTGATAGTTTTGTACCGGTTATAGTAACCGGAGCGTCGTGTCAGGTTTATTCGTATTCATGTAAATTTCAATACGTGACAATATGTATGATAGTGTTATAATTTTTATTTGAATAATGTAGTGTAAATTATGATAGTGTAATGTATGATAGTATGATAGTAGTATTGCTAATGACTTAATTTTGACAATGAGTAGGACTGATCCCGGGGAGATAAATGCCTTTAGTATAAATGCCACTAGTATTGTATTCTTTAGTTAATTTTGAAACTGATTAGTATAAATGCCTTTAGTATAAATGCCCGTAGTATTATATGCCTTAGTTAACTTTGAAAAGTGTAATATGACAAATTAATGTTGTTTGAAATTACAAGAACAAAAATCTCGAACTGAATTCCATGGTACACCTCGGCCAGATGAGGTTCTTAGAATTGCATGCTTTCCTTAGGGTGTTTTCGATTCCTTCTGATCCACTGTGTCATGCCTAATCCTCAGGCTTTTTATTGGGGCTCCTGGTAGGTAGCTCGTAGAAAATTTCATTAGGTCTGCTCAATAGAGCATCTTTTTCGGTCCCCAGCAGCCTGGTAAATCCTCAGCCGGAAGTGAGGCACCCGTTAGATTGAAAATATAAGTTATGTTCTGCTGGCACCATCCGGCATCTGTTCTCCTTCGTCATCATCAAGTATTGTATGACATTGGTAAAAACACTATTCTCTTCTTCTCTTACCCTCCCCTCTAACGTTACAACAGAACACAACAAAAACAATGACATTCCGGTTATAATTGATATATATATATATATATATATATATATATATATATATATATATATGTATGTATGTATTGAAAAAACATTGCAAACACACCCACCCACACACTTTTTAATATACATATATTACATATATGTGTATCACACACACATATGATGACATATAACAAACATATTATATATTCATTGTTTATATATTATTCTATATTCATATTTCCACTGTATACTGATGTAAATTTATAATTCTTTCACAGATAACAACATAGTGTCCATTAATTTTGAATTCGGTGGGGAGTGGATATACAACGAAGGAAGCGGCAGATGGTCTTATAGAAAAGGAAAATTTTATTTGATTCAAGAAAGATGAACGTTGGACCTCACACTATAAATAGAGGACTTGGCATCAAGAATCAAAAGACAACAACACGGAATTAACGAGATTACAAGCATTTTTGTTCACAAATCTAGTTCATCTGAATTGTTATTTGCGCTCAACATGATCACATCTAGATTTCTTTAAGTGTTCAAGCTTCATCGATCAAATCTAGATTTCGACACTTAGAAAAACCACAAGAAAGAATCAATTTAGACTGTGAAGCAATCCGGTTTAGGATTTGCAAGGATAGTTGTCATTAGCAGTCATGTAGACTGTCTTTGTGGTGGTAGTTGGAGAAGAGGCAATAGAAACCCTCTAAGGACCAGTGCTCAAGAAGTTGAAGAGCAGCAATCCTACCTGTTATTTAGTTGTTTAGATAGTGAAGGTAGGGATTAGTCAATGACTATCATATAGAAATTTATGTAACAGCTTATCTCAAAGAGTTCTAGTGGAATTTTCCTCCTACATCATAGGGGAAGAGTGGACTGACAGGATTACACCACCTGGAAACACTATAATTCTTTCTCTACTTACTTTACTCATTTACATTCTGTTATTTACTTATACACCATTTATTGTTGTTTATCCAGCATACTGAAATTGATTGTTATACCCACTCACAGCTCACAAACTGACATTCACCAGAATTCAATTTTGCATACTCAGCTTTTTCATAGAATCAACAAGATCTAGATAAATGATAAAATTATATCCGCTGCCGATTGACACAGTTTTGTTATAAGTCAGTTTGACTTAGACTCAGCTTAGTCAGCTTAACTCCACACAAGTTTAAAACTGAACCCTAATCGTTTTAGATCTAGTTTTTGGTGACAAGTTTATTCACCCCCCTCTAAACTTGTGTCAACCTTTCTAAGGGACCAACAAAAATGGATCTGTCGAAATTTGGACATCATCCGTCAAAAGTTGAACGGTTGTGTCACAATTTGGACGGAAAGAGTGGGATTTGGAACTGAAATTCAAATTGGAGGAATTGCGATGAATTTTAACACAAAAAACATTTCGCCTCGTCGTAATGGGGAACACCTTGTTCCAATTCCAACACGCCCATCGGATTTGAAAACCCTAATATCTTCGCCTTCTTTCTCATCCGCCCATTTTAGATTCCATTCGAACGAAAACACAGAAAACTCAGAGCCAAAAAAATAAAAGAAAAAACACAGAGCATTGGAACAGGTTCGGGAGTGGTTTACCCATTGTAAAGATCTCTTCTCCTTCTTCCCCCTCAACCCATTTCATTCATTTAGAAGATGAAAACATGGTCTGAAAATCAGAACGGGAGTGGTGTATAAATTGGATCGGGCAAGTGATTGAAGCTCTATATCATTATAATGGCTAATCTTCATGAAGAAGAAGCCCCTCTTTTAAGTAATTTATGGTTTATTTGTTTTAATTTTGATTATTTTTTTCTCCAAACCTAAAAAAATTTGAAAATTTTAATGTATAATTTCAAAAATTTCATGTTTGATAGTGTTATATCTTATATTTTTTATTGGAATTTAGGTATGGTAGCGTAAACTTACTTTAGATTGGAATTAATGTATGATAGTGTAGATGTTTTTAATTTCAAATTTTTTTATTGGTATTCATGGATAATTTATGTATGACAATATATATTATAGTGTTATTTTTTTTTATTCAAATTCATGTTTGAGAGTGTTATATGTATGATAGTGTTACAGTTCTTGATTCGAATATTGTATGATAGTGTATGACATTGTAATGTGTAGCATTGTATGTGAGAATGTTATATGTTGTTTTGTTTTAAAAATGAGTAGTATAAATGCCTTAATTTTGACATGTGTTGTATTCTATGTTAGAGGTGATTTGGAACCTGATTAGTAAAAAATTGTAGTATGAAATACTTTAGTTAATTTTGAAATGTGTAATAAGGTACGGCTTTGGAAACATCACGCGAAGGCGAAATTAATCGTTAGGGACAATCACAATGAAAATGTCCATGATTTAATAAAGAAAAAATCTATGATTTACGTGAAACAAACGATATATAAATGTTGTTTGAAACAACAAAAAGAAAAATCTCAACATATTTTACGGTACGCCTCGACCTGATGAGTTTCCTAGAATTCCATGCATCCCTAAGGCGTATTCGATTCCTTCTGATCCGTTGTGTCGGCCTAATCCCAAGGCATTGTATTAGGGCTCCTTATATAGCATGGCTCATAGAAAATGTCATTAGGTCTGCTCAATAGAGCATCTTTTCCTGTTCTCAGGAGCTAGGTAAAGCCTCCACCGGAAGTGAGGCATCCGTCAGATCGAAATTAATCTCGGTTCTACTTGCTTTGTCCAGCATCTGTTCTCCATCATCATCATTAAATATTCTATGACGTAGGTAAAATCAATCTTCTGTTCTATCACCTTCCGTCTATTGTTACATCACGACACAACACAACGACATTAAAAAAAAAAACCTAACCGTGTGTGTGTTTATATATATATATATATATATATATATATGTATATATATATATATATGACGGTCAAATTGATCTCATTATTTACCATCGATCTACCCCGGATTTGTTTTCTCAATGGGGATAATATGTATGAAATCATGAGTTAATTTGCTAAATGTGATTAAGCCATGTCCGGGGTGACAAAATTAGTATTATGCATAAACCGTGTATTTTATATATTATTTTCTAGAAATAGAAGCTACTATGTGTGGTATGGTTTTATTGATAGATGGACGAGTTTTAGAAGCATCATTTGGGCTGAAGGAGAGTGTTAATCAATAGAGAACTGAACCGAGCTGAAGGTTGAAGTGTTTCGAGCGGATATTGGACCCGAGAATCTGATTGGTGATCTTTCAACGCTTTTTCCGAAGCCATAAATGACGAACTAGGCTTGGAATTCTAAATGAAAGTTGTAGTGCTTGAAACAAGGATTTTAACACAATTTGAATCAGAGTTAGTTAGGCCAAGTTATTGTCCAAATACGAAGCTGGGCCTAGGGTATTCCAAGTTAAGTCAGCAGTAGGAAAAAGACAAAAATACCCTCGGTAAACCGGGAGTTACCCTCGATTTACCGAGGCCATAATCTTCCAGAAAAGCGTTTTCTTGTCCTCCAAGCATTTGGTTTACCCCTAAGTCGGTTTATACACCTATATAAAGCCATTAGAGCTTCGAATTTTTATTAATCTTCCATTCTATCTTCAATTCCATTAGTTCTTCATAAATTAGATACAATGTAGTATTTTGGGAATAAAGTCTTCTTTTCTTTTCTTCTTTTCTTTGTTGCAAATAAGTCATGAGTCTTTCTTTACTGAATTGTGCTTGGTTTACGATCTTCATGGATCGTCTTGAATCGCCGGAGGGAGAGAGATTGAAGAGTAGATCTGTTCTTCCTCATGGGTAAGATCTATTCCAATGTTTTATTTCTTTACTTAGATTCATGATTGTTCTTGTGTTAGATCTATATTATGCTTGCATCTAATCATCCATGAATTAATTAAACGATCCATAATCTTCATTCAATTCGTTCATATTATACGCAGAATTATGGGTTGCGTTCTTCAGATCTGCGACGGTCTTTATCACTAAATCTGAATACCTAATAAATCATAATTTTGTGGTTCGGCGTCAGCTATGTTGATCGACAGATTTAATTAACAGTTGGTTAGATCTGGCCAATCTGCTTATTGTATTCTTAAATGAACACGAAGAACTTGCAAGGTGATGTGTTAGTTTGGACAAAGTCCGATGGAGCGTAGAACGTCTTGATCAATGTTGATAAATTTGTCAAGGCGAGTTAACGCCGATATCGGCAATTCTAGTTCTTTATGCGTATAGGCTATTATGGACCAAGTAAGGGCGTAGCTTCATGTATAGATTGTCTACTACCATTGTCGTAGTAGATAGGGTTAGGAGTTGCACCCGTAGCTAAATTACACACACGAGTCAAATACGGATTAAAGGGAGATTAGTTAGGAATAGTGCCTTTTCGATGTATGATTGATGATTGGTTTACTTGCATCTCTTTTATTTACTGTTTCTTTATGTTGGTCAATGGCCACCCTATCCAGTTGACCTATGAATTGTGGTTGTGTTTAGCATTATTAAATAATAGTCTCTGTGGGATCGAGCTTGACTCGCCCTTTCTATACTACGATTGACCTAGTACTCTTGCTAGTACGTCGTGTGTATTAGTAAATTGCACACACGATCAAGTTTTTGTCTTCTTTGCCGGGGACTATTTATTTAATTGTTAGGCATATCCATTAATTTATAGTTAACCTTTTTTATCTATTTTTTTTCTTTTCGATGATCGAATAAAAGTGGGAAGGTTTTTTTTTCATCGCCATGTTCCTGAGGTTGTTGAGCAAAGGATGTGCGGGAGTTTTTTTTTACTTCGCATGATTATTCGGTTATTATTTTGAGACATGAGTCTTTTTATTTTATTTGGAGCCTTGTAATAGTTTTGTTGTGTTTAAGTAATAAAATTGTTATGTATTGGCTTAAATTGTTTATTGCACTTCTTCTTTTTAGTTGAGCAATTTACTGCCATATGACATAACTATTTTGTTACTTATTAGTGTATCGCGGTACTAATGGCCTTTGTGCAAGAATCATTTGTATTAGGCGACCTGAGTGCGATTAGTCCTTTGGAGAAGACAACTTTGGTTCCAGTTCAATGATATGATTTGCTTCCGACAGTTAGCTGAGTTCTTCTATTTTCCAAAGCTAAGTGTTCTTCTTCTTCCTACTTTTTTCTTCTTTACTTTTCACATTGGGGACAATGTTGAGTTTTAAAGTAGGTGGTAGGTGATGTGAGTCAACTAGTTGATGCATTTCACGATGTTTTATCCTCATTTCTCATGCGTTTATTGATGTTTTCAAATCAATTCGAGTCATTATTTGCTGTGTTTCATCCAGTTGTGTAGATTGTAATTATTATATAAAATATCGTATTTTGATAGTTTTGTACCGGTTATAGTAACCGGAGCGTCGTGTCGGGTTTATACTTGGAATTTTGGTGTCGTATTGCAGGATTATAGGTTGACCAAGACCCCGATGGATGACACGTGTTGAGCCTAAACACGTTTTTTGAGGGCTAGAGGGTGTGCCGGAAGCGTACGAGTTCAAAGGGGTCATTTGTCTTTTGCGTTTCTACCATAGCATTCATTCAACGGACATTTGACCCAGCTTAGAAGCATTTTCTGGGGAAAACCTCTGAATTAGAGTTGTAGATAAAGAAATGAGCTTTTCAACGCAATTTGAATGACTTCAATTGGAGCTCTACAACTCAAGTTATGGCGATTTTTCTGAGCTGCTGTGAAATTGGCAATTTGGAGTGAAACTCTCTGTATTGCTACAGTGACGTTTGGCGCGCGCTAGACCTTTCGTGGCGCACGCCAAGCGTCGGAAAAAGCAGATTTTCAGCATAAAATCCCCTTTTTGATCGAATTTCCCCAATACCTAACCCCCAACTTCATCTTCTTCATTTTCCCTCTCCCATGCAGGCACCTCCACGCCCCAAGGGCTCTCCTAGCCAAATTTTTGTATAAATTAGCTCTTGAATTTGTTTGTAAAGGCTAAGGATTCTAGTTTAGCTTTGATTTCTTGTTGAAGTTTAACACACTAGTGTTGACTGAATTAAAGCTTTTGAGGTTGGATGATGAACACTAACTCGAATTTCATCATTTGAAGTGGTAATCTTTAGTTTTTATTATCATTCAGTTGTTCTTATGTGTATGAATATTAATCATGAGATGATTATGTTTGTAGACATGAGTGGCTAGGTGTATCTAGCCAAGATTATGTTGTAGTAATAGATATTCTCTTGTGGTTGATTGGGAATGATTGGTTGCATTGTTAGTTTCAATTGTTGTGAATCTTTTCCTATTTGCACTGTATTTCTTATTGATGTTGGATTGATCACCTAGAACTAGCACACACACACTTAGTTGATACCGAAAGGAGATGCTTGGTGTGGGAGAAGGAATAGGAGAACCGGAAGGTAAAATTGACCATTCGTGGCATTCGATTTCTTATCCGGGGATGGTTTGCATTGTCATTGCATTCACGTGCGTAGCATACCGAGTCATTAGGTTTAGGACACCTAGACCAAGGAGGAGGTAAAGAGTAATTTCATACACTCGTATGAGGGGGAATTGCTTGCTTAGGAATGCACCGTTTCACACTTTTGAACACGAATGGTAGGTAGGAAGGAAGTCATTCCCATGATACTGCAAGAGAATTTCTAGTCTACGCATCATCTTGGTTAGTCTCTTTTATCATTTTATCACCCTTTTTAGTAGTAGATTCCTAGAAACATTACTTTCATGTAAATTTGTGACTTAGATCAAGATAATGATAGCTTTTCGGTGTTCAACCTCACAATCCTCGTGGATACGACCTTGACTCGCCTTACTAGGCTACAATTGACCCGGTACACTGCCGGATAGATTGGACACCTAGAAAGTGCCGATCAGTAGGCATAACACTTTGTTTGAAAAACACTTACACTTACTTTTGTGAATTTTGATTTTTTGAATTGAATGAAATAAAAACCTTAAATCGTTGAAATTTCTTAATTACATACTTAATTAATTAATGATGAATAAGGGGTCTGTCAACTATTTGAAGTAGTGATTTATTAATCATTTATCTTGTTGTAGACTCGTCCTTTTTAAGCACGTATAACTCACTTCTTCAGTATGTAGTATAGATGATGCATTATTCAATTTTGTATGCAAGAAAGAGCATGTGTTATGTTGCATGAAGTAGTGACTTATTAATTATTATTTTACTGTTGTATTGAATTATTGAGCACGTAATATGAGTGAGAAGTATTTGGATAAGATGAAGAGTTATCCAAGACCGGAAATCGATAATTGTCTGTGGATATACTTTAACTAATTGTTGTAGGATAATGGTAGCAACTTGAATGCAAAATAAGGTAACTAGGACAAAACGGGCTTTCGAGAGTGAGAGAAAAAAGTGAGAAATCTGCCAAGCGAAGCCGATGGAGCGTAAAACGCACGGCTATTGCATAAAAGAGAAAAAGTATATAATAAAGGCAATGAGGAAGCAAACTCGTAGCAAAAAAGGCACGAACCTCGCATAAAAATGAAACAAACGAGGACTTAAGAGCGATGTTCAGTACTTGAGTCAGCCCGGCCCAAGTAAGGTTTCTTGTTGTTTGCCCGAGACTGAAGGAAATAGGAGTGAGTGTGCACATTGGTAAGTAATGATTGTGGGGTCTCTATAACTTCAATCTTTTCTTGAATGCACTATCACAAAATATTTATCACACGACACACTTATGCATTGGTAGGTGATGATTAATGGGGAACTTATGGAATGATGCATGATATATATTTTGCGTGACATCCTTGCTGATATAATGCGATGCTGTCTGTGTTACTTTTGATTGAGAGTTATTCACACACACGTCAGTTCTACTAAGAGATAGTGCTTAATGTATTACTGATGGATATGTGTTGACCCTCATCTTATTTATCATTCTTGAATGAGTCTGTTCTTAATTAGTTTGTAATTGTTTAGGAGGTTTGTTTGATTTGGGTTTTGCTCGGGACAATCAAAAGCTTAGTGGGGGGTAGTTGATGACGGTCAAATTGGTCTTATTATTTACCATCGATCTACCCCGGATTTGTTTTCTCAATAGGGATAATATGTATGAAATCATGAGTTAATTAGCTAAATGTTATTAAGCTTTGTCCGGGGTGACTAAATTGGTATTATGCATATTAACCGTGTATTTTATGTATTATTTACTAGAAATAGAAGCTACTATGTGTGGTATGGTTTTATTGATAGATGGAAGAGTTTTCGAAGCATCATTTGGGCTGAAGGAGAGAGTTAATTGATAGAGAACTGAACCAAGCTGAAGGTGGAAGTGTTTCGAGCGGATATTGTACCCGAGAATCTGATTGGTGATCTTGTAAAGCTTTTTCCGAAGCTGTAAAAGATGAACTAGGCTTGGAATTCTACATGAAAGTTGTAGGGCTTGAAATAAGGATTCCAACACACTTTAAATCACCCAAATCGGAATTACATAGACCAAGTTGGTCCAAATACCTAAGTTGGGCCTAGAGGATTCCAAATTAAGTCGGCAGTAGCAAAAAGACAAAAATACCCTCGGTAAACCGGGAATTACCCTCGATTTACCGAGGCCCAGGATCTTCCAGAAATGCATTTTCTTGTCCTCCAAGCATTAGGTATACCCCTAAGTCATTTATACACCCATATAAAGCCATTAGAGCTTCGAATTTGTATTAATCTTCCATTCTATCATCAGTTCCATTAGTTCTTCATAAATTAGATACAATGTAGTCTTTTGAGAATAAAGTCTTCTTTTCTTTTCTTCTTTTCTTTGTTGCAAATAAGTCATGAGACTTTCATTATTGAATTGTGCTTGGTTTACGATCTTCATGGATCGTCTAGAATCACCGGAGGGAGAGAGAATAGAAGAGTAGATCTGTTCTTTTTCATGGGTATGATCTATTCCAATGTTTTATTTCTTTTCTTAGATTCATGATTGTTCTTGTGTTAGATCTAGATTATGCTTCCATCTAATCATCTATGAATTAATTAAACGAACCTTAATCTTTATTCAATTCGTTCATATTATACGCAGAATTATGGGTTGCATTCTTCAGAACTGCGATTGTCTTTATCGCTAGATCTGAATGCCTAGTAAATCATAATTCTGTGGTTCGGCGTCAGCTACGTTGATCGACAGGTTTAATTAACAGTAGGTTAGATCTGGCCAATAAGCTTATTGTATTCGTAAATTAACACGAAGAACTTGCAAGGTGAAGTGTTAGTTAGGACATAGTCCGATGGACCCTTGGAATGTGCTGATCAATGTTTACAGCTATCTAGGCAGGTTAGCGGTATGATTTAGCGCTCCATATCGGAAATTCTAGTTCTTTATGCTTATGGGCTATTACAGACCAAGTAAAGAGGGTAGCTTGCGTATAGATTGTCTACTACCATTGTTGGAGTAGATAGGGTTTGGAGTTGCACCCGTAGCTAAATTACACACACGAGTCGAATACGGATTAAAGCGAGATTAGTTAGGAATAGTGTGGTTAGTGCCTTTTCGATATATGATTGATGATTGGTTTACTTGCATCTCTTTTATTTACTGTTCCTTTTTGTTGGTCAGCGACCACCCTATCTGGTTGACCTATGAATTGTGGTTCTGTTTAGCATTATTAAATAATAGTCTCTGTGGGATCGACCTTGGCTCGCACTTGCTATACTACAATTGACCTAGTACTCTTGATAGTACATCGTGCGTATTAGTGAATTGCACACGCGATCAAGGTTCAGTGCGTGTATAGAGTGTAGATTTCACAAACTATAGTTGAAACTACACATAGCAGATAAACTTATTTATGTATACAACAATATGTATATAAGCAGTAATGGCCACATAAGGGTCAGTGATACTACCATATAGCAGATATAACCATATTCCAACCTTGTAACCCCTCAGACTTAGATGAAGCTACCTCACACTCCAATGCCGAAATAAATGGCCAGTCAGAATTGTAGATGTCCGGAACATCCACCAGAGCCATCAGTCTCACATGGCTTGTAATGCTGACTTAAACTATGCTACTGAGTGTGGTCTGCTGAGTGTGGCATTCAGCAGAGTCTGTGGAAATTGTTGTGGTCAGCTGAGCATGAAGCATCTGTTGAATCTGGTGTTCATTTGAGGCAGCAGCAGAGTTGATCCGTCAGCTGAAGTTGAGTCTGCTGGTATAGGGTATCAGCATAGTGAAGTCTGTTGGTTCAAAACAGACTTAAGGAACACGTAAGCATGGTTCCTAATTTGGTGAAGTTACTTCTGGGGTTTTTGAGTCATTTATTGGGTTAACTGATTAGTCGGTTAGGGTTGGATTCCCAAGGCTATAAATACCGGCTGTATTAATTGTAACTTAATGTAAATTTTTGTTGATAATAAAATATCCTTGTTTGTCCGTGGAGTAGTCGGCACATTGCCGGAAACCATGTTAAATATGTGTTCTTCTTGTTTCTGTGTTTGTTTACTTGTTTATCTTTTATTTTTACTCACAATCACCATTGCTTCTTGATCGATCTGTAATAACAAACTGGTATCGGAGCGTCCAGGTTCATCAAGAAATATGATATCTGTTTTAAGCAAGGTAGATTGGCACCAAGGTCATAATTGACGCTAGGATTTGGGATCTACCCAAGCTTTTCTAGTGAGAAAGATGTCTGCTTTAAATGTTAAGATTGACAAGTTTACAGGAAGGAACAACTTTAGTCTATGGCAGATCAAGATGTGCTTTATTGAAGCATCAGGGATTATGAGGTCCCTTGTCTAAATCAACAGAAGGAAGTGCTGCTGAGAGAGCCAATCTGGAGGAGAAAGCACATTCAACAATTATGTTGTGCTTGTCAGATGATATTATCACAAAGGTTGCTGAAGAGGACACTGCTGAGAAGTTGTGGTCCAAAGTTAAGAGTCTGTACATGACTAAGTCTCTAAACAACAAGTTGTTATTAAAACAATGTCTGTTCAGTTTAAGGATGCATGAGGGCACTCAGCTGAGGGATTATCTAGAGCAGCTAAACAAAATATTGCTTGATTTAAGGAATATTGATGTGAAGATTGAAGATGAAGATGCTGCATTGATTCTACTTGTATCATTGTCTGCATCATATGAGAACTTCATATAGTCCTTTATTGTTAGGAAGGACTTAGTATCATTGGAGGATGTAAGGTCATCACTCCATGCTCAAGAGTTACTCTATAAGGCATCTGGATATGGGACATATAGTCAGTCTGCTGGATTGGTGGTCAGTGGAGTCAGTAGGGGGCCATGAAATTCTTGAAAGATGAAATTCAAGAAGAATTGCAAGGGTCCTAAAGCTAAGGATATCTGTAATTACTGCAAGGTGCAGGGGCATTGGAAAAATGAATGCCCAAAAAGGAAGACGCAACATGGTACACAACATGGTACAATTGCTTTGGTAGAACAAGACACCAACTCACGAACAAGATCCGCCTTAGCGGTTTCAGTCGGCGAGGGCATAGAAATGTGTGGATTCTGGACACTGGGGCATCCTATCATGTCTGTCCAAACAGGGAGTGGTTCTCAACTTATCAACAGGTGTATGGAGGTCATATTGTAATGGCTAACAACAAGGTCTGTAAAATAGTTGAGATTGGATCTGTTCAATTGAGGACATATGATGGTAAATTCTGCACACTGAATGAGGTTAGGCATGTTCCACAGATGACCAAGAATTATATATCACTTAGTCTACTAGATAGCAAAGGATTCAAGTTCAGGGGTGAAGGTGGAGTGGTGAATGTCTATAAGGGTTCAAGTGTGCTTCTGAAGGGTATCAGGCAGGGGGCTTTGTACATACCACAAGGGTCTACTGTATCAGGTTCTCCTGCTGTTGCATCATCAGAGGTTCACCAGTCACAATTGACTAAGTGTTGGCATATGAGATTGGGACATATGGGTGAAAGAGGGATGCAAATTATGTCTAAGTCTGATCTACTTGGGGGACATAAGGTCAAGGAGCTGGATTTTTGTAAACATTGTGTTTTTGGGAAGCTACATAGGAGCAAGTTCCCAAAAGCAATTCACATCACAAAAGGGACAGCTGATTATGTCCATTCAGATTGTTGGGGACCTTCAAGGGTGGAGTCACTGGGTGGTCACAAGTAGTTTATGTCTTTTATAGATGATTATTCAAGGTTGGTTTGGGTAATTATGATGAAGCACAAGAGTGAGGCATTCAAGAACTTCAAGCAGCAGAAGGCTTTGGTCAAGAATCATACAGGGAAGAAGATCAAAAGACTTAGAACTGATAATGGACTAGAATTCTATTGGTCTACGTTTGGTGAATTCTACATGAATGAAGCCATTGCTAGGCATCATACTGTAAGAAATACTCCATAGCAGAATGGTGATGTAGAAAGAATGAATCAAACTCTTGTGGAGAGGACAAGATGCATGCTCTCTAATTCTGGTCTAGCAAGGAGATTTTTGGCAGAGGCTGTTAGTACAACCAGCTACTTAATCAATAGGGGGCCTCACACTGGGATCAAACTTAAAACACCACTTGAAGTTTGGTCAGGAAAGTCAGCAGACTACTCTAGACTTAGGGTTTTTGGAAGCACTGTCTATTACCATGTCAGTGAGGGTAAATTGGATCCTAAGGCCAAGAAGGGTTTGTTTTTTGGATATGGAGATGTGTTGGACTTATTTCGAAGTTTTAGTGATGAGTGCCAGGCTAACTGTTATAGTGCCAGTCTATATCAAATGTATAGGCTTATTAGAGTTTGATCCTTGATTAGGTTTGATCAAACAAGCATCTTTATAAGGTCACCGATTTATATCAATGATCGGTCTATATCGATGAGGTAGAAAGGTCGATGAGACTAGTCAGGAACCTCTTGCCAAGACTGGAGGTGAGGCTCAAACTCGATTAATGAAGGCTAAGGGATCAAACTTAGTAATTAAAGTCAATGATATGGAATCGAAATTTAGGCAAGTCTGTGATGACCTAAACTGATTACATATACCTTGTGTAGAAGGTCTAAGTTCCTTAAGTTGGATGGTGATTGGAACTTAGTTATTTGCAAAAAGGTGTAAATAACTTCACAAATAAAAGTTAGATAAAAGAAGTCTGCTGCATTGTGTTTTAAACACAAAGAAATTTCGATTCAATGATCGATAGGTATTTCAATGATCGATGAACTCTCGCCGATATATATATACCTCGATTAATTCAAGATTACATTGGAAGATTACATGGATAAGGAAAGTCAACTACCTCTGATTTATCAAACAAATCAATGGCTGAGATTAAAAATATGTTGGGATGATTCAGGACTTTATCCAATGGTTTTAAGTCAAAGGGTGGATGATCGCACTCTGTCAAAAGGATTCGACAAAGCGAGTCCCTATGAATAGTGACAGAAAGCAAGTCCAATAGGACAAAACCAGGAACGGTCATATTTGAATTTCAAATACAAGTCACATGGACTCATACCTATAAATAGAGGACTTCCAACTCAGAAAAAGATGATGAACTTTGAGAGAAAAATATAAGTGATAATTCTGAGCTGAAAAAGCACCCTGCTGAACCAACTGAGCTTAAGGCTACTGATCCAGAGAAAATCTTCAAGTGTATTCTGTATTCAAGCTACATCAAGTTTACACACTTGAAGACCGAAAAGTCTTGATTATTTCATTCTAATCAAGCTCATGCAATCGAATCATTTACTTGATTCAATCTTTATTTTACAAAGAACTCTTGAAGACAAAGAAGCATCATTGGGTGTGAAAGATGTTGTTTGTGGTGGAGCTGGTGAAGAGGCAATCCTACCCTTCAAGGACCAGTGATAGACTTTGGAGCAGCAATTCTACCTGTTCCAAGTGTTCAGTTTGTGAAGCCATAGTCATTGGTGAAGGACAAGCAACCTTAGGAATCTTTGTAAAAGATACATCAAAGATCTCTATTGAATTACCTCCAACATCACTGGAGAAGAGTGGACTGACAGGATTACACCACCTGGAACCACTATAAAATCTGCCTACTTACTTTCTGCACTTACATTCTGCATTTAGTTTACTATACACATCAACCTACTGAATCTAGCAACTAAAATCACACACATACACTACTGAGTATCTAATACTTAGTATCATATTTAACAACAAGTAATAAGGCTTAATTTTTGATATAATTCTGCTGCACAAATTCAGTAAACTTAATCACAAGAGACTCATCGTGTATCAAAGAGCTCTTGAGGTGTCAGCAGACTACTGAGATATCAGCAGGGTGATGAAGTTGCTGAGTTTGTTAACTCCAAAAGTTTTAAGTATTAAGTTTATTCACCCCTCCCCCCTCTAAACTTAACCAAAGCCTTTTCAAGGGACCAACAATTGGTATCGGAGCAGTGCTTCTGTTTTGAAGAAGTCCTACTTGTTGTGCTTGTGAAAATACTTTGAAAACTTTTTAGAATCACTGATCTTCAAAGACTTGCATCATGGATAACAACCAGTATGCTAGAACTATGTTGATGTGTTCTCTAGATAGATTTGATGAATATAAACGTCGAATGCAGGCTTACCTTGCTGCAACTCATGATGAAATGATGGATGTGCTGACAGATGGACCACTGGAGATTACCTAAGCAGTAACAGTGGGAGATGAGACACAGTACATTCCAAAACCAAAGAGAGAATGGAATGCTGAAGATAGAAAGAGAGCAAACCTCAACAATATTGCTATTGATATCATTTATAGAACCTTGGATAGCAATATGTACATGAAGGTTAAAGATTGCAAAACAGCTAAAGAACTTTGGGACAAAATACAGTTGATCTGTGAAGGCACTGATGTAATTAAGAAGAATAAAATCAGTGTGGCCAAGAAGAGGTTTCAGAAGTTCAAAATTCTACCAAATGAAACCATTGAGCAAATGGAGTCAAGATTTAATGCTATCCTAGATGAACTTACCCTACTGAGTGTAAGTTATTCAAAAGAAGAAATAAACTCAAAAATCTAGGAAGCATTGCCTGACAAAGAAGTTTGGGAGATGAAAGTCACTGCAATAGAAGAAATGAGAATGCTACATGAATAGGATACATTCAAATTATTCTCACATCTTAAAGCCTATGAATTCAGCAAGAGATTGGTTCCTACCACTGAAAATGAGGAACCAAAGACAACTGCATTGGCTGCTAAGCATCAAGAGGAGACATCAGGAGTTCAGGATGATCTGCTGGATGAAATGCAAGAGCAGATTGCCCTACTGAGCAAGATGATCAGGATGATGAAGACTGGAAAAAGCTCTCCAAAGAATTTCACTAGGAAATTCAGTGAAAAGAAGAAAGATGATTCCAGAAAAGACAATGATTATTTGTGCTTTCAATGCAAGAAACCAGATGATGATTCAAACTGACCGTCCCGAGTTAAATCAGAAAAAGGAACCTGATTATCTTTGCTTTAATTGCAAAAAGCCTGGACATTTTAGACCTGATTGTCCAGACCTACTGAAGACAAAAAGCCAACAAAGAAGACAGGGAAAGAAGGTTATGGTTGCTGCAGATGAATCAAGGTATGAAGTGGAATCTGAAAAGGGAAATGAATCAGATGACACAGCATTGGTTGCTGATATGGAAGACTATGCATTAATGGCCAATATGGATGAAACAGAGGAGGTATACAATACTGTATCTATCAATACTCCTGCTGGAAGTGATTGTGAATCAACTTGTGGTTCAAATCCTAGAAACTCTGACAATGATGAGACTTTGGATGCCATGCTTAATCAACTGAGGATAATATAATCTGGTTATGAGATTGTGAAGGCTGAAAAAGAAGCTCTTCAATTGGAAGTTGAAAGATTGAATGCTGAATTAAGGATTCTCAAAGGTAAAGAAAAGGATGTTGGATAGAATCAATATAAGTCTGCTGAACATCCAGTAGCTTCTGAATCTGCTGAACCATCATGTTCCTCTACTGCATACAAATCTGGAAAGCCTTATGGTGACCGAACAGGGCTTGGATTTGGAACTCAACAATCCAAAAAGAGTGGATCCAGTAAGGCTACGGTACCTAGTACCATAATTGGTCCTAAGTTTGTACCTACACAAGATCCAACTTCTAGTAAGGTTGCTGAGGCAGTAAAACCTACTAAGAATGCTTCAAGGAAGCAAAATCAGAAGTCAAAGAAGTCAACAGCTCCTAATAAAAAGAACAAATCCAATAATAGGACTGCTGTGCCTTCTAGACCCTCATCAAAGCGGACACTGCTACCAAGTCTCATTTGGACCACAAAAAGAAAGAGAACAAAAATATTCCAAGGATAAGAATCCTAAATCCAAAAATGTTAATCATTCTAGGGATACTTATCTCGGAGGAAAGGTAGATTGTTCCCTACTGATGATGATTGGAATATTCCTGCATATAATGCTAGAAACAATAAGTATAACCATGCTGCTAGGGTAAAACCTATGCAATGGAATCAGCAAAGGGCTCAACAGAGGACTTATACAAGACCTCGGCGAGGACCTCGGCGAGACTCCATCTTGCAGGTGTTCTAACAGATTTAAAACTAATGGTTATGCCAATGCTTCTAACAACAAGAATCACTTCAAACAGAATTATAAACCAAAAGGCCAGAAAACATATATAAATCCTACACAACCAACTGTTAGAACTTATGGATGTGTAGAATATATGTATGAACCAAAGTATGACACTTTTAGGAGAAGACCTTATGGAAACATCCCAGGGGTCATGCTTACCACTGACCATTATGGACCCAAACAGGTTTGGGTACCTAAAATGTATTAACTTTGTTTTGTAGTGTGTCTGGTACTTTGACAATGGATGTTCCAGACATATGACAAAGAATAAGCACTGTTTGTCAAATTTTGTGGCAAAGGATGGTCCAAGGGTGAACTTTGGCAACAAAAATACACTTGGATATACAAGAGGATATGGCACACTCGTGAGGAATGGACTTACTGTCAAGAATGTTGCCTATGTGGAAGGACTGGACTAAAACTTGCTGAGCACTGGACAATTCTGTGACATGGGATACAAGGTCACTTTTGACAAAAACAATTGTTTTGTCATTAGTGAAAAAGGTGATCAAGTTGTTTTGGCTGGTAGAAGACAACAAAACATTTTGTGAAGAAGAAACATGTGATTGGTTTACCTGAGATCACATTCAAGAAAGATACTATATGTGATGCATGTCAGCAAGGTAAACAGACTAAATCAAGCTTCAAATCAAAGACTAAGCAATCAACTAATAGAGTCTTGGAGCTGATGCATATGGATCTATTTGGACTAGTTACACCAACAAGTGTTACAAGAAAGAAATACACCTTAGTGGTTGTGGATGATTATTGTAGATACACTTGGGTGATATTTATGAACAAGAAAAGTGAAACACTCAAAAAGATGTCTGATCTTTTGAAGAGATTACAAAATGAGAAAAGTTTAACAGTAGTAAAAATCAGATCAGACAAGGGTACTGAGTTTCTTAATAAAGTTATAAGAGAATACTGTGAACAGAATGTTGTACTACATCAACTTGCTGCTGCTGGTACACCTCAGCAACATGGGGTTGCTGAAAGATGAAACAGAACTTTAAAAGAAGCAGAAGGACAATGATTTGTGAAGCATTGCTGCCTGAAAGGTATTGGGCTGAAGCAGTTAATACAGCATGCTATACACAAAACAGAACTTTAGTGAACAAGAAGCTGCTGAAGACACCTTATGAAATTTGGAATGGAAGGAAACCTAATATATCTTATTTCCATCCATTTGGAAGTAAATATTTTATCTTAAATCATAAGGAACATTTGAAGACATTCCATCCAAAGTCAGATGAAAGAATTTTCTTGGGATATTCTTCAGTCAGCAAGGCATTCAGGGTACTGAACAAGAGGTCACTGAAACATGAAGAAACTATCAATGTTGTGTTTGATGAACCTAAGTTCACTGGTATGGAAGATGAAGGTTGTGAACCTACTGAGAACCTACAAGTCACTGATCCAGATTGTGTTCAAGTTTTGGAAAGGTTTAATGACTTAAAAGTTTCTAATTTTCCCTCTTTGAACACCTGCTGGGTGATGCTCTTGATGCAACAACCAAGCAGCTTCAGGATCTATCAACCCCTGTTGAAGAAGCAACAACGTGAGACCTATCAAGATGAGATTCACGAGAATCAATCTAACCGAGAATCCACAATGGTTAAGAAATCACTCTGCTGAACAAGTTATTGGCAATGTACATCAAGGTGTGAGGACTAGAAGACAATTAGAAGCATTGTTTACTTGTTTTCTATCTCAAGTTGAACCTAAAGTTGTTGAAGAAGCTATTTCAGATCCAGATTGGATAATTGATATGCAAGAAGAATTAAATGAATTTGTAAGAAATCAAGTTTGGACACTACTTTATAGGCCTAGTCATGCAAATATCATTGGTACTAAATGGGTATACAGAAACAAACTTGATGAATCTGGTACCATTGTGAGAAATAAGGCCAGACTAGTTGCAAAAGGCTATTCTCAAGCTGAAGGAATAGATTTTGATGAAACTTATGCACCTGTTGCAAGATTGGAAGCTATCAGATTATTCCTAACACATGTTGCATATAAAAACTTCAAGGTATATCAAATGGATGTCAAAAGTGCATTTTTGAATGGCATTCTAGAGAAGGAAGTGTATGTTCAGCAACCTCCTGGATTTGAAGTTAAAGATCAAGAAGATAAAGTGTATAGACTCAACAAAGCACTTTATGGTTTGAAACAAGAACCAAGAGCATGGTATGAGACTCTATCTCAATTCTTGGTGGACAATGGCTTTACAAAAGGCACCATTGATAAGACTCTTTTTAGAATCAATGAGAAGGACAGCACCCTGCTGGTACAGATTTATCTTGATGACATAATTTTTGGTTCTGAAAATGAATTGCTATGTGAAAAGTTTGCAAATCTAATGAAGAGCAAATTCCATATGAGTATGATGGGAGAAATGAACTACTTTCTGGGATTGCAAGTTAAACAAATGAAAGATGGAATCTTCATTCATCAAACCAAGTACACCAAGGAGCTACTGGAGAAGTTTGGTATGGAAAATAGCACCGGGATATCAACTCCTATGAGTACAAGTATCAGATTGGATGAAGATAAAGAAGGCAAAGATGTTGATCAGACCTTATACAGAAGGATGATAGGCAGTCTGATGTACCTCACTGCCAGTAGACCTGATATATCCTTTGCTATAGGTGTTTGTGCCTGATTTCAATCCAAACCTAAAGAAAGTCATTTAGGAGCAGTCAAAAGGGTTCTCAAGTACCTAAAAGAGACTTTGGGAGTAGGGATATGGTATTCCAAGGATGGAAGCTTCAAAGTTATATCCTACTCAGATTGTGATTATGCTGGATGAAAGATTGATAGAAAAAGCACCACAGGAACTTGTCAGTTAATGGGAAATAGACTGGTCTCCTGGTTTAGCATGAAACAAAACTCAATATCAACTTCCACTGCTGAAGCTGAATACATTGCTGCTGGAAGTTGCTGTGCACAAGTACTTTGGCTAAGACAACAATTAAGGGACTATGGAATTGAAGAAAAAGAAATTCCAATAATGTGTGACAACACAAGTGCAATTGCTATCACAGAAAATCCTGTCTTGCACTCAAGAACCAAGCACATTGATGTGAGACATCATTTTATAAGAGATCATGTTGAAAAGAAGGATGTGGTGGTTCTGTATATCCCTACTGAAGATCAACTTGCTGACATTTTCACTAAACCACTTGACAGTGAAAGATTTGCTAAACTAAGGACTGAACTTGGAATTATCAAAGTTGACTGATAATAAGCAGTGTACTGGAATTCATCAAGGGGATTAGTCTTTGCTATGTTGGGTGAGCTCACTTAGTAGATTAGTCATTGGTATCAACAATTCCATGTACTTATGTTTGGACAATTGAGCAAATGAGGTTGCCAAGGGGATTGGTCTTTGTCATGTTGGGTGAGCTCACTTGACAGATCAGTCATTGGTATTAAACTTCATCTTGTATTATCAATTGAACAAAACAAGAAGGAATCAAAATCATGAGAGTTACTCGACGAAGAGTCGCTGAAGCATCTTTCTCAAAGAAATGTGTTGAGCCAACCCTGCTAATGACAAGTCTACTGAATAATGTGTTACACAGTCAAACTTATTAAAGTCAAAAAGCAGATTGGCGGGATATTTATTTTATCCTTTATAACCACAGTTAACACGATCCAACGGTTACAAATGTTATGGAGAAGTAATGGGCCACGTGTCAAGTTAGCAGTCACTCAAATTAATCGTGGTTAATATGGATGTACCTGCATTGATAGTTACAACCACACTCTGTCTATAAATATATAGACCTATACATAGAAGAAACACTCTACTACAAATCTATTTATATCTCTGTTTTTACACCGTGTGAACATAGGATTACAAGCTATCTTCTTCATCTTTTTCTTTTTACAATGGCGGAAAAGATTGATTTTAAAATAGGAACAAGCCAAAGTGTGAGAGGTTTTGTTGTTGATGCTAATAAAACAGAGTTAGCTATTAACATTGGTCGAAGAATAAGGAGATATGAAGGCTTGGAGAATGTACTGAACATAAGATTGGAAACAATCACTTACACAAATGTTGTCAGTTTTTGGAAGAATATTGTGATAAAGGAAGGAAGAGAAGCATTCAAAACAACTGTAAATGCTCAAGAAATTAAAGTCTCCTCAAACCTGCTTAGGGAGGTTTTTGGCTTTGAAGAAGTAATAGATGCTCCTGTAAATCCTGAGGATATGGGGTTGTCAAAGATGGATTTTGTTGACAAAATCAAGACCAATAAAGCCACGAAATCAATTCCAGGTATCAATGTGAAAAACATTGGGTATGAATACAACCTGCTGAGCAAGATCATTGCTAAGAACATATTAGGGCTGGTTGGAAGTATGGACACTCTATCAGGTCCTAAGATAGAGCTGCTGATGATTATCTGCAGAAGTATGAAATTTGATTGTGCTGGATACTTTATCCACTACATGAAGAAAGTAGCCAAAGAAGAAAGAGAAGGGAAAAGGAAATCCAAGGCCTTACCCTTAGGATTAATGGTTCAGGCCCTGCTGAATCATTTGGAAATTCCTGATGTGGCACCTGAGAAAATAAACCAATCCAGATACAAGAAAGAGATTGACTATCCTATCCCTGGTCTGGATGATGATGAAGAAGGTATTCCTGAGGCTGCTGCTAATGATAGTGATGGAGATGATGGTGATACTGGTGGTGCTGGTGGTGAGCAGGTCATACAAACTACTAAGAAAACTGTCAAACCTCCTGCACTAAAGAAGACTACTAAGAAGAGAAAGGCTGCTGACACAAGGAAGATAACAGAAGTGTTAAAGCCTAAGAAAACAAGGAAGCAAACATCACAGATCATCGTGAGTCTGTGAGAGGTCCAAATGAAGTTGAGATTATCGACCTCTGCCAGTAGTTGCTAGGGAAAACTGTTGTTGAGATTTTGAAGGAACAACAGAAAGATGCCAGTAGAAAGAGAAAGTCTACTGCAATTGAAATTGATGCTGAGCCACTTTCCAAGATAATGAAGGAGATTATCCACAAAAAGAAACATGGAAATGGGAAACAATTGAATATTTTGGAGGCTCAAAGAGAACAGGAAGAAGAAGAAGTAGAAGAAGAAGCAGGAGAGGCTATTGAGGCTGAACCTATAACCATTATAAAGCCTACTGAGGATGTAGAGGCTGTTGTTGAGCAATCTGCTGAAGCTATAGAATCCTCACCTACTAAGGCTGCTGAGCCTTCTGAATCTACCCAAGTTGTTGTTGAGCAACTTGTTGAAGAACCACAACAGACAACTGAGTCTACACCTACTGTGGAAATGGAGAAATCAGTGCAAACCCCTGCAATTCCTGCAATAGTTCAGGGGGAAGAACAGTCTGTTGTTAACCGTGCTGATGAGCATATAAGTCAGGGGGAAGAAAGTGTGGTACAGATGGAGGTAGTAGGGACTAATATACAACCTGAGAAACCTACTGACTTAAAAGTATCTGTGGAATAAACTTTAAGTTTGCTTGTTGGGACCTTTGGAGGTCATCAAGCTACTAAAACAGCTCCCAGGAGGTCTTTCATGCCTTTTGAGAGACATGAGAAGAAGAAGAATGATGACTTTGTTGATCCCAAACTTCAGCAGGTAGCTAATTATTTTCAATGAAAGTTTGGTTTCTGCAAGAGGCAAAAGCCAGCTGCAGAACCTATGACTGATTTTGAGGAATGGGCTTTTGACAAATTGGGAGTTGAAAATTTGTTGGATCTGGTTGATACCACTGTGCTGCAATCAAGATTGATGGACATTTTTTAAGATCAACAGAAAGAGGAGGGTATCAAGTTCAGGGATTCAAGAGATGATGATGATGATTCATCATCTTCATCTGACTCTAGAGGTGATTTTCCATCTGGTCCAGGAGGAACCAGTGGTACTGCTATGTTGATTGATCCTAATGTAGAGGCGATCTACTGGTGCAGATAGATCTCACTGATAGACAATTTGGACAAATGGATGAGGATTTGGAAAATCTCACCATTGATGATATTGAGGCACAAATCAATGAAGGAATAGATGGTGGTGCAAATAAGATGGTTGGTGAGATTGATGCTATGTTTGCTGAAGAACCTGCTGAACATGTTGATGATTAGCAGACTGTGGATTCAAGTGATGAGAGGGTTACTGACCACAGTGAACCTAGTGCTAGTTCAGAGGAATCAATTCAATATCAAGAGTGGATTGACATTGAGGGGACCTTATCCAAAACTGCCTTTATCCTAACAAAAATTGGTCATGCTGAAGGATTCCAAGTGGATAATGAGGCTATATTCAATCCTCAAAGAGTGGAACATGAGGTTCAGGTTGCTGAGGTTCAAACAACACCTGAACAAAGGTTGGAATAGGAGGTACAGGTTGCTGAGTTACAAACAGCACCTGGACAAAGGTTGGAACAAACCTTGGGTTTGGAGGAAACCCCTGTTGTTGTTGTTGAAGAGGCTGCTGTAGTGGAGCCTACTGGAGTCAAGGCCACTGTAGGGAAGGATGGTCAACAGTCTGTTATTATTGATGAGAATGAGCAACTGTTGGACTATAACTACAGTGATGAAGAGTTTCAATTGTCTGAGGAAGAAGTTGTTGCTGATGAACTTGCACAAGATCCAATAATGGAGGATATTCTTGGTGCTATGGTTGAGGAAGGACCTCCCCCTGCTGGGAGAGATATGAGCAGAGCAATGGTCATCAGCAGACAAAGGGCACAATATAATGTAGAAGAGTCTGACGATGAAGTTCTTTGGAGAAATGACCGTGTGAGTACGAGAACATGTTGTGGAAGAGTTGAGGGCTGTCAGAAATGTCATAACACAGTTAAGGACTCAACTTGATAGACAAGAACAAAGATTTGAAGAACTGATGAATCTAGTGGACAACAACAGACAATCTACTGAAACAGTTGCTTCAAATTTCACATCTACTCAAAATGCTGTTAATAATCTTATTCTAGATGTGAGGGGAATCAGGCAAGGAAATACATTGAAGGAAATGTTTTTGAAAGACCAACTTGCATCTATCCATCAAAAACTTGATAAACTTGCCGAGTCACCTAAGCCTCACCGAGGTCAGCTTTGGAACATCTCAACTCTTTGGATTGGATCCTAAGCTTCTTGAGTGGATCAATATAATCTCTTTGGAGCAAACTTTGCAATCAAGGATTACTGCAGTTGATGTAAGAACTGAAATTATGGAAGGACAATCAATAATCTGTTATCACACGAGAGAGTGTTCATGGTCTGCTTTGTCCCGTTTTGTTGATGATGTCACTAAGGAGAAGAGGGCCAAACAAAGCAGTAGCAAAAGAGGGTCGCAAGGATTTTTCTAAGAAAAATGGGAGAATGACACTAATGCATTCGGGAACCTCGCACTGGCGAATTCCACTACTTGATGATCTCCTTAAACAATACAAGAATGAGTACTACAACGTAAGGAAACCTTATCATGACAAGGGATTTCATGAAGGTTTGAACTCATTTTTGGGACTAAAGTTTTGGGAAGCAAGAGTTAAAGCCTTGAGGGCGAGTTACAGAGGTGGAAGAAGTGGAAAAGGTGGAAGGAGTGGTGAAGGTGAAAGGAGTTTGCCTATCACAAAAGCTAAGGACTCACTTAATGAATTCAAAGAACTTTACATGAGAATGGACAGAGTCAATCAAATCAATCTCATCCTACCTGAAGCATGGAAGTGGTGGAAAGAAGTGAATTCCTACATTGACTTCACTCTGATTGAAAATGAGTGGATGAGAGAGATGATAGAATAGATAAGAGCCTACCAAGATAGGGAAAGAAGACAATAGATCAGCATACTTATATATTTTATATTTGCTGATGCTAGACTGTAATAATCTCTGAACAAATGTTTATAATGAGAGATGACTAAATTTGTTTTGTTTTTGTTTTAAATGTTTTTGCTTTGCTGTTAGGTGAGGGTAGTGGCATCATCACCAAAAAGGGGGAAATTGTTGGACTTATTTCTAAGTTTTAGTGATGAGTGCCAGACTAACTGTTATAGTGCAAAGGCAAAAAGATGTCTAGATCAATTGTATAGGCTTATTAGAGTTTGATCAAACAAGCATCAGAAAGGTCACCGATTTATATCAGTGATCGGTCTATATCGATGGGGTAGATAGGTCGATGAGACTAGTCGAGAACCTCTTGATGACTGGTGAAGGCGAGGCTCAAACTCAGTTAATGAAGGCTAAGGGATCAAACTTAGTAATTAAAGTCAAGGATATGGAATCAGAATTTAGGCAAGTCTGTGATAACCTAAACTGATTACATATACCGTGTGTAGAAGGTCAAAGTTCCTTAAGTTGGATGGTGATTGGAACTTAGTTATTTGCAAAAAGGTGTAATCTAACTTCACAAATAAAAGTTAGATAAAAGAAGTCTGCTGCATTATGTTTTAAACACAGCAAATTTCAGTTTAGCAAAATGATAGGTCTTTCAGCAGACTGATGAACCTGCTGATATATATATACCTCGATTAATTCAAGATTACATTGGAAGATTACATGGATAATGACAGCCAACTACCTCTGATTTATCAAACAAATCAATGGCTAAGATTAAAAAGACGTTGGGATGATTCAGGACTTTATCCAATGGTTTTAAGTCAAAGGGTGGATAGACTGCACTCTGTCAAAAAGGATTCTGACAGTGTCAGTCCTATGAATAGTGACAGAAAGCAAGTGAAATGGGACAAAACCAGGAACGGTCATATTTGAATTTCAAATACAAGTCACATGGACTCCTACCTATAAATAGAGGACTTCCAACTCAGAAAAAGATGATGAACTTTGAGAGAAAAATATAAGTGATAATTTTGAGCCGAAAAAGCACCCTGCTGAACCTACTGAGCTTAAGGCTATAGATCCAGAGAAAATCTTCAAGTGTATTCTGTATTCAAGCAACATCAAGTTTACACACTTGAAGACCGCAAGTCTCTTGATTATTTCATCCTAATCAAGTCTCTTTGAATCAATCATTTACTTGATTCAATCTTTATTTTACAAAGAACTCAAGTAAAGACAAAGGAAGCATCTGTTGGGTGTGAAAGATCGTTGTTTGTGGTGGAGCCGGTGAAGAGTTAATCCTACCTTCAAGGACCAAGTGGAAGACTTTAGAGCGAAGAATCCTACTGCTCCAAGTGTTCGGGCTTTGTGAAGCCATAGTCATTGGTGAAGGACAAGCAACCTTAAGAATCTTTGTATGAGATACATCAAAGATCTCTAGTGAATTACCTCCAACATCACAGAGAAGAGTGGATCGACATGATTACACCACCTGGAACCACTATAAAATCGCCTACTTACTTTCTGCACTTACATTCTCGCATTTAGTTTACTATACACATCAACCTATCGAATCTAGCAACCAAATCACACACATACACTCTCGGTATCTAATACTTAGTATCATATTTAACAACAAGTAATAAGGCTTAATTTTTGATATAATTCCATTTGCACAAATTCAAGAAACTTAATCTGTCAATAGACTCACGTGTATCACCCGGCTCTCGAGGTGTCGTGAGACTCATCGAGATATCGGCAGGTCGATGAAGTTCTTTGAGTTTGTTAACACCAAAAAGTTTTAAGTGTTAAGTTTATTCACCCGCCCTCTAAACTTAACCAAAGCCTTTTCAAGGGACCAACAAGATGGAGTTAAGGGGTATAGAATATGGTCATCAGCTGAAAATAGGGTTATACTCAGCAGGAGTGTAGTTTTTGATGAACATTCTATGCTTAACTCATCTGTGACAGCCACATTTGAATCTGAAATTGGATCTGAGACTGAGAAGGTTGACAAACAGGTGGAGCTTCAAGTAGAGTCTACTGAATGAAAAGACTCAGCAGGGGATAGTCAACAGTCAGTAGATCCAGAATAGGATCCAAGCCACTCTGATAAACAAGGGTCAGCAGACACTCAAACAACTGATGTTGGTCAGCAAAGCATAGCTCTCAGCAGAGCTAGGAGGACCAATATCAGACCTCCAAAAAGATATGGGTTTGAGGAGGATATGGTTGGATATGCACTATAGGTAGCTGAAGAAGTGGATGGTTTTGAACCTAACACTTACAGGGAAGCTGTGACATGTTTTGAGGCATCCTAATGTCTTGCTGCCATGGGAGAAAAATGGAGTCACTTCAGAAGAATGAGACTTGGGATTTGGTCAAACAACCACAGGACAGAAGGGTGGTCAGTTGCGAATGGATATTCAAGAAAAAGGAAGGAATGACATCTGCTGAGGACATCAAATATAAGGCACGTTTGGTTGCTAGGGGTTCAGTAAGAAAGAGGGGTAGACTATGAAGAAATTTTTTCTCCAGTGGTCATACATACTTCCATCAAGGTGCTGTTAGCAATATTGGCACATCAGATTCTTGAACTTGAGCAATTGGACGTGAAGACTGCTTTTCTACATGGAGATGTAGATAAGGAGATTTATATGACTTATCCAGGGTGTTTGCAAGTTCCTGGCAAGGAAGGATATGTTTGCAAGTTGAAGAAGTCCTTGTATGGACTTAAGCAGGCTCCAAGACAGTGGTATAAGAAGTTTGACAGCTATATGATTCAGCAGGGTTACAGCAGAAGTCTATATGATTGTTGTGTTTATCACAACAAGTTGAAGGATGGGTCAATCATCTATCTAGTGCTGTATGTAGATGATATCTTGATAGTCATTCTTTGCAAACAAGTCTGACATTCCAGATCTGAAGAATCTGCTTAAGGCTGAATTTGAGATGAAGGATTTGGGGAATGCAAAGAAAATTTTGAGGATGGAGATCTATAGAGATAGGAAGCAGGGGAAGTTGTTCTTGTCTCAACAGGGGTATATTGGAAAGATATTATCCAAGTTTGGCATGTCAGCAGCCAAACCTATAGATACTCCTATGACACCAAATCTGCACATATGTGCATTGTGTTTCTTTGCATGATCCACCAAGAGGAAGAATACATGTCTATGGTTCCATATGCTAGTGCAGTAGGCAGTCTAATGTATGCCATGCTTTGCACTCAGCCTGATTTGGCTCAGCGATCGATTGTCGGCGAGTTTATGACTCAACCTGAAAGGAACACTGAAAGCGAAGAAAGAGGATATCCAGGTACCTTAGGGGTACATCAGATATTGGACTCATTTATGGAGGTGGTACTCAATGTTTTGTCATAGAGTACAGTGATTCTGATTATGCTGCTCATGTGAACATCAGGAGATCTATGACTGGGTATGTGTTTACTTTATGTGGTTTTGTGGTAAGTTGGAAGGCAAATTTATAGGGTATAGTGACCTTATCTACTACTGAAGTAGAATACATGGCACTGACAGAAGCAACAAAGGAAGCAATCTGGTTAAAGAGGCTAGTCAATGATCTGATTCTGCATCAAGATCAAGCCAAGGTGTATTGTGATAGTCATAGTGCAATATGATTGGCTAAGGAGCAGGTTCATCATTAGAGAACCAAGCACATTGATGTTAGTTGTTAAGGGTGATTTTATACGTTTTATAAGGATATATTTTATGTCAATTTTCCCCATATGTGGATGTTTTTTTTTATAGAAATCGAGATTTATATTGAAATATTGAGCAAATGAGTTTTACAAGTATTAAAGTGCAAAATCGAGCTAATTATGTGATTTTATTGGATAAATATCTTTAGATGTAAGATGTTACATTTTGCATGTTTTTATCGTGATGTAGGTACGCTTGCATGAGGTGAAAGGAGCTTAAAAGATGTTCAAGTGATGATTTGCATGGAAGGAAAGAGATAGAGATGAAGTTGGAATGAAGATCAAGATGAATTTGGAAGAAAAAGGGACCGAATCAAGCGTCGTGGTGGATCAAGCGTCCAAGAGGAGAAATCAGAACAGAGAGTTTGGACGCTGAGTGAACGAGCGTCTGCCCTAACGTCCAGAGCAGCTGGACGAGCGTCCAGAAAGTTGGACGGGCGTCCTTAAGCCGACATAGCAGCAGCCGACCTAGTTTTCTATAAATAGCAGCGCGATTTCAACCCTAAGACACACATTATTGATACATTATTGAGACCTATTGATACACAATCATTAGGAGAAAACCTAGGCCCTGACCCCTTAGGGAGGTCAGTGGGTTGCGATTTTTCTTGTTTTTCTTCCGCTTTTTATTTCGTTTCTTTCTTTGTATCTTTGAAATGCTTGGAGGCTGAGCAATTGTTCAAACCTTGTGAATCCGTTTCAGCAGGTTCTTTGTTTTCAATCTAGATTTGTTTTGTGATTTTTTATTAAAGTTGTATCTTTTATATGCTTATGTGTTATGCAATCGATATCGAGAGATGTGTTGTTTATTGATGTTTACCATATGACGAGAGTTGGTGTAAACCTTAGATCACCATAGGAAAGATGGGATTTTTAATCTTGACATAACGAGAGTTGATAGGTTGAATGTCTAGGTTGCTAGATTGAGAGATCTTACACCTTGTTTTGATAGCGTCAATCATATATATCGAGAGATGAGAGATTGATAGGCGAATTATCTACGAGAGTAGGAATTCATAACTTTGTTAGGTGAACCACATCTTTTATTAAATCATCACAAGATAACTTAAGAGAGGAAATAGAGGGTTGCGGGACGGTGGATTATTGTTTGTTCGTTGTTCAATCACCGTGATCATCTTCATAATTTCATAGTTGTTTATAGTTTAAATTTATGTTCGCAATTACCTTTCCTGGATTTGGACTGACAATCCTCTGTCCAGTTTTCTTTTCGTTTTTAGTTTTAGGTTTAGAAATAATTGGTAACAATCTTAGAAAAATTAATGAACTAGATACCCCGATTCCCTGTGATCGACTCCGGTATTAATCGCTATGCTACGATCCCTACACTTGGGGAATACCGGATTTATAAATATTTATTACTTGTTGTTTTGTTAGATAAAATCCGTGACAAGTTTTTGGCGCCGCTGTCGGGGAATCGATGCACGGTCGTCTAGTTTCTTATTAATTTTTCTAAAGTTGTTCTGCTTTTGTTTTTCGTAGGTAGTTTGTGTTATCTAGTGATTATTAATTTTTCATAGGTTTGTGTTTAGGTTCCAATTAGGGTTTTGTCTAGTTTTCGTGTTTTGTTTGGACTGCTTTACGTGTTTAGCGGCGTTTATGTGCTTCGCTTTGAACGTAAACGGGCGTCTGAGCTATTGGGCGCCCGTCCGTCCCAAATCGATCGTCTCTGTTGTATTTTGCCGAGCGCATTTACGGCGTCCGAAGAACTTGGACGCCCGTCCTGTTCTTTCTCCAGGGAGGCGTCCGTCCAGTAACTTGGACGCCCGTCTGGCCTGTTTGTCACCAGTTTTATTTATTTATTTTTGTTTTAGGTAGATATCTTGGTTTGTCTTTCTTTTGCTTATTAAATAAATGTACTAGGGTTTCTGTTTTTTGTAGGTAGGTTTCGTAGGTAGGGTTCTGAGGTTGAATCATCTGACTCCACGTTTTTCGCGGTCAAATTTTTGGATAAAAGGGATCGTTTTAGCACTCGTTAGTATTTTGGCCGTAACTTTCGGCTCGAGTATCGGATTGGCGCGCAGGACCCCAATTCGGAAAGCTCGTTCCGACGCCGACGACATGGTGAACAGCCTATGGCCGTTTGATGCCGTTTTCGAGGTCAAAATCCACTGTTTTCCCTTCCATTTTGGGCTCAGAAGATTTCAACACGTTTTTCTCCCTTTTTTTCGTTTTCTTGTTTTTTGTTTCAAATTTTTCGTAGGTAGGTTTCTGTTTAGGTTTTCCGTATCTTTTTCTGTTTCTGTTTCTTTATTTCTTTCAATAAAAGTACCGTTAAATAAATTGAGTTTTTTTTTATTTTGCCGTGTTTCGATAACCATTGGGTTAAGAATGTGCAAAACCTTTTTTTTACTCAATTTATGAAACGTGAATTTAGGTTTCATAGTTTTGTTTTCAATAAACACTAGGGTTTCTGTTTTAATGATATGATATTAGGTTATCTCTAGGGTTGCTGCTGTCTTCTGGTATAGGTCGAGTCTGCTGTGTTTTTCTGCTGAGTCAGACGGGCGTCCATAGTAAGTGAATGTCCGTCCATCCCAAAACGCTTCAACGCTGTTATGTTTTAAGAGAGTCAGACGAGCGTTTGCCTTTTACCCCGAATTCCCGTCTGCTCTATGTGGTTATGGACGGGCATCTGCATGCCTGAACGTCCGTCCGCCCTGAATATGCTTTAGACGTCCGTCTAGATTGACTGAACGTCCGTCCAGTGTGTCAATTTCTAGTGAATAGAATTTGTTTTTGATACATGCTTCATTATTTGACGTGGATGTTTTCATACGAGCTTCTGTGGCTGATTATTTTTACGTAGATGTTCTGAACTTGCATGTTTATATCTTTCCATCTACTAATCCATGTTAAATAATTGATTAATTTTTATATATATGCTTCATTATTCGACTTGGATGTTTTAATGTGAGCCTCTGTGGCCTTTGTATATGCGTAGATGTCCTGTTCTTTCACCGTTATGGTTTTCTTTCCATCTATTGCAGTCCATGTTGAGTAATTCACCTAGTTAGATGTGATTCCAATTTGACTTATGCTGTTCCTTTTGTCGTCTATCTAGGGTGTTAGGATTGTTAAAGGCACGTCTACACTTTACATGGCAAGCTTCTGTGGCTTTGCATAATCGAATTTTGTTGCGCTTCTGTGGCGTTATTTAGTAGACGTTGATATATTTGACCTTCCTTCTATGGTTGACATGTTTCATCGCTTAATCTGAATTGTAGATTAGGGCGGCATCTATGGAATTAGTTGGGCTAGTTTATTTTCTTTATTTTCGTTTTGCCTTTTTAGTATAGTTGCATATCATTTAGTTGCATTTTATTTTATTCTGTTTTTCTTATTTATTTTTCTTTTTCTTTTTCTTTTTAGTGCACCTAGCCCTACTACTTTGTAGTGTCCTCTATCCTTATTTCTGTATGCACATGTTGGGCTATATTTGTTTTGTAAAGCTTCTGTGGCTTTATATTTGACGCTTAGGTGTCCTGTACTTTCCCTGTGTGGTGATTTTTCCATCTGAGCCATTATATCATGTGCTTATTTCTTGTCTATAATTATTTTTGCCATGGTATATTCCCCCGTGTTCCCCGAGATACTGCCATATTTCTTTGAGTAGTGCAGGTACATTTTTAGTTGTTCTTGTTAAGATGGCTTTGGAAGTGAATCTGGAGAGGAATACATGTGACATCTCGTGCCTCGGAAACGCGGATCGATTATATATCCTTCTTCAGCCTATCTTCATATCATTACCAAATCAGCTAAGTACTTTATCTTTTCTTTAATTCTGCACAACATGAGGACATGTTGTAATTTAAGTGTGGGGGAGGGAAATGGTTTTATGTATCTACATTCATTTGCCATACTATTATATTTCTATGAAAAAGTGCTAACTTTTTGCTTCGTCCCAAGTGAACAAAGGCATATCTTTATTTGAGTTTTTATATCATTGGTGCATTATTTTGCATATTTAGTAAATTTAGATGTTTCACCCAACATTATTTTTCACGTGCCATAGTAAATGATGAGCTATATTTTAAAGCTATGCCCATTTGATTAGAGATTCTTGATGATTATCGCATGATTCTTCGCTAACATACAAATTTTGAAAATTTTATAGGTCGTGTTTAGAATTAAAGTATGACATACTGTGAATATCTGAAGGTTTGAATGTGATAGGAGGGATATAATTTAAGGTTTGTATACCAATCTAACATGAATAATATGAATAAGATGTATGTATATATAAGTGTCGGAAGTAGCTGCCAATGATTTGAGTGCGGTAGGGCATTATCACGAAATGTCCTATACCACTATGAGGTTCAATAGCTCCCAACTGCCTGATGATAGTAGTCCAGCTAGGGTGTTATCACGAAACGTCCTATTGCTGGGAATGAGGGCATATGCTATACGTGTGTAATTAAGAGAACTTTAAGAAAAATTAGCAAATGGTATTGTGAAAAGATGGTTGAAAGCCTTAGTCATCTTCTGACTATCCCCAGTAGAAACTGAAAGATATGTTGTAGGGATTATCCTCTAAGTATGTCGGAAATATTTTAAATGTTCCTTATTATTTTTCGAATATGTATGTTTTGTGAGGTGCATGTTATAATCGTTTTTATATTTCTGATCTAAATGGGATGTTGGCTAGTTTTGCTTGAATCAATTTCAAGTGTGGATTTAGTGGAAATTTATTATGGCTATGCACACACACTTGGGTGAACCTTTAAACTATTGAATATTCTTTATGGTTGCATGAATGCTTATATGTCTCGAGTCTTGATTATGTTTTGTCTTGCTCGGGACGAGCAAGGTTTAAGTGTGGGGGAGTTGTTAAGGGTGATTTTATACGTTTTATAAGGATATATTTTATGTCAATTTTCCCCATATGTGGATGTTTTTTATAGAAATCGAGCTTTATATTGAAATATTGAGCAAATGAGTTTTAGAAGTATTAAAGTGCAAAATCGAGCTAATTATGTGATTTTATTAGATAAATATCTTTAGATGTAAGATGTTACATTTTGCATGTTTTTATCGTGATGTAGGTACGCTTGCATGAGGTGAAAGGAGCTTAAAAGATGTTCAAGTGATGATTTGCATGGAAGGAAAGAGATAGAGATGAAGTTGGAATGAAGATCAAGATGAATTTGGAAGAAAAGGGACCGAATCAAGGCGTCCGTGGTGGATCAAGCGTCCAAAGAGGTGGATCAAGCGTCCAAGAGGAGAAATCGAATGTAGAGTTTGGATCTTTGAGTGAACGAGCGTGCGCCTCTAGCGTCCAGAAAGTCGGACGGGCGTCCTCGAAGCCGACATGGCAAAGAAATTGACCTAGTTTTCTATAAATAGCAGTAGCGATTTCAACCCTAAGACACACATTATTGATACATTATTGAGACCTATTGATACACAATCATTAGGAGAAAACCTAGCGGCCCACCCCTTGGGGAGGTCAGGAGTTGCGATTTTTCTTGTTTTTCTTCCGCTTTTTATTTCGTTTTGTTCTTTGTATCTGAATGCTTGGAGGCTGAGCAATTGTTCAAACCTTGTGAATCCATTTCAGCAGGTTCTTTGTTTTCAATCTAGATTTGTTTTGTGATTTTTGATTAAAGTTGTATCTTTTCTATGCTTATGTGTTATGCAATCGATATCGAGAGATGTGTTGTTTATTGATGTTTACCATATGACGAGAGTCGGTGTAAACCTTAGATCACCATAGGAAAGATGGGATTTTTAATCTTGACATAACGAGAGTTGATAGGTTGAATGTCTAGGTTGCTAGATTGAGAGATCTTACACCTTGTTTTGATAGCGTCAATCTTATATATCAAGAGATGAGAGATTGATAGGCGAATTATCTGCGAGAGTAGGAATTCATACCTTTTTTAGGTGAACCACATCTTTAATTAAATCATCACAAGATAACTTTAGAGAGGAAATAGAGGGTTGCGGGACGGTGGATTATTGTTTGTTCGTTGTTCAATCACCATGATCATCTTCATAATTTCATAGTTGTTTGTAGTTTAAATTTATGTTCGCAATTATCTTTCCTGGCTTTGGACTGACAATCCTCTGTCCAGTATTCTTTTCGTTTTTAGTTTTAGGTTTAGAAATAATTGGTAACAATCTTAGAAAAATTAATGAACTAGATACCCCGATTCCCTGTGATCGACTCCGGTATTAATCGCTATGCTACGATCCCTACACTTGGGGAATACCGGATTTATAAGTTTTGTTAGATAAAATCCGTGACATTAGGTACCATTTTCTAAGAAATAAGAGAAGGGTTAAAGTGGAGAAGATCAGCACTGAATGTGAATCCTACTGATATGTTCACTAAACCAGTTCCAAGAGGCAAGTTTGATGTGAAATTGCGCGGATCTAGGAAAAGCGGTATTTGGATTCAGGTCTTTCTCCTCGACACAACTACAACAATTGCATAGAAGCACCTTGGAATATTTTTTGAGAGCTCCTCGACACAGTCTCAACTTGTGAGAAAGCACCTTAGAATAACCTTAACACTTAGAAAACCTGTTTCTAAGCACCTTGGTATAGGACACCCACAAAGGTTGCTCAAGCCTTTGATAATCCGAAAGAACCTCTATCCAGAGAATTCAACACACTAATCCAAGTGTAGAAAATATAAAATTTTATTATTGCAAAAGATGATTATTCAAATACAAGTACATAGCTTGGGTATTTATAGGTGTAAAATTGACAACTTCTAGCTTAAAAAACTACTTCAAATTTCGCCCCCCTACATGCTCCAAGAAGTCCTTCCATGTCTTCTATGCAACCTTGTAGTTTCCAAGTAAGACTTTTTGATATTTGTTTGATGACTAGGATACATTGCACCTATTTTCTTCATGGAAAACTCAAAATGGCGCCACCCATTTATTTATCTACTTAAAATGTTACATATATTATGGTATAGTAACATTGTTCATTTTTTTAATAATTACTTAATTAATCCGAGATCCCGTCGAATAAATGACGGTCTTCAAAACTTCAAAATCATCATTATTCTTGGAATTGTAATCTTGAATTAATATCCAATGAGACGAGCTTAATTCTGCGTTGGAGTCGGGTTTCGGGTCCAAGTTTAGTTGTGACGGGTGGTGGAGTGTCCGAGCTCTCTATATTTACATCAAAGTTTCAGTTGTGTCTGGACTCGTTGAATATCCAAAGCTGTTAATCTATATCTGAGTCTGGTCTGCTGAAGGTGGAGGTCTGCTGATGTATTCAAATCTGAAGACAAAGAGGATTTCTAGCACTTGGTTGTGCATCTGGTCAGTTTGCATGAAGTTAAAGTCAAGGTGGAGATTTGTAATGCTGACTTAAACTATGCTACTGAGTCTGGTCTGCTGAGTGTGGCATTCGGCAGAGTCTGTGGAAATTGTGGTGGTCAGCTGAGCATGAAGCATCTGCTGAATCTGGTGTTCGTTTGGGGCAGCAGCAGAGTTGATCGATCTCTTGAAAGCCGAGTCTCTTTGGTGCAGGTATCGCAGAGTGATGTCTGATGGTTCATAGCGGACTTAAGGAACACGTCTGCATGGTTTCCTAATTCGGTGAAGTTACTTCTGGGGTATTTCAGTCATTTTCTGGGTTGACTGATTAGTCGGTAGGGTTGGATTCCCAAGGCTATAAATACCGTCTGTATTAATTGTAACTTAATGTAACTTTATGTTGATAATAAAATATCCTTGTTTGTCCGTGGAGTAGTCGGCACATTGCCGGAAACCACGTTAAATTTGTGTTCTTCTTGTTTCTGTGTTTGTTTACTTGTTTATCTTTTATCTTTACTCACAATCACCATCGCTTCTTGATCGATCCGTCATCCAATGGCTAAACCTCCTAACCACGCTTGACCAAGGCGAAACAGGATTAGGAAATGACCGAGTTGTTAGCCCAAAGCTTTCCCAACCTATCAAGTCCCCACCTGCGGGCCGTAGTAACAGTCATCCAAATTGGCACACCGTCTCCCAAATTTATTTAGTATCCATTAAGGCATCACAATAACAATCGGTAGCAAAAAAAGACACAGTAGAAATAACAGAATCACAAAGACAGTACATCAAGTAGCACATAAGCTAGTGATATTACACATACCACATAATAATAATACACATTTTACAGGTGGTATTATCACTTATAAAACAACTATAATGACAAATGACAACAATTAACAAAAGGATATATCTACATATGTAGGCTTGATAGAAAAAACACGTATTACAATATATAAACAAATAGGGAACCGCACATTAATATAGTCGAACAATAGTTGTATCTCAAATCATATCAGTTGGACATTAGTTCATCCCACAATGCTATTAATCTAACATTAATTGTCTCTCTGCAGCACCTGGGATGGGTAACCATTACTCCAGAATAATAACATAATATCTACTTTATACTTATAAATAACATGATTTCTTTGATGTATCAAATTATATAAAATATATATACACCCACGGAATATGGCTTTTTATAGCCAAAAGAAAGGCATTGTACTTCATTAAGCTATTTACGTGGCTTGCAACTAACAAAACCACACAATTTACCTCAAACATGACATGAATCCTGGTGACTAATGTTTACCCTTGTGATCAGCTACCCAACGTGGCTCTTGTGTAATTTTGGATACTTATCTCCTCTACTTTCCTTTTTCGAACTGAACCATTCATAAAGGTACACATAACATTCGCATAACATGTATACATATAATATGATAATATATTCAAACACTTATATATATATATATATATATATATATATATATATATATATATATATATATATATATATATGTGTGTGTGTATTTGCACACACACACATCACACATATATACTTATAATATAAAGGTTACTATAAGTTACGTAAATATTTTTAAAGTCGTCAGTTATCATAAAAATAAACATTTAAATATGATAACATAGACAAATAAAATCAACGTAAAAAAACATTGTTTATAAAATACAAGCTCATAGAAAAAATTGGAAAAATCGGGGCGTTACAACTTTTCGCTACTTAAAACAAATTCGTCCTCGAACTTACTCAATTATGAGACAACAAGATTGGTAATGTCTTTAAGACTAGTCGGGACAAAACAAAACATCCATATAATCCGATAGATAAAGACATGTCAGCACATCAGACATTAAACACCCTTCCAACGCGCACTCTAATTACCAAAGAATCACGTAATCACTGAAGTCAAATCTTATCCACAGAATATTCAAAATTAGGGCATCTTATCTTATGGCTGCTAACCTAAGACATCCAATATCTATATCCATAACCACCTTATAACGTCTCGACCCAGTGCTACGATCCCACTTGTCATGGTCCGACTCCCTACCCTCAAGGTCCACCCGGGGTCGGTGTGGGAGCGGCATGCGAAGCTCATGCCGTGACATCAGATATAATCTAAAATCCATAATAAGAAAGTCCATAAATGATTACAATGTCTTACTTACAAGTTCTATTAAAAGCCACTACATCACCGATATTCACAACTAGGTTTACAACTAACTGATTACTGATTCAATGAAAGGATTACAACGGGTAAAATACAAAACGTCTAACTAACTTATTGGGCGCAGAAAGATCTGATTCTTAGTTGATGAAATCATCCCTCTCTTCTTCCTCATCCCCGACCAATCACTTGGAAGACATTCTCATTAGCCAGCCATACCTGTCAAACTGAAAAGGTTTTCGCAAAGGTGTGAGCTTTTAAACACAGTGAGGTTTAGTGTGTGTATAGAGCGTGGCTTTCACAAACTATAGTTGAAACTACACATAGTAGATAAACATATTTATAAATACAACAATATGTATATAAGCAGTAATGGCTACAAAAGGGCCAGTGATAATACCAGACATCAGATATAACCAGATACCAACCCTGTAACCCCTTAGAACCAAATAAAGATACCTCACACTCCAATGCCGAAATCAACGACCATTCAGAATTGTAGATGTCTGGAATATCCGCCACAGCCTTCAGTCTCACATGGCTAAACCTCCTAACCATGCTTGACCAAGGTGAAACATGATTAGAAAATGACCAAGTTGTCAGGCAAAGCTTTCCCAACCGATCAAGTCCCAGCCTGCGGCCCCAGTAACTGTCAGCCAAATTGACACACCATATCACAAATTTATTTAGTATCCATAAATGCATCACGATAACAATCGGTAGCAAAAAAGGAACAGTAGCAATAACAGAATCACAAAGCCATAAAGTAGCACATATGCTAGTGATATTACACATACCACATAATAATACTACACATTTTACAGGTGTCATTATCACTTATAAAACAACTATAACGATAAATGACAACAATTAACGAATGGATCTACATATGTAGGCTTGATAGATCTAATATAATATCAATTAAAGAACATGTATTACAATATAAAAACAAATAGGGAACCTCACAGTGATATAGTCGAACAATAGTTGTAACTCAAATCATATCAGTTTGGCATTAGTTCACCTCACAATGCTATTAATCTATCATTAATTGTCTCTCTGCAACACCTCGGGTGGGCAATCATTATTCCAGAATAATATCATAATATCTACTTTATACTTACAAATAAGAAGATTTCTTTGATATGTCAAATTATATAAAATACTAGAGGGAGGACACCGTGCTTTGCACGGTTGTTGCCCTCGAATGTATTTTTTGCGTAGTTGTTATGTAGTATCTGAAACAACATGAACACCTATTGTATCATATTTGTTTTGGGGGTTTTTGTTCTAGCTGAACTATATGGTATCTAATTTACAGAAGTTAATAATGGAACTTATGAAATTTTGGTGCTAACTGCAACCAAGGTAGAAAAATAAAACTTCAAGCATTAATGTACATTACAACATACTTTTTACATATTAAAATATCTGTTGGTACCCATTTTTCTGCATAGCAGAATCTGGTTCACATTATTAAATGTTCATTTATTAAGTTCTAAGATTGTAGTTATAGATCCAAAGATATGCATCGTTACGCTAAGTTTATACAAAAGTATGGAGCTCCGATCATCATTTTCTCTATGGAAATCAAGTAAGCATATCTAGTTGTGGAGCTACCGTGGGACTGCGATCTTATCATGGTTGCACGTGTTGCAGTAGAACGCTTCATTGGGTTGTGCTTCAATCACTTGAAAGCATTTGGGGCATGTGATGCACAAAAGAAGATGAGAAAATCATGTGTTTGTGCATAATAACCTTCTTTCATTAGATCAGGCACGCAGAGAGGCGATCATTTCAACTTCCAATAAGCCGACAACCTGTAAATATAAATGGGAGAAAGAGTAGATTAGTTCAACTTCAAGGTATGAAGTATCCATCACAAGAGGACAAACACCCTAAGATATCATTCAAAGAGCTTTAAATTTGGAAGCATCAAGATTTCATCATGTATATCATGTAAGCATATCCAGGGAATAACTTGTTGGTGAAAGTGATGGAAAGCTTTCTGCTTGAATTGATGTGTACGACATTTGTTTGCCCTAACTAACTACTCAACATCATAGCAGTTAGTCATGTACAAATATATGTTCAAAGGCAATGACGCTTTTAATATCTCCATGGTTGATGTAATCCATCCGAAGTATCTGTCAATTAATGAGTAGATCTGTGATTATGATAACTTTTGGGAGGTGTACTTATTTGATTTGATTATACAGTAGAGGATTTTTTATCCTGGGCATATAGTCATGTTACCAGTCAATCATGCTAACCTTACCTTCCGACCAATCGGCCAATCATGCTATGTTATGCCTCGAACTACAAGGCTAAGAGAATGCAGTGGTACAAACTAACCATTGGCGATGAAGAAGGCTAGTAAAAGTGAAAATTGCAGCCGTAAAATTATTGATGCACATGGAATTTTTTAATGTTTCAATTGGTTTTTTTTTTATATTTTAATTCAGAGATATATATATATATAATTAAAAGTGCAGAAAAACAATAGTTGATTTATGAGAGATGCAGGACTCATCAAAGTATTTGTTTGGAATCTGAGGATCAATGTATTACAGTTCCTAAGCTTAACAGCTTATTGGAGCGGGAATTTAAATCACAATAATTTCAAGAGGTGTCATAGGAGTCAGATTTCATATAAGAATACACATAGTGGGCATGTACCATGAAGGGATGGATTCGGGTTTGACAGGAGAAGACCTTGGTATTGAGACAAACATAGTATTGTTTAACATCAACCCATGGTTGGAACAAATTAACCTCACCGTTAAATTGGTAAAATTCCGTGAAAAATTTAGTAAAAAAAACAAAGCCAAATTGTACATGAATGCATGCTCTTCCTTGCGTAGGCTTTGAATACATTTTAAAAAAAGAGAGGGAGGAATCCAGAGTGAAAGAACCAAGAAAAGGGAGTAGTAGGAAATGCAATCTAAACCCGATGACTCACCGAAAACCATCGCCGCTCAATTATTTCCTCTTAGTTTGCGACTGCTCCTGAAATTATGCTCCATGACCTCTTGCTCTGTATGTATGAAAGCAGAAAAGGAAAATGAAGATAAAAATAGAAATAAAAAACAAATCAAAAGGAAAGAAAAGGAAGAAAGGCGTGATATAGTCGGAACAAAATACATTAACCAAGATGGTATGAGAAATTGACAACAACATAATGGATCTGCAATTTCACTTGAATCACTTGTAAATGAATACGGGTTCTTTGTGTTGAATATCCAATATCTTAGCTTTTCATCGACGTCTCTGCCAAACTTGGTATCGGAAGTAATAACTTAGTTAGATTACACCAATCTCTTTAGACAACCAAGGAAAATGCAGCAATATCTAATTATAAATATATATTGAAAAACATAGAGAATCCAATAAATCTATAATCAAAACTTCCTATAGACACCATTTTCCTTCCGAGTTGATTTCCATGGCATCAACAACAAAGACAATTCTCCTTTGCTTGGCTGTATGTGTTATCATTTACTCAGAAACTCTAATCCAAATATCCAATGATTAAAAGGTTATTCTGCGGGGAAGAATTGGGAGGAAAAAGAGAAATCGTAAAAAAATTACCTAGAATAGAAGATCTTGTTACAGCCTCCAATAGATCCACCGCTACCTTACTGCAAAATTGTTGCCTCATCAGTTGAGTCTACCTTTGAAACCATCTGCCGCTTTTTAGATTCCTCCAGGACTCTCGATCTGCGTACATGAAAACCACAATACAGGTAAGCATGAGTTATATGTAATTCGAAAGGGGAAAACCAGAAATATAAAATCCAAACATTTCTACATAAAAGAACCTCCATAAAACACAGAATTGTTGCAAGAATCGGTTTTGGAAACTGGACCCTCAAAAACACAAAACCAAATCATGAAATTAATCAATAGGAGTGTGAAAATGAAAGAAAATTACCTTGGATTGCATAAAGGACTAACCTTGTTCGCATAGCGCTGACATGTGCCGACAAGTAGAAGCATTAAAGAAACAACCAAACCACAAACTCTAAAAATCCTTCTGCATCGTCATCATCGAAATAAATTTCTTTGATCTAATTATAATAACATTCAATGGAAAAATAAGAAGCAGGTGTAGAAAAATTAAGGAACCACCCACAAAATCAGTTCTACCAAAAACAAATTAACAGCAGTAGGCATCACCAAAAATTCATGGAATAGAAAAAATATCTAGGTAAAATTCAATAGGAAACATAGCTATTGCTCAGCATGTTTGGTTGGGGACGAGGAGGCGAGCGGCGGTGGTTGGCTTTCTATGATAGGAGAAGAGAGAAGAAGACGAGAGCTGGAAGACAGACAGGCACATAAAGCAACAGCTGTGCATTGAACGTGGAAAGAAAACGCGCCGTTTTTTTTAAGACAGTTGTAGGAGAAAACGGTTCTCAATGCCAAGAAAAGAACGGGGCTAAAACGAGAAGGGGCAGAAAAGCAGGGGGTGGGAGGGCAAAAAAAAAAAGGGGAAAGGACAAGCAAATAGGTACGACGATCAGAAAATGACAAAAGGGACGACGAAGGATGCAAATTTAATATGCATACTACCATATATGATATATACACCCACGGAATATGGCTTTTTATAGCCAAAATAAAGGCATTGTATTTCATTAAGCTATTTACGTGTCTTGCAACTAACAAAGCCACCAAATTTACCTCAGACATGACATCATGAGTCTTGGTGACTAATGTTTACCTTTAAGATCAGCTACCTAATGTGGCTCTTGTGCAATTTTAGATACTTATCTCCTGTACTTATCTTTTTCGAACGGAACCATTCATATATATATATATATATGTATATATATATATGACATATATACACATATAAACATAACATTCGCATAATCTGTATACATTTAATATGATAATTTATTCAAAAACACAAAAATAAACACACACACATATATATATACATATATACACATATACATATAACATTCGCATAATCTGTATACATTTAATATGATAATATATTCAAAAACACAAAAATAAACACACACACACACACACACATATATATATATATATATACTTATAATATAAAGTTTACTATATATTAGGTAAATCTTTTTAAAGTCGTCAGTTATCATAAAAAGAAACATTTAAATATTATAACATAGACAACTAAAATCAACGTAAAAAGACATTCTTTATAAAATACAACGTAGTAGAAAAAGTCGGAAAAACCGGGGCGTTACAATATCGAATGGGTCTAGTGTACCTTATCTAGGCTTAATAATTGGACAAGACCCTGGAACATTAATACTAAGCAAGATTTTTTATATCGTCGAGAACCTACAACTTGGTGCGACTTTTCCATGGGGGGAGTATTTGTTTCAGAATTTGATCCGGAATCAGCGTAAGATAGTAGAGGCGTTTAGTCTACTTAAACCTAAAGCGATGGGGATATGCAAAAGACACAGGTAGCCGGTTGTCTATACGCGCTACAGTTGAGGTCTTTTCATGCCATGCAAAACCTTATTAGAAAAGGGAAATTTGCATCAGTTAGAGTCGGACATGCTAATGATCTTCCAACTATTTTGAGATTGAAATATACAAAATGTGGGGTGTATTATGATAAATTGACCTCTCCGCCATTAGTCCATGGGTATGTACCTTATTATCAATTTTAGCAATCTAAATTGTCAGCAAAACTTTTAACATATTATATATAAAACCGTGTATTTTTCTATATGCTGGATGGAATGCTCGATGATGTTTTGAGAACCGCCAAAGATATGGAGTTCTGATTTCACTGGGGTCGCCATCGGCGGAGGTCACAGCTCCACCTAGTTTATTACCCGTCCCTCATGTCATAGACCCGCCCCTATCAATGATCCGGCTCTTGCCCCTGGTCCGAGATATGTTTCCACTGGCTCTCCTGTGCACGGCCTCATACGTGAGCATGCAAAAATTGATGACGAGGATGTGCGACATAGCCAATACGGTCGTGTGGATTGCCCGTCTACATCCGCAAACTCTCATGGTAACCTGCAAGAGGGTATACTTATTGTCGGCAGTGTGCGGTTGGATTCACTGATGCCAATAATTAATCGTATTGTCCAAAATGAGTTAGAAAAAACTAATTATGAGTCAAGAGCCTTGAAGGGTCAGTTAAGTGAAGCGATTACTAAGTAAAGCGAAGTGAATGTTGAGTTTAGTGAAGTGAAGGCTGAAGTGGTGCGTCTAAGAGCAGTTGGGGTAGAAACTACAAAAACAGTCGAAGCAACTACCACATTAGTCAAAAAATGACATACGCAGTATGTCAACTTTGTATGAAGTCAGGCCGAGAGACAGGCTCGAATTAACTCCTAATACATATTTCATTGAGCTATCTTGTTAACATAAATTTAAATTCACACTCTTTTTTTTGGTCCCTTGGAAAGCTTGACACAAGTTCAGAGGGGGGTGAATAAACTTGTCACCAAATACTAGATCTTAAACCAGATTAAGTTCAATTTCAAACTTGTGTGGATATGAGCTGACTTAGCTGAGTATAAGTCAAACTGACTTATGTTGAGACTGAGTCAACCGGCAACAGATTATGTTTTAGCCTTTATACCGATTTTGTTGTTTCTAAGAAAAAGCTGATGTTGATGCAGAACTGAATTCTGGTGAATGTCAGTTAGAGAGCTGTGAGTGAATATCAATCTGTTTTTTCAGTTATGATGTATGATAAACTTATATGAAAACAATCACACAAACTATAATAATATTTGACAGTAAGTAAAATGCGTAAAGTAATTAAGGCAAGAATATAGTGGTTCCAGGTGGTGTAATGCTGTCAGTCCACTCTTCCCCTGTGATGCGCAGGAAAATTCACTAGAACTATGTGAGGTATCCGGTTACAAAAAGTCATAAATTGATAGTCCCTGACTAATTCATGGCTTCACTATCTAAACAACTGTAGACCATGTTGGATTGCTGCTCTTGAACTACTTGAGTCACTGGTCCTTGAAGGGTTGTGTTGCCTCTTCACTAGCTAATACCATAAACACAGTCAACCCTGACTGCAAATACACAACTATCCTTGGAAAATCCTTGTCCGGATCGCTTCACAGTCTAAACCTTTGATAAAAATCAAGTTGCGCTGAGAATCAACAAATTGATTCTTGCTTGTGGTTCTTCTAAGTGTTGAATTCTTGATTAAATCTTTGTAGCTTGAATATAGATCGTTCTTGTAAGCGCAAATATGATGACAATTTATATGAACAAGAGTTGGGCACAAAAATGCTTAATTCGTGTTGTAGTGTTGTTTGAACCATGATCCTAAGTCCTCTATTTATAGTGTGAGGTCCTACATTCATCTTTCTTGAATTTGAATTGTATCAACGTCTATATTCTCAGATGTCAAATGTCAGTGACCGTTCTGACATGTCAGTCCTTCATCCAATAAGATTGCTTGATTTGTAACGTTCATATGTAAATTCAGTTCCTTGGATGACAATCCTTATAACTGAGAATCTAAATCAGTCTTAGTCTGATATCAGATATCAGTTTGTTAACTGACTTAGTGCGTTAACTGAGTTTTTAATCTTCTTCAAAACTTAGTACTCTACTAATCTGATTTCTTTTTACTAAATTAGAGTACACCTTTATCAAATAAAACATCTAAGATGTCATTGTCCTTATGTATCTTAGGTCCTCAAACAAGATCCATAAAGTCAGTTCAGGTCATCACAATCTTTCCTGAATCTTAACTTTACAGTATTGACTTAGTCTTCATAAAGTGAGTCTGAAACCTCAGTTTCTTCATTCTTTAATAACTGAGTTTGTGTCCCTCAGCCTTCTTAACTGAGTTTGTCCCCTCAGTCTTCAGCTTATAGATAAGTCAACCGATTCTGTGTCCCTCAGCGAACTTACCTTCTTCAGTTTTGAGTTAATCTCAGTTCTTGACTTCTGAGTAACACATTCAGTTCTTGAATCATTTTAATGTCTCATCAAGATTTCTATGTGATTTCCAGTTATCAATTTTACGACACTTCTATCTATTACATTGCTTGTCAGATACAACCTATAAAATTATTAGACTCTAATAAATCCTATACATTATGTTTTAGACATCTTTTAGCTTCTCACTATAATGGCTAGTTTCATCACTTCATCAATAATGTGTAAACTAACAAATAAATAAGATGAATCATCATCAAAACTCAAATTTTATTTCTAACAAAATCCCACTTTTTGATGATGCCAAAACCCTCCTTAAAAGAAAAGCCAAAAGATAAAAACAAAGTAAACACACTGTAAAACTGAAAACTGAAAAACTGGATATTCTCTTTTAGATTCACAAAATTGGTAAAGTTACACAAAGATGAAATACAAAGTTTAATGAGCTTTTTGTGTAACTATAACAAACTTTCTTTGCTTATCATGAATATGATATTCATCTTCTAACTTAGTGTCTTCCTTGGCAAATATTTTTAGATAGTCAACTTGACTTGTCATTTTCCATTTTTACCATAGAAGTAACTTAGAAAGATCACTTTCTTTCTTATAGAATTCTTCAAATTCAGCAATGTTTGCCTTCATTTGTTCTCTCTTTTCTTTGATTTGAAGTTTTGCTTTTATCTTTTTGGTCTTCTTGCAGTTTTCCAATCTCTGATTATGAAATTCATCAGACAAGAAGTATTTGAGAGATTCTTCATAATTCATGTGCTTGTACTTAGCTTTGATAAGATTGTAATCCTTGATAAATTTGTTCCATATATCCTGTGTAAGAGTAGCTCTTTTCTCTCCATGTTGAATGTATTTCAAAATGTGCTGCTCATCACTGAGTTATATATATGTTGATGATCTGTCTTTCTTCAGTTTCTCCAATTCAGCTTCTAGCTCCAGCTTAGCTTCTACTATCATCACCTTTTCTTCTTTTGCTTCCCCTTTTTTGGCATCACAAAGCTGAGAAACAAGAAGATGAGTTGATTTCTGATCTGCAGCTATGCCTTGCTGAGAAATGTAGATTTCCTTGAGTTGAGTTTCTAAGCCAAAAATTCTCTTGTTTATGTTCCATTCACCCTGAGCTTGAATTTTTTCGATCTTCCATGGTTGTAATTTCAAGCTTTTCTTTCAAGCTGAGAATTTCAGAAACTGAATTAGAAGTTGATTTCTTGACAGTGTCCAGCTTTGAATGTACTGAAACATCAGTCTTTATCCTGTAATCCATGTATACAGACATTCTTGATAGTAGAGTATTGTACTCATCTTTCTGATTGACCATGCTGTTCAGGGTAGTTTGGCCCCTGTAAGTTTCAGTTGGATCTTCTTCTTCTTTGATTAAAGATTGAGTTTCTTCTTGTATGAAGATCATTTGTTGTTGATTGTCCGCTTCTACTGCTTTATACTGATTGTCAGTTGTTTGATCTCCAACTTGCAATTCTTTCTGCTGAGTATCAGGTTTGCCTTTGTCTCATTTTGTTTGTTCTTCTGGTTGTCAAACTGTACTCTGTTCTGCTTCTTTCCTTGAATCATCATCGTTATTATCATCATTCTTCTTTAAAACATCATTCGGTATAGATGATGTGACTGATTCTCTTCTATGAGCTATTTCCTCGATTCTCTTATAGCATTTGGTGAGAAATTCATCCATAGGACATAATGCGAATAAGTCTTCAATTTCAAGTTTGTCCAAAAATCGCTTCTCTTAAATTTGCAAAACATCCTTGATAGATTCTCGAGAGTCTTCAATTTTGAGCTTCATATTCATCAGATTGATGATTCTTTCGGGTTCAAAGATGCAATTTGATTGCTGAGATTGTTGTTGCAGAGTTTGCTGCTGCTATTGATCAGCATCCATAACGGAAACTTGTTTCACTGATATCTTCTGCTTTTTGTGAGAAACATCTTCAATAATCTGACTATGTCAGTTGTTGTTCCCCCTAAGTTGGTGCATTCTTGCTTGAAGAACTTGGGAACAAACACTTACCAACTGATCTCTGTTCCTGTGAGTCAGCTTTTCGCTTGACTCCCTTATGTTTAGCTTTCTTGGCTTCAGGTTAGGAAGTACTTGAACTTACAACTGCTGCAATTTTCCTAGTGGTCATAGTTCTAGATGCATCAATAGTTTGTTCAGCTTCTATCCCACGCCTGAGAGTCTCCAAATAATATTGTATCACTAAACTTAGTGATTTCTTCAGCTGAAATCTGCCAACTTTCTGTTTCCCTTTAGCTTGGGCTTTGCTGACACTTGCTATTTCAGCTAAGTATTGTTTCATGATCTGATTGAACATATATTCCGCCCAACTAAATTCATGTTCATCCCATATGATGTTCATAAGATATATTGCTTCTTCAGATAAGTTGTTCAACCCTTGATAATGTCCTAAGACGTGTTTGCTTATCCATCTGCTGAGTAGGGCAACTTCTGGCTTGAGACTGTTGAGATGTTCAAGCACTCTAGCTCGCTCATTTGTTGCTGAAATCTAGGTAAGAAAGGATTGACGATGAAGTGGTAAACAAGATAGATCTATTGATTTCACAAGTGGCTCTTTGAAATCAAATAATTGCCTTATTATCTTTGTATTGATAATAATATTTTCTCCACGAACTCTTGTCAATAGAGAATGCTTCAATAACTTTATATTCTCCCAAAATCGAAGTAGACCTTCCAAGTCTTTTTTTTTCTCCAACTTAATCTCCAGGAGATTTCTTAGCCCTTGTATTCTCATGATCTTTTCGGATAAAGCTTGTGAAAAGAGTATTATCACATAACTCTTCAAATCTTTCAAACGATAATGTTTTTATTTTGGCTATAAGTCTGGATTCTTGTGTTTGTTTAGAGGTGTCCATTGTAAGAAGATTTTGTCTTTAAAAATATATGATTTTTGTGTTTGAAGGAGGTAGGAGTCTGAAAAGATATATAGAGGGGTTGGACGGTGATGTGATCCGTCCCGAGACATTTTATTTGTTTTGTTTATTTTAGTATTCGGTGTTTTAATGAATAAAACGGCCTTAGGCCCGTGTCAAAAGTTGCCCATATGTTAGTATATTGGGCCAGGTGTTTATTTTTAGCAAATAATAGCCTTTTGGGCTTATTAGGGTTGAGATAGATTTGTTACAAAATAAAGTGGCGAAAATTACAATGTAATATATCCCACATTGGTTAGCTACATTAGTTTCATGAATATTGTAGCCTATATAAGGCACATAGGTTGTTCTTTTACAAGACAGTTCAATTTTGAGTGAAATTTTGATTAAGTCTATTGACTTGTTTAATCACTTGCGAGTGAGGATCTCTTCGTTGTAGAGTTCCACCCCTTAGAGAACTTATCAGCGCCTTGAGCAAGCGTTGTGGCGTTCTTGCCAACGTTCTTAGATTAGATTATCTAAGATCGTTGTTTCGAGCTCGTCATTGATTTCCTTTAGAAGATCCTAGGGCAAATCCCGTTCTCGATTCGTATCATTTGGTATCGGAGCCTTCGGTTGACTAAAGGTAATCAAATATCCCTTTCCGTTTTTCTGTTTTGATTTCGTTTCTTAATTCAAAAAAAATAAAAAAATTCCTGCGTTTGGTTCATTGTTTTTTGTTCATTAATTTCGTCCACCCTCTCCCAAGAACATCCAAAATCTTCAAATCTTCATCCATCATACCCGGAAAACTTGACGATTCTTCAACCTTCATCCCAAGAACCCTAATTATTTTACAGATCCCGTTTTTTGTATCAGTTCGTTCCTTAACCAAAACAACTCGTACAATTCTGCACTTTTTACCACATATACAAAACATCTCGTGCTACAATTTCTCTCTTTACACCCAATCCAGATTCAACATAAATCTTGCCTAAAACCGCCGATTACTCCGAACAATCTGCCCAGAAAAACTGCAGCAGTAAATCATTGTTTGAATTCGTTTTCAGTGGGTTAAACGAATTACAATTACCTGAAAATTGGTGAACTTATAGGACATTTGCAGTTCTACAACTTTTGTCTTTTGATATTTTCCAAATTCGCTGTAGTTTTAACGGATTCGCACCTTAAGTCACAGCTATCAATCTGGAAATTTTTGACAGATTGCATCAGTTTCTGAAAAATGATTGTTAGAGTGACTTCCTTATCTCCAAAAATCTGAAAATTTGACATCCTTTAGAAAACTCTCAGTTATACAACTTTTGTTTTTGAGTTTTCCCAAATTTGTAGTCGTTTGGACATTAAATACGTGAGTTTCACATCGTGGTGTGAAAATTTTCACACTGTGTAATTTTGATGTCAAATAAAAATTCATTACGATTGAGCATCAGCTGAGTAAACACGAGATAATTGTGGGAATATGCCTTATTTTGATCATTATGAGAGACGGGATCGTAGAAAGGAACAGAGGCGTCGAATCGAAAGTTAGCGGATCGAAATGAGAGCATGTTAGCAATGATAGCAAGGATCCTTGAGAGAGTAATCGTGCACTCGGTGCGAAGTTGAAACAAGAAATTAAGGCTATTATGCAAGTTAAGACGCAAGAGTTGCAGGATAGATTGGAAAAGGTAGTTGAACTACTACATGCGGAGGAGCCAAACGGTGGGCTGACATTCAAAAGGAAAATGGGTGGACTAAAGCGGAAAATGACGAGGTTGTTAACATTCGTGAGGATGATTTGGAAAGGGAGGAAGAAAATAGTTCTATAGTTGTCGATGTGACAGTGGAGGTGGATGAACCTAAAATTGGGGAAGAGAAAATAGAGATGTCAGAGGTGTCTATTGTGGAGGAAGTAGGCAAAGAGTTGATTGTGGATGAGGCACAAGAAGAAACTATGCTACTGAATTCTTGTTCCAGCTGTATTTTGTCTTCTGTGCAGGTACAGGAGGATCATCCACACGAGGAGGAAAGCGGGCTGTTGGATACATCCAATGCCGTCCCTACATTGCCTTTGGATGAACTATCCCCGGTTGTTAATGGTGGCAAACCAGCGCACATTTTTATTGATCCTTTTGCCTTGCGTGTTTATGAAGATCCTACATTTCATTTCTATGATTATGTTGCTGCCACTCCGAGCTTCATCACCGTTGATATCCAGCCAAGTGACTTTTCTTATGTTCTATTGCGGAAGCATGGATCGACATCTAGACATGCTATTGCTTTGGAGCTGTATATCCACATTATCTTTGATCTTGGTATATCATTGACGCGTTTTGGTTTTGTTCAAACTTGGTTTCGATGTCGACTTCTATGACGTCCTGTTGATTCGAGGACGAATCCTTTCCAACCGAGAGGGAATGATGTGATCCGTCCCGAGACATTTTATTTGTTTTGTTTATTTTAGTATTCGGTGTTTTAATGAATAAAACGGCCTTAGGCCCGTGTCAAAAGTTGCCCATATGTTATTATATTGGGCCAGGTGTTTATTTTTAGCAAATAATAGCCTTTTGGTCTTATTAGGGTTGAGTTAGATTTGTTACAAAATAAAGTGGCGAAAATTACATTGTAATTTATCCCACATTGGTTAGCTACATTAGTTTCATGAATATTATAGCCTATATAAGGCACATAAGTTGTTCTTTTACAAGACAGTTCAATTTTGAGTGAAATTTTGGTTAAGTCTATTGACTTGTTTAATCACTTGCGATTGAGGATCTCTTAGTTGTAGAGTTCCACCCCTTAGAGAACTTATCAGCGCCTTGAGCAAGCGTTGTGGCGTTCTTGCCAACGTTCTTAGATTAGATTATCTAAGATCGTTGTTTCGAGCTCGTCATTGATTTCCTTTAGAAGATCCTAGGGCAAATCCCGTTCTCGATTCGTATCATTTGGTATCGGAGCCTTCGGTTGACTAAAGGTAATCAAATATCCCTTTCCGTTTTTCTGTTTTGATTTCGCTTCTTAATTCAAAAAAATAAAAATTCCTGCGTTTGGTTCATTGTTTTTTGTTCATTAATTTCGTCCACCCTCTCCCAAGAACATCCAAAATCTTCAAATCTTCATCCATCATACCCGGAAAACTTGACGATTCTTCAACCTTCATCCCAAGAACCCTAATTATTTTACAGATCCCGTTTTTTGTATCAGTTCGTTCCTTAACCAAAACAACTCGTACAATTCTGCACTTTTTACCACATATACAAAACATCTCGTGCTACAATTTCTCTCTTTACACCCAATCCAGATTCAACATAAATCTTGCCTAAAACCGCCGATTACTCCGAACAATCTGCCCAGAAAAACTGCAGCAGTAAATCATTGTTTGAATTCGTTTTCAGTGGGTTAAACGAATTACAATTACCTGAAAATTGGTGAACTTATAGGAAATTTGCAGTTCTACAACTTTTGTCTTTTGATATTTTCCAAATTCGCTGTAGTTTTAACGGATTCGGCACCTTAAGTCACAGCTATCAATCTGGAAATTTTTGACAGATTGCATCAGTTTCTGAAAAATGATTGTTAGAGTGACTTCCTTATCTCCAAAAAATCTGAAAATTTGACATCCTTTAGAAAACTCTCAGTTATACAACTTTTGTTTTTTGAGTTTTCCCAAATTTGTAGTCGTTTGGACATTAAATACGTGAGTTTCACATCAGGGTGTGAAAATTTTCACACCTGTGTAATTTTGATGTCAAATAATAAATTCATTACGATTGAGCATCAGGCTGAGTAAACACGAGATAATTGTGGGAATATGCCTTATTTTGATCATTATGAGAGACGGGATCGTAGAAAGGAACAGAGGCGTCGAACTGAGTTAGCGGATCGAAATGAGAGCATGTTAGCAGTGATAGCAAGGATCCTTGAGGAGAGTAATCGTGCACTCAAAAGAAGTTGAAACAAGAAATTAAGGCTATTATGCAAGTTAAGACGCAAGAGTTGCAGGATAGATTGGAAAAGGAAGTTGAACTACTACAGCGGAGGAGCCAAACGGTGGGCTGACATTCAAAAGGAAAATGGGTGGACTAAAGCGGAAAATGACGAGGTTGTTAACATTCGTGAGGATGATTTGGAAAGGGAGGAAGAAAATAGTTCTATAGTTGTCGATGTGACAGTGGAGGTGGATGAACCTAAAATTGGGGAAGAGAAAATAGAGATGTCAGAGGTGTCTATTGTGGAGGAAGTAGGCAAAGAGTTGATTGTGGATGAGGCACAAGAAGAAACTATGCTACTGAATTCTTGTTCCAGCTGTATTTTGTCTTCTGTGCAGGTACAGGAGGATCATCCACACGAGGAGGAAAGCGGGCTGTTGGATACATCCAATGCCGTCCCTACATTGCCTTTGGATGAACTATCCCGGTTGTTAATGGTGGCAAACCAAAGCAAGCACATTTTTATTGATCCTTTTGCCTTGCGTGTTTATGAAGATCCTACATTTCATTTCTATGATTATGTTGCTGCCACTCCGAGCTTCATCACCGTTGATATCCAGCCAAGTGACTTTTCTTATGTTCTATTGCGGAAGCATGGATCGACATCTAGACATGCTATTGCTTTGGAGCTGTATATCCACATTATCTTTGATCTTGGTATATCATTGACGTTTTTTGCGGTTTGTTCAAACTTGGTTTCTGATGCTGACTTCTATGACGTCCTGTTGATTCGAGGACGAATCCTTTCCAACCGAGAGGGAATGATGTGATCCGTCCCGAGACATTTTATTTGTTTTGTTTATTTTAGTATTCGGTGTTTTAATGAATAAAACGGCCTTAGGCCCGTGTCAAAAGTTGCTCATATGTTATTATATTGGGCCAGGTGTTTATTTTTAGCAAATAATAGCCTTTTGGTCTTATTAGGGTTGAGTTAGATTTGTTACAAAATAAAGTGGCGAAAATTACATTGTAATTTATCCCACATTGGTTAGCTACATTAGTTTCATGAATATTATAGCCTATATAAGGCACATAAGTTGTTCTTTTACAAGACAGCTTCAATTTTGAGTGAAATTTTGATTAAGTCTATTGACTTGTTTAATCACTTCATGATTGAGGATCTCTTAGTTGTAGAGTTCCACCCTTAGAGAACTTATCAGCGCCTTGAGCAAGCGTTGTGGCGTTCTTGCCAACGTTCTTAGATTAGATTATCTAAGATCGTTGTTTCGAGCTCGTCATTGATTTCCTTTAGAAGATCCTAGGGCAAATTCCGTTCTCGATTCGTATCATTTGGTATCGGAGCCTTCGGTTGACTAAAGGTAATCAAATATCCCTTTCCGTTTTTCTGTTTTGATTTCGTTTCTTAATTCAAAAAAATTAAAAAAAATTCCTGTGTTTAGTTCATTGTTTTTTGTTCATTAATTTCGTCCACCCTCTCCCAAGAACATCCAAAATCTTCAAATCTTCATCCATCCTACACGGAAAACTTGACGATTCTTCAAACCTTCATCCCAAGAACCCTAATTATTTTACAGATCTCGTTTTTTTGTATCAGTTCGTTCCTTAACCAAAACAACTCGGCACTTTTTACCACATATACAACACATCTCGTGCTACAATTTCTCTCTTTACACCCAATCCAGATTCAACATAAATCTTGCCTAAAACCGCCGATTACTCCGAACAATCTGCCTAGAAAAACTGCAGCAGTAAATCATTGTTTGAATTCGTTTTCAGTGGGTTAAACGAATTACAATTACCTGAAAATTGGTGAACTTATAGGAAATTTGCAGTTCTACAACTTTTGTCTTTTGATATTTTCCAAATTCGCTGTAGTTTTAACGGATTCGGCACCTTAAGTCACAGCTATCAATCTAGAAATTTTTGACAGATTGCATCAGTTTCTGAAAAATGATTGTTAGAGTGACTTCCTTATCTCCAAAAAATCTGAAAATTTGACATCTTTTAGAAAACTCTCAGTTATACAACTTTTGTCTTTTGAGTTTTCCCAAATTTGTAGTCGTTTGGTCATTAAATACGTGGGTTTCACATCAGGGTGTGAAAATTTTCACACCTGTGTAATTTTGATGTCAAATAAAAAATTCATTACGATTGAGCATCAGGCTGAGTAAACACGAGATAATTGTGGGAATATGCCTTATTTTGATCATTATGAGAGACGGGATCGTAGAAAGGAATAGAGGCGTCGAACTGAGTTAGCGGATCGAAATGAGAGCATGTTAGCAGTGATAGCAAGGATCCTTGAGGAGAGTAATCGTGCACTCGGTGCGAAGTTGAAACAAGAAATTAAGGCTATTATGCAAGTTAAGACGCAAGAGTTGGAGGATAGATTGGAAAAGGAAGTTGAACTACTACAGACGGAGGAGCCAAACGGTGGGCTGACATTCAAAAGGAAAATGGGTGGACTAAAGCGGAAAATGACGAGGTTGTTAACATTCGTGAGGATGATTTGGAAAGGGAGGAAGAAAATAGTTCTATAGTTGTCGATGTGACAGTGGAGGTGGATGAACCTAAAATTGGGGAAGAGAAAATAGAGATGTCAGAGGTGTCTATTGTGGAGGAAGTAGGCAAAGAGTTGATTGTGGATGAGGCACAAGAAGAAACTATGCTACTGAATTCTTGTTCCAGCTGTATTTTGTCTTCTGTGCAGGTACAGGAGGATCATCCACACGAAGAGGAAAGCGGGCTGTTGGATACATCCAATGCCGCCCCTATATTGCCTTTGGATGAACTATCCCCGGTTGTTAATGGTGGCAAACCGGCGCACATTTTTATTGATCCTTTTGTCTTGCGTGTTTATGAAGATCCTACATTTCATTTCTATGATTATGTTGCTGCCACTCCGAGCTTCATCACCGTTGATATCCAGCCAAGTGACTTTTCTTATGTTCTATTGCGGAAGCATGGATCGACATCTAGACATGCTATTGCTTTGGAGCTGTATATCCACATTATCTTTGATCTTGGTATATCATTGACGTTTTTGCGGTTTGTTCAAACTTGGTTTCGATGTCGACTTTCTATGACGTCTGTTGATTCGAGGACGAATCCTTTCCAACCGGGAGGGAATGATGTGATCCGTCCCAGACATTTTATTTGTTTTGTTTATTTTAGTATTCGGTGTTTTAATGAATAAAACGGCCTTAGGCCCGTGTCAAAAGTTGCCCATATGTTATTATATTGGGCCAGGTGTTTATTTTTAGCAAATAATAGCCTTTTGGTCTTATTAGGGTTGAGTTAGATTTGTTACAAAATAAAGTGGCGAAAATTACATTGTAATTTATCCCACATTGGTTAGCTACATTAGTTTCATGAATATTGTAGCCTATATAAGGCACCTAGGTTGTTCTTTTACAAACAGATATATTTTGAGTGAAATTATTATTGAGTCTATTGACTTGTATCACTTGCGAGTGAGGATCTCTCCGTTGTAGAGTTTCACCCCTTAAAGAACTTATCAGCGCCTTGAGCAAGCGTTGTGGCGTTCTTGCCAACGTTCTTAGGTTGGATTATCTAAGTTCGTTGTTTCGAGCTCGTTATTGATTCCTTTAGAAGATCCTAGGGCAAATCTCGTTCTCGATTCGTATCACCCACTATCCCACCAAATCCTTCCATCTTCACTCATTTTTCCTATTTAAACAACCCATTCACCCTCATTATCATCACTCTCATCTACCATCATCTCCTAAAATCACCAAACTTCTCCCATTTCTTCTTCTTCTTAAAACCAGTCGGCCACCATCACCACCACTCTCACCACCAAACCTCCACCAAATCCAAACCCTTTTCCATCTCACCCAACCTAACACACCCATTTTCTTCATCCCTGTTGCTGTCTAGTGTTGATGTGCTAGTGAAGTGCTACAATTCTTCTTCTTTTTTCAACAGAAGCATAGTCCCAAAAAGAAAAACAGAAAAATCAGGTCGGTAAACCGAAACCTTCCTCCGGTTTACCGAGGGTTATTTTTCTAGATTCAGCATCAGCATCAGTCATGTTATCATCCAGGATGGGTCCTAAGCATAGCCGATTTGTCCTTAGTCCCAGTGGTTATCGGAGTATCTACGGAGATGCTAACCCCTTGACGGGGTTGAGAAATTCCATTCTTTAGCTATCTACGTGTCTTTCCGAGGGCATTGGAATGCAAGACTAGTTGCTTGCGAATGGGGCATAGAATTTGATGATTGCCGAGATATCTTGCACCGAGCCTTGCAAGAACAAGACATTCGGGACATGGCAGACGCACCGACACGGTTCAACGCCACAGCGGTAATGGAATTTTATGCTTTTGTTCGCATAACCCAGGAGCTACTTTTGCAATGGTCCGTGGTGTTAGAGTTGATTTTTCTATTGAGCGGATCAACGAGTATTATAGGGTTCGCAACCCACCGGTGGGCCCGGATGAGTACACATCCTCAAGAAATATTGAAGATCTTGAGAGGATGAATATTATAGCTGAATTCTTCAGGGTGCAATGGAAGCGCAATCCTGCTGGAGCACCCACCATCTTCCTGGAACATGAGCTATCCTGGGATAGGAATATGGTCAATAGGTTTGTCTGTGCTCGATTTCTGCCGACCAAGCACACGGTGTCTGTCACACCAAAGAGGGCAGATTTGATGTTCTATCTTGAGCAGGGATCTCCAGCCAACATTGGTCTATTGATGCACAGCCGTATTCACGAGCTTGCTGCCACATCTGAGCACGAGCAGTTGCCGTACGGACCGATGATTGACATGTTTTCTTTGGAGAACGAAGTCAAAGTTTTGGTTAGTGATGAGTGGGAAGACCCTGAGCCAATGATTAGTTCACAGTCAGTTTTAAAAGGGCAAAGACGGGTTGGAAGAGCAGAGAGTGCATACTCCGGTCCTCGGAGCACCACGGATTCAGAGAGCCTTGCTAGAGGAGCACTCGAGAGAGATTATGAGTCTGCATCACAAGATGGACAGGATTATAGACTTTCTAGGAGTTCCTCCTACTACCCCACCATTTAGGACTGCCCCTCATTATAGAGCATCTTCTTCTACCGCTGCTGCCTCCAGTTATGGACCACCTCTCGATTTTGAGCTTAGAGATGACTAGGAGGGTTAGTCTGATGAGGATTAGTTTTTTATTTCTTTACGTTGTTGTTATTTTCCATTTTCTTGTTTTTTTCCAATCTAGTGGATGTAGCAGAATTTAGTAATATAATGATTTTGTCGGCTTAATTTGTTTGGAGTTTTTATTTTCTCTTTTACTGCCACCATTTTAATATACGATTTCTTGTCACCACTATTCTTCTTGGTTTGTTTGAGTTACTTAGCGCAGCTTCTTCTTGGATTACTTACATGAGACTGACGGTTTATGTGACGATCCAGTTCTTCTTTGGTTCCACCCTTAACCGAAGCTAAGTTCCTTTTCATTTTTCATTTTTCACCTTACACATTGGGGACAATATTTCGGTTAAGTGGGGGGTAGGGAACGTCACTTTGCTTCTTAGCATTTTCGTAAATTGTGTGATTATCTTAATTCTCTTTGATGCATGATTCACCACTTGACTTTGATTCATTTCTACAGAATTTCAAAAAAATATGATATCTTTGATCTTTTCGAGTTAATTGACTTCATCTTTGTTTCACGATGTACAAGTAAAGTAAATGCCCACTTCTGAAGTAGTGGTGTATTAAGCGCATATTTTGTTATGAGCCCCCATTTTAAGCACGTATAACTCACTTTCCTTGGTGTGTAGTCGATAGCATATTGCTTTGACTAGAGTTGACCCTAGCTTCATCCCGAATTATGTTTCACCAACGCTTATAAAGGTAAAGGAATTTCAGATTCGGTAGTTTATCAAGAGTGGGGCCGTGAGGATAGATAAATCAATGAGAGTTCACCCACCAAGAAAGAGAAGTGCATTGAAATATATACATCTATATTCTCTTTGGCAAAAATTTGAGTCGATGGAGCGTAAGACACACGACTTTTTCATAGACCGATAAACGCGAGCCTAAGAGTAATACCTACTCGGTTCTCGATCCGCCTTGCCAGCTAAATTGAATAACAAATAACATGTTCGATACTGGTTAGTTCGACTACGGGTTATGTAATGTGAGATTGTCTACATTACTAAGCAGTTGTGAAAGTTATTTCACAGTGTACATTGGCACATGATGTGAATAGTGTTTAATGCGTTACTGATGGATATGAGTGGCATGATCTCAATCTTGACTTTGCGATGCATAGTTGTTTTTAATTAACTTGCCTACTGATCAGAGCGTTGTTTTCTTTTCACCTTTTTGCTCGGGACGATCAAAAGCTAAGAGGGGGGTAGTTGATAACGCCTTAAATGGTACCACTAATTATACCCTTATTCACCCTGAAATCTGCTCAAGAGAGGATATATAAGCTTGTTATTATATGGAATATGTGTTAAATGCTATGTGCATGTTTCCAGGATTGTAATTATGCCTCTATTATATTTTCCCAAAGATTTGGTACTGTTTTGTCTCGTTTTTTTATGTTTTATACGGTGTACCGAATCTGGACCAAAAGAAGTATATTGGGCCAAGTGATTAAAGTCCAAGAAGAAGTCTGCTGAAGAAAAAGAAGAAAAGTCGGCCCGGTTTACCAAGGGCTAGGGCCGGTAAAACGAGGACTTGTTGGACACGAAATTGATTATGCCGCCTCTACTAGGTCGGTTAGGGTTTTAGAGAGTCAAAAGTCGGTCATTGTATCAATATAGGGCCGTATTAACAGATTATTGAAGAAGTTTTCATAAGCACTCAATTATATTCATATACATTATACAATTTGATGAAATAAGGTTATTCTAAGCTTTTGAGGAGTTATTTTTGGTTTTCTCCCTTTCTCTACCATCTCTAGCTTGAATAGATCGAGCTAGATCCCCATTGATAAAGGTATGAAGCTTTGAACGTTCCTTTTCGTCTTCAATATGGTAGATTTGTTCGTATTTATGTGTTTTGGTTATCTGCATGTTTAAAGACCCCATGATTTACTTATTTTAATCGTAATTGAGCAATGTAGATCCAGGAATCGGAAAAGCTGACCCCGGTAAACCGGCGGCCTATACCGGTTTACCAAGGCAATATTCAGAAAACCTAAAATTGGGATTCATTACAGCTACGTTGATCGACATGATTAATTAATAGTAGGTTAGATCTGGCCAATCTGCTTATTGTAATCATAAAGTAGCATGAAATACGAATAGTGAAGTGTTAGTTTGGACATAGTCTTGAATGGAACCTAGGAACGTGATGATCAATGTCGATGGCTGTCTATGCGGGTTAGCTGTATGAGTTAGCGCTCGATATCGGCAATTCTAGTTCTTTATGCGTATGGGCTATTACGGACCAATTAAGGAGGGTAGCTTGCGTATAGATTTTCTACTACTATTGTCGGAGTAGATAGGGTTAGGAGTTGCACCCGTAGCTAATAATGATAATTACAACGAAAGCTCGCTCGATTAATTTAAGGAAATTATATGAGGAAGTAAACGTAACGATTAACTAATAAAAGTTAGTAGATCGGTGAGAAGAGGGGGAGAAATACCACGTTTCTTTTATGTCAATTGTTGGTCTATTACCACCTCTATGTTGCTTTTAATTAGGTTAGAATCATTTATACTTATAGTTGTATTGTCTCTGCGGGATCAACCTTGACTCGCATTTACTATACTACAATGTACCTAGTATTCTTGCTAGTAATATCGACGTTAGTGACTTACACGTGATCACCAGGATCAGAGACTATATGATCTAAGATTCTTTCTATATTTATCTGATTTAATGCATGCGTAAGAATTTTAGTATGATAGGGACCTAAGCTGACCCGGGAGGTCGGGCATTAGTAGGCTGACCTTGTGCACCAAATTTACTGCGCAGAGGTCGGGAGAGAGTGGTGAGCTCATTTAGCTCAGACCTTGAGGATTCTAACCCTTAAGGTGGATGTTTCTCTATCTTCATTTATAGTTGGATTATTATAGGGATGACACGTGGCGAGGTGCTGATCTAACCTCCGTTATAAGGCTTATGTATCGTTGTTGTAAGATAACTTTTCTATCTTTAGTATGGTTGTGTTTCTACTTTTATATAATAAAAATACACCCAAGTTTTTTAGCTTCCGTAAATGCTAAACTCGATACGACGTAGTAGAGGCTTACGTATACTATAGAATTTATTTTATATTATACGTGCTGAAAGTTCTATTTCTGGTTAAGGACTCGGTATCCGGGAACGGGGTGTTACATATGTATTGTTTCAAACAGATACAAATCCCTTACATATGAGATAGTAAATTATATTTTATTATCATTTGAAACAAAAGTGAAATAGCACATGATCATGAGGTTTATTTAGAGAAAACATTTTTATTCGAAATGAGTAAATCGATGAAGTGAATAAAAGAGCATTAGTTTACACCTTGGTGCAATTACAATATGTTTAATGAAGATTAATTCTTGGCATTTGGGGAGTAAATCAAACACATATAAATATGTACTTTTTTCCTTAATTAAGATTTTTTCCCACTTGTTTTTTCTTAATAAGGTTTTAATAAGGCATATCATATCTGTTGAATGTTGAATAATAAAAATCCAAGGGGCAGTGTTATGAAATAATATTACCGATGAATTATCTATTATTCTAATTGATTTACGTAGGTTTCACATTATTGTTTTCACATTGTAATCTCTACGATAAATACCCCTTATACCATTGAAATAAGACACGAGCATTTTGTCTTCTTCTCCATATTTTTTCTTTGATCTTGTATTTCCTTTATTCTTTTCATAGTTTTATAACAGAAAAATATTAAAGAAATCCCAACAGCCCCAACCCCGGCTCTGAAACCTTTTTCTTCATTAATAAAATTATGTTTCTTGTGGAACCACTGCACCCTTTCCCTCCATATTAAAAAATTCACCAAAAAAATTATTTTGGATGTAGAACTATTAGGATCGAGCATTTACCATTGTACTAAAACCAAACATTGGTAGTAAAGGTGCTACTATATTTTATTATAAATTAAGAGTGCGGGCAATCTGTCGTAACACCACACACCCCCCCCCCCCCCCCTCAAGTGTTGTCAATATGTCCAACACTTGCACACTTTCCTTGTGCTACTATATTTCCTTATACTTTAAGAGTGTGGACAATCTGTGCCAACAGTCCCCCTCAAGTGTTGGCAATCTGTCCAATAATGTTCACACCTGCTGGATATACAAAAACCTGAATCCGGATCCGATCTATAATTGGATCGTCAGATCTGATTCACAGCACCGACCGAGACACTCAATCACGCACAGCGGCAGCTATGAATTAAATTTGTTTTTCAATTTTACCATGATATGATTCGCATAATAAATTAATCTACAAGAAGGTTAGTAGATTTAACCCAACCAGAGAGAAGCCGTGATCTTCCGAGTTGTATCTCCAAACGACGACTGGTGGACGTCGATCCTGATAGTAGAACCTCCTCGAATATGATCCAAGGAAAACCCTAGTTTTACTTCTCCCAATGACTAGGACGATAAACTAATTTTTCTCTCCTGTTTTATAAAAGTTGCGCCAATATTTTTCATCATATTGTGTTGGGAGGAACTCTCTTTATATAGGAAATTAACTAGTAAAGAGGGAGTTATCATTTTCACAATACAATTACCTATTTCCATAAAGAAAAGATATTTTCCATAAAATAAGAGATAATCTCCATAAATGAGATAATGATTATAAAATCAATCTCTTATTTTTTATTAATTATCTAACAAATAAATAAATAATTAATTACACATCTTACATAATATAGGAAAATATCTTTTCCTAATTTATCTACATGTGTGGCGCCACCTGCCACTAAGAATTAATAGAAAATGTCTTTTCTATTTTACATATTATTTATCAAATAAATAATATTCACGTATTAATTAAATAGACCAACTATTTAATTTATTCTCGAGGTTCCACAAAACGAGAAAACAATCGCGTGTTAGGAGCCAACCCGGGGACCATGGACCTATAACCAAGTGAGCTTACATAAATTGAATAAAATATTCATCAAACGTAACATTTCTACTCAACTTATTAATTCCGAAATACGCCACCATAAATCAAAATCGAACTCTATCGATTATAGACATAACTTATTCTCAAAACGTCAATTCGATAAATGTCCATTGATATAATCATTACATACAGACTATCCCTCCATAGACTATATGTAATGAAGCGGGATTATTTCCGTAACACTTCTTCATTACATCTCATCCATATTTACCATCAACCCACTAGTGATCAATTAGTTCATAACCAATACGAACTCGGCCGATCGATCAGTTTCTAGGATTAACAAATAAGGTGATTGTCTTTCTACTTCCCACACGAAGGAATGGATTCCATAACTATGAGTCACACACTTCTCACTCATTCCAGAATAGTGCCAACGTGAAATTGATTCGGACTGCGCCTCTTAGCGATTCTTAACGAACACATCAAACCTTATCTTGAAACAAGTAGGAGTCTGCAATCACTTCAGGATTAAGGTTAATCCATTTATGATCATCTTGTGATTTAATAAGATTTCTCAATTACGGAAATATATGAGAAATGCAGATTAAATCGGTCCAGTACTATAAGACTACATCATATATAAATTCCCCACTTAGATAACCAATATCGACGGTCCGGATAAGACAGTCACACCTTAAAGTGTTCCGGGCGCATTAATGGTGGTTTAATCAATAGACCTCATACTTTGATTAAGTTCATCATGGACTAATAGTTCAAGTGTCTCACCATAAACTTAATCCTCGCATGTGACACACACAAAGTTATATGGCTACATATGATACAACTTAGGGTTTTCAGTAGTGTATTACTTATAAGCATGAAGTAAATAATAAGATGAGAATAAATCCATCATTTATTAATTTTAAAAAACAATTACATAAATTGTCTTTCGGGTGCTACTTCCAACCATCTCCCACTTGCCCGTATAGACAAGAAACAATTTTCTTTCGGGCACTACATCCAACAGTCTCCCACTTGCCGTAAAGACAAGCAACAATTGTTTTTAGATATTGATTCCGTTGATTCCGTTTTTTTTTTGGCCAAAAAAATTCCATATTTCAGGGGTAAAAAATTCTGTAAATAAAAAAAAATTTAATTGTGTTACAATTTGAAAAAAGATATTAGTGTTACACTGATTCCGTGTGATTATTTTTTTTTTTTAGGTTTTTGTCCAGAAGACAAACTAATTTATTTATCGGGCTCCAAGGAAACAAGTTATAAGAAAGGCCAAAACCGACGTACACTTACCAAAATACCCATTTTTTTTTATTGATTTATAAATATATAAAAAAAACCTATTAGTGTGTCTTCTTCTTCTTCTCTGCAGATTCTTCTTTTTTTACCCATTAGACGCACTAATCCAGCCGCATCTTCTTCTTCTCTGGGCACCTCTGTTCTAACGGCCGCAGCTTCATCTTCTTCTCCGCTAAAGCCTCTCTTTAGCCGCAACTTTCTTTATTTTCTTTTTTTTTTTTCCTTTTTCTCTCCTTTCGTACCACCGCAGCTACTACGGCCTCAACCAACCCTGCCGCTATTGGAGCCCTAAACCCTACTCTTCAAGCTCCGATCAAACTACACCCAGAAATCCGGCGGCTGCTTCATATCCGATCAAAATCCTACCAAAAAATATGGCTACTGCTTCTGTCTCGATTCGGTTCTGTTTTTTGAAATTGACGAAGGGAAGGGTGATTGGAATTGAAGAAGAACGATTGAAAGATTTAACGATTTGAATGATTGGAGCAGATTGAACGATTTGAACGAATTGAATGTTTTGAACGATTGGTTTACCGAATCAGATTGAACGATTTGGGGATTAGGGTTTGGGGAGGAGAAAGAGGGGCGACGGCTGTGCCGCCGGAGCCGAATGGTCGGATTTGAACGCCGGAGCTGAACGCCGGAGAATCAGGCTGTAGTGTTTTTCTTTTTTTTTTTTTTGGAAAAAGTTTAGGGTTGATGCTATTAATTTTTTAACGGTACTACATTTTTTGATGTAACTTTATCTATCTTTATGGGCTGTTACTCTTGTTTATTGGCAGTTACTATATTTTATGGGTTGTTACTATTTATTTTTTTGACTGTTACGACTTGTTTATGGGATGCTACTACTTGTTTATTGACCGTTACTATATTTCACGGGCTGTTACTACCTATTTTTAGGATGTTACTACTTGTTTATTGGATGCTACTACTTTTCCATTGGATGTTACGACATTTTATGGGTTGTTACTACTTGTTTTTAGGTTGTTACTATTTTTTCATTGGAGTTTACGACATTTTATGGGTTGTTACTACTTGTTCATTGGCTGTTACTATTAAAATTATAAATGGGCATTTTTGTCACTATATTAGCAATTTGTCCTTACTAATCTCTGATTTTGAAGTTTGTCCTTCTGGACCCATTTATCATTTTTTTTGTCCTTGTAGCCCTTCCCCCTTTTTTTTTATTCTTCCAAATATTTTTTATTATGTTAGAGATCATAAAATATAAATGATATTTATGGAATGGGGGAAAATTTATTCGCAAAAAATTTCCTTAATTAAAGCTGATTCTGTATTTAAATAAAAAAAAGTATTCCGTATTTTCTATGCTTCCAATTTTTTTATTATTTAAGAGATCATCATAAAATATACTGGCATATTAATGGTATTTGGAACGGTAATCACTGAAAATACTGATTCCGTATTATTTTGACCTCCGGGGGGAAATTTCCGTATTTAAAAAAAAGATTTTATTGTGTTACACTTTAAAAAAAGATTTTAGTATGACTGATTCCGTGTTTTTATTTTTTTATTCTTCCAAATATTTTTTATTATGTTAGAGATCATAAAATATAAATTTAATTTCTGGTAGGGGGAAAATATTATTCGCAAAAAAAAATCGTATTTAAAGATGATTCCGTATTTGAAAAAAAAGAGTATTCCGTATTATTTTTTTGTTTCCAAATATTTTTTATTATTTTAAAGTTCATCATAAAATATGTATTTGGAACGGTAATCACTGAAAAAATCCATATTTCGGGGCGGAGGGGGATTCCGTATTTTAAAAAATATATTATTGTGTTACCCTTTAAAAAAATATTTTAGTGTGTTACACTGATTCCGTGTTTTTATTTTTTTATTCTTCCAAATGCTTTTTAATTATGTTAGAGATCATAAAATATAAATGGGATGGGCCGTAAGACAAAAAAATCATAAATGGAGTTACAGAAGGACGTTACTACATGTTATGTGATTAAACAGGACAAATTCATAAGAAATGGACAAAAATGCCCTTTTACACCTTAAACACGTAGTAACGCTAGATAAAGTGTAGTAACAGCCCAGAAAACAAATGGTAACAGCCAAGAAACAAATGGTAACAGCCTATAAAATGTCTTAACATCCAATGAAAAGTAGTAACAGCCAATAAACAAGTAGTAATGTGACCTAAAAATGTCAGAATACCAAGAAACAAGTAGTAATAATCCATAAAATGTTGTAACATCCAATGAAAAGTAGTAACAACCAATCAACAAGTAGTAATAAAATTAAAAATGTCAGAATAAACCAAGAAACAAGTAGTAATGTTTATAAAATATCGTAAAATCCAATGAAAAGTAGTAATGTGCAATAAACAAAGTAGTAAGTGCCTAAAAACAAGTAATAACAAAGCTAAAAAAAGTAGTAAATAACCCAGTAAAATGTAGTAACGGCCAATAAACAAGTAGTAATAAATTATAAAATAGATAAAGTACATAAAAATGTAGTAATGTTACAAAATTAATAGTAACAACCCTAAACCCAAACCAAAAAAAAAAACAGCCTGCCTTCTTCGCCGGAAATTGGAATTGGGCGAAGCAGTGGTGGCAGCCGAAAATCCCTTCTGTTTCCATCCTCAATCAAATCCTTGATTTCATTTTCGTTTTCCTTCTCTGATTCTTTCCTAAATCGAATCCCCGTTTCATCCTCATGCCCAAAACTCTGTTATGGAAAGATTTAGTTTTTAGCAACATGAACTCTTAATTCGTGAAGGCCTCATAGCAGTTCGAATTTGTGAGTTGATTTCGAATCGAAATCGTTGATTGTTTTAAACCGATTTTTGGCTTTTGGAAGGTTTTTCAAATCGGATTTTGAAAAGATGTGCAACCGCCGTGTAGCAATCCATGTCCTCCTTGCCGTCCGTCCGTATCAACCGAAATCATTGATTGCTGTGATTGGAAGAAGAAGGAGTTTTGATTGGAGGATGGAAAATAACTGGGCCGAAAATAAAAATTGGTGATAATATTTGCTGGTGGTTGGAGAAGAGGACGACAGAGCAAGATTAGGTTTAGTGTTCCGTCAGACGTGGTGGTGGCCGGAGGTGCGGTAATTCAATTTGCAGCTTCCTAATCGAAGAATGGGAGGAGGAGAGTTTAGTAAAAAAAAGGGTATATTGGTAAGTTTATGTATGCTTTGTCCTAATTAATAATCAGTTTCCTTGGATCCTGATAAACACACTAGTCCGTCATTCTTGGCAAAAACCTAAAATATAAATGGTAATTATGTTATGGGGAAAAAATTATTCGCCAACAAAATCTGTATTTAAAACTGATTCCGTATTTATTATGTTTACCGAATTTTTTCTGATTCGGTATTTATTATGTTTGTTTTTTTTCAGCGGGTATGAAGTGGGTCATTGCACAGGTTTGGATCAAAATTATGGGTAATTGGGTTAAAACAACTATTTTTTATGTTATAGTATATAGATGTACACATATATAGGCTAGTATTGAGAAAATCTAAAAAGATGATGGACTAAAAGTGTCGTTTCCCCATAAACAAATTGAAAATTTATGATCATAAAAGAAATTAGAAAAAAACCCAAAATTAAAGAATATTAAAATTCTAGAAAAAACAAGAAAAATATTTAAAAAAAATCCCAACATGCCCAGCCCCGGTTCTCAAATATTTTTATTCATTAAATAAAACTATGTTTCTTGTGGAGCCACTACACACCCATGCCTTCCTTGTTAAAGAAAATCACCAAAAATTTATATTGGTTGTGGAACCCACTTAGACACCTCTTACCTTCCACCATGATGAAAAATCAAGAATTTTTTTTCTGTTTCTTGTGGAATGCACAAACCGCCTCTGTTAGGTGTAGTGCCCGAAAGACAATTTGTGTAATTGTTTTTAACAATGGATGATGATTTTATCTCACCTTATTACTTGCTTTGTGCTTGTAAATAATACATCGCTACAAACCCTAAGTATATCAAGATGTAACCGCTTAACTCGATGTATGGCATGCACGTGAGGATTGAGTTAGTGGTGATATACTTAAATCATTAGTCCGTGGTGAACTTAATCGAGTTTAGGGTCTCTTGATTAAAACACCAATAATGCGCCTGAACACCTTAGGGTGTGATAGTCTTATCCGGACTGTCGGTGAGGGGTACCTACACGGGGCATTTATATATGATGGCATTCATATAGATCGACCGATTTAATCTGAATTTCTCGATATAATTCCGTAATCGAGGAATCTTATTAAATCATTAGATGATCATATATGGATCAACCTTAATCCCGAGGTGATCACGAGTGCCGCTTGTCCCGGGTAGTGTTTGATGTGTTAGTTACGGTTCACTTAAATAATGTGTTCCAAGCCACTTCTCATTGGCACTATCTCCGGATGAGTGAGTAGTTACGATTTTCACAGACATGGAATCCATTCCTTCCTCGGGAAGTAGAGAGACAAATTTTATTTGTTAGCCTTAAGAAAGTGATCGATCGGCCGAGTTCATATTTAGACTAATTAGCTACTAGTCGGATATGTGAACTAATTGATCACTTAGGGGTTGATGGTAAATAAGGATAAGATATTCTGAGTCGGGTTCACGGAGACTTCCTCTCGAGAATGGACATCTATGGATGGTTAATCTGTATGTAGTGATTATATCAATGGACGCTTATTCACTCTATGGGTTGAGTATAAGTATACATCTATAATCGGTAGAGTTCAGTTTCGGGTTTATGGTGGCGTAATCCCGGAATTAATAATTAATGTACTTATTTGGTTCGATGAATAATTGATTATTGGAGCTATTGGTTATAGGTCCATGGTCCCCGATGTGGCTTCTGTAATTCGGACTAATAATCTTGTTATTTGGGCCTCAGTGATAATTAATTGGCTGGGCTAATTAATTGATATGCAAAATATTATTTAGTTGGGTTAGATAATATAATACACATAAAAGACATTTTATGTGGGCTTAATGACCCTATATGTGGCGCCATTTGTGATGGTTATTTGTCATGTGATTTATCTTTTATTTGTTAAATGATAATTCATGGAATATTAGATAATAATATGATTTATCCTAATTTGTTTGGGATAATCATTTTATTTATCTTTATTTGGAATAAAGGATTAATGGAATAATTATCTCTTAATTATTTAATCCTTGGAGGACAAGGTTTACTTCTCTCATATAAAAGAGAGTTATAAAAGCCTCAACACACTTGGAATTTTGGGCCACCACATAAAAAGGAGAGGAAAAATTAGTTTTCTCTTGACTAGGGTTTTAGTAGAAGAAAAACTCTAAGTTTTTTTTGGTGTTGCATATCAAGGAGGCTCGTGTATCAAGAAGGGTGTCCACCAACCGCCGTTTGGAGAACACATCGGAAGATCTTGGCTTCTCTTCCTACTATTGGTAACATGATCTTAACCCCCTTGTAGTTGTTAAATCCTTTGATTATGTTTTATGATATGTAAATCGTGATCCGTCTCACGCGTATAGATCTAACTTGGTTAGATCTAAGAACCTACATCCTTCATTTGGTATCGAGCCAGGTTCCACGATTTATATAGTCATAATCGTAGTTAAACGATTTAAAGGAGTGGAATTGCATGTAGGTATTTTTTTTTACTTATTTTATGCATTGATGTGATTAAAATTGTTATGGTTGAAGAGATGGATTGGGGTTGGTATCGTTTACCCGTTAGATCTATTGTAAACTCATATGAACGATGAAAATTCGTTCATATGAGTATAGGAAATTATGTAATTTATTTTTATTGCAATTTTAATTTCCAGAAAATAGATCTGTTTAGTAGCTGTTTAGATATTTCGTTTTTTCCGTTGTTTAAGCCGTTAAAACGAAGATCCCTCCGGTCAGAATCAAGATTGGAAGTTGATGAACAATCCCACAAAATTTAGCGTCAATCAGAGTCCGTTTGGATGTCCGTTCGTTGATGAGAAGAGGCAGTTGTAACAGAAAAACGCAGGATTCACAGAAACCCTAACTGTCACTTCCTCGATTTTCTGGAAAGTATTGGACCGTTGAAACGAATATCCGACCGGTCAGATCGATAATCATGGAGTTTTGGACGTGAGATAAAATTTTCAGGACGATCGGGATTCATCTTCATCCCCGATCTGTCTCGGGAAGTATAAGATGCGCTGCTGTAAGAGTCTGTTTCAGCAGCAAGTTGGGCGGCTCACTGAGGAAGATTGACAAGTCAAAGCTCCGATCCGACCGTCCATCTTGAAGTCTGAAGAATGCATATAAGATCTGGAAAGTTTCGTCCTGATCCAAGTTCATTTGATATGCCGATCGTCGAAGATTCTTAACAGCTGCAGATTAGGGTTTTAATTTATTTTCGAATAGATTAGTTACGGGGGTGCCAACGGTCCATCTCGGTGTTTATTTTCCGCACTAGTATATATGTGTAGATTGTATGAGTAGAACCGGAAAATTGCCATGACATGCATCATATCATGAATTCCACTCCATATGCATACATGTAGAAATTAATTCGAGGAATTAGTTAGGCATGTATAAAACACACGATTAGTTTTAATTAATTGTTTGATATTAATTAGAAACTAATTAGGTAAAACCGAGGAACACGGGTTTTTCAATCGTCGAGGTTGGGTGATGGATTCTCGGTGAATCCCACTCTGCGAAAGCATAAGGAGTAAAATCCCAAACCTCGTGGTTAAGGTGTTGGATTCTCGGTGAATTCCACCTTACAAAGACGAGATTACGTTTTTGTTCCGTAGTGTCTACGTGAAAGTTTGGTGTTTAAGGATTGGATAATCACGGGCAAACAGGTTCGAAAGTGGTTTAACCACGGTTGGGTGGTCAACGGTAGCTACGGCTCAATCGACTTCACCTCCACGTGTGGCGTTTGCACGGGCCGCAATCTTCGAGCCATCCGAAGAGCCACTACGGCTCAACGGAGCTCTCCTAGCCTTGATCCGTCCGACGGCCACATATGTTCTAACGAATAGGTCGGGTGGGTTAGCCCACATAACCGACAACATTCGGGCCTATGATTTATTGTTCCTTAATGTAACATCAAGTCCAAAAACGTGATCAGTATACCCACCACTTTTTCAAAATATTGAGTGGGAGCGGGAGAGGCGACAGCCGACCCCACGGCCTCTACTGTTGACACAAGCAACGTGAGAGAATGGTGACGCCTCGTGCGGCTTTGATTTCGCCCCTGGCGGAAGGCCTTCACCGCTATCAAAATTCAAGGCTTGGTCTCCGAAAGGATAGGATTTTGGGTACTCGTCGGGTCACTGACCGACCCTAAGGTGACACACTCTGGGTCTACCTAAAAATCTGAGACAGTAGGTCACACTCATAAAGGGTATTTTTGGTAGTACCTTGGCTGAAAAAGGAAAGGTGATTGACGATCACAAATGAGATGTTCGATTCTCAATCTGATCTTCAATATTAATCGAAACCTCTTTGACCTACCCTAAGGCGGCACTGAGGCATTAGATTAAATCCTTGAAACGGTAGGATAGACTATAAGTACTTAGTTTATGTTCCTAAAACTTTAGTAGTGTGGATTTATTTTCTGTCAATTTTATTTACAACTGTTATATATATCTCTCTAGGGTACTAGACTGCTAGTGTATGTAAAATTGACTAGTAACGACTTCGTTAAAAGTGGTAAGTAACTAGAACGTTGTATTTATTAATCTCACATGCGATTAATTTTTCGGAAGAGATATATCTCTTGAGCCTTCAAAACTTAAGTGACGTAAATAGGCATGTCACTGCTGTCACTCGTGCAGAACGAGAGACAACCGTAGTTAGTTTGAAAGATGATTGGGACGATAAAATTCTTCTAGTGAATTGTGTAGTGTCTACACGAGAAATTTTCTGATAGAAAAATTGGAGAATCATAAATTAAAGTGTCACTAGTTAGACGGTATTTGGAACCGATAAACTAGTGGGAGCTTTTATATTATGTTTTTCTAATTTATTAGAAAATCAGTCCCACTGGGTAACACTTTCATTAGACATCCCACAGCTCACGAGTAGTGTCTCATCAAACGAATCGCTAGTTCAAGACTATTTCCTTTTCGTGAAAGTTAAGAAAGGGAAAGAATGTCTATAAGTGTTAATCATCTTAACTAAAGTTTTGAGGATAAACCGGAACATTAATTAAAGAAAGTATAGGATAAGGAAAGTGATTTCGGATCACTAACCAATGAATCCTTAGCGACTTTCTTAACCGAGTAACTTGACTCAGTAGCTTAGTTCTTTGGAAGAACAAGGAAGCTGTGCATTAACGATTAGTAGAGTAACAACGGGCAGTAATTTCAGCTACAATAGTGGGAGAAATATAAGGAAATGAATTTCGGATTCTATCCTTGAATATCACAGGAAAATTTATTTTTTTCTCTGCTTTCGATTCATTGAAGCAAATGGATTCACTTTCAACTCGATATATCATGTTGCCTCATAGAAAGTGAATATGACATTTGTAGTAAGAATCCAAGACTCGGACTTTTGTTTGATAAAGTCAGAACCACTAAGAAAAGCTGAATAATTATAACACATCTAAAACTATTAAAGGTAAAAGGTTTCCGTATTAAGATAAGCGACCTTTCAATATCTATTAATTAGTGCATATATCCTAGAGATAAGACCTGACGACTGGCTAAGGGTGATTCCTATCTCCCAGTCTAGGAACACTATCTCAAAGGAACAATGACTAAGTTTCCTTTCAATCGGGAAAGGGTAATAGATTTGAAGGGGTAACATAGCTTGTTCACCATGACCTTCGGGGTCTAGTGAGAGATACAAGCTAGTGGGAGATTTTGAGTGGTGACATTTTGTCTGATAACTACTCAAACGTGATTTAGTTTATCAAAAGAATACGAGGAGGAGTCTCTGATTTCAAAGAGAGATAGAGTATTCCATGCTCGAGAATAGGCTATCGCATAGTCTTGGGACTGATGCTCGGGCTGCCTCCTAGTGGAATGATTCTCACTGAGGAAGAAACCATAGACTTTCCTGATATAGTTATTAATGTGCTACAATACACTATTAAACTCGATTAAGATAATTGGTTGCAAAATAACGGTTAACATTATTATGTAAACCGAGGAGTCTACCTAGAAGATGCCAGTGAATTTATGGATAATGAGTGAATTCGGTTCACACCACTTCCATAAATGTAGGCATTTAGCATTTAATGCTTGAAGGTAGGATTGGAGATTTTGCGCATACGTTCAGATTGTGACTGTTCGAGAAACAACTTAATGAGACGAGTGAAGGTTGATTATAAGATTCTTGAGATCAGAAAGTGACGGTTGAACTGTCACAAGCCTTCTGATAGAATCTATAAGTAACAACCTTAAACCTTGGAGTACGGTTACCCAAAGGTAGTTACTATCTGATTTAATCAGACCACGTCCAACATTGGTTGTTGGTGATTACACTGATAAATACTACTAGATCAGGATGTCAATCCACCACGCAGAGGGGAGTATGGTTTAACCATTGACCCATTGTGGTTTTGTGGACTTTACGATCTCACGGGGTGATTGATAACCTATGGCTCTTAGTGGGTCAGTATAGGATTCGATCATAGAGGTTGGTTTGACAAACTAACCCTCGTAAATGGAGTTTTTGTACTCAGCTTTTGTTCGATCTATTGTAGAACCACCTGAGCGTCTCGCCCAGTGGGAGCAATTGGATCTACATAGAAAAGAGTCGAATGAATAGGAAGGTTTAAACTTTCACAAGCAGTTGAGTGGTATAGGGGTGATTCCTCAAGTCAAGCAGAGTTAACTGGACCTTGAACTCTCTCACCACTCGGTCTTGCTAGATTTACGTTAAAAGCGTAAAATAGGGGTGATTCCCTAAGACTTTCTTGCCGAACAACGGAATCTCGAATTCATTCGAAATGTAAGGTTTTAGCGAGAATGAATAACGGATTCGTTACAAAGCGTAAGATAGGGGTGATTCCTAATACCTTTTTAAGTGCGAGACTAACGATATCTTAATTTATTCGAAAAGAACCATTGGTAGGAAGCCTGCCATGGCTTATATCCTTTGTGGATTTAAGAGAACCTCTCGGTCATTTAAAAGTCACATGTTTTAAAATATGTGGACTTGACCAAAATATTGATAAGTTTTTTCGTAGACTGGATATCAATATTGGTAAAGTAGTAGCATTAGTGTTCATAAATGATAACACTAAAACGGTTGGAAACAACATGGGTGTGCTATCTAAAGTCGGAAACTGACACGCCTAGATTCTCTAGATGAGAGAATTGGACTATATTCTAAGAATTTGATTCGGTCAAATTCACGAGAATGAGTCATTGGCTATCCCACCTATCTTATTGAATAAGATGATTATGCATATACGGTTGCAGTATTCAACGAGAGTAGTCCTACCTTACCTCTCAAGAATGATTCTCTAAATCTCCGGATAAAAGAGAAAATGGGATAGAGTCTCTCTTGGATAACGGCAAGTCAGGTTGTCACAAGTCAATAGTAGTCGAATCTCGGATTCGAGCATAAAATAGCGGTTTAGTACATCCTCAAGTATTTTTGAAGAACGAGGAATAATGTGCTTGAATATTCAGGTGCAAACTTGAATATGGTTGACTACACTGATTCTGACTTGTAGTCAGATTAAGGATGATCATTAAGTTGATCTCGGGCTCAGTGTTTACTCATAGTGCTTAGCATTTCCTTTTTGGTCTGGGAGTAATTCCAGGTCTGATAAGCCGATATCACTTCATTGTGAAAACAGTGAAGAGATAGCATTGAAGGATCTTCTCGGTCACAAGAAGTCAAAAGCATATTGAGAGAGAGTACCGCCTGATTGGAAGGACCGACAACGTTTCAATCCTAAAGATCGTCTCGAGTCGACAACCTAGCTAATCGAGTGTACCAAGTCGAGTGCTTGGAGGGTACGGCATTGATGGATATGTCTCATCCGCTTAGAGCAAGTGGGAGAGTGTTGTGAATAAGATGAGAAAGGGTGTGCTCTAAAAACAATCGTTACTTGTCATTTCGTGCAAGTGGGAGATTGTTAGGTGTAGTGCCGAAAAGACAATTTGTGTAATTGTTTTTAACAATGGATGATGATTTTATCTCATCTTTATTACTTGCTTTGTGCTTGTAAATAATACATTCAACTTGCAAACCCTAAGTATATCAAGATGTAACCGCTTAACTCGATTGTATGGCATGCGTGAGGATTGAGTTAGTGGTGATATACTTAAAATCTGTTAGTCCGTGGTGAACTTAATCGAGTTTAGGGTCTCTTGATTAAAACACCAATAATGCGCCTGAAACACCTTAGGGTGTGATAGTCTTATCCGGACTGTCGGTAGAGGGTACCTACGTGGGGCATTTATATATGATGGCATTCATATAGATCGGACCGATTTAATCAATTTCTCGATATAATTCCGTAATCGAGGAATCTTATTAAATCATTAGATGATCATATATGGATCAACCTTAATCCCGAGGTGATCATCACAGGTCTTTGCTTGTCCCGGGTAGTGTTTGATGTGTTAGTTACGGTTCACTTAAATAATGTGTTCCAAGCCACTTCTCATTGGCACTATCTCCGGATGAGTGAGTAGTTACGATTTTCACAGACATGGAATCCATTCCTTCCTCATGGGAAGTAGAGAGAGATCCCCTTTATTTGTTAGCCTTAAGAAAGTGATCGATCGGCCGAGTTCATATTTAGACTAATTAGCTACTAGTCGGATATGTGAACTAATTGATCACTAGGGGTTGATGGTAAATAAGGATAAGATATTCTCGAGTCGGGTTCACGGAGACTTCCTCTCGAAATGGACAATCTATGGAGGGTTAATCTGTATGTAGTGATTATATCAATGGACGCTTATTCACTCTACATGGGTTGAGTATAAGTATACATCTATAATCGGTAGAGTTCGGCTCGGGTTTATGGTGGCGTAATCCCGGAATTAATAATTAATGTACTTATTCGGTTCGATGAATAATTGATTATTGGAGCTACTGGTTATAGGTCCATGGTCCCCGATGTGGCTTCTATAATTCGGACTAATAATCTTGTTATTTGGGCCTCAGTGATAATTAATTGGCTGGGCTAATTAATTGATATGCAAAATATTATTTAGTTGGGTTAGATAATATAATACACATAAAAGACATTTTATGTGGGCTTAATGACCCTATATGTGGCGCCATTTGTGATGGTTATTTGTCATGTGATTTATCTTTTATTTGTTAAATGATAATTCATGGAATATTAGATAATAATATGATTTATCCTAATTTGTTTGGGATAATCATTTTATTTATCTTTTATTTGGAATAAAGGATTAATGGAATAATTATCTCTTAATTATTTAATCCTTGGAGGACAAGGTTTACTCTCCTATATAAAGAGAGTTCTCCCAAGCCTCAACACACTTGGAATTTTCGACCACCACATAAAAAGGAGAGGAAAAATTAGTTTTCTCTTGACTAGGGTTTTAGTAGAAGAAAAACTCTAAGTTTTTCTTGGTGTTGCATATCAAGGAGGCTCGTGTATCAAGAAGGGTGTCCACCAACCGCCGTTTGGAGAACACATCGGAAGATCTTGGCTTCTCTTCCTACTATTGGTAACATGATCTTAACCCCTTGTAGTTGTTAAATCCTTTGATTATGTTTTATGATATGTAAATCGTGATCCGTCCATTTGCGTATAGATCTAACTTGGTTAGATCTAAGAACCTGATCCTTCCGACACATCTCTTTACCTCTGCAATATAATTATAGTTTTTTGTCCAGAAGGACAAAATTATCAAAAAAACGGGATAGAAGGACATTGTAATTTAATAAGGACAAAAGTAACATTTATGAAGTAACATACATGAAGTAACATATGTGAAATAAAGTAAATATGAAGTAACAATTGTGAAATACAAAGTAACATTAACACATGAAGTAACAATTGTAAAGTAACATTTGTGATTTTTGTCCTTTATAATCATGAAAATGTTACTTTTGTCCTTCCAGACCTATTTATCAAATTTTTTGTCCTTATGACCCCTTCCCCCATATAATTATTTTTGTCCATTCATGCCGAACTTTGAACCGATAATTTTGTATAGATAATTTATATTCTTAGGGATTTATACAATCATGTTGTCATGTTACGATTGTTTGTAATGTTAATTTGTGTTGTGACAATTAATTTTTACCGTCGATTTGTATTGTTACGTATTTTGTACTGTCATTTTATCCTATTACGATTACATAATGCTATTGCAAATTTGAGAAAACTATTTTTATACCAACATTTTTGTGTCATTTCTTCCGGGTATGATTCTTGTTCACCGTTACGATTCCTTTTTTTCTTCATTGTTTGCGCGTTTTAGACTATAATTTTTTTCATATCATTTAACTTGTTATGCCTATTTTGTGTTTTCAAATTGTGCGTTTATTTTGTGTTGTCATTTTTTTTTACTATTACGGGTTTAGGATTTTCATTTTGTATTGTTACATATATGGTACTGTTATTTTTTTCGTGTCATTCTAAAATGTTACAAGTTTTGTAATGTTTTTAATTCATTTTTTATTCTTATGATAATCATGGAATATTATACATATATCGCACTGTTATGGATTTTCTACTTTCATTTTGTATTGTTATGAATTTTGTTTTGACTTTTCCTTCTATGATGCTAGGTGTTCGGAGTAGTTGAGTTGTGGTGGTGGTAGTGTTGTGTGTATATCTTGGAAAAAAACGAATCGAGGGTAGATCAATTGGGGTGGGTGGGTGGATAGGTGTTCCACAAGAAACACATATTTTTTGTTGAAACAAAATCCCGCACTTAGGGGATATCGACAAGATATATTATTTTTTTCCAGTGAAACATAATTGGGTTGATCAGTTCGGTATCTATAGTGTACAAATTTGGATATAATTAGAAACGATAGGTTTTAAGGGGTGTAGTGTGTAACGTATATGTTGGCAGCGTAGGTTTATTGATATTCTAGAAAAGGAAATTAGAAAAATAATGTAAATTCCGTAAGACAAATCTTCAAGTTCGATGAATGTTCATTAGGTGGTGCAAGCATAAGTAGTATAAGGAATGTTCTATGGAATATTCCGGAGCCTATCTAGAAAACAATTATAGCCCTTAGATCAAAATAATCTCCATCATTAGATCATTGATAGGAATACTATAAATAGGTGAGGGTCATTTTTAAAAATAACCAAGTAAAAATTAGAGTGTTATATCCCTAAGAAATATGTTTTTGTCGATTACTTTCGGTGTATAAGCCAACGATGAGTACAATGGATAGCTTGCAAAGGATGATGTGGTATATGCAGAATTTGCACGTACTATTAGGAATTGCAGAAAGATCATTGTTCGTGGCATATCATATTTTGTGAGTCCTGTGTCTATGGTTTAATATTTTAGTTATTTAAGTACAATTGATTGAATATCCATTTTTTGCATGATATTGATGAAACGATTCTGCCATTTCTCCAACCTTGTAAATTTGTCCCTAAAATTCTCAAAGAGAAATGGAGCAAAGATCCTCATAGGTTCATGGATCTTGGCTGGTATTGAGGTTCATGGATCATAGTCATACTTACAGTTCCCCTTTTTATGATGTAAGATATCGTACATTTTTGTGGTTCTGGAGAGGTGGTAGGGGTATAAAAGTTAATTGTATGAAGGTTGGATACAACTTTTTACCACCCGTAGTTCTGTAGGGCCATATATTTCATTTGTACTTTTTTTTAAACATTTCCTGTTTTCATTCGGTGCCTCTTTTTTGCACAAAGTGCTCATGTTTCCTGAATTTAGTTGCTGTAAAGTGGGGAGATGTATTTTATAATAGTATTATTTGGGATAGGGATTGTGTTAGGGACTTTGATGCTAATGCTCTTACACCCCATTATTCTGTTCGTTGGTGTTCACAGAATTTTGTTGGTTTGTTTTCAAATCTATTTTCTATATCATAGCAGATAACTTATTTACCTGTCCTTGCTTCTTAACGCTCGTAGGACAACAGTACCTTATTTTGATGCTTCATGCTCAATCTCTGGGGTATGAAATGATAGAGTATGATCCAATGTCACTCCAAGTGAAACTCAAAAAGCTGATGCACTCGTTAGGTAGTGAGCTTGATAGGTCTGGTCCTGTTGAAGTATGGTAATGTTCATACGAAAATGTTGAGGTCCTATCTCATCAATTTCCAAGTCGGTGGTTAAAATGTAAGATCTTGTTGAAGTAACCAAAGATCATCGTGGTCAAATAACCCGACGGTGTAGCCAGAAATTTAGAGGTAATTGAAAATGTGTTTATGAACTTCGAGCATTTTATTCATAATAATTCATTTGCATCTTTAATCTTGTTTATTGTAAAGGATGTTCTTCCTCTACCGGGTGTGGCTCCTCCGGATATATACACTGGGCATGAGGTTGGCTGGACGCATGACTGTTCGTCCATCACCACCTCTAAGGACATTCTTCAGTGAATCAGCCATTCAGAAGAGGATTGGAATCTAAGGCGTAATACCATCAATTACGTTCGAGTAGTAATTCAGTCTGTAGAATGTCTCACAGGTACTTAATCTCCGATGGTTCCGATGGATTGGAAAAAATTACTGATTCAAAGTGAGCTTGTGCCATGAAAGCAATTAATGATATGATACGCCACTCCAAATATCATATATAAAACCTTTTTCCTAGGAGCCAGAGCTAGTGGAGCAATAGCAGATGTTTAAGAAGAAAACACAGACCGGTATGACAGAAGAGTACGTATCAGATGATCTACCACCACAATGGAATGTAGCACAAGGCAACAAAACCAGTCTTCCATCCATTCTTTGCAATGTAGTAGCAGGTTTATGAGCCGCATTTGTTTCTTGCAAGGACACATGCTCAATCAACAAAGATCCACAATGTAGTACTTGTCTTTTGTTGATTTGGAATTTTGTGACTATCATGCATTTATTTTGTCAACTATGTTTTACTTTGAGTCTAGTTTAGGATGAAACGGCAAAACTCCAAGTTATCGATTTATTGAAATTGTTCAAGAAAATTATATATTAAAACGGAATGTTGCATTTGCACAGAATAGTGTACATGTTGAATATTGCGGTACCCTATTTTTTGTGATACCACGCCAAAATTTGACATACAAAACTTGATTATAATATTTGATTTTTTCAGAAGTCGGTTATTGGTTTAGTGTCATGAAGCTTACTGACAATAAGTTGTGTGTTGTGCCTTGGGTACATTTACATGTTGGCGTCAAACCGTAGGATTTATTTTTTTTTATTTAGATTGGATTTCTAAGAAATCAACAAATATAACTATTTCCTGTTTCGGATTTTAGATTTCTAGCAAGCAAATAAACAATTATATGTGGATTGAAATGGTAACCAATTAACGTTGTATTTGAATGTTTGCACACTCTACGTGTCACAAAAAACTTGATCCTAGTCAATTGGATTTGTTGAGGGGTGTACTCATTTTGTGGGGTTCAAACCGTTGAATTTATTTCTTGTTTTCGATGGAATTTCAAAAAAATCTACAAATATAACGTAATTCTCATATCGGATTTTTTATTTCCAGCAATTGAACAAGTTAAATTTATTTCTTGTTTCGGACTAGTTTTCTCACACTTCAACAAATATATTAAAGTATTTCTTGTACCATGGTTGAGATGATCATAACCGGGGGTATCTTCATATAAACTTCTTCTCTTAGGTCTCCATTTAGAAAGAATTATTTACACCCATATAATGTAAAAGCCAGTCAAGGTTAACAACGACAAATTGTTAGACTCTCATTGTTAGTATCAATGCCATAGGTTTATGTGCGACTTCTGGCTAACAGTCTTGCTTTGCGACTGTGGATGGTTCTATCAGAGTTGTACTTTATGTTGAATATCTATTTGCATCCCACAGATTTTTTTTTCCTTTGGGAAGAGACGTAATAACCCATATTCGGTAATTACTTAATGCCTTTAACTCATCATCAACAACCTTCTTCCATTCAGAAATTTGTAATGCTTCCTAAATAGTTTCTAAAATGTATTCCTTGTCAAAATTTGTTATAAGTTTTTGAAGGGCATAGGATAAGCTACAGTAGGACATAAGATTGAATAGAGGATATTTTGTGCAAGTTCAAGTGTTTTTTTCCTCATGGAAATGGGCCTTTCATCATGAACTATTGGAATGTTATCAATATAAGGTACAAAGTCTTGATGTATACCTAAGACCCCAAGTTGTTTTCTGGCATATACCAGTTCAATAGGTTGTCTTGCATAGTAAGATCCTCTTTCTGACACGTATAGTGGGTACTCAGTACAAGAGTCAGGTAATCACTTCCCTTGACCTGGTGTTGGGATTTGAATTTGTAGGATTATCTAACACCATTCTAGGCATTACTTTTATGTCCATATCCCAGCTATATGTTGAAGAGAGGTAATCACTCTTATCTTCCGTAGAATCATAAAAGGGTATATCTGCTAGGAAGGAAACATCCAAGGAGTTGAAGTACTTCCTTGAAGCTGGATAATAGCACTTATATCCCTATTGCCTAGGTGAGTATCCAAGTAGGATACACTTTATTGCATTTTGTTCTGTAAAAAAAATAGTGCAACTAAAGACATTGAGGGGAAAAATTTTGGATACATGATAGGTCGAATAGAGTTCTTGTAGAACACTCAGTGGTGTTTTAAACTTTAAGACTTTGTGGGGAAAACTCAGGGATAAATGAGAGGTCGGATAGAGTTCTTGGACTATTAGCTGCTTCCTCGGATTAGATGAGGACGAGTGGTCGTCCTTTCTGTCCCTTTTAAGCCTTGAAGGAGGTAGTGTTTCTTCCCATGTTTTATCGTTGGGGTCATCCTTCTGAATTATGCTCCAGTGAGTTCTGCTCTAATAGATCTTCTTCCTGCAGATCCGGCTCCTGTGAATTTTCGTCCAGAGGATCCTCTTCTTCCAAATCATCATCTTCCTCATCCTCCTCTCCCAAGGCAGCATCCAAGACGTCTTGCTTGGTTGCATCATCCAGGGCTACAAGTTGATCCGCCAGTGCCTAATGGGTAGCATCGAGAACAACCTCTCCCTATTGTAGATTTTGGTTATTGGCGTCTGCCTCTGTCGTGTTGTTTGTGCGGTTGCCGTTTGCCACCTGATGTCGTCTGGTTACCATGTTGATTCCAAAGCTTTTAGTAGGACCGTCAGTGAGAGGCCCTCTTTCTAGCGCCAATTGACGATGCCGTAAATCGTCGGGTAATAAACCCGGGGCTCTTCTTCTGATGACAACCTGCAAAAGCTTTAAAACAGTAAAAACGATAAAAAAAAAATAGGGGTGTGTTTTGGTGGTGGATTATACTGCACTTGAGAAACTATATCTCAAGCTGCCTGCGTATTCAATGAGTGTATTGGAATCAAGTCTTCGTAGTTCCTTAAGGATTGTTTATATAGAGGGGCTTGTACCCTAGAAATTGCATGTAGTGTGTCCTTGGTGGAATCTCATTTCGTGTTCCCAAAGGAGTGGATAATGATCATTTGATCTCCTTGATTTTAAGAGATAATTATAGGCATATTCAAGTGCCAGGATCAGAGACTTTATGATCTAGGATTCTTTCCGTATTTATCTGATTTAATGCATGCATAAGAGTTTTAGTATGATGCGACCTCCAACATAAGGCTTATGTATCGTTGGTGTAAGATATATTTTCTATCTTTAGTATGGTTGTGTTTCTAATTTTATATAAAAAAATACACCCAAGTCTTTTAGCTTCTGTAAATTCTAAACTCGATACGACGTAGTAGAGGTTTACGTATAATATAATTTATTTTATATTATACGTGCTGAATGTTCTATTTCCTGTTAAGGACTCGGTATCCGGGAACGGGGTGTTACATATTTATTGTTTCCAAAAGATATAAATCCCATACATATGAGATAGTTAATTATATTTTATTATCATTTGAAACAAAAGTGAAATAGCACATGATCATGAGGTTTATTTAGAGAAAACATTGTTTTTCGAAATGAGTAAATCGATGAAGTGAATAATAGAGCATCAGTTTACAACTTGGAGCAATTACAATACGTTTAATGAAGATTATTTCTTGGCATTAGGGGTAAATCAAACACAGATAAATATGTACTCTATTTTCTTAAATAAGATTTTTTCTCACTGGTTTTTTCTTAGTAAGGTTTTAATAAGGCATATCATATCTGTTGAATGTTAATAATAAATATGCAAGGCGCAAAGTTATGAAATAATATTATCATGAATTATCTATTATTCTAATTGATTTACGTATATTTCACATTATTGTGTTTACATTGTAATCTATACGATAAATACCCCTTATACCATTGGAATAAGAAACGAGCATTTTGTCTCCTTCTCCATATTTTGTCTTTGATCTTGTATTTCATTTATTCTTTTCATAGTTTTATAACAGAAAATATTAAAGAAATCCCAACAACCCCAACCCCAGCTCTAAAACTGTTGGAAATAAAATTTATGTTTTGATGATGATTCATCACTTATTCAATCATTGTTCTAAACCCCATTGATGAAGTGTCATAACTAGCTGTTATAGTGAAAAGAAAAAAGATGTCTAGATATCAATGTATAGGATTTAATAGAGTCTGATATTTGTATAAGTTAAATCAGACAAGCACTGTAATATTTCTAGGTTGTGAACTGAGATAACTAGAAAACAGAGATAACTAGAAAACTGAGATAACCAGAAAACTGAGATAACGAGAAACTGGTATTTGGTCAAACTGACTCAGAATACACCAATATGATGAAGAAGATAAGTTCGCTAAGGGACACAAACTTGGTTGGCTTATCTAAAAGATTGAAAAACTGAAGGTCACAGACTCAGTTATTGAAGACTGAAGAACTGAGGGTTCAAAACTCAGTTATGAAGACTACGTCGAGACTGTAAAGTTAGACTCCAGGCAAGATTGTGATGACCTGAACTGACTTTATGGATCTTGTATTGGAAACTAAGACACACAAGGATAATGATGTCTTTACTTATTAATTGCTTGGTGTACTCTGATTAAGTCAATCGTAATCAGATGAAAAATTGAGTATTAATTGTTGAAGAAGAGTAAACATTCAGTTAAAGCTCTTACAAACTGAAAACTGATAATGTTCTCAGTAAATCAGTTTCAGAACTAAGGCTTAACTAAACTAAAGAAAAATCCAACCGTTAAAATTCAACAATTATGAATGGAGGATAATCTATCCGTTCTGACATAAACGTACAAGCAAGAAAGCAGGACCACTTACGGCTACAGGGATTTGAACTCAAAGGAATTTGACCGTTAGATAAACCCCTATAAATAGACCACTTCTATCAGAAAGAAAAGAGGAGAGAGGTGAAGGAATTCTAAGATTTAATCTAGTCAAGAAAAATCAATTAAGGGGAAAAGCCAATTACTCAATTGCAAAATCAAGAAATTTCTTCAAATGTTCATTAGCATTCAAAGAAAGATCAAGATCATTCATTTGAAGAAATACAGAGCTGTGCATAACTTATACATCTAGAAGAAAAGCTCAAATCACAATTGAATCATAGTTATTGATTCAAGTCTCAACTTTGATTCTATCAAAGGTTTAGACTGTGAAACACCAAGAAGGTGTGAAGGACAGTTGAGTGCAGTCAGGAAGACTGTGGTTGTCATGAACTTGTGAAGAGGCAATTCAACCCTCCAAGGACCAGTGTTTCAAACAATTGAAAAGCAGTAATTCTACCTGTTCTACAAGTGTTTAGATAGTGAAGCTAGGGGTTAGTCAAGGACTATCACTTTAGAACTTTTTGTAACCGGGTCATCTCAAAGAAGTTCTAGTGGAATTTTCTCACGCATCATCACAGGGAAGAGAGGACGATGGTGATTACACCACCTGGAACCTCTATAATTCTTGTTTATTTACTTTACGCATTTACTTACTTCATTACATTCATAATTATCTAGTTCTCATTTACAGCAATGTTAAGAAACTGACTCAACAAGCTATCTGATAACTTATATTTTTATAAAGGCTAAATCAATCCGCTGCCAGTTAACTAGACTAAGGATAAGTCTGTATTGACTTATACTTAGTTGAGTTAGCTTAACTCCACACAAGTTTTAACTGAACCTTAATTTGTTTTAAATCCAGTTTTAGGAACAAGTTTATTCACCCCCCCTAAACTTGTGTTAGCATTTCCAAGGGACCAACATAAACCTTTTTCTTCATTAATAAAATTATGTTTCTTGTGGAACCACTGCACACCCTTTCCCTCCTTATTAAAAAAATCACCAAAAAAATTATTTTGGTTGGGGAACTATTATCAAGCACTTACCGTTGTACTAAAACCAATCGGTGGTAGTAAATGTGCTATTATATTTCCTTATAAATTAAAAGTGCGGGCAATCTGTCCCAACACCCCCTTCAAGTGTTGTCAATCTGTCCAACACTTGCACACTTTCCTTGTGCTACTATATTTCCTTATACATTAAGAGTGTGGGCAATCTGTGCCAACAGCCCCCCTCAAGTGTTGGCAATCTATCCAACACTTGCACAATTTCCTTATACATTCAAGAGTGTGGGCTATTACGTTCACACCAAGGTTCGATCTCATGACCTCTGGCTCCGATACGATGTTAAGATCAAGCGCTTACCGTTGAACTAAAACCAAAAGGTTGTAGTAAATTTGCTATTATATTTCTTATACATTCAAGAGTGTGGGCAATCTCTCCCAACACCCCCTTCAAGTGTGGGCAATATGTCCTAACACTTGCACAATTTTTCATTCAAGAGTGTGGGTAATCTCTCCCAACACCCCTCCCCCTCAAGTGTGGGCAATCTCTTCGAACACTTGCACAATTGTTTTTTATATAATGTTCCAACCAGGGTTCGATCTCATTACCTCTTGCTTTGATACCAAGTTAAGGATCAAACGCTTACCATTCTACTAAAACCAGTTAGCGCTTACCATTCTACTAAAACCAATAAGCGCTTACCATTCTACTAAAACCATTTAGCACTTACCATTCTACTAAAACCAGTTGGTAAGCGCTTGATCCTTAACATTGTATCAGAGCCAGAGGTCATGAGATCGAACCCTGATTGGAACATTATTTGAAAAAAAAATTATGCAAGTGTTGGGATAGATTTCCCACATTTGAGGGTGGGTGTTGGGAGAGATTTCCCACACTTTTGAATGAATTTTTTTGCAAGTGTTGGGACAGATTGCCCACACTTCAGGGAGGTGTTGGGAGAGATTACTCACACTCTTGAATGTATAAGAAATATAGTAGTATGTGGAAATATATCACTCAGCAGGGTGATCGGCAGACTGCTGATCCTGATCCTCATGATCACAGCAGACTATGTCGTGCATAATTTTTTGTACACTTTATTTATTTGTAAAAGACATATTAATTGTGATACATATAAACAATTAATATATCAAACTCTAGTTTACGTTATGTCATAGACATAGACATAGATTGTACTTTTACTTTTTGCTTTTGTGCCGCCCACATCTACATACTCAAGTGGCCGCCCTAGCTAGCTAGTCTCTCTCCAAATTGTATCTATTTATACTCCTTCATTATCAATGAATAAAAGATAAGTTGAAGTTTACTCTTGTGTTTATCACATTCTCAAACTCTCTTCATGGTATCGAGACTTACCGAGTTCTAAAATCCATTTGCAAAACTCAGCTCTTTTTCGAAAAAATGTCAACATTATCTCGGTTTCATCTTCTTCAAGACTCACAATGCCTCAAGCAGATCGGGATAATCGAACACTCTTCTTTACAAATCATAAACTTGATGGTAACAATTACTTGCTATGGTCAAGGTCTATGAAAATGTATATCTCCGGCCAGGGCAAGATGGGATATCCGTCTGTTCCAAACTCCGCCTCACTTGAATCGACCCCAAGTTTGAAGCATGGGACACGAGAAAATAACCAAGTCATGACCATCCTCACGAGGTCTATGACAAAAGAGATCAGTGAGAACTTCATGATGTATGACATCGCTAAGGAAATCAGGACAATGCCGTAGACCTTTACTCAAAAAGGACAATACATCCAAGTCTATGAACTCAAGCTCAGATTCAAAATTGCGCAGACAAGGGGATATGTCTCAGAACTCAATACTTTAATCAACTATCTAAGGCATGGCAACACCTAGATATGTTGGAAACTCACCCTGAATGATGTTAAAGATGTCGCACTCTTTAAAGACATTATTGAGAAAAAGAGAGTATTCAAATTCCTTCTTGAATCGAATCCTACTCTTGATGATGTCGAGGTAGAATTCTTGCTACTAAACCTCTTCCAAATCTCAAATCCATGTTTTCTCGAGGTCAAACATGAGGAAAGCAGGAGGAAAGTGATGTCACTTTGAACTTCCTGCCGACAACCCTATCAAGGTACCGCCTCTTTGAAGGTTAATGAGACTTACAGAAGCCTACCTTGAGGAAGCCGGAAAGTCGTTCGTGATCACCGCAAACGCACAAATCACACCAAGGACAATTGTTGGAAGCTACATGGCAAACCTAACCCCTCTAAAACCTCAAAACCAACCAGGGAAAGTCAAGGCAAACTTGTCGGTTGAAGAGGAGAATGACAAGAAGTCAATGCTCGGTTTCTTTGCATTTAAAGCCTTTATTGCTCAAAGATCGTGAAGGTAGCTCCCCTACCGAAATGGCCACTCATGCTAAAACAGTATATTTTACTCACCTCTTAGTAATGAGACTTGGATTGTTGATTCTTGGCGTCTTCCCATATGACTGTAATAAAAACCTTATTACCCAATATATGCCATGCAACCAAATTCACAAAATTAAGACTCGATGGATTCTCTTTCTTATGCAAAAGGTGTTGGGAAGGTTAAACTTACTAATCGATATATCTGAGAATGTCCTGTTTGTTCCAAAGTTAGACTTTAACCTTATATCTCATTAAAAACTCACTAAAGATCTGAATTGGACCGTTGTTTTTAATAAGAATCGCACACATTCCAGGATCTTTCTTCTCGTGAAGTGATTGGGCAAGCTAAACCTGCTCGCCAGATTGTTTGTGATCAACCTGCTGAAGAAAGGATGAAAGATCAAGACAGACCGCCTCCAAGACACGCACTCAAAAACTTGACAATATCATGTTATGGCATTATAGACTAGGACATCCAAGTTTTGGTTATTTAAAGTCTTTAATTCTGAATTGTTTAAAGGATGTAATCTTAATGATCTTCAATGTGATATTTATCAATTTGCTAAACTCACCAAATCTGTGTATGCTAAGTTACCTCACTTGCCCTCTTCCCTTTCACCCTAATTCATAGTGATGTATGGGGACCTCAAGAGTGAAAATTATAACAGGAAAAAGGTGGTTTGTAACCTTCATTGATGATCATACCGTAAACACTTGGTCGTTCTTAATGAAAGACAAATCCAAGTTGGACCTATCTTCCAAGAATTTTATCACATGGTCTCCACCTAATTTGATACTAAGATCAAGATCTTAAAGACCGATAATGCTCGAATACTATGAGTCTAACCTCAAGAACTTCTTGACTAACAGAGGAATTGTTCATATCGGTAGTTGTGTGGAAACACCTCAATGTAATGGGGTTCTTTGAAAGAAAGAACAGGCATCTGGCTGAAATGGCCAGATCAATCATGTTCACTACACATGTTCCTAAATACATGTGGGGTGAAGCTATATTGATCGCAACATATTTAATCAACAGACTTCCCAAAGCAGAGTGTTAGGTTTCAAAACTCCTCTCCAAACCCCGCCGACCACACACTCCTGCTCTCATCTTATTACCCAATTGCCTCCAAAGATCTTTGGTTGTACTGTGTTTTTATATCCATGCTCAACACGTAAAACTTGATCCTAAAGCTCATAAGTGCATTTTCCTTGGATATGCACAGACAGAAAGGTTACAAGTGTTACTCTCCTACTCGAAAGAAATTTTACAATTCTATGGATGTGAAATTTTTGAAAGGACTCCATATTACAAAAACCTCTTGAGCGAGCTACCACCGATGGAAACCTGATTGAGATTGAACTAAGTTCGCTCCTCAAGAAACCATTTACCCTCAGAGTCCTAACCTACACAGACTCATAACCTTCAAAGATCCCGTGGATACTCACATTCATCGACCCTCGATCTGGCACGAACTGTAGTCTATCGACCCGAGCCCTGGCTTTGAACTAGAACCTCAAAGAACTCACATCAACTGCAGTCCGCTGGACCTCAGCTTATTGACTCTCAGCAGTCTGCTGAAGTGGATGACAGACCTATTGCTCTAAGGAAAGGGAAAAGATCATGCACTGATCATTCTATTCATTCTTATTTATCTTATGATCAGTTGTCTCCTGTCTTTGCCATGTTTACACAGGACCTGGACTCTCACTCTATCCCTAGAAATATTCAGGAGGCCCTTCAAAATGATAAGTGGAAGGTCATTGTTAAAAGCAGATGATCGCCTCATGGATAATCATACTTGGGATCTCACAACTCTTCCAAAAGGCAAGAAGACAATCAAATTGCAAATGGTTATTCACTATCAAGTACACTTTACGATGGCACTATTGACAAGTACAAAGCCGATTGGTAGCCGGGATTCACTCAAACTTATGGCATTGACTATAAAGAAACTTTTGCACCAAAGGCAAAGCTCAACACCGCTGTCGGTACTAATTTCTCTAGTTTGTCCAACTTGACTGGCCTCTTCATCAATTGGACATCAAAAATGCTTTTCTAAATGGGGACCTTCGAGGAGGTTTATATGACTATACCTCCTGGTTTTATCAATCCTCATACTCAAGGCAAGGTGTGCAACCGAGGAAATCTATATATGGCCTCAAGCAATCACCAAGGGCATGGTTTGGAAAATTAACAACTGTGGTCAAAGCTGCTGGATATCACCAATGCAATTCTGATCACACTATGTTCATCAAGACAACCAACCAGAAGAGGTCTATTCTTATTGTCTATGTGGATGATATCATCCTTACTGGAGATGACCCTGCTGAGATCCAACACTTGAAAGAATTGCTGGCAAAGGTATTTCAGGTTAAAGACTTGGGTTTACTTAAGTATTTTCTTGGCATGGAAGTAGCTAGAAACATCAAAGGAATCTCAGTCTCCCAAAGGAAATATGTACTGGACCTGCTGAAAGAAACTGGCATGCTGGGGTGCAAACCTGCTGTATCCCCAGTAGACCCCAGTCATACCCTGCTACATGGTGACATTGCTGTAAGAAAGGAACAATATCAAAGACTTGTAGGGAAACTCATCTACCTATCCCATACAAGACCGGATATTGCATATGGTGTCGATCACAGTTAGCTTGGTTCATGCATTGCCCCTCTTGAGCAACATTGGGATGCAGTGAATAGAATATCATGCGGTATTTGAAGTCCACTCGCCAAGGGTTACACTTCACCAAGTCTGGCGATAGATCCATCAAGGTCTATATCGATGTTTGATTGGGCTGGATGCCACATAGATAGAAGGTCTACCACAGGCTATTGTTCCTATGTATGGGGCAATCTTGTTACTTGGAGGAGCAAGAAACAACCTACTGTGTCTAGAAGCAGTGCTGAAGCTGAACTCAGGGCACTTGTTTTAGGCATTTGTGAAGCTCTTTGGCTCAAAAGAGTACTTCTACCGAACTTCAAAGAACCTATTCAACTTTATCACACTGTAGTGATAATAACTCAAAGACTATGCATGGCGAGAGGATCCACCCATCATGACAAAACAAAACATGTGGACATTGACAGACACTTTCTCGAAGGAGAAGATTGATGCCAAGATTATTCAACTCCGGTATGTTCCTCGTAAGATCAAAATGCGATATTCTTACCAAGGCTATTCCACCTCTTACGTTCAAATAGACTAAGTAGCAAACTTGGTCGCATCAATATATACAACCAGTTTTTGAGGGGGTGTGAAATATATCACTCGGCGAGGGTGATCGGCGAGATCACGATCCTGATCCTCATGATCACAGCAGACTATGTCGTGCATAATTTTTTGTACACTTTATTTATTTGTAAAAGACATATTAATTGTGATACATATAAACAATTAATATGTCAAACTCTAGTTTACTTTATGTCATAGACATAGACATAGATTGTACTTTTACTTTTTGCTTTTGTGCCGCCCACATCTACATACTCAAGTGGCCGCCCTAGCTAGCTAGTCTCTCTCCAAATTGTATCTATTTATACTCCTTCATTATCAATGAATAAAAGATAAGTTGAAGTTTACTCTGGTGTTTATCACATTCTCAAACTCTCTTCATAGTACATTTACTACCACCAATTGGTTTTAGTACAACGGTAAGAGCTTGATCTTAACATGGTATCAGAGTCAGTGGTAATGGGATCGAACCCTGGTGTGAACATTATTGTGCACACTCTTGAATAAAAATTGCACAAGTGTACTTAAGGGGTGGTGTTGGGAGAGATTGCCCAAACTCTTGAATAAAAATTGTGCAAGTGTTGGGATGGATTGCCACACTTGAAGGGGGGTTTTGGGAGAGATTCTTACACTCTTGAATGTATAAAGAAATATAGTAGTGCATTTACAACCACCAATTGGTTTTAGTAGGATGGTAAGTGCTTGATCCTGGCAGGAACCCACTTACGCACCTCTTACCTTGCTCTATGAAGAAAAAACAAGATTTTTTTTGTTTCTTGTGGAAAGCACAAACAACCTCTGCAATATAATTATTATTTGGCAAAAAATTATGTTATGTCAAACTTTGAACCAATTATTTTGTATTGAGAATTTATATTGTTAGGCTTTTCTACAATCATGTTATGATTGTTTTTTAATGTCAATTTGTATTGTTACATACTGTATCATTTCATCCGGTTGTGATTACTTTTTAGACGAAAATTCAAAATATATACATTTGGCTAAAAATAGTTTGTTTTGTATACCCCTATTTGTAATTCTTAAAAGCATAACCCCGTCAAAATACTCAGTAGGACGAGGAATTGGGCATTCAAGCCGGGATATATTGTCATGAGGCTGGGTTATTTTTCATTGTGGCCGGATTAAAATAATACGTCTTGATCAATTTTTCTCACTCGGCCGGGTTAAAAATCTCCATCGATCATCTGCAAATATCCGTTGTTTTCTTTTATTTTTTTTTACTTTTTCTGTCTTCATCTTTCCTGTGTTTCCTTTTCAATATCAAACAAAAACAAAAAGTCCCCAGCCATTTTTTTCTCTCGTCTTGCGTGACTTACATTCAAAAAAGAAAAAAAAAATTCCTTCTTTTTCCTTCAGCCTTGATCATCACTTTGCATCTTCTTTATAAAACAAAAAAATTAAATTCCCGTTTTTTTGTTGTTGTTGTTGTTGTTGTTTCTACTTTCGTGATTCCTGATTGAAACCACCCACACCCACCCCCCACCCCCACCCCAGCGAGGCGGTCCTACTAATTAAAAGGAAAAAAAAATGTTTCCAGCACTTTCACTTTCTGACTGAATTTGCTGCCGACTTTTGACCTATATCATCCCTATTTAACTTTGACCCCCATTCGTCATCAAATATGGGTTTTTGCATATGATCGACAATGCTTTTTTTTTTTCAATCATAACGATATGAACACGAGATTTATAATTGAATTTTTTGTTAATTCGGCCTCAGAAGCCAAAAGAATGTTATTCAGGACCGGAATTTTTAGCCTGGCCGAGTGAGAAAAGTTGCTTAGGACGTGTTATTTTAGTCCGGCCTCAATGAAAAATAACCCGGCTTCATGACAATATATCCCCGGCGTGAATGCCGATTTGCCCGTCTTACCAGGTATTTTGACGGGGTTATGCTTGTAAGAATTAAAAATAGAGGTATACAAAAAAAACTATTTTCACTCAAAGGTATATATTTTCAATTCCCTCTTTTTATTACCGTTACGATTATTTTGGGCTGTCTTTTTCTCCATTGTTTACGCGTCTTTTACTATCATTTTTTCATACCATTTAACTTGTTATGACTATTTTGTTTTTTGAAATTTTTTGAGACGTTTATTTTGTGTTGTCATTTTTTACTCTTACGGGTTTAGGATTGTCATTTTGTATTGTTACATATATGGCACTGCTATTTTTTCGTCTCATTATAAAATGTTACAAGTTTTGTAATGTTATTTAAATCATTTTAAATTGTTAAGGTGATCTTGGAATATTATAAATATATCACACTGTTATGGATATTTTACTGTCATTTTGTATTGTTATGAATTTTGTTTTGATTTTTTTTCTTCTATGGTGCTAGGTATTCGGCGTGGTTAAGTTGTGGTGTTGGTATGGTTGTGTTTAAATTTTGAAGTAACAAAGGCTCGATGGTAGATCAATTGGAGTGGGTGGGTGGATAGGTGTTCCACAATAAACACAATTGTTTTTTGTAAAAAAAAAGTTCCCACACCCAAGGGTATCGACAGGAAATATTAATTTTTTTAGTGAAAAATAAAGGGGTTGGTTGGTTCGGGGTGTCTATAGTGTACGAAGTTAGGCTTGATTAAGGAACAATAGGTTTTAAGGGGCGTAGGGTGTATGGTATATGTTTGCAGCGTAGGTATTATCGATAATCTAAAAAAGGAAATTAGAAAAAAAAAATCTAATTCTATAATAGAATCCATCAAATTCAATGTATTTTCATTAGGTGGTCCAAGCATAAATAGTCTAAGGAATATTCAATGGAATATTCCTAGGCCTATCTAGACAACAATTATAGCCTTTAGATCACAATAATCTACACCGTTAGATCATTGATAGGTGTACTATAAATAGGTGAGGGGTCATTTGTAAGAATAACCAGGAAAAAATTAGAGTGTTATATCGCTAAAAAAATATGTTTTTGTTGCTTAGTTGTGGTGTATAAGACAAGGCCGTGTACAATGGATAGCATGCAAAGGATGATGTGGTGTATACAAAGTTTACACGTACTATTAGCAATATCAGAAAGATCGTTGTTCGTGTCATATCATATTTTTGTGAGTCCGATTTCTTTGGTTTAAATTTTATTTATTTAAGTACAAGTGATGCACGATGATGGTAAAATGATTCTGTCATTTCTTCAGTTTTGTAAATTTGTCCCTGAAATTTTGAAAGAAAAATAGTGTGAAGACCCTGTAATTTGCACATTTTCTTGTTACCGTGGTACATACATTGTGCTTATTTGGTGCTTTTTTTTTGCATAATTGAATAGAGACTCTGTATTTTCTGTTCATCGTTTTTTCATGGATTCAAATCATTTATTGATCGCTATATTATGTTTTAACCTTGTCGTACGGTGTCTATTGTCAAATGATTAAGGCTTTGTAATATGGATAAAATTGGTTTTATATCTGGGTAATGTTATACAGATAAAATCGGTTTCATTGTACTGTTGAAGACCTTCTCAACCGCAGTTGACCGTAATTGTGTCGCCATGCGAGTACTATGTGCTATTCTCTTTTTGTTTGTTATTCTCATCAACTTTATTAGTTTGGTTATATCTAAATGTTAATTTTTTGTTAGTTTGGTTTTTTAGTTTGTTATAAGTACCATCCAGCCCTTGTCTTTCTTTTGCACATTATAACTGAGACTGTCCCCTTAAAAAAAAAAATTCTAAAACTGTCTTAAGCTATTCTCTTCTTATCATGATGTTTTCGATTTTGTAAGCATGCATTCCTGCCATCATCGCGCATGGCCATGATCGATATGATGCGCGAAACACGTGGGTCCCCAATCCAAACTGGTTGGAGTTCTACTCTCGAGATAGAGTCCGAGCCTTCTTATGCCTCAACTGTTTGAAAGAATTTTCGACTTTTGCATATGACAGGTAGAATTCGATACGTGAATCATGCTCCTGTCACAAAGCAAACATCCACTTGGTAGGACCTTTGTATATTTTACAGCCCAGTGCTACAGCATCTGCTCCCTATCCTGGGGAAAGTTCCACTAGAGTCAGAATTAATGTCAGAAACCAAGGATCTAGCATTAACTGTCGCTGTTTACGTCGTCTTCTCGAGAAAGAGACGCCCAAGACGTGTCTGTTTGATCTTAAGATGCTTCCTGAGGAGAATGGTGTTGCCGCCCTAAGGTCAAGCATGAATTCTGTTCGAATTGAGGGTGGAACTATGGATTTGGATTTAAAGCTGTAACAGCACCTTTCAAACATATGAAATAAAATCTATTTAATCATACGATATAGAATGAAATTAAAGGAAGTTATGATATATGTGTTTGTTATTTGTTTTCCTATTGGGTTGTGTTGAAGAACTTCTAGCATCCCAAAAAGTCCCAGCTGCATCCGAAGAAGAATATTATCCATTTGGAAGAATAAATCCGGCTTAAAAAAATTTGAGTATCCAGTGTTGTTATTTCAAGGAACAACTATGCTCCACAACTATGTATCCAGCTTCATTTTTTTTTCTCTTTCCACCTTAATATTCAAACACGCATATCTTATGATTAAGATCTCCAAACGTGATGAAATTTTCACCGAATTTTTTATTTTTGCATGCTCTTCGTTTTGATACTTGGTTTGATATCATTACATATTTTTTCATTTGATTCATTGTCGAAATTCACTTAATGAATCTCGCCAGTGAATCTTGGAAAACAGTGAATTTTGAATAATAGTGAATTTCAAGTGTGGATTTTCAGAAATTACGTCGAAATATGATGTATGTGGTCTCGAAATAAATAGTATGAAAAAAAAAATTTGGTGAAATAATTTTCAAGTTTGGAGTTGTAGATTGAGAGATATAAGTGTTTAAAATGATGGTTGAGAGAAAAGTGTGTTATTGGTTTTTTTAAGGCAAAAGGCCTCTAGTTTTTTATTTTAAAAGAATTGTCATTTATTTAATTTTTTTGAAAATGTGTCCTATTCACTAATTTAGAAAATATTTTTGACTCTCCTAATTCCCCTATTTTTTTATTGTTACGATAAACATCTACATGTATTTGTTTTTGCTATAATTATAGGATAACTAACATGAATTATCCATTGACCAACATTTTACCAAACGGAAATCCTCGTGTGGACTGCAAACAGATCGAATTTATTCTAAGGAAGCTCTATATATATGGCAATTGAGAAATAACTATGTTTTTATCCGACAGTGAGCTGCCCTCCGGCCCACATATTTATTTCTAAGGTTATCAAATGAGGCAGAGACCTCCGACTAGCATGTGGTATTTTGTAACTTTATTGTTTGCTTTGTGCAAGATTGTTTGTTGTTGTGTTATTTTGATGTATCATTTTTACTAGTTTCCACTATTTGAAATAAAAGAAGCTCATTTGTCAACAACAAATATATATATATACACTAGCAAAAAAAACCCGTGCATAATACAGGGGCAATATAAAATATCTATTGCAATTAAAACACATATGGTATTGTTCGTAATTAATTAGACGATTAGATTATATAAAATAAGAAGAAAATTGGACATACAACAACACAATAAAATCGAGGTGTAAAAAACACGTGACATATTGCATCCAGTAAACGATAATAAGAAAAACAAAAATAATTTTAACTATATCACATTTTTCTTGTTTGCACAGTAAAACATATGTGAAAAAAGTGCGTTGTATTTCAATCAATAAGAAACAATGTAAAATTTATTGTTGTTCAAATAAATATGAAATGAAAAACAATATAAGAAGATCAAGTGTTTTATGTTGGGAGTAGTTGTCGAGCCATTCAAATTAATTCAGCACCTAAAATTAATTAAAACGAAGAATAAGTTTCCAAGAATTTCAACCTTAATCATGAGAGTATCGAGTATTGCAGAGTATTAAGGTTGCAAATTTTGTTCCAAGGATATATGATGTAAGTCAACTAGATGACACTTCTTACGATGTTTTAGCCCCAATTCTCAGGCATTTATTGATGTTTTCATATCCATTTGATTCATTATTTTCTTAGTTTCATCCATACGTGTAGATAGTAATTATTATATAAAATATATATTTTGATAAGTTTTGGACCTGTTATAGTAACCGGAGCGTCGTGTCGGGTTCACGCTTGGTATTTTTGTGTTATATTATAGGATTATAGGTTAACCAAGACCCCGAGTGACACCACGTGTGAGCATAACATGTCTTTTTAGGGCTAGAAGAGTGTGCCAGAAGTTTACGAGTCCAAACGGATTATTTGTTGTTACCGTTTCTACCGTAACCTATCTTCAAGCGAAATTTGACCCACCTTAGAGGAATTAATTTTAGAAGAGTTCTTCATGAGAGTTTTATATCTTCAATCGAGCTTTCCAACTCACTTTGAATCACATCAATCGGAGTTCTACAACTCAAGTTATGGTGATTTTTCTGGCAGGTCATGAGTGAAGTTGGAACTCTCTGAATAGCTATGATTGGTGAAATGATTGGTGAGAGAAATATTATATTGATAAAGTAATGGTTGAATAGTGTAGGCGCCATACCTTTTGTGGCGCACGCAAAGCGTCGGAAAATGCAGTTTTCAGCATTAAAATCCCCTTTTGGATCGTATTTTACCAAATTTTTTGCCCCAAATTAACTTCATCCTCTCCAATATCCCTCTTCTGGCAGCCAGCAAAGCTGCCCCAAAGGGGCTCTTTCCTAGCCAATAATCACCCCACCATTTTTAGCTAAATTCATCACAAGCGTAATCCTTAGAATGCTAGCTTAATCTTTTGGGTAATTGATTGGAGAAGGCTAAAGCTTTGTGTGCTATCTCCATTGATGCCATTGAAGATGAATGCAAGCTTCCCCTTTCAAACTCATCATTTGTGATCGGTAATCTTCTAGTTTTATCTTGTTTTGTTTGTTCTTGTTATTATGAATGTTAATGTTGATATGTTAGTGATTGTAGTAGTGAGTAGCTAAATTTGTAACTAACCAAGATGATGTTGTAGTAGAGTTAGTTAATCTCTTATGTTGATTGTGAATGATTGTTGATGTTGTTAGTTTCAATTGTGATGAATCTTTTCCTATTTGCAATGTATTGCTTGTTGGTGTTGGATTGATCACCTAGCACTTTAACACACACACACACTAGTTGAGACCGAAAGGAGATATTAGGTGTGGGAGAAGGAATAGGAGAACCGGAAGGTAAAATCGACCTTAATTGGAATTCGATTTCTTATCCGGGGGTTGTTGACATTGTCATTGCATTCAAGTGCTTATCATACCAATTCATTAGGTTTAGGGCACCTAGGCCAATGAGGAGGTATAGAGTAGTTTCATACACTCGTATGAGGGGAGACTGCTTGCTTAAGAATGCACCGTTTCACACTTTTGAACACCAATGGTAGGATGGATGGAAATCATTCCCATGATACTACGAGAGATTAGCTTAATCTACACATTGTCTTGGTTAGGTTTCTTTTATCATTTTATCAACTTTTGTAGTTAATCAATAGTTTCTTAAACAAACTTGCGATTCGGATCAAGATAATAATAACTATTTGGTGTTTGACCTCACATCCCTGTGGATACGACCTTGACTCACTGTACTAGACTACAATTGACCCGGTACACTGCCAGTAAGATTGGACATGTAGAAAAGTTCGATCAAGATTTTTGGCGCCGTTGCCGGGGATGTGTAACGGTTGATACTTGTATTAGTTCAAAATTCTTGAGAATGAGTCAATACTTTTTCTAATCTTTTATTTTTTATTTTTTTGGTGCTTACCTCTTTGGTAAGTCACCAAGTGCTATTAATTGTGTTCTTGTTGTTTTCTATCTTGTAGTTGATGAACCACTCTCGACGTGGTAAGGTCCCCAATACTAATTACATCCCGGATATTAACACTTATATTAGGGATCGTTTATTTGAGAGAAAGGTTGGCCAAGCTCGTAGTGAATTGGATCTTGGTGAAGCATCTTCACAAGTGTCATTACATCAAGAAGAGGAAATGAATGAGTTACAAGGAATGGTACAAGGATGGCATAACCACGAAAATGCCCTTTTTGAACAACATCCCTTAAATCCAAATGACTATCCTCCTCCACCACCCTAAGAACCATATCCATATGATCAACCCCCAAATCCACCATACCAAAATAGACCGTTTTGTGAGCAAGGCACTCAAAGAAAAAATCAAGTTCATAATCCTATTCGGCTACCTCACATTGATGCTAAAAAATTTTCAATCAAGTCTCATATGTTCGGTCTAGTGGAGAGTAGAGCTCAATTCCATGGAAAGGCCTATGATGACCCACATTCACATCTTTACAACCTTGAAGAAATATGCAATACGGGATTCCAAACTAGTGCTTGTCAAGAATTCACTCGCCTTGCATTATTTCCTTTTTCATTGAAGGGTCAAGCAAAGGAATGTCACTTCCCCACCATCACTTGAAATCATGGGATGATATACAAACCGTGTTTTTGAAGCAATACTTTCCACCGGGTAGATATTTGGAATTGAAGGTAAGAGTTGCTAATTTCAAACAATATTTAATTGAATCTTTGGACAATGCTTGGGACCGTTTTAAGAAGCTTTTGAGGGCGTGTCCGAACCACGAATATACTTTGGACATGCAAGTCCAATTATTTTGTAGAGGTTTGCATGAATTGTCAAGAAAAAAAATTGATTCGGCATGCCATGGATCACTTATGATGAGCACGGGCCACGATGTTTATAAGGCTATAGAAAGAGTGACAAGAAATGAGAAATTGTAGGATCCCGGTCCAAGTGAAACGGAAGTTGCCATTGGGGGATGATCATAATTCGAATGAGGAAGAAATTTTGAGAGAAATAGCAGTGATAAATAAGAGGATGGATGAATTACAAGCGGGGAAGACAGAGTTGAAGCGTGGAAAATATGATGATGTGATAGTTGGTGTTTTTCATATCGAAGAATTATCAAACTCTGATGTATCTACACAAGAAGAAATGAGTTTATTGAGACAACATCGGGATTTGAACAACAATCACACCAATGTTTTTGAACCACATCCTTTTTACCAACAAGCTCCTACTCAACAAACCCATGTTCAACAATGTTCTCAATCAACAGAGGATGTCTCTCATTTGAAAATTTTGATGGAAAACTTGATGGGAGTTGTGTCTACTCAAGCCGTCAATATGCAAACAATGATGACTTCTATTGGTATGATGTCTCAAAAGTTTGGTACTTTGAAAACATCTATGAGTGGGCACGAAATGGGAATGAGAACGATGGAGGCATCAATAAGAGTTATTGAAGACCTTTTGACTAGGGAAGGTGAGAGACATAGTAGTAGACCACAGGGTGGATTACCAAGCAACACCGAGAGAAACCCGAGAGAGGTCAATGCTCTCATTACTCGAAGTGGAAAAGTATATGGGAATCATGAATTTTATGAGAATAAAGTGAGTAATGAAGTCGATAATGATTTGCATGACATGGATGAGGAAAAAGAATTAAGTGAAGAAGAGGAAGAAATTGTTGATGATTTCTTGGGAAATGATGACTATGTTGAAGTAGAGAAAGAAGAAGAATGCGTGAAAGTCCCAAGGCTATTGAAAAATCCAAGATTGAGTGATTTGAGGACTTTATTCGATGAACATGTTCGAGAAGAAACTGTTGATGACAACCCAGCACACACCGGAAATGTTAAAAAAAAATCTAGGCGTCTTTCAAGGAAAATGGTGCAAAATGATGACACATGGAGCCCAAAAAGTGCACAAACATTCAAAGAAGCTTCACCATCTTCATCAAATGACAAGGGTAAGGGAGGTATAAATTCTAACCCTACTTTAATTGATCTTGAATCACTTCCCTATCCCCCTCGAGAGGAAATTAAAAAATGAAGTAAAGTATGCACGTTTTCTTGACACTTTTCGGCACTTAACCATTAATATCCCTTTCATGGAAGCACTCACAAATATGCCAGCATATGGTAAGTTTCTTAAGGACAAACTCTACAACAAGAAACGGTTGGAAGAGTATGAGACGGTTTGTCTAAGTAAAGAGTGTTTCGCCTTTCAACACAAGCTCCCTCCTAAGCTTAAGGACCCCGGGAAATTTACACTCCCATGTAACGTATATGTTGGCAGCGTAGGTTTATTGATATTCTAGAAAAGGAAATTAGAAAAATAATTTAAATTACGTAAGACAAATCATCAAGTTCGATGAATGTTCATTAGGTGGTCCAAGCATAAGTAGTATAAGGAATATTCTAAGGAATATTCCGGAGCCTATCTAGAAAACAATTATAGCCCTTAGATCAAAATAATCTCCATCATTAGATCATTGATAGGAGTACTATAAATAGGTGAGGGTCATTTTTAAAAATAACCAAGTAAAAATTAGAGCGTTATATCCCTAAGAAATATTTTTTTGTCGATTAGTTTCGGTGTATAAGCCAACGATGAGTACAATGGATAGCTTGCAAAGGATGATGTGGTATATGCAGAATTTGCACGTACTATTAGGAATTGCAGAAATATCATTGTTCGTGGCATATCATATTTTGTGAGTCATGTTTCTATGGTTTAATATTTTAGTTATTTAAGTACAATTTATTGACTTTACATTTTTTGCATGATATTGATGAAACGATTCTGCCATTTCTCCAACCTTGTAAATTTGTCCCTAAAATTCTCAAAGAGAAATGGAGCAAAGATCCTCTTAGGTTCATGGATCTTGGCTGGTATTGAGGTTCTTGGATCATAGTCATACTTACAGTTCCCATTTTTATGATGTAAGATATCGTAGATTTTTGTGGTTCTGGAGAGGTGGTAGGGGTATAAACGTTAATTGGATGAAGGTTGGATACAACTTTTTACCAAATTGTAGTTCTGTAGGGCCTTATATTTCATTTGTACTTTTTTTTAAACATTTCCTGTTTTCATTCGGTGCCTATTTTTTGCACAAAGTGCTCATGTTTCCTGAATGTAGTTGTTGTAAAGTGGGGAGATGTATTTTTTTAATAGTATTATTTAGGATAGGGATATTGTTAGGGACTTTGATGCTAATGCTCTTACACCCCATTATTCTATTCGTTGGCGTTCACAGAATTTTGTTGGTTTGTTTTCAAATCTATTTTCTATATCAAAGCCGATAACTTATTTACATGTCCTTGCTTCTTAACGCATGTAGGACAACGGTACCTTATTTTGATGCTTCATGCTCAATCTCTGGGGTATGAAATGATAGAGTATGATCAAATGTCACTCCAAGTAAAACTCAAAAAGCTGATGCACTCGATAGGTAGTGAGCTTGATAGGTCTGGGCCTGTTGAAGTATGGTAATGTGCATACGAAAACGTTGAGGTCCTATCTCATCAATTTCCAAGTCGGTGGTTAAAATGTAAGATCTTGTTGAAGTCACCAAAGATCATCGTGGTCAAATAATCCGACGGTGTAGCCAGAAATTTAGAGGTAATTGAAAATGTGTTTATGAACTTCGAGCATTTTATTCATAATAATTCATTTGCATCTTTAATCTTGAATATTGTAAAGGAAGTTCTTCCTCTACCGGGTGTGGCTCCTCCGGATATATACATTGGGCATGAGGTTGGTGGGGCGCATGGTGTGTCATTCCATCACTACCTCTAAGGACATTCTTCAGTGAATCAACCATTCAGAAGAGGATTGGAATCTAAGGGGTAATATCATCAATTACGTTCGAGTAGTAATTCATTCTGTAGAATGTCTCATAGGTACTTAATCTCCGATGGTTCCGATGGATTGGAAAAAAATTACTGATTCAAAGTGAGCTTGTGTCATGAAGGCAATTAATGTTATGATACGCTCACTCCAAATATCATATATAAAACCTTTTTCCTTGGAGGCCGAGCTAGTGGAGCAATAGCAGATGTTTAAGCAGAAAACACAGATCGGTATGACAAAAGAGTACGTATCAGATGATCTACCACCACAATGAAATGTAGCACAAGGCAACAAAACTAGTCTTCCATCCATTCTTTGCAACGTAGTAGCAGGTTTATGAGCCCCATTTGTTTCTTGCAAGGACACATGCTCAATCAACAAAGATCCACAATGTAGTACATGTCTTTTGTTGATTTGGAATTTTGTGAGTATCATGCATATCTTTTGTCAACTATGTTTTACTTTGAGTCTAGTTTAGGATGAAACGGCAAAACTCCAAGTTATCAATTTACTGAAATTGTTCAAGAAAATTATATATTAAAACGGAATGTTGCATTTGAACAGAATATAGTACATGTTGAATATTGCGGTACCCTATTTTTTGTGATACCACGCCAAAATTTGACATACAAAACTTGATTATAATACTTGATTTTTTCAGAAGTCGGTTATTGGTTTAGTGTCATGAGGCTTAGTGACAATAAGCTGTGTGTTGTGCGTTGGGTACATTTACATGTTGGCGTCAAACCGTAGGATTTATTTTTTTGTTTTAGATTGGATTTCTAAGAAATAAACAAATTTAACTATTTCTTGTTTCGGATTTTAGATTTCTAGCTAATGAACAATTATATGTGGATTGAAATGGTAACCAATTAAAGTTGTATTTGAATGCTTGCACACTCTACTTGTCACAAAAAACATGATCCTAGTCAATTGGATTTGTTGAGGGGTGTACTCATTTTGTGGGGTTCAAACCGTTGAATTTATTTCTTGTTTTCGATTGAATTTCTAAAAAATCTACAAATATAACGTAATTCTCATATCGGATTTTTTATTTCCAGGAAATGAACAAGTTAAATTTATTTCTTGTTTCGGACTAGTTTTCTCACAATTCAACAAATATATTAAAGTATTTCTTGTACCATGGTTGAGATGATCATAACCGGGGGGTATCTTCATATAAACTTCTTCTCTTAGGTCTCCATTTAGAAAGAATTCTTTACATCCATCTATTGTAAAAGCCAGTCAAGGTTAACAACAACAAATTGTTAGACTCTCATTGTTAGTATCAATGCCATAGGTTTATGTGCAACTTCTGGCTAACGGTCTTGCTTTGTGACTGTGGATGGTTCAATCAGAGTTGTAATTTATGTTGAATATCTATTTGCATCCCACATATATTTTTTTCCTTTGGGAAGAGACGTAATAACCCATGTTCGGTAATTACTTAATGCCTTTAACTCATCATCAACAGCCTTCTTCCATTCAGGAATTTGTAATGCTTCTTAAATAGTTTCTAAAATGTATTCATTGTCATAATTTGTTATAAGTTTTTGAAGGGCATTGGATAAGCTACAATAGGACAGAAGATTGAATAGAGGATATTTTGTACAAGTTCAAGTTTTTTTTTCTCATGGAAATGGGCCTTTCATCGTGAACTATAGGAATGTTATCAATATAAGGTACAAAGTCTTGATGTATACCTAAGACCCCAAGTTGTTTTATGGCATATACTAGTTCAATAGGTTGTCTTGGATAGTAAGATCCTCTTTCTGACACGTATAGTGGGTACTGAGTACAAGAGTCAGGTAATCACTTCCCTTGACCTGGTGTTGGGCTCTTATGTCCATATCCCAGCTATATGTTGAAGAGAGGTAATCACTCTTATCTTCCGTAGAATCATAAAAGGGTATATCTGCTAGGAAGGAAACATCCAAGGAGTTGAAGTACTTCCTTGAAGCTAGATAATAGCACTTATATCCCTATTCCCTAGTGAGTATCCAAGTAGGATACACTTTATTGCTTTTTGTTCCAATTTGGTTCTGTAAAAAAATAGTGCAACTAAAGACATTGAGGGGCAAATTTTTGGATAAATGATAGGTCGAATAGAGTTCTTGTAGAACACTCAGTGGTGTTTTAAACTTTAAGACATTGTGGGGAAAACTCAGGGATAATGAGAGGTCGGATAGAGTTCTTGGACTATTAGCTGCTTCCTCAAATTTGATGAGGACGAGTGGTCGTCCTTTCTGGACCTTTTAAGCCATGGAGGAGGTAGTGTTTCTTCCAATGTTTCATCGTTGGGGTCATCCTTCTGAATTATGCTCCAGTGAGTTCTGTATCTTCTTCTGCAGATCCGGCTCCTGTGAATTTTCGTTCAGAGGATCCTCTTCTTCCAGATCATCATCATCCTCATCCTCCTATCCCAAGGCAGCGTCCAAGATGGCTTGCTTGGTTGCATCATCTAGGGCTACAAGTTGATCCACCAGTGCCTAATGGGTAGCATCGAGAACAACCTCTCCCTACTATAGATTTTGGTTATTGGCGTCTGCCTCTGTCGTGTTGTTTGTGTGGTTGCCGTTTGCCACCTTCTATCGTGTGGTTACCATGTTGATTCCAAAGCTTTTAGAAGGACCTTCAGTGGGAGGCCTTCTTTCTAGCGTCAATTGACGATGCCGGAAATCGTCAGGTAATAAATCCGGGGCTCTTCTCCTGATGACAACCTGCAAAAGCTTTAAAACAGTAAAAACGATAAAAAGAGGGGTGTGTTTTGGTTGTGGATTATACTGCACTTGAGAAACTGTATCTCAAGCTGCCTGCGTATCTAGTGAGTGTATTGGAATCAAGTCTTCATAGTTCCTTAGGGATTGTTTATATATAGGGGCTTATACCCTAGCAATTGCATGTAGTGTGTCCTTGGTGGAATCTAATTTCATGTTCCCAAAGGAATGGATAATGATCATTTGATCTCCTTGATTTTAAGAGATAATTATAGGCATATTCAAGTGCCAGGATCAGAGACTTTATGATCTAGGATTCTTTCCGTATTTATCTGATTTAATGCATGCATAAGAGTTTTAGTATGATAGGGACCTAGACTGACCCGGGAGGTCAGGCATGAGTAGGCTAACCTTGTGCACCAGCCGACCTGTAGGGGTTGGGAGAGAGTGACCGAGCTCAGTTAGCTCGGACCATGAGGATTCTGACCCTTAAGGTGGATGTTTCTCTATCTTCATTTATAGTTGGATTATTATGGGGGGATGACACGTGGCGAGGTACTGATGCGACCTCTAACATAAGGCTTATGTATCGTTGTTGTAAGATATATTTTCTTTCTTTAGTATGGTTGAGTTTCTACTTTTATATAAAAAAATACACCCAAGTCTTTTAGCTTCTGTAAATTCTAAACTCGATACGACGTAGTAGAGGTTTACGTATAATATAGAATTTATTTTATATTATACGTGTCGAACGTTCTATTTCCTATTAAGGACTCGGTATCCGGGAACGGGGTGTTACATATTTATTGTTTTCAAAAGATATAAATCCCATACATATAAGATAGTTAATTATATTTTATTATCATTTGAAACAAAAGTGAAATAGCTCATGATCATGAGGTTTATTCAGAGAATTTTTCAAAATGAGTAAATCGATGAAGTGAATAATAGAGCATCAGTTTACACCTTGGAGCAATTACAATACGTTTAATGAAGATTATTTCCTGGCATTAGGGGAGTAAATAAAACACAGATAAATATGTACTCTTTTTTCTTAAATAGGATTTTATTCTGACTGGTTTTTTCTTAGTAAGGTTTTAGTAAGGCATATCATATCTGTTGAATGTTAATAATAAATATCCAAGGGGCAGTGTTATGAAATAATATTACTGATGAATTATCTTTTATTCTAATTGATTTACGTATGTTTCACATTATTGTGTTCATATTGTAATCTCTACGATAAATACCCCTTATACGATTGTAATAAGACACGAGCATTTTGTCTTCTTCTCCATATTTTGTGTTTGATCTTGTATTTCCTTTATTCTTTTCATAGTTTTATAACTGAAAATATTAAAGAAATCCCAACAACCCCAACCCCAGCTCTGTGACCTTTTTCTTCATTAATAAAATTATGTTTCTTGTGGAACCACTGCACACCCTTTCCCTCCATATTAAAAAAATCACCAAAAAAATTATTTTGGCTGGGGAACTATTAGGATCAAGCACTTACTGTTGTACTAAAACCAATCGGTGGTAGTAAAGGTTCTATTATATTTCCTTATAAATAAAAAGTGCGGGCAATCTGTCCCAATACCCCCCTTCATGTGTTGTCAATTTGTCCAACACTTGCACACTTTCCTTGTGCTATTATATTTCCTTATACATTAAGAGTGTGGGCAATCTGTGCCAATAGCCCCCCTCAAGTGTTGGCAATCTGTCCAACACTTGCAAAATTTCCCTGTACATTCAAGAGTGTGGGCAACAATGTTCACACCAGGGTTCGATCTCATGACCTCTAGCTCCGATACGATGTTAAGATCAAGCACTTACCGTTGAACTAAAACCAAATGTTTGTAGTAAATGTGCTACTATATTTCTTATACATTCAAGAGTGTGTGCAATCTCTCCCAACACCTCCTACAAGTGTGGGCAATCTGTCCTAACACTTGCACAATTTTTCATTCAAGAGTGTGGGTAATCTCTCCCAACACCCCTCCCCCCTCAAGTGTGGGCAATCTCTTCAAACACTTGCACAATTGTTTTTTAAATAATATTCCAACCAGGGTTCGATCTCATTACCTCTGGCTCTGATACCATGTTAAGGATCAAACGCTTACCATTCTACTAAAACCAGTTAACGCTTACCATTCTACTAAAACCAATAAGCGTTTACCATTCTACTATAACCAATTAGCACTTACCATTCTACTAAAACCAATTGGTAAGCGCTTGATCCTTAACATTGTATCAGAGCCAGAGGTCATGAGATCGAACCCTGATTGGAACATTATTTGAAAAAAAAAATTATGCAAGTGTTGGGATAGATTTCCCACATTTGAGGGGGGGTGTTGAGAGATATTTCCCACACTTTTGAATGAAATTTTTTGCAAGTGTTGTGACAGATTGCCCACACTTGAGGGAGGTGTTGGGAGAGATTACTCACACTCTTGAATGTACCTGTAATATAGTAGTATATTTACTACCACCAATTGGTTTTAGTACGACGGTAAGAGCTTGATCTTAACATGGTATCAGAGTCAGTGGTAATGGGATCGAACCCTGGTGTGAACATTATTGTCCAAACTCTTGAATAAAAATTGTACAAGTGTACTTGAGGGGTGGTGTTGGGAGAGATTGTCCAAACTCTTGAATAAAAGTTGTGCAAGTGTTTGGATGGATTGCCACACTTGAAGGGGGGTGTTGGGAGAGATTCCTACTCTCTTGAATGTATAAAGAAATATAGTAGCGCCTTTACAACCACCAATTGGTTTTAGTAGAATGGTAAGCGCTTGATCTGGCAGAACCCACTTACGCACCTCTTTACCTTGCTCATGAAGAAAAAAAAAAGAGATTTTTTTGTTTCTTGTGGAAGGCACAAACAACCTCTGCAATATAATTATTATTTGGCAAAAAATTATGTTATGTCAAACTTTGAACCAATTATTTTGTATTGAGAATTTATATTGTTAGGGTTTTCTACAATCATGTTATGATTGTTTTTTAATGTCAATTTGTATTGTTACATACTGTATCATTTCATCCGGTTGTGATTACTTTTTAGACGAAAATTCAAAATATATACATTTGGCCAAAAATAGTTTGTTTTGTATACCCATATTTGTAATTCTTACAAGCATAACCCTATCAAAATACTCAGTAGGACGAGGAATTGGGCATTCAAGCCGGTATATATTGTCATGAGGCCGGGTTATTTTTCATTGTGGCCGGATTAAAATAACACATCCTGAGCAATTATTCTCACTCGGCCGGGTTAAAAATCTCCATCGATCATCTGCAAATATCCCTTGTTTTCTTTTATTTTTTTTACTTTTTCTGTCTTCATCTTTCCTGTGTTTCTTTTTCATTATCAAACAAAAACAAAAACAAAAAATCCCCAGCCATTTTTTTCTCTCGTCTTGCGTGACTTACATTCAAAAAAGAAGGAAAAAAATCCCTTCTTTTTCCTTCAGCCTTGATCATCACTTTGCATCTTCTTTATAAACAAAAAAATTAAATTCACGTTTCTTTGTTGTTGTTGTTGTTTCTACTTTCGTGATTCCTGATTGAAACCACCCACACCCACACCCACCCAAGGAAGCAGACGGCCCTACTAATTAAAAAGGAAAAAAATGTTTCCAGCACTTTCACTTTCTGACTGAATTTGCTGCCGACTTTTGACCTATATCATCCCTATTTGACTTTGACCCCCATTAGTCATCAAATATGGGTTTTTGCATATGATCGACAATGGTTTTTTTTTTCAATCATGACGATATGAACACGAGATTTATAATTGAATTTTTTGTTAATTCGGCCTCAGAATAAAATTAAGAAAAAAACATCGGACAATTGCTAAAAGAAAGTTATGCAGGACGGGAATTTTTAGCCTGGCCGAGTGAGAAAAGTTGCTCAGGATGTGTTATTTTAGTCCGGCCTCAATGAAAAATAACCCGGCTTCATGACAATATATCCCCGGCCTGAATGCAGATTTGCCCGTCCTACCAGGTATTTTGACGGTTATGCTTGTAAGAATTACAAATAGAGGTATACAAAAAAACTATTTTTACTCAAAAGTATATATTTTCAATTCCCTCTTTTTATTACCGTTACGATTATTTTGGGTTGTCTTTTTCTCTATTGTTTACGCGTCTTTTACAATCATTTTTTCATACCATTTAACTTGTTATGACTATTATGTTTTTTGAAATTTTTGAGACGTTCATTTTGTGTTGTCATTTTTTACTCTTACGGGTTTGGGATTGTCATTTTGTATTGTTACATATATGGTACTGCTATTTTTTCGTCTCATTTTAAAATGTTACAAGTTTGGTAATGTTATTTAAATCATTTTAAATTGTTACGGTAATCTTGGAATATTATAAATATATCACACTGTTATGGATATTTTACTTTCATTTTGTATTGTTATGAATTTTGTTTTGATTATTTTTCTTCTATGGTGCTAGGTATTCGGCGTGGTTAAGTTGTGGTGTTGGTATGGTTGTGTGTAAATTTTGAAGTCAAAGGCTCGATGGTAGATCGATTGGAGTGGGTGGGTGGATAGGTGTTCCACAATAAACACAATTGTTTTTGGTGAAAAAAAGTTCCCACACCCAGGGGGTATCGACAGGAAACATTAATTTTTTTGGTGAAAAATAAAGGGGTTGGTTGGTTTGGGGTGTCTATAGTGTACGAAGTTGGGCTTGATTAAGGAACAATAGGTTTTAAGGGGCGTAGGGTGTATGGTATATGTTTGCAGCATAGGTATTATCGATAATCTTGAAAAGGATATTAGAAAAAAAAAAATCTAATTCTATAATAGAATCCATCAAATTCAATGTATTTTCATTTGGTGGTCCAAGCATAAATAGTCTAAGGAATATTCAATGGAATATTCCTAGGCCTATCTAGACAACAATTATAGCCTTTAGATCAGAATAATCTCCTCCGTTAGATCATTGATAGGTGTACTATAAATAGGTGAGGGGTCATCTGTAAGAATAACCAAGAAAAAATTAGGGTGTTATATCGCTAAAAAAAATGTTTTTGTTGCTTAGTTGTGGTGTATAAGACAAGGCCGAGTACAATGGATAGCTTGCAAAGGATGATGTACCAGTATACAAAGTTTGCACGTACTATTAGCAATTAAAGGACAAAAATTTGTAAAATTAAAAACCTCTACTGAATGGGGAATCAACCCTCCTTGTTTTGTAATTGATGCTTGTGTTCTTGATAGCGCTTAATAAAATGCTGGTTTGTCAAACAAAAAAAAACGAAACATTATATTTGACAAACAACTTAACGGCGTCCTATAAATAGTTGTTAGTACAATATTGGTGAGTTGCTTTTATTTTCTTGTGCACTGTGTTGCAGTTAATAGCAGTTCTCCTCGATCCGTATGAAGTGTTACTGCAACAAACACATCAAAATAGTACTACTATTAAATTGCTAACAAAAAAAGAATTAATATACGACCGAATAAAACAATAATATTACCATCAAATAAAGTGGAAAAAAAATCTTATTCAAAGATTCATATTAACCAACAATACACAGTATTGAAAATTAGCAACAGCTTAAAAAAAGATTGATCAGTAGCCGTATATACATATATATTCAGATGTTAAAATTACCACGGAGTTTTACCCAAACCGCTGTTCATTATTGAAAGCCCAGCGGAGTTTACAATAATATTAGGAAAACAAATTTGCAACAGATTAAAAAAAATATTGATCAACAGCCGTATATACATATAAATTCAGATTTTAATATTACAATGGAGTTCTACCCGTACTGCTATTCATTATTGAAAACCCAACAGGGTTTACAATAATAATCGGAAAAAAATTTAGACAACAATTTTCCGTGTCAAATTATTTATATTTTCAATGAAAATACTTATAAATTGAAATAATACTACTATTAAATTCCTACTATCGATTGTTGTTCCCTTATTATATTTTATATACTAATAAATTTTCGAGTTGTTCCAATATTATTTTATTCTTTGTCCGGTTTACAACTTCAAGATAATATTCTATTTTTTGTTATTAAACAAATATGGTCTTTTTTGCTCGTTCAAATGACCTAGCTGATAGCTAATATTTAACCGAATTTCACGTTTGTAAGTCTTATGATGCATGATTATATATACATCAAATGGTGAATTTCACGGTCTTAATGGTGTTAGAGATCATGAAATATAGAATGTATATTAATGGTCTTATTACGGTGATTGTGATTCCGTATTTTTTAAATAATAATTTATTCCGTTTTTTTTTGTCAAAAAAATTTATGAATTAAAAAAAAGATATTATTTTATTATAGTGATTTCTTTTTTTAATTTTTTTATTCTTCGATTTTTTTTACTATCTTACAGATCATAAAATATAAAAGGTGTAGTAATGGTCTTTGGAACAAAAAAATCCGTGTTTAAATAAAAGATGTTATTGTGTTATAATGATTAGGTATTTTTGTTTTTCATTCTTCCCAATTTTTTTTATTATGTCAGAAATCAAAAAATATAAATGGTGTATAATGGCATTTGGAACAAAAAAAACTTACGTATTTAAAAAAAAGGATATTTTTGTGATATACTGATTTCTTATATATGTTTTTCTATTCTTCCAAAAAAATTTAATTATGTTACAGATCATAAAATATAAATGGTAAATTAATGGTTTTATTATGGTGATTCCTGTATTTTTGAAATATTAATTTTTTCTATTTAAAAAAAAACTAAAAAAAGATATAAATGGTGTATTAATGGTCTTTGGAACTAAAAAAATTCCGTATTGAAACCATATTTTCTTCATTACTATTCATCTGCATTTTTTTAAGTTCTTTTCTTTGTCTTGGAAGAATATTGATATGCATTGGTTATCCTCGAGAAAGAAGCATAAAATAATATATATTTTAAAACAAAGAACGTGTGAAATAAAGCAAGATAGCGTTTGAATATTTCGATAAAGAATTTGTTGAGATTATCAAATGCAAAATAGTAAAAAAAAAAAAAAAAATAGAACATCCATTACCTTTTCTTATTTAAAATAACTGAAAAGTTGTTAGATTTTGACAGTATAAAACAATAATATTAGAATTAAATAAAATAAAGAAAAAATCTAGACAACCATTTTTTAGTGTCAAATAATATATGATTTACCTTTTCGTGAGCGTGTTGCACTTAATAACAATTATTTATTGTAAGTAGTGTGCCTGCAGAACATCAAAATAATACCACTACTAAATTCGTAATCACAAAAAATATATAATTAATTAAAACAATTCTTCAATGCCTTCTTCTCACCACCTTTGATTTGATGATGAATGGAAAACTATAGCTGTGCAACCATTCATCTCATGAAACCTAACGACAACAAATCAAAACAGAACGTCAAATAACAATCATGTGCATGAACTCATGACAAAAAATAATCGAGAAATAAATCACACATGGAAGAATAATTGGACTAAAAAAACCATAGTACATGTAGATTGTATTAGAATTGTGCAAATGAATGTATCATGTGAATGTATGTATATAGCCTTATAAGTAGTGGGTTGAGTAGTTTCAAAAAAGTGATTCCGTATTTAAAAAAAATAGTATTCCGTTTTTTTTGTTTTTCTTTGTTCCAGATATTTTTTATTATTTTAGAGATCATAAAATATAATGGCATATTAATGGTATTTATAACGGTAATCATTGAAAATATTGATTCCATTTTATTTTTTGGCCAAAAAAATTCCATATTTCAGGGGAAAAAATTATGTAATTAAAAAAAAGATTTAATTGTGTTACAATTTGAAAAAGATATTAGTGTTACACTGATTCCGTGTGTTTATTTTTTTATTCTTCCAAATATTTTTTTATTCTTGTAGAGATCATAAAATATAAATGATATTTAAGGTATGGGGGGAAAATTTATTTGCAAAAAAATCAATAATTTAAGCTGATTTTGTATTTAAATAAAATAGTATTCCGCATTTTTTATGCTTCCAAATATTTTTATTTATTTAAGAGATCATCATTAAATATACTGGCATATTAATGGTATTTGGATCGGTAATCACTGAAAATACTGATTCCGTATTATTTTGACAAAAACAATCCATATTTCCGGGGGGAAATTTATGTATTTAAAAAAAAGATTTTATTGTGTTACACTTTAAAAAAAGATTTTAGTTGACTGATTCCGGGTTTTAAATTTTTATTCTTCCAAATATTTTTTATTATGTTAGAGATCATAATATATAAATTTTTATTTACGGTAGGGGAAAATATTATTATTCAAAAAAATTCAAATTTAAAGTGATTCAGTATTTGAAAAAATAGAATTCAGTATTATTTTTTTGCTTCCAAATCTTTTTTATTATTTTAAAGATCATCATAAAATATAATGGCATATTAACGGTATTTGGAACGGTAATCACTTGAAAATATCCATATTTCGATTTCCATATTTAAAAAAATATTTTATTGTGTTACCCTTTAAAAAATATTTTAGTGTGTTACAATGATTCCGTGTTTTTATTTTTTTATTCTTCCAAATGTTTTTAATTATTTTAGAGATCATAAAATATAAATGGTATTTATGTTATGGGGAGAAAATTATTCGCAAACAAAATCAGTATTTAAAGTTGATTCCGTATTTATTATGTTTACTTAATTTTTACGATTCCGTATTTATTATGTTTGTTTTTTTGGGTATGAAGAGAGGTTCATTGTACAGTTTGGATCAAAATTATGGGTAATTGGGTTAAAACAATTCTTTTTATGTTATAGTATATAGATGTACACATATATAGGCCGAGTTTGAGAAAATCTAAAAAGATGATGGACTAAAAGTGTCGTTTACCCATAAACAAATTGAAAATTTATTATCAAAAAAGAAATTAGGAAAAACCCAAAATTAAAGATTATTAAAATTCCAGAAAAAACAAGAAAAATATTTTAAAAAAATCCCAACATGCCCAACCCTGGTTCTCAAATATTTTTATTCATTAAATAAAACTATGTTTCTTGTGGAACCACTACACACACACCATTCCTTCAGCATTAAAGAAAATCACCAAAAATTTAAATTGGTTGTGGAACCCACTTAGACGCCTCTTACTTCCACCATGATGAAATATCAAGAAATTTTTTTTGTTTCTTGTGGAATGCACAAACCGCCTCTGCCTCTTACCTCTGCAATATAATTATTTTTGTCCAAATTTATGTTATGTCGAACTTTGAACCGATAATTTTGTATAGATAATTTATATTCTTAGGGATTTATACAATCATGTTGTCATGTTACGATTGTTTGTAATGTTAATTTGTGTTGTGACAATTAATTTTTACCCTCGATTTGTATTGTTACGTATTTTGTATTGTCATTTTATCCTATTACGATTATATAATTCTATTGCAAATTTGAGCAAACTATTTTTGTACCAACATTTTTGTGTCATTTCATCTGGGTATGAATATTTTTTACCGTTACGATTATTTTGGACTGCCTTTTTTTTCATTGTTTGCGCGTTTTATACTATCATTTTTTTTCATATCATTTAACTTGTTATGCCTACTTTGTGTTTTCAAATTTTTGTGACGTTTATTTTGTGTTGTCATTTTTTTTACTATTACGGGTTTAGGATTGTCATTTTGTATTGTTACATATATGGTACTGTTATTTTTTTCATGTCATTTTAAAATGTTACAAGTTTTGTAATGTTATTTAATTCATTTTTTATTCTTATGATAATCTTGGAATATTATACATATATCGCACTGCTATGGATTTTCTACTTTCATTTTGTATTGTTACGAATTTTGTTTTGACTTTTCCTTCTATGATGCTAGGTGTTCGGAGTAGTTGAGTTGTGGTGGTGGTAGTGTTTTGTGTATATCTTGGAAAAAACGACTCGAGGGTAAATCAATTGGGGTGGGTGGGTGGATAGGTGTTCCACAAGAACCACATATTTTTTTTGTTGAAACAAAATCCCACATCGACAAGATATATTATTTTTTTCCAGTGAAAAATAATTGGGTTGATTTGTTTGGTATCTATAGTGTACAAATTTGGACATAATTAGAAACGATAGGTTTTAAGGGGTGTAGTGTGTAACGTATATGTTGGCAGCATAAGTTTATTGATATTCTAGAAAATGATATTAGAAAAATAATTTAAATTCCGTAAGACAAATCATCAAGTTCGATGAATGTTCATTAGGTGATCCAAGCATAAGTAGTAAAAGGAATATTTCGGAGCCTATCTAGAAAACAATTATAGCCCTTAGATCAAAATAATCTCCATCATTAGATCATTGATAGGATTACTATAAATAGGTGAGGGTCATTTTTAAAAATAACCAAGTAAATATTATAGTGTTATATCACTAAGAAATATGTTTTTGTCGATTAGTTTCGGTGTATAAGCCAACAATGAATACAATGGATAGCTTGCAAAGGATGATGTGGTATATGCAGAATTTGCACGTACTATTAGGAATTGCAGAAAGATCATTGTTCGTGGCATATCATATTTTGTGAGTCCTGTTTCTATGGTTTAATAATTTAGTTATTCAAGTACAATTGATTGACTTTCCATTTTTTGCATGATATTGATGAAACGATTCGGCCATTTCTCCAACCTTGTAAATTTATCCCTGAAATGCTCAAAGAGAAATGATAAAAGATCCTCATAGGTTCATGGATCTTGCCTGGTATTGAGGTTCATGGATCATAGTCATACTTACAGTTCCCCTTTTTATGATGTAAGATATCATAGATTTTTGTGGTTTTGGAGAGGTGGTAGGGTATAAACGTTAATTGTATGAAGGTTGGATACAACTTTTTACCACCCGTAGTTCTGTAGGGCCATATATTTCATTTGTACTTTTTTTTAAACATTTCATGTTTTCATTCGGTGCCTCTTTTTGGCACAAAGTGCTCATGTTTCCTGAATTTAGTTGCTGTAATGTGGGGAGATATATTTTTTAATAGTGTTATTTGGGATAGGGATAGTGTTAGGGACTTTAATGCTAATTCTCTTACACCCCATTATTCTGTTCATTGGTGTTCACAGAATTTTGTTGGTTTGTTTTCAGATCTATTTTCTATATCATAGCAGATAACTTATTTACATGTCCTTGCTTCTTAACGCACGTAGGACAACGGTACCTTATTTTGATGCTTCATGCTCAATATCTGGGGTATGAAATGATAGAGTATGATCAAATGTCACTCCAAGTGAAACTCAAAAAGCTAATGCACTCGATAGGTAGTGAGCTTGATAGGTGCGGGGCTCATTGAAGTATGGTAATGTGCATACGAAAACGTTGAGGTCCTATCTCATCAATTTCCAAGTCGGTGGTTAAAATGTAAGATCTTGTAGAAGTCACCAAAGATCATCGTGGTCAAATAACACGACGATGAAGCCAGAAATTTAGAGGTAATTGAAAATGTGTTTATGAACTTCGAGCATTTTATTCATAATAATTCATTTGCATCTTTAATCTTGAATATTGTAAAGGAAGTTTTTCCTCTACCGGGTGTGGCTCCTCTGGATATATACACTGGGCATGAGGTTGGCTAGACGCATGACTGTTCGTCCCTCACCACCTCTAAGGACATTTTCTTTAGTGAATCAGCCATTCAGAAGATGATTGGAATCTAAGGCGTAATATCATCAATTACGTTCAAGTAGTAATTCAGTCTGTAGAATGTCTCAGAGGTACTTAATCTCTGATGGTTCCGATCGATTGGAAAAAATTACTGATTCAAAGTGAGCTTGTGTCATGAAGGCAATTAATGATACGATATGCTCACTCCAAATATAATATATAAAACCTTTTTCCTAGGAGCCCGAGCAAGTGGAGCAATAGCGGATGTTTAAGCGAGAAAACACAGGACCGGTCACGATGTGATAAAAGCACGTATCGATGATCTACCACCATAATGGAATGTAGCACAAGGCAACAAAACCAGTCATCCATCCATTCTTTGCAATGTAGTAGCAGGTTTATGAGCCCCATTTGTTTCTTGCAAGGACACATGCTCAATCAACAAAGATACACAATGTAGAACATGTCTTTTGTTGATTTGGAATTTTGTGAGTATCATGCATTTCTTTTGTCAACTATGTTTTACTTTGAGTCTAGTTTAGGATGAAATGGCAAAACTCCAAGTTATCGATTTAGTGAAATTGTTCAAGAAAATTATATATTAAAACGGAATGTTGCATTTGCACAGAATAGTGTACATGTTAAATATTGCGGTACCCTATTTTTTGTGATACCACGCCAAAATTTGACATACAAAAGTTGATTATAATATTTGATTTTTCAGAAGTCGGTTATTGGTTTAGTGTCATGAGGCTTAGTGACAATAAGTTGTGTGTTGTGTCTTGGGTACATTTACATGTTAGCGTCAAACCGTAGGATTTTTTTTTAGGTTTTTGTCCAAAAGGACAAACTAATATCTTTATTAGGCTACAAGTACATGGATGATTAGAAAGGACAAAACCTAATTAACATTACCAAAATACCCTTTTCCTATATATCTGTAAAATAAAAAACCCGCATTCCAAAAAAAAAAAAAACCAACTGCTCATTCATCTTGAGCGACGATGGCGTTCAAAACACCACAGAAGAGACCGGCGATCGGCATCAGCGTTCTAGCAATGGAGCTCGTCGGCGTCACCATCTTTTATTTGTCCGGCCATCAGAAGGCGGGGGTGAATCATTCCTGAATCGTCGCCATGAATCGTTCAGCCATTTTATCTCCCTGAATCGTTCAGCTGCCGCCGCCGCCGCCGCCGCCGCCATCAATTATCAGCAACAAAGAAGAGGGAAGGTTGGAATTGACGCATCAGTGAATGGTTAGCCGGAAGGGAAGGCTGATTTTTTATTGAAATTGACGAAGGGAAGGGTGATTGGAATTGACGAAGAACGATTTAACGATTTGAATGATTGAAGCAGATTGAACGATTTGAACGATTGGTGCTTGGAAAAGGAGGTTTGCTGCTTGGAGAAGGAGGTTTGCTGCTTGACGGTGGACGGACTGGAGGTGGTTGCACCGGCGGCCATGGTTTAGGGTTTACTGCAGGATCCCGTTTTTTTTTTTTTTATAAAAAATTTTGGGTTTACGGTTGTTATTATTAATTTTGTAACGTTACTACATTTTTTGATGTACTTTATGTATTTTATGGGCTGTTACTACTCGTTTATTGGATTTTACGACATTTTACGGGTTGTTACTACTTTTTAGGCTGTTACCACTTGTTTATGGATGTTACGACATTTTAATATTACGGGTTGTTATTCCGTTACGACATTTTACGGGCTGTTACTACTTGTTTTTAGACCGTTACCACTTTTCATTGGATGTTACGATATTTTATGGGCTGTTACGACATTTTACGGGCTGTTACTACTTATTTTTTAACAAATAAGTGGTCACATTACTACTTGTTTTTAGACCGTTACTACTTTTCATTGGATGTTCACGACATTTTATGGGCACATTACTACTTGTTTCTTATCATTACTATTTGTAGAAGGGTAAAAAGTAACAAGGGGTATTTTTGTCCAAATATTTTGTTTTTGTCCTTTATAACAAATTGAAAAATAAAAATGTCCTTGCAGACCCATTTATGTGTTTTTTTGTCCTTGTAGCCCCTTCCCCCATTTTTTGTTTTAGATTGTATTTCTAAGAAATCAACAAATATAACTTATTTCATGTTTCGGATTTTAGATTTCTAGCTAGCAAATGAACAATTATATGTGGATTGAAATGGTAACCAATTAAAGTTTTATTTGAATGTTTGCACACTCTACTTCCGAGTCAATTGGATTTGTTGAGGGGTGTACTCATTTTGTGGGGTTCAAACCGTTGAATTTATTTCTGTTTTCGATTGAATTTCTAAAAAATCAACAAATATAACATAATTCTCATATCGGATTTTTGATTTCCAGCAAATGAACAAGTTAAATTTATTTCTTGTTTCGGACTAGTTTTCTCAAAATTCAACAAATATATTAAAGTATTTCTTCTACCATGGTTGAGATGATCATATCCGGGGGTATCTTCATATAAACTTCTTCTCTTAGGTCTCCATTTAGAAAGAATTCTTTACATCCATCTAATGTAAAGGCCAGTCAAGGTTAACAACAACAAATTGTTAGACTCTCATTGTTATTATCAATGCCATAGGTTTATGTGCAACTTCTGGCTAATAGTCTTGATTTGTGACTGTTGATGGTTCTATCAGAGTTGTACTTTATGTTGAATTTCTATGTGCATCCCACAGATTTTTTTTCCTTTGGGAACAGACGTAATAACCCATGTTCGGTAATTACTTAATGCCTTTAACCCATCATCAACAGCCTTCTTCAATTCAAGAATTTGTAATGCTTCCTAAGTAGTTTCTAAAATGTATTCATTGTCAAAATTTGTTATAAGTTTTTGAAGGGCATATGATAAGCTACAGTAGGACAGAAGATTGAATAGAGGATATTTTGTAAAAGTTCAAGTGTTTTTTTCTCATGGAAATGGGCCTTTCATCATGAACTATAGGAATGTTATCAATATAAGGTACAAAGTCTTGATGTATACCTAAGACCCCAAGTTGTTTTCTGGCATATACCAGTTCAATCGGTTGTCTTGGATAGTAAGATCCTCTTTTTGACACGTATAGTGGGTACTGAGTACTAGAGTCAGGTAATCACTTCCCTTGACCTGGTGTTGGGATTTGAATTTGTTGGATTTTCTAACACCATTCTAGGCATTACTCTTATGTCTATATCCCAGCTATATGTTGAAGAGAGGTAATCACTCTTATCTTCAGTAGAATCATAAAAGGGTATATCTGCTAGGAAGGAAACATCCAAGGAGTTGAAGTACTTCCTTGAAGCTGGATTATAGCACTTATATCCCTATTGCCTAGGTGAGTATCCAAGTAGGATACACTTTATTGCATTTTCTTCCAATTTGGTTCTGTAAAAAAATAGTGCAACTAAAGACATTGAGGGGCAAATTTTTGGATAAAAGATAGGTCGAATAGAGTTCTTGTAGAACACTCAGTGGTTTTTTAAACTTTAAGACTTTGTGGGGAAAACTCAGGGATAAATGAGAGGTGGGATGGAGTTCTTGGACTATTAGCTGCTTCGCCAGATTAGATGAGGACGAGTGATCATCCTTTCTGGCCCTTTTAAGCCTTGGTGGAGGAAGTGTTTCTTCCCATGTTTCATCGTTGGGGTCATCCTTCTGAATTATGCTCCAGCGAGTTCTGCTCTAATAGATCTTCTTCCTGCAGATCCGGCTCCTGTGAATTTTTGTCCAAAGGATCCTCTTCTTCCAGTTCATCATCTTCCTCATCCTTATCTCCCAAGGCAGCGTCCAAGACGGCTTTCTTGGTTGCATCATCCAGGGCTAAAAGTTGATCCACCAGTGCCTAATGGGTAGCATTGAGAACAACCTCTCCGTGCAGTAGATTTTGGTTATTGGTGTCTGCCTCTGTCGTTTGGTTACCATGTTGATTCCAAAGCTTTTAGCAGGACCGTCAGTGGGAGGCCCTCTTTCTAGCGCCAACTGACGATACCGGAAATCATCGGGTAATAAATTCAGAGCTCTTCTCCGGATGACAACCAGCAAAAACTTTAAAACAGTAAAAATGATATATAAAAAAAGAGGGGTGTGTTTTGGTGGTGGATTATACCGCACTTTAAACTGTATCTGAAGCTGCCTGCGTATCCAGTGAGTGTATTGGAATCAAGTTTTCGTAGTTCCTTAGGGATTGTTTATATAGAGGGGCTTGTACCCTAGCAATTGCGTGTAGTGTGTCCTTGGTGGAATCTAATTTCGTGTTCCCAAAGGAACGGATAATGATCATTTGATCTCATTGATTTTAAGAGATAATTATAGACATATTCAAGTGCCAGGATTAGAGACTTTATGATCTAGGATTCTTTCCGTATTTATCTGATTTAATGCATGCATATGATTTTTAGGATGATAGGGACCTAGGCTGACCCGAGAGGTCGGGCATGAGTAGGCTGACCTTGTGCACCAGCCGACCTGCAGAGGTCGGGAGAGAGTGGCCGAGCTCAGTTAGCTCAGACCTTGAGGATTCTGACCCTTAAGGTGGATGTTTATCTATCTTCATTTATAGTTGGATTATTATGAGGGATGACACGTGGTGAGGTGCTGATGCGACCTCCAATATAAGGCTTACGTATCGTTGTTGTAAGATATATTTTCTATCTTTAGTAAGGTTGTGTTTCTACTTTTATATAAAAAAATACACCTAGTCTTTTAGCTTCTGTAAATGCTAAACTCGATACGACGTAGTAGATATTTACGTATAATATAGAATTTATTTTATATTATACGTGCCGAACGTTCTATTTCCGGTTAACGACTCGTATCCGGGAACGGGGTGTTACATATTTATTGTTTCCAAAAGATATAAATCCCATACATATGAGATAGTTAATTATATTTTATTATCATTTGAAACAAAAGTGAAATAGCACATGATCATGAGGTTTATTTAGAGAAAACATTGTTTTTCGAAATGAGTAAATCGATGAAGTGAATGATAGAGCATCAGTTTACACCATAGAGCAATTACAATACGTTTAATGAAGATTATTTCCTTGCATTAGGGGAGTAAATCAAACACAGATAAATATGTACTCTTTTTTCTTAATTAAGATTTTTTTTCTACTGGTTTTAGTAAGGTTTTAATAAGGCATATCATATCTGTTGAATGTTAATAATAAATATCCAAGGGGTAGTGTTATGAAATAATATTATTGATGAATTATCTATTATTCTAATTGATTAACGTAGATTTCATATTATTGTGTTCATATTTTAATCTCTACGATAAATACCCCTTATACCATTGGAATAAGACACGAGCATTTTGTCTTCTTCTCCATATTTTGTCTTTGATCTTGTATTTTTCCCTTATTCTTTTCATAGTTTTATAACAGAAAAATATAAAAGAAGTCCCAACAGCCCCAACCCCAGCTCTGAAACCTTTTTCTTCATTAATAAAATTATGTTCCTTGTGGAACCACTGCACACCCTTTCCCTCCTTATTAAAAAAATCACCAAAAAAATTATTTTGGTTGGGGAACTATTAGGATCAAGCACTTACCGTTGTACTAAAACCAATCGGTCGTATTAAAGGTGCTACTATATTTCCTTATAAATTAAAAGTGCGGGCAATATGTCCCAACACCCCCCCCCCCCCCCTTCAAGTGTTGTCAATCTGTCCAAAACTTGCACACTTTCCTTGTGATACTGTATTTCCTTATACATTAAGAGTGTGGGCAATCTGTGCCAACAGCCCCCCTGTATTGTTGGCAATTTGTCCAACACTTGCACAATTTTCTTATACATTCAAGAGTGTGGGCAATAATGTTCACACCAGGGTTCGATCTCATGACATCTGGCTCCGATACGATGTTAAGACCAAGAGCTTACCGTTGAACTAAAACCAAATGGTGGTAATAAATGTGCTACTATATTTCTTATACATTCAAGAGTGTGGGCAATCTCTCCCAACACCCCCCCCCCCCCTTCAAGTGTGGGCAATCTGTCCCAACACTTGCACAATTATCCATTTAAGAGTGTGGGTAATCTCTCCCAACACCCCTCCCCTTCAAGTATGGGCAATCTCTTAAAACAGTTGCACAATTGTTTTTTAAATAATGTTCCAACCAATGTTCGATCTTATTACCTCTGGCTCTGATACCATGTTAAGGATCAAACGCTTACTATTCTACTAAAACCAGTTAGCGCTTACCATTCTACTAAAACCAATAAGTGCTTATCATTCTATTAAAACCAATTAGCACTTACCATTCTACTAAAACCAATTGGTAAGCGTTTGATCCTTAACATTGTATCAGAGCCAGAGGTCATGAGATCGCACCCTGGTTGGAACATTATTTGGAAAAAAAAATTGTGCAAGTGTTGGGATAGATTTCCCACATTTGAGGGGGGTGTTAGGAGAGATTCCCCACAATTTTGAATGAATTTTTTTGCAAGTGTTGGGACAGATTGCCCACACTTGAGGGAGGTGTTGGGAGAGATTACTCACACTCTTGAATGTATAAGAAATATAGCAGTACATTTACTACCACCAATTGGTTTTAGTACAACGGTAAGAGCTTGATCTTAACATGGTATCGAGTCGATGGTAATGAGATCCAACCTGTGTGAACATTATTGCCCACACTCTTGAATAAAAAATTGTACAAAGTGTACTTGAGGGGTGGTGTTGGGAGAGATTGCCCAAACTCTTGAATAAAAATTGTGCAAGTGTTGGGATGGATTGCCACACTTGAGGGGGGTGTTGGGAGAGATTCCTGCACTCTTGAATGTATAAAGAAATATAGTAGCACATTTACAACCACCAATTGGTTTTAGTTGAATGGTAAGCGCTTGATCCTGGCAGGAACCCACTTGCGCACCTCTTACCTTGCTCCATGAAGAAAAAACAAGATTTTTTTTTGTTTCTTGTGGAAAGCACAAAAAACCTTTGCAATATAATTATTTTTTGGCAAAAAATTATGTTATGTCAAACTTTGAACCAGTTATTTTGTATTGAGAATTTATATTTTTAGGGTTTTCTACAATCATGTTATGATTGTTTTTTAATGTCAATTTGTATTGTTACATATTGTATCATTTCATCCGGTTGTGATTATTTTTTAGACGAAAATTCAAAATATATACATTTGGCTAAAAATAGTTTGTTTTGTCTACCCCTATTTGTAATTCTTACAAGCATAACCCCGTCAAAATACTCAGTAGGACGGGCAATTAGGCATTCAAGCCGGGATATATTGTCATGAGGCCGGGTTATTTTTCATTGTGTCCGGATTAAAATAACACGTCCTGAGCAATTTTTCTCACTCGACCGGGTTAAAAATCTCCATCGATCACCTGCAAATATCCCATGTTTTCTTTTATTTTTTTTACTTTTTATGTCTTCATCTTTCCTGTGTTTCCTTTTCATTATCAAACGAAAACAAAAACAAAAAATCCCCAGGCATTTTTTTCTCTCGTCTTGCATGACTTACATTCAAAAAAGAAAAAAAAAAATCCCTTATTTTTCCTTCAGCCTTGATCATCACATTGCATCTTCTTTATAAAACAAAAAATTAAATTCCCGTTTCTTTGTTGTTTTTGTTGTTGTTGTTTCTACTTTCGTGATTCAAGATTGAAACCACCCACACCCACCCCCACTGTAACGCCCCGCTCCCGGATACCGAGCCTTTATCCGGAAGAGAACGTTTGGCGCGTATAGCATTAAATAAATCTAATATTATACGCAATCCTCTACGTCGTCGTATCAAATAAAATCAAACGTAAGCTAAAAGGACTCGGGTAAAAACATAAATGCTACTAAGAATAGATACAACCATACTAAAGTTGATAGTTAAAATTACAACGACGAAAAACCCAAAGACCTAAACAATACGAGGTCTTAAAAGTAGAAGTACAACATGTCTAAGAAAAGAAATACAACCAGACTAGTACAACCTTTATAAAGAAAAAAAACTAGAAGTTTCGTCAAGACTTAAATGTCTTCAAAAGTCGTCATCTACACTTGGTCAACCTGTTCGTCTTCTCACCCTATAATGCATACAAAAGAAAACGCAAAGGAGGTAAGTACAAAGTACTTAGTAAAAGTGAGAAGCTAATGAATAACTAAGTTATACAACGAAAGGTTATTAATATGATTATTAATTACTTTTATGAGACCGACTCAATCTAGGGTTCAATCCATGCCCATCGACATGTCATGACTAAACTTTTCTAGCTTAGCTTATCTTGGTTACATCATTACTCAAGGACACAATGCATGATGAAAATTCCACCACGAGATATACTTGCCAACTACGATGATTAGCACCGGTAGTCCCGGGATCTCCCCGGTATGCATATACGTTCGATGGATTTCCTCCACTACCCTTCTGCCTTTTGAGGCGATGGCGTTGTCCACCTTTTATGAGCGTATCACATCGCAGATTTGAATCGATTACCTAACCAAGAATATATGACGTTTTAGCTTTTACTACACTTATGTAATTATTATTGTGAATTAACTAGTCGCCTAAGTGTTTTCAAGTAAGCTCCCTCACATCTCCTACTCTCGTACTTAGACCACTAGACACGGACAAGGCCTAGCACATACACAGACATTGACGAACTCTAGTTCATCAAAGCACAAGCCCTTTCATGCCAAAGCCGACGGATCCGAACTTCAACTCCCTTTAAGAGTACATTCGTGTTTTAACTGAACGGAAGTTCAACCGAAGCTTGTTTATGTTTAATTAATGTTATTGAATCAAAAAAATAATAATTAGAAATTTAAAACTCAACACAAATATGCCAAAACATATCACAACTCATTAATTACAACATAGCATGAATTCTATCACCAAACAACACCAAAACTCACCAAAACTCAACCTATCATTATAAAACTATAATTACTCATTAGGAAGAGCCTCTTACCTTAATTTCCAGCAAAACCGAAAGCAAAATATCAAGCAACTGCAACAACTGTTGATCCTCAACCCCCAAAACCTATTTGATCAACAAAAACCCTAAAATCCTATTTTCTGGCAAAAAACGAAACTGAAAAAGAGCATAAAACTGCAAATTAAATGGATTACTGCTGCGAAACTAATTTTAGAATGATCTACACTCCAAGACGATCGTTTCGACTACTCATGGCTGAAAAATAGAGTTACGGATTGAAAGATACGAATTTTTCAAGAATCGAACTCTACGAATACTGAAAACTAGGGCTAAACTAAAAACTTGCGAAATTGAGAGTTGTTATTTTCCAAAATTGCGTCTCCTCGCGCTGATCACTTTTCTCTCCTGCGGCCTCTTGAACAGATGAACGGATTGGTCACACGGTTGAAGTTTACGTTCTCCCTTTTTCTGGCATCTCCTGCATTGCTTCATCGCCGTTCCTCCCCTTTTATTTTCAGAATTTGCTTATGGAATAAAATTAGTGATTTTGGGGATTATTGCTTTTTATAGCAATTTAATTAAATTCTTTAATTAAATAACTAAATCCTTTTAATTAAATCATTTTTAATTAAATAAATACGATAAATAATAAATGGGTCGTAGTAAATATACCCAATGACTATTTTATCCTTTCTGAAAAGTCGGGATGTTACACCCATCCCCACACCCAGGAAGCAGACGGCCATACTAATTAAAAAGGAAAAAAATGAAGAGGTGGTACTTGCGATATTTCTGCATGGGACGCATTTTATTTGGCAGTTTTTTGGATGTTAAATACTATTGGATGGGTTACTTTTTATTGGCATTGGAAGCACATCACATTATGGCAGGGTAACGTTTCCCAATTTAATGAATCTTCCACCTATTTGATGGGGTGGTTAAGGGATTATTTGTGGTTAAACTCTTCCCAACTTATCAATGGATATAACCCTTTTGGTATTCCAGCACTTTCACTTTCTGACTGAATTTGCTGCCGACTTTTGACCTATATCATCCCTATTTGAATTTCACCCCATTCGTCATCAAATATGGGTTTTTGCAGATGATCGACAATGGTTTTTTTTTTTTCAATCATGTCGATATGAACACGAGATTTATAATTGAATTTTTTGTTAATTCGGCCTCAGAATAAAATTTAGAAAAAAAACGTCAGACAATTGCCAAAAGAAAGTTATGCATGATGGGAATTTTTAGCCTGGCCGAGTGAGAAAAGTTGCTCCAGATGTGTTATTTTAGTCCGACATCAATGAAAAATAACCCGGCCTCATGACAATATATCCCTGGCCTGAATGCCGATTTGCCCGTCCTACCAGGTATTTTGACGGGGTTATGCTTGTAAATATTAAAAATGGAGGTATACAAAAAAAAACTATTTTTACTCAAAGGTATATATTTTTCAATTCATCTTTTTATTACCGTTACGATTATTTTGGGTAGGGCTGAGCTTGGGTCGGGTTGGGTCGACTTGGGTTAGGTTTTTACATAATATAAGTCGTTTTGTTTCAAGAAAAACTATCCCAAACCAAACCAAATGACTATAAAACCCAATGGGTTGGTCCGGGTTGGTTTCGGGTTGCTTTGGGTTGGGTTTCGGGTTTTCATCCATAAAACATGCATCTATAACAAAACTTTTATGCTATAAAATTCACACACATGTATATATCCAAATTCGAGTTCCATGTCATATGTTCATAACAATAATCGTTACAAAACCACTTTTTAAAGAAAGAAAACGTTAAAATTTGATAATTAAGAGTCCAACAACATATAACAAACCAACAACATATAAAGATAATAATTAAATACCAATAGTCATACATAAAAATACATACGCAGATTATTTTTTCCGAAGAAAGGTCAAAAAATTGTAGACCGAAACTAAAAATGAAGTGGTATCAGCAATATGATAACAACATTTTACTTTGGATGGAATACATGCCTACATACATATATATCTATCTATCTATCTCGGGTTGGGTTGGGTCATTTTTTATTGTTACATATATGTTACTGCTATTTTTTCGTCTCATTTTAAAATGTTACAAGTTTGGTAATGTTATTTAAATCATTTTAAATTGTTACGGTAGTCTTGGAATATTAATGGTGCTAGGTATTCGGCGTGGTTAAGTTGCGGTGTTGGTGTGGTTGTGTGTAAATTTTGAAGAAACAAAGGCTCGATGGTAGATCGATTGGAGTGGGTGGGTGGATAGGTGTTCCACAATAAACACAATTGTTTTTGGTAAAAAAAAATTTCCCACACCCAGGGGGTATCGACAAGAAATATTAATTTTTCGGTGAAAAATAAAGGTGTTGGTTGGTTCGGGGTGTCTATAGTGTACGAAGTTGGGTTTGATTAAGGAACAATAGGTTTTAAGGGGCGTAGGGTGTATGGTATATGTTTGCAGCGTAGGTATTATCGATATCTAGAAAAGGAAATTAGAAAAAAAAAATCTAATTCCATAATAGAATCCATCAAATTCAATGTATTTTCATTGGGTGGTTCAAGCATAAGTAGTCTAAGGAATATTCAATAGAATATTCCTAGGCCTATCTAGAAAACAATTATAGCCTTTAGATCACAATAATCTCCACCGTCAGATCATTTATAGGTGTACTATAAATAGGTGAGGGGTCATTTGTATGAATAACCAAGAAATAATTAGAGTGTTATATCGCTAAAAAATTATGTTTTTGTTGCTTAGTTGTGGTGTATAAGACAAGGCCGAGTACAATGGATAGATTGCAAAGGATGATGTGGTGTATACAAAGTCTGCACGTACTATTACCAATAGTAGAAAGATCGTTGTTCGTAGCATATCATATTTTTGTGAGTCCGATTTCTTTGGTTTAAATTTTATTTATTTAAGTACAAGTGATGCATGATGACGGTAAAATGATTCGGTCATTTCTTCAACTTTATAAATTTGTCCCTGAAATATTGAAAGAAAAATAGTGTGGAGACCCTGTAATTTGCACATTTTCTTGTTACCGTGGCACATACATTGTGCTTATTTGGTGTCTTTTTTTGCATAATTTAATAGAGACTCTGTATTTTCTGTATACATCGTTTTTCATGGATTCAAATCATTTATTGATCGCTATATTATGTTTTTACCTTGACGTACGGTGTCTATTGTCAAATGATTAAGGCTTTGTAATATGGATAAAATTGGTTTTATATCTGGGTATGTTATACAGATAAAATTGGTTTCATTTATTGATTTCTGTTGAGCTTAGGTTGTACTGTTGAAGACCTTTTGAACCGCAGTTGATCGTATTTGTGTCGCCGTGCGAGTACTATGTGCTATTCTGTACTATGTGCGAGTACTTAGTTTGTTTGTTTTATTAAGCTATTCTCTTCTTATCATGATGTTTTGGATTTTGTTAGCATGTATTCCTGCCATCATGGCTCATGGCCATGATCGATATGATGCACGAAACACGTGGGTCCCCAATTCGAACTGGTTGGAGTTCTACTCTCGAGATAGAGTCCGAGCCTTCTTATGACCGATTGAAAGAATTTTCGACTTTTGCATATGACAGGTAGAATTCGATATGTGAATCATGCTCCTGTCACAACGCAAACATCCACTTGGTAGGACCTTTGTATATTTTACAGCCCAGTGCTACAGCATCTGCTCCCTATCCTGGGAAAGTTCCACTAGAGTCAGAATTAATGTCAAAAACCAAGGATCTAGCATTAACTGTCGTTTTTTACGTCGTGTTCTCGAGAAAGAGACGCCCAAGACGCATATGTTTGATCTTAAGATGCTTCCTGAGGAGAATGGTGTTGCCGCCCTAAGGTCAAGCATGAATTCTGTTCGAATTATGGATTTGGATTTAAAACAGTAACAGCACCTTTCAAACATATGAAATAAAATCTATTTAATCATACGATATGGAATGAAATTAAAGGAATTTATGATATATGTGTTTGTTATTTGTTTTCCTATTGGGTTGTGTTGAAGAACTTCTAGCATCCTTAAAAGTCGAAGAGATGGTGCTTCCAGCTGCATCCGAAGCAGAATCCATTTGGAAGAATAAATCCGGCTTAAAAAAATTTGAGTATTCAAGGAACAACTATGCTCCACAACTATGTATCCAGCTTCATTTTTTTTCTCTTTCCAACTTAATATTCAAACACGCATATCTTATGATTAAGATCTCCAAACGTGATGAAATTTTCACCGAATTTTTTATTTTTGCATGCTCTTCGTTTTGATACTTGGTTTGATATCATTACATATTTTTTTCATTTGATTCAATGTTGAAATTCACTTAATGAATCTCGCCAGTGAATCTTGGAAAACAGTGAATTTTGAATAATAGTGAATTTCAAGAGTGGATTTTCAGAAATTACGTCGAAATATGATGTATGTGGTCTCGAAATAAAGAGCATGAAAAAATAAAAAAATTGGTGAAATAATTTTCAAGTTTGGAGTTGTAGATTGAGAGATATAAGTGTTTAAAATGATGGTTGAGAGAAAAGTGTGTTATTGGTTTTTTTAAGGCAAAAGGCCTCCAGTTTTTATTTTAAAAGAATTGTCATTTATGTAATTTTTTTGAAAATGTGTCCTATTCACTAATTTAGAAAATATTTTTGTCTCTCCCTAATTCCCCTATTTTTTATTGTTATGATAAACATCTCTATGTATTTGTTTTTGCTATAATTATAGGATAACTAACATGAATTATCCATTGACCAACATTTTACCAAACGGAAATCCTACGTGGACTGCCAACAGATCGAATTTATTCTAAGGGAAGCTCTATATATAGGGCAATTGAGAAATAACTATGTTTTTTATCCGACAGTGAGCTGCCCTCCGGCCCACATATTTATTTCTAAGGTTATCAAATGAGGCAGAGACCTCCGACTAGCATGTGGTATTTTGTAACTTTATTGTTTGCTTTGTGCAAGATTGTTTGTTGTTGTGTTATTTTGATGTATCATTTTTACTAGTTTCCACTATTTGAAATAAAAGAAGCTCATTTGTCAACAACAAATATATATATATATATATATATATATATATATATATATACACACACACTAGAAAAAAAACCCGTGCATAATGCACGGGCAATATAAAATATCTATTGCAATTAAAACACATATGGTATTGTTCGTAATTAATTAGACGATTAGATTATATAAAATAAGAAGAAAATTGGACATACAACAACACAATAAAATCGAGGTGTAAAAAACACGGGACATATTGCATCCAGTAAACGATAATAAGAAAAACAAAAATAATTTTAACTAAATCACATTTTGCTTGTTTGCACAGTAAAACATATGTGAAAAAAGTGCGTAGTATTTCAATCAATAAGAAACAATGTAAAATTTATTGTTGTTCGAATAAATATGAAATTAAAAACAATAGAAGAAGATCAAGTGTTTTATGTTGGGAGTAGTTGTCGAGCCATTTAAATTAATTCAGCACCTAAAATTAATTCAAACGATGAATAAGTTTCCAAGAATTTCAACCTTAATCAAGAGATTATCGAGTATTGCAGAGTATTAAGGTTGCAAATTTTGTTCCAAAGATATATGATGTAAGTCAACTAGATGATACTTTTTACGATGTTTTAGCCCCAATTCTCAGGCATTTATTGATGTTTTCGTATCAATTTGATTGATTATTTTCTTAGTTTCATCCATAAGTGTAGATAGTAATTATTATATAAAATATATATTTTGATAAGTTTTGTACCGGTTATAGTAACCGGAGCGTCGTGTCGGGTTCACGCTTGGTGTTTTTGTGTTATATTGTAAGATTATAGATTAACCAAGACCCCAAGTGACACCACGTGTGAGCATAACATGTCTTTTGAGGGCTAGAAGAGTGTGCCGGAAGTTTACGAGTCCAAACGGATTATTTGTCGTTAGCGTTTCTACCATAACCTATCTTCAAGCTACATTTGACCCACCTTAGAGGCATTTTTTGGAGAAGAGTTATTCATGAGAGTTTTAGATCTTCAAACGAGATTTCCAACGCACTTTGAATCACATCAATCGGAGCTCTACAACTCAAGCTATGGCGATATTTCTGAGCAGCTATGAAGTTGGAACTCTCAGTGACGTTTGGCGCGCGCCATACCTTTTGTGGCGCACGCCAAGCGTCGGAAAAAGCAGATTTCAGCATTAAAAATCCCCTTTTGGATCGTATTTTACCAAATTTTTGGCCCCAAACTTCATAATCTCCAATATCCCTCTTCTGGCAGCCACCAAAGCTGCCCCAAAGGGGCTCTTTCCTAGCCAATAATCACCCCACCATTTTTAGCTAAATTCATCACAAGCGTAATCCTTATAATGCTAGCTTAATCTTTTGGGTAATTGATTGGAGAAGGCTCAAGCTTTGTGTGCTATCTCTATTGATACCATTGAAGATGAATGCAAGCTTCCCCTTGCAAACTCATCATTTGTGATCGGTAATCTTCTAATTTTATCTTGTTTTGTTTGTTCTTGTTATTATGAATGCTAATGTTGATATGTTAGTGATGGTAGTAATGAGTAGCTAAATTTGTAACTAACCAAGATGATGTTGTAGTAGAGTTAGCTAATCTTTTATGTCGATTGTGAATGATTGTTGATGTTGTTAGTTTCAATAGTGATGAATCTTTTCCTATTTGCAATGTATTGTTTGTTGGTGTTGGATTGATCACCTAGAACTAGCACACACACACACACTTAGTTGAGACCGAAAGGAGATATTTGGTGTGGGAGAAGGAATAGGAGAACCGGAAGGTAAAATCGACCTTAATTGGAATTTGATTTATTATCCGGGGGTTGTTGACATTGTCATTGCATTCAAGTGCTTATCATACCAATTCATTTGGTTTAGGGAACCAAGGCCAAGGAAGAGGTATAGAGTAGTTTCATACACTCGTATGAGGGGAGACTGCTTGCTTAAGAATGCACCGTTTCACACTTTTGAACACCAATGGTAGGATGGATGGAAATCATTCCCATGATACTACGAGAGATTAGCTTAATCTACACATTGTCTTGGTTAGGTTTCTTTTATCATTTTATCAACTTTTGTAGTTAATCATTAGTTTCTTAAACAAACTTGCGATTCGGATCAAGATAATAATAACTAATTGGTGTTTGACCTCACATCCATGTGGATACGACCTTGACTCACTGTTCTAGACTACAATTGACCCGGTACACTGCCGGTAAGATTGGACATCTAGAAAAGTTCGATCAAGCTTTTTGGCGCCGTTGCCGGGGATGTCTAACGGTTGAAACTTGTATTAGTTCAAAATTCTTGAGAATGAGTCAAAACTTTTTCTAATCTTTTATTTTTTATTTTTTTGGTGCTTACCACTTTGGTAAATCACCAAGTGCTATTAATTGTGTTCTTGTTGTTTTCTATCTTGTAGTTGATGAACCACTCTCGACGTGGTAAGGCCCCCAATACTAATTACATCCCGGATATTAACACTTATATTAGGGATCGTTTATTTGAGAGAAAGGTTGGCCAAGCTCGTAGTGAATTGGATCTTGGTGAAGCCTCTCCACAAGTGTCATTACATCAAGAAGAGGAAATGAATGAGGTACAAGGAATGGTACAAAGATGGCATAACCACGAAAATGCCCTTTTTGACAAAATCCCTTAAATCCAAATGACTATCCTCCTCCACCACCCCAAGAACCATTTCCATATGATCCACCCCCAAATCCACCATACCAAAATAGACCGTTTTGTGAGCAAGCCACTCAAAGAAAAAATCAAGTTCATAATCCTATTCGGCTACCTCACATTGATGCTAAAAAATTTTCAATCAAGTCTCATATGTTAGGTCTAGTGAAGAGTAGAGCTCAATTCCATAGAAAGGCCCATGATGACCCACATTCACATCTTTACAACCTTGAAGAAATATGCAATACGAGATTCCAAACTAGTGCTTGTCAAAAATTCACTCGCCTTGCATTATTTCCTTTTTCATTGAAGGGTCAAGCAAAGGAATGGCTTATGTCACTTCCCCACCATCACTTGCAATCATGGGATGATATACAAACCGAGTTTTTGAAGCAATACTTTCCACCGGGTAGATATTTGGAATTGAAGGTAAGAGTTGCTAATTTCAAACAAAATTAATTGAATCTTTGGACAATGCTTGGGACCGTTTTAAGAAGCTATTGAGGGCGTGTCCGAACCATGAATATACTTTGGACATGCAAGTCCAATTATTTTGTAGAGGTTTGCATGAATTGTCAAGAAAAAAAATTGATTCGGCATGCCATGGATCACTTATGATGAGCACGGCCCAAGATGTTTATAAGGCTATAGAAAGAGTGACAATAAATAAGAAATTGTGGGATCCCGGTCCAAGTGAAACGGAAGTTGCCATTGGGGATGATCATAATTTGAATGAGGAAGAAATTTTGAGAGAAATAACGGTGATAAATAAAAAGATGGATGAATTACAAGAGGGGAAGAGAGAGTTGAAGCGTAGAAAATGTGATGGTGTGACAGTTGGTGTTTTTCATATCGAAGAATTATCAAACTCCGATGTATCTACACAAGAAGAAATGAGTTTATTGAGACAACATCGGGATTTGAACAACACTCACACCAATGTTTTTAAAGCACATCCTTTTTACCAACAAGCTCCTACTCAACAAGCCCATGTTCAACAAAGTTCTCAATCAACAGAGGATGTCTCTCATTTGAAAATTTTGATGGAAAACTTGATGGGAGTTGTGTCTACTCAAGCCACCAATATGCAAACAATGATGACTTCTATTGGTATGATGTCTCAAGAGTTTGGTACTTTGAAAACATCTATGAGTGGGCACGAAATTAGAATGAGAACGATGGAGGCATCAATAAGAGTTATTGAAGACCTTTTGACTGGGGAAGGTGAGAGACATAGTAGTAGACCACCGGGTGGATTACCAAGCAACACCGAGAGAAACCCGAGAGAGGTCAATGCTCTCATTACTCCAAGTGGAAAAGTATATGGGAATCATGAATTTTATGAGAATAAAGTGAGTAATGAAGTCGATAATGATTTGCATGACATGGATGAGGAAAAAGAAATAAGTGAAGAAGAGGAAGAAATTGTTAATGATTTCTTGGGAAATGATGACTATGTTGAAGTAGAGAAAGAAGAAGAATGCGTGAAAGTCCCAAGACTATTGAAAAATCCAAGATTGAGTGAGTTGAGGACTTTATTCAATGCACATGTTGGAGAAGAAACTGTTGATGACAACCCGGCCCGGAAGTGTTAAAAAAAAAATCTAGGCGTCTTTCAAGGAAAATGGTGCAAAATGATGACACATGGAGCCCAAAAAGTGCACAAACATTCAAAGAAGCTTCACCATCTTCATCAAACGACAAGGGTAAGGGAGGTATAAATTCTAACCCTACTTTAATTGATCTTGAATCACTTCCCTATCCCCATCGAGAGGAAATTAAAAAAATGAAGTTGGATAAAAAGTATGCACGTTTTCTTGACACTTTTCGGCACTTAACCATTAATATCCCTTTCATTGAAGCACTCACAAATATGCCGGCATATGGTAAGTTTCTTAAGGACATACTCTCCAACAAGAAACGGTTGGAAGAGTATGAGACGGTTTGTCTAAGTGAGGAGAGTTTGTTGAAATAGTGTCCTAAACCCAATCGGGTTGGACCGGATCCGACCGGGTCGGATCATTTCTACTATTTCTTTATGTTTATACATATATAAAATGGATTTTTTGTTGTCATATATATGTTCTTTTAAAGAACCAATTATGAATTGTCATATGATAACGTCCTTAGTATTAAACTGTGGTAGAGAAACCATGTTAGGCGATTATGGTTGATGAGATCTCTAATCACTTTAATAAGTTTGATACTTAAATGTCTCTAGGCTGATGTACTATTAAACAAGGCATTGATAGTATGAACAGGCTAGCACGTATTAGATGTCTTCTGTCTTTAAGGGCAGGGATAGATCTCGTCTATCGAAGTGTAAAGACACTTGGACTGTACGTGGACGTGTATTAGAAAATTTGTACGTTAGACTGACCCACTTACACATGTTAAGTGTCACACTATGTGACGGTTGTGTAATTATCCTTCGGACCGGAGTTTTCATGAAATCACGGTGTCGATTGTCATGCTCTGACACTATTGAGGTTTCCCCTAGCCACGGGGCGATCATGCGGTAGTGATTGGGTATGATACTGAAGCATACGGAGTATACATGATTGGTCGTCCAGGAATCGCGTATCCTATGATTGGGATCGAATATCCGAAATGGCCTTCTTATAAGGAATGTCTTACTCTCGTGAATCTTTGCAAAGTGGGAGTAAACGAGTTACTTCGAGAGAGCATGATATCCAGATTATAAGATACGGTCGTTAATGTTTGACACTCGACGTACGACCGTATGGATATTATTACAGCGATAGGATTGTAAGTTACACGGTAATTGTTTCACATGAAAGGTAGTAGTCATTGCATTTGACTCTTCCGATGATTGGGGGTCACGGTGTGTTGCTAGACGCTATCCCGTGATCGTTAGGCATGAAGGGCATTTTCATAATTTGCACTTTGTGTCTACGGCCAACATATTCGGCACTGTCGGGTCACACACATAAAAACATCTAGCCGGATTAAAATGTGGTTATAGATGATAACCAAATAAGAAAAGTTTATCTCGAGACTATAAAGGTTATAGTGGTAAATTAATATGGTGGTATTTATTTATTATGAATAAAATAAATACAAGATATTAATGATGTTATATTAATTAAAGAATATTCGGATGCAAATTTATTGGCTAAAGGTGGCGCAATTTGTGTGTGTGTGTATAAGATATACTTGGATTGTGCAATTTAATTAATAGTATTACTTAATATTAATATTAGATATTGATAAATACATATATATATATATATATATATATATATATATATATATATATATATATATATATATATATATATATATATATATATATATATGTAATTATCTATGTATGCGTGTGCACTAGTGTAAATCAAAATAGTGATTTGCATGCCCATGCGCATGTAGTGTGCGTGCATGCAAATCACTATTTTGATTTACACTAAATACACACGATACATAGATATATATATATATATATATATATATATATATTTATTTGTGTAATATATATGTGATAGATATACACATGTGTAAATTGATTTATGGTAATAAAATAAAGATAGTCAATATTAGATATTGACAATATCTTGGAAATATTCAATATAAGATATTTACAATATCCTAGATTTATTTAATATAAGATATTATAATAAATGAGGTAAATCAATCAATTATATTTTCCTTATTTTTATTGGAAAAAGGTTTTCTTCTCCTCCACTCTACTAGACGCGCCCCAACCACTATAAATAGGAGGTGGGTGTCAAGATCTTTTGTACATCACAATTGCAAGAGCTCATAGTTCTTGTGTAAAATAAAGAGCATCCTATAGAGAGTTGGAGAGAGGGGAAAAATGCCGGTCTAGCAACCGGAGTTTTCCAATAGCAATCCATGATGGGATTCCGGCAGGCTGTTCGTGTGGACTGGCGGTAGAGGCCGAACACTTGGGCGGCTCTATGCAGAACTACTCTCCTTAGACGGTCAAAGCGTCGATCTTTTAGATCAACCAAGGTAACCACCGTCTACTACTTGTTTGTTTATTGCTTAAACGATGTCGATCCTGGTTAAAAAGGAAATAAAATTTTAAATTCATTGCGCTTCGCGTAGATTTCCTAACAGTGGTATCAGAGAGAGCTTCGAGCTTAAGCAATAAGCATGTTAATTTACGTAGTTAATTTTATCGTTTAAATCACGTAATTAAAAGATGAAAGATTTTAGATTCGCAAAATGATACACGAAAAGAATTATAAAGAAAAAAACGAGATCGGGTGGTGCTCGGCCGACTGGCGGCGGCACCACCACCGGCGGTGGCTGGACGGCGGCGGCAGCAGCATGGCAACCTGCTGCCGGCAGTCGGTTGACCGGTCAATGCTGGCGGATCTCTAAATTTTTGTTTTGTGTATTTTGTGATTCAATATGGTTCATAGTTGTGATTGTTAATTTCCCTTTGTTTAGTTGTATCATGTGGCTAACCAATGGTTCAAATAGTTTGGCCATTGGGATGCCACATGGCATTAAAATAATAATGGCCTTTCCAAACTTTGTTTGGAATATGCCTACGCCCTTTCCAAATATTTGATTTGGGAAAAGGCTTAGCTTTGTGCCACTTCCAAAATTTTGATTTTGGAAAGTGGCTGAGCCTAAACAAAATAATTTGGCATTTCAAATATTTGATTTGGAATAGGCCTGGCCTTTTCAAATATTTGATTTGTAAAGGCCTGAGCTAAGCCACTTCCAAAATTTTGATTTTGGAAAATGGCCAGGCCTAAACCAAATTTGGTTTAGGAAGATGCCTTTTTGTTTAGGAAACCAAATACATCCCTTTTGATTAGGAATCAAAAAGGAAAGAAACAAAAGAGACTTAATTTTAATTTTGATTTATTTTTAGAATAGTTCTAATTAATTAAAATTAAAATTAAAATTGTTTAAAATTAATCGTTAATTTTATTTCGATTAAAATCATTTAATTAATTAAATGTTAATTAGTTAATTGATTGGATAAAATTATTTAATAGATTAAATGTTAATTGATTAATTAAGACGCAAGTAGTTAAATTTTTAATTTTATCCTTGTCATAAGATGTTATTGTATGGATTAGATATAGTAGATATAATATGATTATATGGACCCCGATTGATCATGGACTCGACCGATAGGATAGATGTGAATGATTTAATTTTTCTGTTGGTTTAAAAATTGTCCTAGGCCGTTATGAAAAACGTGACCTAGTTTATTTTCTGCATTTATCCCATTCCCGTTGGCTCCCTCCGTGTGCAGCGGGTGTATTTATTTTATTAGATAGAATTAAATGTAATAAGAATGGAGCAGAAGATAGAGACCAAAGAAAGAAGAATAAAGATCCCATTGGAGAATGGCGCATTAAAGATCCTACCGGCGGTTGCAGCTACCTTTAGATTGCGACCCGCGGTTTCATCAGTTTGTATTCGAAACCGCACCTAGGAAAAGTCCATTATCATACCTGTTACTTTACGCATTTATTTATTTTTGTGCTTGTATTTATTTTATATGATACGATAGATGCATGACTAGGCACGATCTAGATAAATGTGTAGGATGTATGTCTATAGAGATAGATATATTTGATGAGACCGTAATTAAATCAATTAAGTGAATTAATTTACGTAAATACTTCCACGACAAAAATCAAGTCGAAATATTGTCTCCCAATATTATAACGACGGTGAAGAGCCTGTGTTCGGATCCAACTGATCGACCACCGCCGGGAGTTGACCTACCTCGGGTATATCGTCGTTATTGAGATATGATCGTATGAGATCTCGTGAATATTGGATTATGACTTGACTAGAGTCTTTCGGTGATTGGCCACCGTCAGGGCCGTCTGACTTTAGAGACAAGGGGTTGACTAACACATAGTGATGTGTATCGCCAAAGAGTTGACTAGTCAAACCACTGAGAATCACATAGAGATGTGAATGGTAAGGGGTTACCTACCTTTCGAAATTATCTTGGTTGATCGACCACCGCCGGGAATCAAGGTAACTAGATTGGATCTCAGCCACTAAAGAATTTTGAAATATTCTTGAAAGTCAATTGGGAGTAGTTGACTAGTGGGAGCAAAATCATAAACCAAAAAACCATTTTTGATTTTGCGTGTATAAACAACAACACTCTTTTATCTTTATTTTTAGGTCGTAGTTTTAGCAAACTTTTATATTTATGTTTTTATTCTCGATTAGTAAAACCAAATTATGATCATTACTTTTCGAAACGTTCTCAAATATGGTTAAGTAATTATAATCCTTTTAAAATAAGCAATGACACGAGCAATCCCGTTATAGTAGTTAGAGACAATGAGACTACATATTTGATGGAGTACTCCAAGGCTTTAATTATTAATGAAAGCGGAAGCTCATGACATTGGACACGATCCAATATGATCATTCAGTCATATGATGACAATTAATTCAAACGTTGGATAAGAATGACCATATCGAATTTTGGAAAGGTTGTTTTCAAAATTGTAAGACTTAAGTATCGACTTAATTCTATCATTGCTTAAAGGTTAATTAAATAGTTAATGTTTTAAATACGATTTAAAAGGTTAAATAAACTATTTAATAAAATTTAGATTTTCTTTATGAATGGAAATCAAAGACATAGCTGTTGTGATATTTCTTAAGTCTTATGAAGACTACACCAAGAAATATTTACAAGTGTGATGATGCTGAATAATGCACCACCGGTAAAACAGGGCCACGTGTAATCTAAGGGTGAGCGGCAAAGGGATCGAACGGCTAGAAATGAGGTAAAGATGGTGTTTTTGGTATTATATGGCTGAGTCCAAGAATGTATCTTTGATTGCCTACGTATCCTGTATCTTGTCCAGGAATCAAGCCTTACGTAGTTCCTGGAGCTATGTATTTATAGGCACATGTCCTTCTTTTGCCCTAAACTTAGGGCGGTTTGGTCTATTGACATAAATACCCTTTAATGGGCCTTGACCCCTTGTCCAAGTAACCAGCTGGATGGTGGGCCTAGGAACCTGGACTGGAGGCCTTGGTCTCGACTCGATGCATACCGACATGGGTGATCGAGGTGGGACACTTGCAGGATCTGCCCGTTGCTGCGGTCTTCACTGGTAGGTCTCGTATTCGATCCGAAATGTATAATTAACACAGACTTTTCTACATCCAGATGGACCAATCAGATTATTCCACGTGGAGGGGTGAAATCCCGTATCATCAAAGTGCTTGAAGGATTAAAAATGGAAGTTAGGGCATGTGCTTAAATAGAGAACTTATTGAAGTTTCTATTCTAGGAAAATGAGTTGAGATAAATCTATCTAAGTTCAAAGTCAACTCTAAGATATATGATATCTTGCGAGTGTGATTAAATTAGAAAGATTAAATACAGATATGGAAGGTGAAGCAAATGTTGTAATACTTACCATATTCTGGATTTAGTAAACTGATAAGGGAACTAAGTAAATGTTATTATGTTCCAGTTCTTATGAAGAACATACTTTTAGTTACTTGTTAGGATTTAGTTGACATATTCAATTGTAAAGAATAAATGGTATTCCAATAAAGTTGGAAGGTCACTAAATCTAACATACTAGATTGATGTCACTAAATAGTTGATATATGTGATGAGATCTCAACTAAATATTTGTATGGCTGTTATCCTTAATATTTGTGGTTGTTCTAGACATAGTCTCTCTGGAAAGGAAGCGTGTAATTAAACATCATTCTGATGATGTTGAACTATATGATTATGAATCATGTGGGTAATGCGTATCTTATCTAAAGATGACTAAAATACCCTTTTATGAAAAGGGTTGTAAAATCTAGAAAAATTGTCTAAAGCCTAACACTACTACAAATAAGTGCTTTTAGGACATATTTATTAGGACATTTTCTCGAAAATGTCCTATCATATGGCTGATGGGGCGTTTGAAAATGGGTGCGTTACTTTTACACTACAAAATGGAATAAATTTGTTTTTTTCCCCAGTTAATTTAGATCTAAGGGCGTTCTCAAATGCCTTTGAAATTTCAATATGTTAAAAAACATAGCGCGGGAAGTTCTAAAAAAAATAGCGCTTTTTTTTAAAAAATTTTTTATGGACGCGGAGCCTTATTTGCCCTAATCAATTTACCGGGTAAAATAGAGCCGTCCTTCATCCACCTTCTTCATTTCGCCTTTTACCCAGTCTATAGGAAAGCTTCCATCTCCATCTTCTTCGTTTCGCCTTCTACCCAGTCTATCGGAAAGCTTCCATCTCTATTCACCATGAGCAAACAACCACAAGATCGAAAGCTCTGCCACAAAATCGACAGTTACTTATATCGCGTGTACGCTCTGCTTAAATTCCCCTCTGTCTATTTCCTGTGAGTTTTTGCTCTTTTATTATCTCTTTCAACGTAGATGCGTTTTTATTATACAAGTGTTTCTCTTTCCGTTTTTCTCTTGCTCAGGTCTGGATATTGTTCGGACAGGTATAACCTTGGTCTTTTATGAGGAAAGAAAATTTTGCCAAACTTTGGGAAATCTGTTCCATATATGCTTGGTTTGATTTGGACGTGGGCTACTGTCAAGGTTAGGATCTAGACCTACAATTTGAAGTTTTTTGTGTTTTTTTTGGTCTAAAATTACTTATATTCATATATTGCTTACTCAAGAATCTGGATTTGTTAGTGGATCCAATATATATGTTTTCTTAATTTGTAATGTGTGAGCTATTTGTGAGCAATGAAGGGGTTATTTTCTAAATTTAAGAGCTTTAGCATTCCTTTCAGAAAAAAAGCTTTAGCATTCTTGGAGTCATATAGTTGTTGATTTGGTATTCATATTTCTATCATAGAGGGGTCTGGTTGTCCTTGTGAAAATGTGTGTTTATATTACAAATTATCCGTAAAAGTTGAAAGTTCATGTAGAAATGGGCCAAAATTTTACATTTCCCTCCTAATCTTCAGAGCTAAAGGCTTTTATAGGTATCATGTGTGGGTTATTTATACTTGATTTGATGTTGCTGTCAACAGGTGTGATTAACAAAGTAACAAGAAACTTGAATCAATTAGACATGTTAGTACATATATAATATGTTTTAGAAATGAAACCTGTTCTTTAAATTTAGGTATATGTGCTTCATGTATACGTATTTATACTATACTTTTAGTATGTGTATTGATCCAATCAGGTGGTTGTTCAAATGACCATATCCAATGGACAGGCTACATGAGTCTATTTTATATAGGGATCTCTGTTTCTACAATTTCAATCAGTGTTCTAAAACTCGCTAGGCGATGACGGTGCGCTCAGGGCGCTGGCGCCAGAGCGGCGCCAGCGTTTTTTTTTTTTGAATTTGAAAATTAATACTTATCTTATTTAAATTTTACATCCTATGATCATCAAACATAAAAATCAAGTAAAAACTTGTAAATTGTGTCAAAAGATCAATGAAACGTAGTATCCAAAACCCAAAGTACTGAAATCAATGTCATGCTCAACACTCAACTCAACACTCAATAGTCAATACTCTCAAGTCTCAACTCTCAAGTTCAATCCTCAATCTCATCATCATTATTCCCAAGTCTCCAACTCCAACAATATCATGCTTTGAGTAGGAGTGAGAGGAAGAAACAGAGAAATGAGAGGAGAAAGAACGACTAGAAAGGAGGCATCTTTGCTTGAGTTTTTTTAGGTTAAGTGTATTTTTAATTATGTCAAAAGTTATATATGTAATATGCCAAATATCTAAGAAAAAAAAAAAAACGCAACCTAATCGATTTGAGGCGCCAGTCGCTTAGGTGGCGCCAGTCGCCTAGGCGGCGCCGAAGCGCCCGAGCGCCCGAAGACCCAAACGCCTAGAACATGTCGCCTAGAGCCAAGTCGGACGCTGAGGTGCGCTTAGCGCCAGCGCGCGCCTAGCGGCGCGCTAGATGCGATTTTTAGAACAACGATTTCAATGGGTCTTACGTTTTCCAAGTAAAGGTTTTCTCCTTTTCAAATGGCACATTGAGAAATATATGTATATAATGGAACCATATCTGATGTGCAACCTGTAGAAGTGATTGGTTCAGGTATCTTGTGCTAATTACCATTCTCAACCAATTATGCTCAAGTGTGTATATAACAGGGACAATTAGTTTGAAGAAATTATGCAAGATCCTAATGAGATATTGAAGAGGAAACGTGCTCGAGAAAGACTTTGCTTCCTTCAACAAGCATTCAGAGTAAGTTGTTACTATGAATATCCGATTAACGGGAGACCAACTGATTTTAACTTTCTTAAAATTATCTGTTAATGTATGCAAGATATGTTTCAATTGGATTTTACACATGTTTAATCTAGTGAATTTGGTTCGATCTTTGCAGTTTGCTGATCTTATGTTGCGCTAGCTTTTCATGCTGATAAGAATGGTCGTAGGAAGCTTGCTGCCATGCTTGTAGATCATGAACCTCGTCCATCAAAGCAGGTACCCTCTGTTTACCATTTATCAAGTTATTGTGCATAACTTTTTGGCGTAGTCATTTGCCTGCTTCAAAATTTACTTCACCCTTCATTCACTAAGTATATCTTGTGATAGTTTATTGCTTACCTACGAAAATTAGTGAATTCTACATTTTCTTAGGTACCTAAGTTGCTAAGCATAGGTGAAGTGGGGACTTCTCGTACAAAGGCTATTGAAAGTGATGATACTGTCTTGTTTGTCTCATTGTCTGGTTCTATTTCATTTCTGACAGAAGGTAATAGTCCAGAAGGTAGTTGTTATTGTTAAAGCGGGATGCAGTTTTGTATTTGTAAGTCCAGTTTCCTGGCTAATAATTGAATGTGGAAAACTTTTCTTGGTCATCATACATCTACATTCTTGAGTCCTATTCCTACCCAATAACCCAAAGCGTTTTTTCTCTAACTTTGACAGACTACAAATCTGAAGCCAATGGATGCCCAAAAGTAAGATATTATACTCTGCTTGTTTTTTAATGCTCCAGATATATTCAGGTTGTAAACATGCCTTCAATTTGTTAGCTAACTAGATGAATGATGTCTCAAGAGGATACAACTGATTCTGTGTCATCAGACAACTCCAAGTGCATCCTACGATTCCTCGTACTTATAAACTTTCTATTGAGAGCATCTTTATTACCATAACCTATATGGCTTATTGCATTGAGAGGGGAAATGTCCAACGTTTTTGCGAAAGCTGTAGCCATCACACTTTCTAGAGACGAGATCATTGATATTGAGAAGTTTTGTTCTCTTATTGAAGCCACACACTTGAGGCAAGTAGTTAGCTAGAGTATTTATGTTTAGCCAATACATTGATGATGTAGCTACTTTTACTAAAATGTCTCTTGCCTTTCTTTCCTTTTTGAAAAGGCATTCTGCTCAGCCATTTATTTTGTCTACCCTTGGTTTAATTTTTTTTTATGAGTACATGTTAAATTTTTATTGAGCTATTACTCACAAATTCCTTCGGGCAGAGATTGAAAAGGTGAAGAAAAGTATAGAGGAAAGAGCCATTCAGAAAGCTCAGCAAGCAGAAGAAAGGGTATTTTTCTTCTCTTAAATGCCATCTAGATTTCATTTTTAGCATCTAGTTTCTTCTCTAAAAAGTTGTTTATATTTAGTTATTAACATTTTTCTTGTAGTACCATGTACTATAGTTTATTTTCTCTGGATTGTTGGTTCTTTTACTTGTCGGGTTGACATACCATTCACTTCTTTTGCAGGCAGTTTTAGACAGGGAACATAATCGGGCAGAGTTCCAAGACTGGGAAAAGAAAGAAGACGAGGTAAGTGCAGGCATTCAACCTCTACACCGCTCATTATTATGTTTGCAGAGTTTGCTTCTTTTATTTCTTCCTATTTTCTTTTTCATTTATTGGCAGAAATATATGGGAGCTGTAGCCTATAGGTTTTCAATCTGTAATTGAGCTTTGAAGCTGAATTGAGAGTAATTGAGGTGTGTTTTTTTAGCTTAAAGTTTGAGTTTTTTTTTTTTATATCTAAATTAAGGAGTGCGCAGAATGTCTTCGAAAAGCAGAGGAACGGAACAAAGTTTCAAACGCTTTTTGTCTCGTAAATTTACCCTTTTTCTTTGTGTTGTGTCTTTCTTTGCTGGGGTGCTCTTCACCGACGACGGGTTTTGATTTTTTTCTCCACTCCTTTTCTTTTCTTTGTTTAAAAATTCACTAATATAGCACAGAAGTTTCTCCCCAATTGATCTTACTTCAATTTTATTTGTGACAAATGGTCAGGTTCTAGATTTTAAATTGTGATAATATGGATTGTCCTTTATCTTCGTTTAGTTAATCAAGTGTTGTTGTTTTTGTAGGATTGCCTTGACACTATAAAATCAAAAAGCGGAGGAAGTAGAGGGCTTTTAGAAGATTTGGACAAAGTGTTCTTTGTTTTGTATATGAATGTTTTAATTGACTTAAGGTGTATTTTCAACTTTCTTCACATAGTTGTTGCTTCGTAGTGGATTGAATGTGCATGGAAAATAATATATATATATATATATATATATATATATGTACATATACACACACGATGGTATTAATTTTTTTTATATTAAGAATTCCTGTTGAGGCTATTTGATTGTTTGATTCAAAATATCAGTGGGTGTGTATTGGAATTGGAATGTCACATTTCGTACATATTAGGGCGTTTCAAAACGTCCCATCGATTTTTTGTTGGGCGTTTGGATCAGTAAAATAGATATTATAATGACTCGATGAAACGCCCTAATAGGCTCAGTTGACCGTTAAATTTCGAACATGATATGACACTTTAAACCGCCTTATTCGGACTCGATAAGGGCGTTTGAAATTGCATCAATACATCTCTTATTAGGACTTTGGGTAACATACTATTAAGGACTCGAATTCTCACCTACTCGTATGGCGTTTAAAACGCCTAACACAGCTCCTGATGAGGCGCTTTCTGGCATACTATAATGACATCCTAAAACGTTTTGAAAGCCTATTGCAACGTCGACAGAAAGGGCGTTAAAGGAAAACTCCCCTAGCTCAGAAACGCCCTAATAGACCTCTATATAGGGCGTTTTGGAACGCCCTTAAAAGGCTTTTTTGGTGTAGTGTAAACATACCGATGCTTGTTGGCTTGTGACAATTAATGCCATAAATAATTGTTTATTAGTCTCTACGTCTATTTTTAGAAATAGTCAAGTGTACTCAGTGAAGTGCATAATTCGGAAAGCCTGAAAAGTTCGAGCTGGTACGAATATGAGATTGATGAGCTATTTAGGAATTAATCTCCAATTGGATTGAAGTAATTAATACCTGAAGGGTGTTTCAGAAGTCGTCTGAAAGGAAGAAGATTCTCCCTTGAAGGATACCATCTTTAGGACACGCAATTAGATTGTGTTCCCAAAATGGAAACAACATTTTATATGATAAAGGTGTGACGCAAGCCATGCGAAGTATCCCTTACCCGTTTCAGGATAGTGCCCTTATACTTAACCGAGTTCCAAAGAATAAAGGTTTAATAAATTCCATATTAAATATGGAAGAGGATAATGTCAAATCTATCTTAACCGATGATTTGAAGTTGTCGCAGGCAGAGTCAGAAAGTCTTAGAGCCTAGTACGACATATGCAACTTTGTGGAATGTATTAGCTAGTATGCTGGACATTATTTACTTGTCTGCGGAGCAAAATGTTTGTCTCCAAACATGCTGTCTTCCAAAGGAAGTGTTTCTTCTAAAAGAAACAGTGGGAGTGAATCAGATCTCAAAAGAGCTTGAGAACCACAAAGATATATTCAACCAATGGAACATGAGCAGACGCCGCATAGCGATGAGGTATAGAACACTGCTCAGTGCACACAAAAGTTCTGTAAGTCTGTGGATAACCTCAAGCGTGAAAGGGCTGCTGGTATGTTCATCTTGAAGAATGAATATCTCACGACTTATGAAGGAATGTTCAAAAGGCAAGATTGAGAGATATGGCCAGGAGCCATAATATCTGAATTAGATTCCATCAGTGACAACCAGGTTGTGAACCTAGTCTGTCTTACCTAGAAGGAATGTCCCTGTAAGGCTGAGCCCAGTTCTATTAAGATAATACTTGTTTTAACTTCGTATCATGACTATCTGACAGTGTTGAAGACGTTGGGCAAACAACTCGATGTTCATAGACGATAACATGATATGTGAGCCCACGAGATCCATTTATGGACTCAAACAAGTTTCTCTAGACGATTTCTTTGTTTGATAATCAAAAGAGTTTGATTTAGTCAAAAGAAGGAATATGCCCAATATGCAAGATGGATAGTGGGAGTGTGTTATGATTTTTGAGCAAGGTATTAGATATCTCTCTCGAGAATTAATACCCCATGTCACAGTCAATTAATGTTTGGTAGTTCAAGGTCTTTACGAAAGCACTTGAATTGGCAGTTCTTATTTTGGAAATAAGAATCTATAGCGATAGATTTAACTGCTGTTAGATTATAGTTTACCTATATAGATGTGATGCTAAAAGAGTTTAGCATAGATCGCGATGGGTATACTGCTAGCCTGTGTTCTCAAGATCTGTCTATGTTAGGACGTTAGTCCTAAAGATGAGGTGAAAGATGATGCTTATGAAAGGTTTCCTTCGCTACTGCGATAGGAACCACCATAAAGGTAATGCCGAATGTTCATAGTCCATGAAGAGTCATGAGCAAGTATGAAAGTAAATCTAGTGAATGTCGAGAATATCCTTAAACAAGTTAAGGAAGAGTTCCTAGTTTATTGAAACTTGGAATTAAATAAACGTAGATATACAGACGTATATCCTGAGTCTTATGAAGGCAAGTGGGAGCTACAGTCTGGTTTTGCAGTCACTTTGATTAAGTGATACAGTGAGCTGAAAATGTTCTTAGCCATGGGTCACTGTAAACTCTACAACTAAGCCAAAACACAGTAGTGCCTTAGAGGCGCAGCGGGAGCAGTACATGAGTCTAGAAGGTTCATTCCTGAACCTTGTGCGGTTCTTCGACATTTCCTATATAGCTGATATAGTAAGTGGATTCATTGCTTGAAGCAAGGACCAGGGTCTCGTCAGAGATTCGTGTGTGTGTTGAGGCGGTTCCTTTGACTTGGTCATTTGGAACATGATATGAAGATAGTCAGAGTCCCCATGGATAGCGATCCGTTTACGGCTAGTGGTCAAGGTTCTGAGTATTGCATGAGATTCTTGTGTTTCAACTTGGTCTTGTGTGTCCGAGTGATTGGTTTTAGGCCAAGTGGGAGATTGTTGAAATAGTGTCCTAAACCCAATCGGGTTGGACCGGATCCGACCGGGTCGGATCATTTCTACTATTTCTTTATGTTTATACATATATAAAATGGCTTTTCTGTTGTCATATATATGTTCTTTTAAAGAACCAATTATGAATTGTTATATGATAATGTCCTTAGTATTAAACTATGGTAGAGAAACCATGATAGGCGATTATGGTTGATGAGATCTCTAATCACTTTAATAAGTTTGATACTTAAATGTCTCTAGGCTGATGTACTATTAAACAGGGCATTGATAGTATGAACAGGCTAGCACGTATTAGATGTCTTCTGTCTTTAAGGGCAGGGATAGATCTCGTCTATGGAAGTGTAGAGACACTTGGACTGTACGTGGACGTGTATTAGAGAATGCATACGTTAGACTGACCCACTTACACATGTTAAGTGTCACACTATGTGACGGTTGTGTAATTATCCTTTGGACCGGAGTCTTCATGGAATCACGGTGTCGATTTTCATGCTTTGACACTATTGAGGTTTCCTCTATCCATGGGGCGATCATGCGGTAGTGATTGGGTATGATACTGAAGCATGCGGAGTACACATGATTGGTCGTCCGGGAATCGCGTATCCTATGATTGGGATCGAATATCCGAAATGGCCTTCTTATAAGGAATGTCTTACTCTCGTGAATCTTTGCAAATTGGGAGTAAACGAGTTACTTCGAGAGAGCATGATATCCAGATTATAAGATACGGTCGTTAATGTTTGACACTTTCGACGTCACGACCGTATAGATATTATTACAATATAGATTGTAAGTTACACGGTAATCGTTTTCACATGAAATGTAGCGGTCATTTCATTTGACTCTTCCGATGATTGGGGGTCACGGTGTGTTGCTAGACGCTATCCCGTGATCGTTAGGCATGAAGGGCATTTTCATAATTTGCACTTTGTGTCTACGGCCAACATATTCAAAAGCCTATCGGGTCACACACATAAGAACATCTAGCCGGATTAATATGTGGTTATAGATGATAACCAAATAAGGAAAGTTTATCTCGAGACTATAAAGGTTATAGTGGTAAATTAATATGGTGGTATTTATTTATTATGAATAAATTAAATACAAGATATTAATAATGTTATATTAATTAAAGAATATTCCGGATGCAAATTTATTGGCTAAAGGTGGCACAATTTGTGTGTGTATAAGATATACTTGGATTATGCAATTTAATTAATAGTATTACGAACATTAATATTAGATATTGATAAATATATATATATATATATATATATATATATATATATATATATATATATATATATATATATATATATGTAAATATCTATGTAAATATCTATGTATGCATGTGCACTAGTGTAAATCAAATTAGTGATTTACATGCACATGCGCATGTAGTGTGCGTGTATATATATATATATATATATATATATATATATATATATATGTATGTATATATATATGTGAAAGATATACACATGTGTAAATTGATTTATGGTAATAAAATAAAGATAGTCAATATTAGATATTGACAATATCTTGGAAATATTCAATATAAGATATTGACAATATCCTTGATTTATTTAATATAAGATATTATAATAAATGAGATAAATCAATCAATTATATTTTCCTTATTTTTATTGGAAAAAGGTTTTCTTCTCCTCCACTCTACTAGGGGCTCCCCAACCACTATAAATAGGAGGTGGGTGTCAAGCTCTTTTGTACATCACAATTGCAAGAGCTCATAGTTCTTGTGTAAAATAGAGAGCATCCTATAGATAGTTGGAGAGAGGGGAAAAAGGCCGGTCTAGCAACCGGAGTTTTTCAATAACAATCCATGATGGGATTCCGGCGGGTTGTTCATGTGGACTGGCGGTAGAGGCCGAACACTTGGGCGGCTCTATGCAGAACTACTCTCCTTAGACGGTCAAAGTGTCGATCTTTTAGATCAACCAAGGTAACCACCGTCTACTACTTGTTTGTTTATTTCTTAAACGAAGTCGATCCTGGTTAAAAAAGAAATAAAATTTTAAATTCTGCTGCGTTCCCGCGTAGATTTCCTAACTGTGTTCTGCCGTGCTTCAACACAAGCTCCCTCCTAAGCTTAAGGACCCCGGGAGATTTACACTCCCATGTGATATTAGGGGACTTTTGTTTGAGAAGGCGCTATGTGATCTCGGTGCTAGCATAAATCTCATGTCCTATAATGATTTCATGAAACTTGGCATAGGCAAGCTTAAGTGTATGGAGACGACTCTCCAACTTGCGGATAGATCCATAAAATGTCAAAGGGAGTCATTGAGGATGTACTAGTGAAAGTTGATAAATTTTACTTTCCCGTCGATTTTGTTGTTATGGATATGGAGGAAGGGTACACTACACCCCTTATCCTCGGTAGACCATTTTTAGCAACGGTGGGAGCTGTGATCGATGTTTGTAAGGGAGAGCTTAGTTTGGGAGTTAATGATGAGCGTGTTGTCTTCAACATCTACACTTCATTGAAATATCCACGCACTATACAAGAATCTTGTTCTTTTGTGGGCACATCATGTCCTCTTGTTGTGGATTGTACTAACTCGCAGGTAGTTGAAGAATACGTGAGCAATAAAGCGAAGGCTCGCAAACCAAAAGCTCAAAAATCAAAGGAAAAGATCAAGAATCGTTGGGATTGGTGGAATTCATCTAACATATGTTGGAGACCGGTATTAATAAAAAAGACGGATGCGGTGTGCGAGGATGACCCACCACCGGTGCATTAGAGACGTAAGCAAGGAAAAGTCTAGCTATAGACTATAAACTTAGCAAACAACGGGTACTATCTTTCTTGTTATTCCTTAAGAATTATCTTTCGGTTGGCTTGGTGCTTATTTGCTACATGCTTATATGAGTAATTGTTAGTGGTATCTTTCACGATGATCTATATAATTTCCATCACTTTCTACCGTATAATCCCGTCGAGCAAACGACGTTAAACAAAAGCGCTACCGGGAGGCAGCCCGTCAAAATTAAGTATAATTTTTTTTGCTCTTTTGTAAGGCCCGGTGTGGCCAATGATCCGTTTGTGTCTATATTTTTGGTTGATACTTTGCTAGTATTTGGGATTGCTTGTCATTTCATTTCTTGTCTTTCATGTTCATGCCCACCCACCCTCCCTTTTATGGCATCCCGGTACTTGTTTTGACTAGTTTTTATTCCCCTTTGTTTCCCTAACTACTTTCTTACCACTCACTTTACATTGAGGACAATGCAAGTTCGTAAGTGGGGAATGGGAACGTAGTTAGTCCAACAAATGGTAATATCATTAAATGTTTGAAAAACACTTAGTTTTGTGAATTTTTAGCAATATAAAGTTGAACAAACTATCTTTTGTCGTGATTTATGGTTTTGCAATTGATAGAGTGAGTACCTTAACAAAGTGAGTAACCTTGGTGATATGTAAGTGCATTGTAATTGTGAATCCTTGATTGTAGTGTGAACCATTTGAGTACGTATATTCCAATCTTTTGTTAACATGTAAACTTTTATGTAATCATGCAAGCATGCTTTCATAGCAACTAGAACTTAGGCTTGATATCCTTTCGAGGCGAAATAGAAAGGTGTTTGGAGTCGAAGCTAGGGATGACGGTCATGGCATTTCTTTGACTCAACCATAGCCAAATGGCCTTCCAGAACATATTTTCCAGCTGTCCCCATCTCAGCCTTTGTAGAGTGGTGAGACCCCACTCGGAACTAGCCATTCGTGATTAGCCTCATTATATTCTGACCCTTAGCCTAATTTTGGTCTACATTCCCTTGATATCCCGCAAGTTTAGCAAGTTTTCTATGTATTGTTGTGGTGATAACATTGGAAGTTATGTTGAGAGTTGGATGACATTTTTTTTGGCATAAGTTGAGATGGTATTTTATCATGTTCAGAGTCCATTGGTGTATATATGTTTCTTTCAAGTTCAAAAAAAAATCAAAAAAAAAAATCAAAAAAATAAAAAGTTCAAAATCAAGTTTCAAAATTCAATAATGTTGTAAATAAAGTTCAATAAATGGTTAGTCAAGAAAAGCTCATTTTGAAGACAAGTTTATCTAAGTCAAGTAACTCAAGCTTTGAGAAATTTCATTGATTGGAGCGGTGTTTCTTATTTCTTTTGTTACTTGTTAAGGAGGCCACGTCGACGATTTTTGCAAAAGGAGAAGAGATACCAATTCGGTATTTTTGGAAGTGAAGGTGTAGAGGCTTGTTATCTTGCATTGTTCTCTTTGATATTCCTTTTTTACCCTTCGCTTAGCCAACTACCCGAGCCTAACGTTATAAGCTTGCAAGTCCTACCCGACCTATCTTCTTGACTCCGAATGCCTCGATTAGTGGAGATTGGTTTCATTCTTAAGCCTATGGTTTGCGCCTAATAAGTCTTGCATACATGATTTCATTTTTGATTGCTTGGTAACTAATTTGAAGAATATTCACACACACACTCCACTACTTTCTTAGACTGCGGTTAACATGTGGTTATATGTACGATTGGTTGCATCATCTAGTTCATCTCTTACTTCTTAATTTTGTATGATCCTATTTCTTGACTTGAGTTTTTTTTGTCGCTTTATTTGCTCGAGGACGAGCAAAAGCTAAGTGGGGAGTGGTTGATGTAAATCAACTAGGTGATACTTTTTACGATGTTTTAGCCCCAATTCTCAGGAATTTATTGATGTTTTCGTATCAATTTGATTCATTATTTTCTTAGTTTCATCCATATGTGTAGATAGTAATTATTATATAAAATATATATTTTGATAAGTATTGTACCGGTTATAGTAACCGGAGCGTCGTGTCGGGTTCACGCTTGGTATTTTTGTGTTATATTGCAAGATTATAGGTTAACCAAGACCCCGAGTGACACCACGTGTGAGCATAACATGTCTTTTGAGGGCTAGCAGAGTGTGCCGGAAGTTTACGAGTCCAAACGGATTATTTGTCGTTAGCGTTTCTACCGTAACCTATCTTCAAGCGACATTTGACCCACCTTAGAGGCATTTTTTGGAGAAGAGTTCTTCATGAGAGTTTTATACCCTCAAAAGAGCTTTCCAACGCATTTTTAATTACATCAATCAGAGCTCCACAACTCAAGTTATGGCGATTTTTCTGAGCAGCTGTGAAGTTTGAACTCTCTGAATAGCTACAGTGACGTTTGGCGCGCGCCATACCTTTTGTGGCGCACACCAAGCGTCGGGAAAAGAAGATTTCAGCATTAAAATCACCTTTTGGATCGTATTTTACCAAATTTTTGGCCCCAAACTTCATCCTCTCCAATATCCTTCTTCTGGCAGCCACCAAAGCCGCACCAAAGGGGCTCTTTCCTAGCCAATAATCACCCCACCATTTTTAGCTAAATTCATCACAAGTGTAATCCTTAGAATGCTAGCTTAATCTTTTGGGTAATTGATTGGAGAAGGCTCAAGCTTTGTGTGCTATCTCCATTGATGCCATTGAAGATGAATGCAAGCTTCCCCTTGCAAACTCGTCATTTGTGATCGGTAATCTTCTAGTTTTATCTTGTTTTGTTTGTTCTTGTTAATATGAATGCTAATGTTGATATGTTAGTGATTGTAGTAATGAGTAGCTAAATTTGTAACTAACCAAGATGATGTTGTAGTAGAGTTAGTTAATCTCTTATGTGGATTGTGAATGATTGTTGATGTTGTTAGTTTCAATTGTGATGAATCTTTTCCTATTTGCAATGTATTGCTTGTTGGTGTTGGATTGATCACCTATCACTAGCACACACACACACACTTAGTTGAGACCGAAAGGAGATATTAGGTGTGGGAGAAGGAATAGGAGAACCGGAAGGTAAAATCGACCTTAATTGGAATTCAATTTCTTATCCGGGGGTTGTTGACATTGTCATTGCATTCAAGTGCTTATCATACCAATTCATTAGGTTTAAGGCACCTAGGCCAAGGAGGAGGTATCGAGTAGTTTCATACACTCGTATGAGGGGAGACTGCTTGCTTAAGAATGCACCGTTTCACACTTTTGAACACCAATGGTAGGATGTATGGAAATCATTCCCATGATACTACGAGAGATTAGCTTAATCTACACATTGTCTTGGTTAGGTTTTATTTATCATTTTATCAACTTTGTAGTTAATCATTAGTTTCTTAAACAAACTTGCGATTCGGATCAAGATAATAATAACTAATTGGTGTTTGACCTCACATCCCTGTGGATACGACCTTGACTCACTGTACTAGACTACAATTGACCCGGTACACTGCCGGTAAGATTGGACATCTAGAAAAGTTCGATCAATATATTACAATGGTATATCATACCTATAGGTTGAATTGTATCAAAGACATCGTCGACTACTTCAACCTCAATTAAGTTTTCATCTGAAAGTACAGAAAAGATATGTAACAAAAAAGTAGAAAATATTATTCCTAAACTGTCATTATATCTTTAACCCTGTTAGTTGGTGAATCGTATCTTTTGGATTATTCGGAATAAATTCAATCGGATCCCTGTCGGAAGAATCTGCAATATATGTTTGTGTAAATTTGTTAGCATTTTGTGTAGAAAATGTTGAACATATTTCTTGTACATCAAACAATGAGAGAAATGTGGATATTTTGCTTGAGTACTTAAATCACCTGAAGACGTAGACCGACTATCGTTAAAATTAGAAGGCCCATCTTCTGATATGATGTTCAATCATCGCTTGGTTCCAATTAATTTACGTTGAAGTGGATCCATACTATAGGACAAAAAATTGCGAAATAAAAAACCTCTGTTTGAATGGGGAATCAACCCTCCTTCTTTTGTAATTGATGCTTGCGTTCTTGATAGCGCTTAATAAAATTATGGTTTGTCAAAAAAAAAACGAAACATTATATTTGACAAACAACTTAACGGCGTCCAAAAATAGTTGTTAGTACATTATTGACGAGTTGCTTTATTTTTTTCATGCACTGTGTTACAGTTAATAGCAGTTCTCCTCGATCCGTATGAAGTGTTACTGCAACAAACACATCAAAACAGTACTACTATTAAATTGCTAACAAGAAAAGAATTAGTATACGACCGAATAAAACAATAATATTACCATCAAATAAAGTGGAAAAAAAATCTTATTCAAAGATTCATATGAACCAACAATACACAGTATTGAAAATTAGCAACAACTTAAAAAAAGATTGATCAGCAGCCGTATATACTTAGAAATTCAGATGTTAAAATTACAACGGAGTTTTACCCGAACCGCAGTTCATTATTGAAAACCCAATGGAGTTTACAATAATAAGGAAAACAAATTAGCAACAAATTAAAAAAAAATATTGATCAGCAACCGTATATACATATAAATTCAGATGTTAATATTACAATAGATTTTTGTCCAGAAGGACAAAATTATCAAAAAATCGGGATAGAAGGAAACTGTAATTTAATAAGGACAAAAGTAACAATTATGAAGTAACAAATATGAAGTAACAAATGTGGAATAAAGTAAATATGAAGTAACAATTGTGAAACACAAAGTAACATTAACACATGAAGTAACAATTGTGATTTTTGTCCTTTATAATCATGAAAATGTTACTTTTGTCCTTTCAGACCAATTTATTAATTTTTTTGTCCTTGTGGCCCCTTCCCCCATATTACAATGGAGTTCTACCAAACCGCTATTCATTATTAAACCCAATAGGGTTTAGAATAATAATCGGAAAAAAATCTAGACAACAATTTTCCGTGTCAAATTATTTATATATTCAATGAAAATAAATATAAATTGAAATAATTGTACTATTAAATTCCTACTATCGATTGTTATTCCCTTATTATATTTTATATGCGAATAAATTTTCGAGTTGTTCCAATATTATTTTATTCTTTGTCAGGTTTACAACTTAAAGATAATATTCTATTTTTTTGTGATTAAAACAATATGGCCTTTGTGCTCGTTCAAATGACCTAGCTGATAGCTGATATTTAACTGAATTTCACGTTTGTTAGTCTTATGATGCATGATTATATATACATCAAACGGTGAATTTCATGGTCTTAATCGTGTTACAGATCATGAAATATAGAATGTATATTAATGGTGTTATTACGGTGATTCTGTATATTTGAAATAATAATTTATTCCGTTTTTTTGTCAAAAAAAATTAAGTATTAAAAAAATATATTATTTTGTTATAGTGATTTCTTATTTTTGTTTTTTTATTCTTCGAATTTTTTTTTACTATGTTAGAGATCATAAAATATAAATGGTGTAGTAATGGTCTTTGGAACAAAAACACTCCGTGTTTAAATAAAAGATATTATTGTGTTATAGTGATTATGTATTTTTGTTTTTCATTCTTCCCAATTTTTTTATTATGTCAGAAATCAAAAAATATAAATAGTGTAAAATGGTATTTGGAACAAAAAAATTACGTATTTAAAAAGAAAAGAAATTTTTGTGTTATACGGATTTCGTATATATGTTTTTCTGTTCTTCCAAATTTTTTTAATTATGTTACAGATCATAAAATATAAATGGTAAATTAATGGTGTTATTATGGTGATTATGTATGTTTGAAATATTTATTTTTTCTGTTTTAAAAAAAAAAATCAATACATAAAAAAGATATAAATGGTGTATTAATGGTCTTTGGAACTAAAACATTTTATTCATTAGGGGGAAGGGGCTAGACGAACAAAAAAAAATCATAAATGGGTCCAGAAGGACGTTACTACATGTTAGTTGACAAATTCATAATAAATGGACAAAAATATCCTTTTACACATTAAACACGTAGTAACACTAGATAATGTGTAGTAACACAGGCAAGGAAACAAATAATAATAAAGAAAAAAGTAGTAGTAATATCCATAAAATGTCAGTAACATACAATGAAAAAAAAAGTAATGTAATGCAATAAACAAGTAATAATGACCTAAAAAGAAGTAATGTATACCGTAAAATGTAGTAACGGTCAATAAACAAGTAGTAACAGCCGTAAAATGTAGTAACTGCCAATAAGCAAGTAGTATCAGAAAATAAAATGTAGTAATAGCCAATAAACAAATAGTAAGAGCCAATAAACAAGTACTAACTGGCAAAAAACAAGTATTAACAACCCATAAAATGAAGTAACGGCCAATAAACAAGTAGTAACAGCCCGTAAAAATAGATAAAGTTACATCAAAAATTGTCGTAACGTTAAAAAATTAATAGTAACAACCCTAAACCCTAAACCTTCTCAACAAAAAAAAACAGCCTCCGATCTTCTTGGCCGGAAATTGGTTTTGGTTGGAGCGATGGCGGGCTTGGTGAAGAAGGCAACAGTCTTTGTTGTGGTGCTAATTGGAGGTGAAGTGCTGCTGCTGAGGAGCCGAACCCCTCCATATGCAGGTTTCCTTCTCCAGCAGCCTTGTCTCCTCCGGCTGCTTCAAAGTAACCCCAAAAAAAAATTTCTTTCTTCTCTCTCAATCGGCTGCTTCCTGATCTCAAAAAAAAAAATTTCTTTCTTTCTTCTGCTCCACTTTGCATCATAATCTATCTGTTACGCTTTCCTTTCCATTCACAAAAATAAATAAATAAAAAAAATAAATAAAAAAATTCTTCCAACCCCAAAAAATTTTCACAAAAAAAAAAAGGTTACAGAGTCCATGATTGGATTATTCTAATTCAGTGTACCCCGGCGTCCATGATCGGAGCTCTCTGCTACAACGTCCTTCATATTCGGAGCCACCACCATTCTCTATCTCAGGTCTAGAATTTTTTTGATGGCCGCCATTAATGAGGCGGCTTATGGGTCAGCTGAACGGCTGACCAAGAATCCGGCTTGAACGAACAAGCAGCAGTCAGACGGTGGACGGTGTCAATTGACTTTTTGGAGGAGGTTTCGGTGGCGGCATACGACGGATTGTCCTCGATCTGGTTGTTGCACAGTGACGGAGGGATGAGGTTATGCAACAGATACTCCCGCTGGATTTGCCTCTCTGCTGTTGGGGCGCAATTGACAGGAGAACCACCTATGGTGGTGCAATTGGCCGGAGAAGGAAAGCTGATGCCGATCTGGTTTGTTAGAAGGAACGCTGATGGAGAAGGAACGCCGATGCTATTTCTTTTTAGAATGAGGGTTTTTTATTTTATAGATATATAGGAAAAAGATGTTTTTGGAAAGTTACATAGGTTTTGTCCTGATTAATTAGCAATGTCCTTGCATCCTGGTTTCTTTATTAATTTGTCCTTCTTGACAAAAACCTATGTTCATTATTATTCATCTGCATTTTTTTAAGTTATTTTCATTTTCTTGGAAGAATATTGATATGCATTGGTTATCCTCTAGAAGGAATCAGTTAGGTAGCATAAAGTTCAACAGTCACCCCAATTTCTAATTATGAAATGCACTTTCTAAGCCCTTGAACACCTTGCACATCATAAAATTGCAAACACTTGTCTGCACTAATCCAAACAGAGAGTTTCAAGTACTACCTACAATCCATACACATGTAGACATTATTCAACAAGTGCACACTGATAAATCAGATTAACAGTGAAAACTATGGTTCAATCTTTTTCACCGAAAGAACGTCACAAAAGACTTGTTTTCCATTTGTGAAAGTGCATTCTAAAAAAAGAGCAAGACATTTGGACAGTGTTCTTTTCTTTTAAAATAAGCATGATGTTTGAAATGGGACCAACGATGGTAATCAGACATTTGAACTTCACATTAGGTTTTCCACATGGTTATGTTTGCAATCAGATTAACCATAACATGTAGCATAAGGTGATACGGTGTGAGACACAATAATACATAATGAGAGCGACCAAAGAGTAGGTAGAAAACAAAAACAATAAATATATTTCCCCACCCCTCCAAAGCCAAAACAAAACGTAAAGCGATTCCCAAGAGCATCCAACTATTTAGGTCCGATGATGTAGAAGATCTACGATAAAAAGAATAAAACACGAGTTAATCTGAGCTTAAAGATAATTTCACTCATCAAGAGGATAATTGATTACAAGATTACCTAAAATCTAGGGAAATTCAAGCCATTTATAGGCTAGAAGGTCCATTTAGCTAAACCATACACTAGAGAAGCCATATCGTTTTCTATTAATCAAAACATAAATAAAAGACTATTAATTAATTTAGATGTGCTACATCATCTCCAACCCTACTCCAAAACCTCGTCCGCAAGCGAATCCATTGATGATCAAGGGTCGGGCACATTGACTCTCCCAAGCTCACCATTAAATCCTTTGGTGAATCAAGCCCGTTCAGCATCTTATGGAACAATTTCAAAGTTCCCTTAAAATGTCCATTCCTGCTAGAAATGCTCAAACATTAAAAAAGTGTAGCACCACTTAGCTTAGCCATAATGAACTTCCTGTTTGTGTTGGATTGATTCTCATCATTCCAACCCTAACGTGGAATAACTCGTCCACAAGTTATATAGAAGTTGTAGTTCCAATGTTCATGGAATAACATAAATTTAACTTCTCCCTGTAGTAACTCGTTATATTTATCAACCTTGACCACACTGTCCATCAACCTCACATATACGCAAAATGTATAGCTTCTTTTCACCCAAAACATGTTGTATCTCCAACTCCATAGCACCTTGCAATGTCTTATGGTCTTCAACAAGATAATGAATAGGATAAGAGGTCGTTTTATCATATACAGTGAGGAAACAACTCCTTGAAATGTCAGAAGATAACAACTTAGCCACACCATGCATCTTATCAATGGGATCCATCTTTTCCGTTTCCACCTTTGCATACTTATTTCTGTCCAACCCATCTCTCATGAAATTATCGGTGAACTTCCCATAAACATTACAAGTAGGCATTTCCGTCTCAAAAAATCCCAACTTAACAATTAACATCAACCCTGCTTTGAACACAAATTCTCATATTTTCCATCCCTTTCTCAAATTGAAAGTACATGGGCAAGCACAGAGCCACACAAGAAGTGGTTTCAGGACAATAGGTTATCTCAACACCATTTCCAATAATATCTCTAATGTTGCCCATCATAAAAATGTAAGGATTCAATGGCTTATGAAACAAAAACAAGACTGCACACATTAGCAGGCCTCTCTTATCATGTACCGTTCCCAAGAAACCCTTTAATGAATCAACGAGACAAGGACCTACGAGAAGTGGATTCCTCTTACCATTTTCATCATTCTTTGCCGTTACATCTAGGAGAAGTGGATTCCTTTATGCAATTTTATTCACTATCTGACAATTCGGAAACTCCAAAAGGAAAAGTGAAACCCATGTGTCTTGCATCCTAATAATTTGATCGTGAAGCTCCAATAGCAAGCAAAAGAGGAATGTCGTTGTCCATTTTCTTCGGGAATACTTCAATCATTTCGGGTTTTTAATAAACATATCGAGAGTGAGAGCACCGATCTTGTTACTACAAGACATCTATTCTATTTTTTTAACAATAGCCATTCTCACTGTAATAGTCCTTTGCTTTAATCATGATAACCAATGGTCATGGCTAATGATAGTACTATTGACATGGATATCATAGCAAATTATCTATAGTTTCTCTTAAGACTAACAAACTATCAAATCCTCCCGGTACGTTGGTCTTGAGACCAAGACCAGTTACGAAGGCAGAAGTTGCATTACCCCCGTCAAAAGTAAATTGTGATATTTGCATTAATATGGAAATCAACATTGTTACAGCCCCACGGAGTTGGCTTTCGATTATGCTCTCCCTTACCATGTGGACCTTGGTGTCTAATTCGTTCGCGATTAAGAGATTAAAGCTGCATTTCCTTATCACACCGTCAGTCAATGATTAAAATATTAATGTCTTCAAGTTAGATTACCTCAAATCACTATCTGCTTTGATATAGATGCTAATGGCATTCTCAATGTTTCTGCTCAGGATAAAACAACAGATCAAAAGATTACCATTACTAATGATAAAGGTAGGCTCTCTAAGGAAGAGATTGAAAGAATGGTGCAAGAAGGTGAGAAGTACAAAGCTGAAGAAGAAGATGCCAAGAAAAAGATCGATGCTAAGAACGCGCTCGAGAATTATGCTTACAATATGAGAAACACAATCAAGTATGAGAAACCACTTGGGAACCAGTATTCAAGGCCTTAATTCTTGTATCCTCATGTTCAGTTCCAATTTTCTAGTTTGCAGTAATACCTTTAGCATCAAGGCAGCCAACTGAACTTAGTGGGCAAGACTCTTCGCATTTGGGAGCCATGGTATTTGAATCCAAATTTCTGAAACGCATCGGTGTGCTCAGAGGCATCCTCGGGTTCTTGTGTAGCTTTCTTCAAGGTTTCAATGCCACCATCCGTAAAAAGAGCCTCCAACATACCAAAAATCTCTTACTCACTTATCTCAAATTGTTTGTTGTCATATGAAACCATCAGCCATTAAATGCTTCACTACTTCTTCCTTTTCTTTCTTGTACAATTGGTTGAGGAATTCTGACAAACAATCGATGGGCAAGAATCTGTTGAGCAACATGTTCTTCATTCTTGGCCATGAAGTTATTTCCTTCTTGCCAAGTTTGTTTATATCATATTGAAGTTGTTTCCACCAAAAACGGGCAGCCCCTTCCATTTTAAACAAAACGATTTTGCACTTCAAGTGTTCTGGTGGACTCATTTATTCAAAAAGTTTTTTATAGCATCTATCCAGCTCATGAAATCTTTTGTGTGCCAAAATCCATCAAAAGCAGGGCGATTTCTCTCGAATCTGACTATTAAGGATTCTAATTCACCGTATCCGTGGAAAGACCCAGGAAAAGGGGCTTCTTTTTCCTTGTAGCCGTGGAACCCGCTGTCACTTTCATCAAAGAAGGAAGTAAAACCAACTCGCTTCCAACATTACTGCTCACGGGCCAATCTCCTAGGAAAGTCTCGCATTGCACCAAGAACCAAACGTTTTGTCTTCTCTATATCTTGTCTTAGCTTGAACAATTCTTGACGGATGTATCAAGTTTCCGATCAATCTTTGACAAAGCATCACAGGATCTCAAATCCCAAACACCGTCACGGATCCGGCTATCTTCCCTACTCATTATAGTCATCAACGAGCAAAAGGGAAAACCTTAGCTCTGATTACCAAATGATGTAGAAGATCTACTATAAAAATGATAAACACGAGCTAATCCAAGTTCAAAGACAATTTCAGTCATCAACAGAATAATGGAGTACATAACATCTTGGGAATTCAAGCTATTTATAGACTAAACAGCCCATTTAGTTAAACCATAGACTAAAAAAGCCCATATGGCTATCCATTAAATAAATCATAAATAAACAGCTATTAATTAACTTAGATGTGCTAAATCATCCGAGGAAAGACCGAACTATTTAGGACTACCGTATGCACTCTCATCTTTATGTCCTTATAACGAGTTGTTTCCATGGCTCCAGTCAGAAGAGGATAACTTTTACCACGGTTCAAACCATCTACCCCCATATCATAGTTTCTGATAGCCATCGAATGCACAAAACCAAAAATTCTTTTTCTAAATAATCATTTAAAAACATGATTTCATTAGGTGCTCTAGCTAATTCCTTTTCGACAAGTATAAACTGAAAGTCAAATATAGTGCCAAAACCCATTAAAAAGCATTAACATAGAGAAATGCCTTATTAGGCAATAAAATCTTATATTCTCATTGTCGAGACCGAACACCCAATAAAAGCAGAAGAAAAACAGTAAAGAAGATTGCTAAATGCCTAGCTGGTTATCCAATTAAAAAGCACAACAAATCCATTAGGTTCCCTTCTCATGAGCAATGTCCATGTTCAATATTCAAAAGAACAGTTAGGCAGTTATAGGAACCTACAATCAGGTTAAACACCATCTACCGCCTTGGGTACTTGTATGCATTGTTGATATCAACCATCTTTTGTGTTCCTCCCTATCAATGATCCAGATAATCCTAAAGTGCCTTACATCAACCAAAGTTCATGCTATATGAAATAAAGCTAGACTCCAGCTAACACTTGTCTTTAAATTGTCAATAGAGTATTTGCACAAGTTGTCGGATTTGATGTAACACCCCCAGACCCCAGGCCTAGTAGCGCTAGATGAGTCATACATGGTCCGGTCAACTACTTAGATCGCCGTCCTCGCTTGGTCTAAAAAGGCTTACCCGAGTTGACAAGACCTTTATGTCTCACACTTATATGGTGGTGATGCGCTTCCCTCACTTCCAATGTGGGATGTCACATTCTCCCCCCTTATAGAAGACTTGCGTCCTCGCTAGGACGGCCAAGACTTGTCCATGTGGACTTGTCCCAGTTCGTCTCTACCAGAGGACTCTAGAGGTGGCCTATGGCACTTAGGTTCGTCTATCACATTCTCCTCCGTTATAAGGGAATGGCGTCCTCGTCAGGACGGCCAAGACTTGTCCCCGTGGACTTGTCCCTGTTCGTCTCTACCAGAGGACTCTAGAGGTGGCCTGTGGCACTTAGGTTCGTTTAGAGGTGGCATGTGGCACTTAGATCCGTCTGATAGTCGGCTCTGAATATCATTCTGTAAGGCCTTCAAACCCCGGGCCTGGTAGCGCAGATGAGTCACAAATGGTCCGGTCAACTGTTTAGATCGCCCTCGCTGCTTGCAGGGCAAAAAAATTAACCTAAATTTGACAAAACTTTTATATCTGATGCGCTTCCCACTTCCTATGTGGGATGTCACATTCGAGTAAAATTCCATTATTTCAATTCAACAATTAGATACTAACAAGCGAGAGAAAGCCAAACAGATAAGAGTAGAATGTTAAATGTATAGTCAATTTTTATATAAAAAATAAAAAAAGAGGTTTTTTTTTCATCGAATTGCAAGAACAGTGAGCACTTACTATCACAGAGCAGTCATGTAAAAATTGGTCCTAATAAATGGATTTGCAATGTCAGCCAGAAACTTAACTACAACTACCGATCCTGACAAACACGGCAGAGGGTACCATGATATAGCTCGGAACAACCCCTGGGGCGGACGGCCAAATGCGATGCCAATGCACCTCCGGCTGCGAAACTGTGCAGCGGCATCAGTGATTGAGCACACCCTAGTTCACCCATCATCCTAATTCAAAAACCAAACTGGGAACAATCAGGAAATCGTGCAAAAAAAGATTGAAATGACAAACTAGGCATCGAAAAGGCAAGGGACGTCTGGAAAATAGAAGAAAATTTGAACCTGGGGTTGGAAAAGGAGAGGCGGCGGAAGGGTAAGCCACAGACAGAGATGCGAGAAGGTCCTATGCTTGGGAGAGGTGGAGTTGGGCGGCGGGTGGAAATCCTAGCGGCGGAGACGAACGATCTGGAAAATGTAGAACGCCAAGCCATCGTATAATTGTGATAATTGAAAGTGAATTTTCACAGAGTTTAGTGTAGAGTATGTTATAAATCCCTATTCAGAATTTCAGATAACTAAACGGGGTGAGGGGGATCGGATCCTTTCAAGTTGGCTCTCTCAAGTCATCTCTCAAATAGCTTCTCTACAATTGTCAAGTGTACACCTAATTATCACAAACATTAATTATTTTTTTCCCTCAATTTGCCATAAAACTTAGGCCTTTTTTTTTATAAAAAAAAATGTACTGTATCTTTCTAAACAACATGACCGCCTGTTTTTTCAAGAATTTTCTACCTGTTTTTTCATCAATATTAATTCCCATCCCTTACCTTTCCAGTTTTTTTTTTATTTTTTATTTTTTATTTTTTATTTTATTTTAGCTTATGCTTTGTTTATTATGCAACATATATACCGAGCAAATAACAAAAAAAGAAATAGAAATTGATAAATAGAAAATTTATAAGTTTATTGAAAAATCTACCTTAAATTTCTTTACAACTGATAAAAAAGTTACTTGTTTAATTTCAAACCAAACACGATCAACCTATAAAATCTGATTGCAATACAAGCCGTCTGAATTAATTGTTTTTCCCTTAAATCGTACTCCTTCCGTCTTAATTTGTTTGGGACATTTTGGAACTCACAAGATTTAAGAAGACATCAATTAATAAGTTGTCTGGTCATTTAAAACTTAACTAATGTACCTTTTTAACCTTTTTATATGTAGTATTATTTTCACAATATATAAGAGACATCGATCAATTAATGAGTTGGGGCAATTTAAACAATTAAAGCAAAAACTTTAAGTTTATTTTGAGTTATGGGACTTATTTTGGGACAGCCAAAAAAGGAATAAGTCCCAAACAAAAATTATGCACAAAGTGTGCTATACAAAATTCAACAACGCAAAAGCGTGAACAACACAAGCGATTCCTAAAGAATCTCTAAGTGCATATACCAAAACATTAATAGAAAGAAATCTAGATTCCGGAGGAGTATTCAATTCGTAACAACTAACGTATCTTCAAATATGTTAACATAGACAAACTGATATAGCTGCATCAAAACTCCACCCCAAGCGCATCACGAAATCATCAACAAAACGAATATACAGTTGCATTCCATAAAAACCACGTCTGCCAGATAAAAATGCAATTGACGAGGATACTAATTGTTCCAAAATTCTCAAATCCAACACCCAAAAACTTCCCCAAAATATCATCTTGTGAAGCTCCAAAGAACTAATTAAAATGATTCGATGCTTGTGAATCAAAATTTTGAAGCCCAAAGAGATCAAGGTCGATTACACCATCACCATGAAGGAGTTCCGTGTAGCTAAATCTTAGACGTTGCTTGAATCTGAAACGATAATGAACAATCAAATAGTATATGTGTTTCTCACCTGTATAGAACACTTTGTGCATAATTCAGAATTATGGTACGATTTAAGGGGAAAAAAATAATTCATACGGCTTGTATTGCACACTTTGATCGTGTTCGGATTGAAATTAAACAAGTAACCTTTTTATCTGTTGTAAAGAAATTTTAAGGTAGATTTTTCAATAAACTTATAAATTTTCATTTTTTTTGTAAAAAAAAAACAGGCCTAAGTTTTATGGCAAATGGAGGGAAAAACATAATTAATGGTTGAGATCATTAGATGTACACTTGACAGTCATGGAGAGGCTACTTGAGAGAGCCAATTTGAGAGGATCCGATCCCGAAATAGTGGCTCCTTTTTTATTGTCAAATGACCGTTGGACCACTTTACACTAATACATTGAACTTGACTTAATCATTTATGAAATTTAAATTTAATAATCAAATTTCCTTTAAAAGATTAGAGGCTTTGTGTTGCAATTTAATTATCATTGCATCATCAACAGTCATTGTATCTTCCATTGTCTCTATCACTGAATTATATATGTTCAGATCTTAGCAAATTTATTGTCATTGTATCTGTCATTGCATCAGTAAATGTAGCGTTATTGCATGCGCTGTACATTAAAAAAAAAAAAAAAAATCGGATTCTAAAATTTATTTGGAAGGGTATCAAATGGGACATCAAAATAAAGATGACATAAAATATTTGAATTATGGTGAAGCAGTTATGATAATCCGATTTCTAGATCAAATGCTATAGCCGTTTGAAATATAGATTTGGAGATAAAAAAATAACATTAATTATTTTTAATTTCGGCTTTAAAAGGGTTATTATTGTTAAAAATAATATATGGCTTGTCCTTTTAAACAATTAAATGTTTGGGTTGTCGTGAAAAATATATGATGTTTGTCGTGAATGACTATAATAGACTACACAACGTCCCATTATATACTACTACAATTACACTCTTTTGGGACGACAAAATGTCGTCCCTAATAATCAAAAAGTCGTCCCGTTTTACGTTTAGGGACGACATGTAAATCCCTAATGTGTCGTCTCTAAAGGTTCGTCTCAAAAAATAGGAGGATTTTTTTTTGGGACGACATGTCGTCCCCTAAAGATCCATCGACGTGGTAAATTTTTATTCAACGCCGACGTGGCGTGCATTTTTGGGACGACATACGTCGTCCCTAATGTAAAATTCAAATTAATTTATATTATTTCACAAAAACAAATTAAATAATTTAATTTTTATTAGGGACGACATTGTCGTCCCTAAAAACTTTACAATAAATTTAATTTAATTTCCGAAAATGAACTATTAAAAAAAATAATTAAATTAGGGACGACAAATGTCGTCCCTAATGATCGGCTATAATTTTCTGGGAAATTAGGGGCGACAAATGTTGTCCCTGTTTTTTTTTTGTTTTTGTTTTTGCATGCCCTCGCATGACGAAAAATCGAAACGCAACATTAACATGAATCAAAAATCATCCAAATGAACCAAAAATCATCCAAATGAACCAAAACTACTAGCTAGGGGATGAATAAACATAATAATAATATGAAAATCGTAAATTCCATCGTAACGTACGGTTAACCAACAAAATATTTAAAACAAAGTTATAAGTTATGTTTGTGATCCATCGTGTGTACCATCGCCCTGATCCTCATCACCATCCTCATCACCATCATCATCATCATCTATGCCAAACGTTGTATTATTTGTTTTGTTGTAGTGGGCGAAGAAGAAGTCTAGCATAGTCTTTTGTTTCATTTTGGCTTTTTCAACTTTGCCAACTCCTTCTTGACCATCTACTTCAAAGATCACGGTATGATGAAGTGGCACAAATTGATGAGGATGGTATGGACGATCCCGATGCTCGTGAAATGGCCATCCGAGGCCCGCGTCCAATATAGTAGTCGCGCTGTCTCCCAACGCACTACTAAAAATCAAATCTTCTTCTTCTTGAGTCGCTTTCTTGAGGTCCTGAGAGCGATGATGGAGCGATAATACTCCAACATTCTCTACATTTATACCACAAATAATAAAAGTATGTCAAAAGCTATATGTGTATATATATATATATATAGAAAAAAAAATATCACTTATATGTATAGCTGTGTATGTGTATGTATATATATATAGAAAAAATATCGATCACTTACATGGTCATCTTCGGCTTGAGCATCAACCCATGTCCCATCCGCATGTCGACGCACTTCCGCCCATGATCTATGGGATCACGCTCAATGACATTCTCGCCGATAACCGTATCATTCTTTCAAATAAGAATACATATTATTAGTTATTAAAATTAAAATATAAAAAATATAAAGATATAAATGTTATTAGTTATCAAAGTATTTTTGTTTTCGTGTGTTTACGTTACTTACATCTTGTATGCCTTGATAACGGGCGTTGGTCGATAGTCTTTCGCCTGTGTGTGCCTTTCTTGTTTCCACGAGCATTTTGGGTATTCACTTCGATTTCTCCTGTTTAAAGGAAGAACAAAAGTCATATACACAAGATAGATAATTTATATGACCTATCGATTATTGATTTATGTGAAACTCGGTGAATAGAAATAATCTAAATACTTGTCCCAATCCTCATCCAATAGGACATCTCGATGTCGTGGGCAAGGCACTTCCTTGTCCCCATGATCTCGCTCTCCCATTCTTTTACATGCGTGCTTAACCTTCCTTTCCATCTTTTGTACAAAACGCCGGCGTTCTCAAACACGGCGTGCCGATGTTCAGGTTCAATATTATCAAAATGTGCCTGAAAAACAATATATATATATATATATATTTACAACTTGAAAGTGTTAATTATAAAAATACGCACCCTCATCTCCTCGAAGAGTAAATTCTTCGATTGTTCATCAACATCCCGCCAAGTTGGAAAATAAGGTCTAATATGGCATCTTATTGCCTTTCCTAAAGCGGATGATAGTTTTCCGTGGTATTTTCCAACATCATTCTGCATTTTAGAAATCATGGATGCCATACTATCGGGAGTTTGTTTACCCCTGCTTTTTTTTTTCTTTCTCAAGGAAAGCCCTTTGGCGAAAGGCCGCATTGCCCTCTCTTCTTACGGCTTTCCAAGGCCTCCAATTCAAACATCATCAACGATGAATTGGTCAAGATACTCATCTGCAATACAATGTGAATAGAATGAAAAAATGTACAACGGTAATTATAAAATTTGAATAGAATGAAAAAAAGATTATTACAAACCGTTCTCACAATCACCGGTATCCTATTCGGATTTTGATGTGGTGGACGCGAACCATCGCGCACTCCAAAGACAAGCCATGTAAATAACTTTTGAATAAAACAATCGGGTTAGGCTTTAGTGTTTACATATCCAAATATAACAAACAGTGTTTCGTTGTGAATAAAAAATACAATAGACAACATTCATTAAAAAAATGAATAGTTTGATAGGTTTACATATCCAAATCTTAAACTAACAAGCAGTGTTTCGTTGCAAATAAGAAATACAAGAGACAACATTCATTAAAAAATGACTAGTTTTGATAGGTTTACATATCCAAATCTTAAACTAAACAAGCAGTGTTTCATTACAAATAAGATATTCAAGAGACAACATTCATCACAAAAATGACTCGTTTGATAGGTTTACATAGCTTCAAATCATTCACCATCATTTGGTGCGTTCGGGTCGTATGTCACGTCATCATCGATGTCGTTATCAACATCTTCATCATCTGACGAAGCATATTTGTCAGCATCGATGTCGTTATCAACATCATCATCGTAATTGTCATCATGTTCATGCGATTCTATCTCATTTGCACTCATGTATAAGGCTTCATCCACTCGTGGAAGTTGAACAAAAAGTTGGAAATTTCCGTGCGTTGTTTCATCAATTACCAAATCATCAACAACATTGGTGTCAATAGTTGGAGCCTCTACGATATGACGGTGTTGGAAATGCTCAACAACTTTCCAACCGATCCATTATACAAATCATCTATGTAGAAGACTTTTTCACTTGTGAAGCAAGAATGAATGGCTCATCTTCGTAAAATGTGTTTTTAGTGTTTATACTTGTTCTATTCTTTGAAGGCTGTCAACCCTTTTGCAAACTCAGGTTTTACTCTATCGATATATAGCCATGACTTGTCCATCTAAAAATTGCACCATGCACAAGGTTTATCAACGCACTATGAAACACAGGGTCAAGGTCAACGCTCATAATAACTAATCGATGGTCTTTGATCACAAAGACCACCCAAAGACTCATTTTTCCATTTGGGTAGGAACAACACCCTTTGAGGACCTTTTGTATGTTATGCTTATCAATAAGCACATACTTGTAAACCATTTCAATCCAAATCAAATAACTAGCCTAAACTCCGATTTCTACACTAAAATCATCAAGACATTAACCTTAATTTTCAACACAGGTTGTAAACCATTTCAATCCAAAATCAACAAACTATAAACCAAACTCCGGTTTCTAGCCTAAAATAACAATTCATTTTAATCCAAAATCAACAAACTATAACCCAAACTCCGGTTTCTAGCCTAAAATAACAATCAATTTCAATCCAAAATCAACGAACAATAACCCAAACTCCGGTTTCTAGCCTAAATCATCAAACATTTCAAGCAAAAATCACCAAACTATACCATATATATAAATTGAAATTTCACCATATTTTTTATATTTTCAAAGAACATTAGTTTCATTAGTATACAAGATTTCATTAAGTCACAAGAAAAGGTTAGTATCTCATTTTTAGGCACAAGGTCATGTCTAGTTTCATACATGTTAAGTGTTAATAGAAAATTTAAATACAAGCTATCAACTATAAGGCAAAGTATTGCATAGATTCTACATGTGCAAGGAAAGCGAGATTTTCTCAGAGATCTCGTACTCACGGGTTTGCAATAGATCCCCTAACTATTGAGATTTGCAAGAGCACCTCTAACTACACCGACCTCAAGCAATTTCTTTGTTTGCTAAGCCGAGTAACTACAACACCTTCTTCGAAACTCGTAAAAAAGTGCAAAGCAAAGTAAGTGGACTCCGCCAAAAAAATAAGTTAGGTAAGTATAGCCGCACACCGAGTATCATATGTCAATCAAACAAAGGTGGCAGGAATCTAAAGGTGAAACTAAGCTAAGATAAAGTAGATGCACTTGAGATTCCAAAGGTGAAACTAAGCTAAGATAAAGTGATACCAAAATGATGATCATAAATCCCGTAGTCTTATAATTGACTACATTGTTGTTCCACCTCAAAGCATGTAAGCCTCTAAACATTATTAACTTAAAACAACAAGTAAAATACATCAATCATTCGTAAACAGTATCCAAACGGACAGCACCTCCTCTAAAGGTGGACATATACAAACTATAGCTACAAGCTAGATAGTCCATGTTTGCCTCAAACTCCATATCATAAACTTAAGACTATCAAGTAAAAGACATTAACTAAGTCCAACATTAGACAACCCACAACCCATCAAGTATCTACTAAACACATATTATAAACATTTCTACAATCATAAGCATCAAATTCACATCATAAACCAAAATATATGGTTTCCAAGCCCTTTTATGAAAAACAGAAACGAAGACAAAGCAGAACCATAATGAATGAACAATGTGGATTATGTGGGTCAAGAATCAACTTTCCAAAAGTCATTCGTAAGGATGGACATTTTCAAAGTCAATTCTAAACCATATAATCAACGCTATGAAAAGTTGGTTGTGTGTGGTGCCGTGATAGGGTAAGGTGTAAATAAATTCTCCCAATCTATACAATGTTGCAAGCGTAATGAAAAAGACAACTGTAAGCAAACATTTCGGTGAAAACCAGATCCCCATCATCAAGTGTTCATATGAAAGTTGATAAATTACCATCTAACCTTAAAGCTTTGCGAGAGAAAATTCCTTCTCTATTCATACACTTTTAAGACACTTAAAGAACGAAGCCAATGGCTATACATTGAAAAAAATCAAGTGGAGGTGCGGCTGTGGAGAGTGCGTCTATACATTGCAAAATAAAAAAGTTTACAAATTGAAAAGGCTTTGGAGTTACACTGAATCGAGTGGAGGTCTTTGTTGAGCCGAGTGGAGCGCGGCGGTTGAAGCAGCAGTGGAGTTGCGGCCGGGCCGAGTGGAGGTGCGGTTGTGGTTGAGGCCGTGTGGCGGAGTAGAGGCACGTCTGTGGTTGAAGCAAGTGTTGGTGGAGCTGAGGGGTGTTTAATTTAAGAGCTGGGAAGAAGAGAAGATGAGAGGAGGTGGAGAGGAGGAGAGGAGGAGAGGAGGAGATCGAGGGGAGGAGCGGCCTGAAGAGAAGAAGAAGTCGAATGAAGAAGAAGAGAAGAAGAAGAAGAGAAGAAGAGACCTGATTTAATTTAGGTCGAAAGCTTTAAAGGGACGACATGTCTTTTTAGGGACGACAATGTCGTCCCATTAAATAATTAAATAATAATAATAAAATTTATAATAATTCTATATTGATAAATTTATAATAATTTTATATTGATCAATTTATATTGATCCATTCGTGAATTCAAGCCCGAGACTCAAGTACTTAGTGAAATGTTGATTTCAAACTCGATATTGATTGACTAGTATTGAATTCAAGTCCGATGCTCGTTATTTAGGCAATTGTTGATTTCAAACTTGATATTGATTGATCAGTATTGAATTCAAGCCCGATGCTCATTACTTAGTGAAATGTTGATTTCAAACTCGAGATTGATTGATCATTATTGAATTCAAGCCCGAGACTCGTTACTTAGGAAATTATTGATTTCAAACTCAAGATTGATTGATCATTATTGAATTCAAACCCGATGCTCGTTATTTAGGCAATTGTTGATTTCAAACTCGAGATTGATTGATCGATATTTAATTCAAGTCCGATGCTCGTTACTTAGTCAAATGTTGATTTCAAACACGAGATTGATTGATCATTATTGAATTCAAGCCCGAGGCTCAAGCATTTAGGCAATTGTTGACTTCAAACTCAAGATTGATTGATCAGATTGAATTAACGAGTAGTGCTTTTCAAACCTTAGGCTCGTTAATTTTAAGTCAAATGTTGATTTCAAACTCGAGATTGATTAATGAGTAATGATTTTCAAACCCAAAGCTCGTTACTTTTAAGACAAATGTTGATTTCAACATCGAGATTGATTAACGATTAGTGATTTTCAAATCGTGGCTCGTTACTTATAAGTCCATTGCTCATTTCAACCTCGAGATTGATTAACGAGCATCGGTCTTCAATCCCGAGGATCGTTACTAGCTTATATGTCAAATGTTGATTTCAAACTCGAGATTGATTAATGATTACCGATTTTCAAAACCCTTAGGCTCGATACTTATAAGTCAAATGTTGATTTCAAACTCGAGATTGATTAATCAATATTGATTTTCAAACCCTTATGCTCGATAATAATAAGTCAAATGTTGATTTCAAACTCGATATTGATTAATAAGTAGTAAATTCAAACTCAATGCTCGTTACTTATAAGTCAAATGTTGATTTCAAACTCGATATTGATTAATAAGTTGTAAATTCAAACTCAATGCTCGTTACTTATAAGTCCATTGTTCATTTCAACCTCAAGATTGATTAACGAGTACTGGTCTTCAATCCCGAGGATCGTTACTTATATGTCAAATGTTGATTTCAAACTCGAGATTGATTAATGATTACTGATTTTCAAAACCTTTAGGCTCGTCCGAAGTGATCGCTGCTCTCCATCAAATGCCCGGGAAAAAATCCCCCGGGCCGGATGGACTCCATATGATCTTTTTGCAAGAATTTTGGCACATCCTGAGCCCAGAGGTCTTACATGTCATTTTGAATTGCTTGAATAATGGGGCTAATATGTCTGAAATAAATCAAACTTACATTGCTTTGATTCCGAAGCTGAAGGAGGCATCTAAAGTGAAAGATTACCGGCCAATCAGTCTATGCAATTCCACTTATAAGTTGCTATCCAGGACCGTTGTCAATAGGCTTAAAACAGTGGTAAATGAAGTGATCTCGGACAATCAATCGGCTTTCATTAAGGGTAGACTCATCTCCGACAACATTATTTCGGCTTTTGAGACTTTTCACAGTATGAAAACAGGGGCAGCTGGGTGTGATCGCCATATGGCCTTGAAACTTGACATGGCCAAAGCTTTCGATAGAGTTGAATGGCCCTTCATCGAGCATATTCTTCGTGCAATGGGTTTCCCGGATTTCTTGGTCAAAATCATCATGCAGTGCTTATCTTCTGTTTCCTACCGGGTTCTCCTTAATGGAAAACCATCAGGCCCTATCTTACCGTCCAGAGGCATACGTCAAGGTGACCCATTATCACCTTTTATCTTCATTATTTGTGCGGAGGGCCTCTCAGCAATGCTTCACAGAGGGCAAGAGTTAGGCCACCTAAACGGAGTAAGCTTCGGGAATGGATCATTTCGGCTGAACCACCTCCTGTTTGCCGATGATTCACTGCTATTTTTGGAAGCCAACAGCTCTATTACTGAACACATCAAAGCTCTCCTCCTCCTTTATGAAGCTATGTCGGGGCAAATGGTTAATTTGGACAAAAGCTCGATCTTTTTTGGGAAAAATGTCCCCCATAGTACTCGTGATGAAATCTGTACCGAGCTGGGCATTCCTCCATCTAAGGGTGATGGCAAATATCTCGGCCTCCCGTATCTTATTGGACGTTCAAAGAAACAGATTTTCAGTAACCTCCGCGAGCGCGTTTGGAAAAAATTGAGCGGGTGGAAGGAAAAATTCTTGACCCAAGCCGGGAAGGAAATTCTTATTAAATCAGTCATTCAGGCCCTCCCCACATACGCTATGAGCTGTTTTCTCCTTCCCTTCAATGTTGTAGACTCTATCGAAGCTATGGCCCGTAAATTTTTCTGGGGATCAAAGGAGGGTGAAAGGAAAATCCATTGGAAGGACTGGAATACTTGCCGTAAATCCAAGTCAGAAGGCGGTTTGGGGTACAAAGACCTTCGCATTTTCAACGTCGCCATGCTTGCCAAGCAAGCTTGTGTTGGAATAGTGTCCTAAACCCAATCGGGTTGGACCGGATCCGACCGGGTCGGATCATTTCTACTATTTCTTTATGTTTATACATATATTAAATGGCTTTTCTGTTGTCATATATTTGTTCTTTTAAAGAACCAATTGTGAATTGTTATATGATAACGTCCTTAGTATTAAACTGTGATAGAGAAACCATGATAGGCGATTATGGTTGATGAGATCTCTAATCACTTTAATAAGTTTGATACTTAAATGTCTCTAGGCTGATGTACTATTAAACAGGGCATTGATAGTATAAACAGACTAGCACGTATTAGATGTCTTCATCAATAAGTAGGCGAGATAGATCTCGTCTATCGAAGTGTAGAGACACTTGACCGGTATGCGTGGGCGTGTATTAGAGAATGCGTCGTTAGATCGACCCACTTACACGGATAAGTGTCACACTATGTGGCGGTTGTGTAATTATCCTTAAGACCGAGTCTTCATGGCATCACGGTGTGGATTGTCATGCTTTGACACTATTGAGGTTTCCCACAGCCACGGGCGATCATGCGGTAGTGATTGGGTATGATCTTCAAGCATCGCGGAGTATACATGATTGGTCGTCCGGGAATCGCGTATCCTATGATTGGGATCGAATATCCGAAATGGCCTTCTTATAAGGAATGTCTTACTCTCGTGAATCTTTGCAAAGTGGGAGTAAATGTGTTACTTCGAGAGAGCATGATATCCAGATTATAAGATACGGTCGTTAATGTTTGACACTTGGCTAACGACCGTATGGATATTATTACAGCGATAGGATTGTAAGTTACACGGTAACTGTTTCACATGAAAGGTAGTAGTCATTGCATTTGACTCTTCCGATGATTGGGGGTCACGGTGTGTTGCTAGACGCTATCCCGTGATCGTTAGGCATGAAGGGCATTTTCGTAATTTGCACTTTGTGTCTACGGCCAACATATTCGGAAGCCTATCGGGTCACACACATATGAACATCTAGCCGGATTAAAATGTGGTTATAGATGATAACCAAATAAGGAAAGTTTATTTCGAGACTATAAATGTTATAGTGGTAAATTAATATGGTGGTATTTATTTATTATGAATAAATTAAAATACAAGATATTAATAATATTATATTAATTAAAGAATATTCCGGAAGCCAATTTGTTGGTCAAAGGGGCGCCACATTGAAGTGTATAAGATACACTTGGATTGTGCAATTTAATTAATGGTATTACCATATATTAATATTAGATATTAATATTTATAAATATATGAATACATGCGTGTGTGAGTGCATTAAATGCAAATTGGTGATTTGCATCATGCGCACCAATGTGTGTACATATGATATTATTAGATTTTTATATGTGTAATATATATGTGATATATACACATGTGTAAATTGATTTATGGTAATATAATAAAAAGATAAATATTGTCAATATAAGATATTGACAATATCTTGGAAATATTCAATATGAGATATTGACAATATCCTAGATTTATTTAATATGAGATATTGTAATAAATGAGATAAATCAATCAATTATATTTTCCTTATTTTATTGGGAAAAGGTTTTCTTCTCCTCCACACTCTATTGGGGCGCCACTTCTACTATAAATAGGAGGTGGGTGTCAAGCTCTTTTATACATCATAATTCCAAGAACTAATAGTTCTTGTGTAAAATTGAGAGCATCCTATGTAGAGTTGGAGAGAGGGAAAAGGGCACGGTCTAGCAACCGGAGTTTTCCAATAGCAATCCATGATGGGATTCCGGCGGGCTGTTCGTGTGGACTAGCGGTAGAGGCCTAACACTTGGGCGGCTCTATGCGAGAACTACTCTCCTTACGGTCAAAGCGTCGATCTTTTAGATCAACCAAGGTAACCACCGTCTACTATCTATTTGTTTATTGCTTAAACGAAGTCGATCCTGGGAAAAAGGAAATAAAATTTTAAATTCATTGCGTTCCCGCGTAGATTTACTAACAATGGTATCGAGCGAGCTTGAGCTTAAGCAATAAGCATGTTATTTTGCGTAGTTAATTTTATCATTTAAATCACGTAATTAAAAGATGAAAGATTTTTTATTTGCAAAATTGATACACGAAAAAAAAAAAAAAAAAAAAAAAAGGATCGGGTGGTGCTCGGCCGATTGGCGGCGGTCAAGCGGCGGCGGCGGCAAAGAGGCAACTCGCTTGCCGGCAATCGTTGACCGCCAATCTTTGGCGGATCTCCAAATTTTTGTTTTGTGTATTTTGTGATTCAATATGGTTCATAGTTGTGATTGGTAATTCCTCCTTTGTTTAGTTGTGTCATGTGGCTAACCAATGGTTCAAATAGTTTGGGGCCATTGGGATGCCACACTGGCATTAAAATAATAATGGCATTTCCAAACTTTGTTTGGAATAGGCTGCAGCCTTTTTCAAATATTTGATTTGGAATAGGCTGCGCTTGAAGCCACTTCCAAAATTTTGATTTTGGAAAGTGGCTGCCCTAAACCAAAATTATTTGGTCTTTCCAAATATTTGATTTGGAATAGCCTAGCCCTTTTCAAATATTTGATTTGTAAAGGCTTAGGCTTGCCCACTTCCAAAATTTTGATTTTGGAAAGTGGCTGCGCCTTAAGCCAAATTTGGTTTAGAAACCAATGCATCCCTTTGATTGCGAATCAAAAGGAAAGAAACAAAAGAGAAATAATTTTAATTTTGATTTATTTTTAGAATAGTTCTAATTAATTAAAATTAAAATTAAAATCGGTTTAAAATTAATCGTTAATTTTATTTCGATTAAAATCATTTAATTAATTAAATGTTAATTAGTTAATTGATTGGATAAAATTATTTAATAGATTAAATGTTAATTGATTAATTAAGACGCAAGTAGTTGAATTTTAATTTTATCTCTTTCATAAGATTTTATTGTATGGATTAGATATAGTAGATATAATATGATTATATGGACCCCGATTGATCATGGACTCGACCGATAGGATAGATGTGAATGATTTAATTTTTCTGTTGGTTTAAAAATTGTCCTAGCCGTTATGAAGAACGTGACCTAGTTTATTTTCTCGCATTTATCCCATTCCTCATGACTCCCCCGCAAAGCGGCGGGTGTATTTATTTTATTCGATAGAATTAAATGTAACAAGAATGGAGCGAGAAGATGGAGACCAAAGAAAGACGAAAATAAAGATCCCATTGGAGAATGGAGCATTAAAGATCCTATTGGCGGTTGCAACTACCTTTAGATTGTGACCCGCGGTTTCGCTTTGGGCTTGTATTCAAACCGCACTCAGGAAAAGTCCATGATCATACCGGTTACTTTACGCATTTATTTATTTTGTGCTTGTATTTATTTTATATGATACGATAGATGCATGACTAGACACGATCTAGATAAATGTGTAGGATGTATGTCTATAGATATAGATATATTTGATGAGACCGTAATTAAAATTAATTAAGTGAATTAATTTACGTAAATACTTCCACGACAAAAATCAAGTCGAAAATTGTCTCCCAATATTATAGCGACGGTGAAGAGCCTTTGTTCGGATCCAACTGATCGCCCTCGCCGGGAGTTGACCTACCACGGGTATATCGTCGTTATTGAGATATGATCGTATGAGATCTCGCGAATATTGGGTTATGACTTGACTAGAGTATTGCGGTGATTGGCCTCGTCAGGACCGTCTTATTCTAGAGGCAAGGGGTTGACTACCACATAAAGATGTGAATTGTCAAAGAGTTGACTAGTCAACCACCAAGAGTCACATAGAGATGTGATTGGTAAGAGTTACATACCTTCGAATTATTCCGGTTGATCGCCCTCGCCGGGAATCGGGGTAACGAGATGGGATCTTGGCCACTAAAGAATTTTTGAAAGATTCTTGAAAGTCAATTGGGAGTAGTTGACTAGTGGGAGCAAAATCATAAATCAAAAGACCATTTTTGATTTTATGTGTATAAACAACAACACTCTTTTATTTTCATTTTATGTTGTAGTTTTAGCAAACTTTATATTTATGTTTTATTCTCGATTAGTAAAACCAAATTATGACTGTTAATTTTGAGAAACGTTCTCAAATATGGTTAAGTAATTTTAATCCTTTTAAAAGAAGTAATGACATGAGCCATCCCGTTATAGTAGTTAGAGACAAGGAGATTACATAATTGATGCAGTTCTCCGAGACTTTAAATATTAATGAAAGCGGAAGCTCATGATATGATTAAATCATTTGAAATAAATTTCAACGAATTAGTCATATATTGGATACGATCCAAGATGATCATTCAGTCATACGGTGACAATTAATTCAAACGTTGGATAAGAATGACCACATCTGATTTTGAAAAGGTTGTTTTCAAAATTGTAAGATTTAAGTATCGACTTAATTCTATCATTGCTTAAAGGTTAATTAAATAGTCAATGTTTTGAATACGATTCAAAAGGATGAATAAACTATTTAATAAACTTTAGATTTTCCTTATGAAAGGAAATTGAAAACATAGCTCTTGTGATCTTTCTTAAGTCTTATGAAGACTACAATAAGAAACATTTCTCAAATGCTTAAAGGATTAAAAGGGAGAGTTAGGGCATGTGCTTAAATATAGAGAACTTATTGAAGTTTCTATTATAGGCAAGTCTGTTGAGATAAATCTATCTAAGCTCAAGTCAACTCTTAGATATATGATATCTTACGAGTGTGATTAAATTAGAAAGATTAAATACGATATGGAAGGTGAAGCAAATGTTGTAATACTTACCATATTCGATCTAGTAAACGATAAGGGAACTAAATAAATGTTACTATGTTCCGGTTCTTATGAAGAACGTACTTTCAGTTATCCGTCAGGATTTGAGAGACATATTCAATTGTAAAGAATAAATGTTATTCCGATAAAGTTGGAAGGTCACTGAATCTAACATACTAGATTGATGTCACTATATAGTTGATATATGTGACAAGATCTCAACTAAATATTTGTGTGGCTGTTATCCTTAATATTTGTGGTTGTTCTAGACATAGTCTCTCTGGAAGGGAAGCGTGTAACTAAACGTCATTCTGATGATGTTGAACCATATGATTATGAATCATGTGGGTGATACGCATCTTATCTAAAGATGACCAGTATACCCTTTTAAGAAAAGGTTGCAAAATCTAGAAAAATTGTCTAAATCCTGAACATACCGATGTTTGTTGGCTTGTGACAATTAATGCCACAAATAATTGTTTATTAGTCTCTACGACTATTTTTAGAAATAGTCAAGTGTACTCAGTGAAGTGCATAATTCGGAAGCCCGAAAAGTTTGAGCTAGTACGAATATGAGATTGATGAGCTACTCAGGAATTAATCTTCAATTGGATTGAAGTAATTAATACCTGAAGGGTGTTTCAGAAGTCGTCTGAAAGGAATAAGATTCTCCCTTCAAGGATACCATATTTGGGATACGCAATTGGATTGTGTTCCCAAAATGGAAACAACACTTTATATGATAAAGGTGTGAAGCAAGCCATGCGAAGTATCCCTTACCCGTTTCGGGATAGTGCTCTTATACTTAACCGAGTTCCAAAGAATAAAGGTTGAATAAATTCCATATTAGATATGGAAGAGGATAATGTCAAATCTGTCTTAACCGATGATTTGAAGTTGTCATAAGCAAAGTCGAAAAGGCTTGGAGCCTAGTACGACATATGCAACTTTGTGGAATATCTCAAAGAAATCGCTAGATATTATTTAATTGGTCCATGGAGCAAAAGGTGTTTGTCTCCAAACATGCTGTCTTCTAGAGGAAGTGTTTCTTCCAAAAGAAACAGTGGGAGTAAATCAGATCTCAAAAGAGTTTCAGATCCACAAAGATATATTCAACCATAGGAACGTGAGCGGACGCCACATAGCGATGAGGTGTAGATCACTGCTCAGTGCACACAAAAGTTCTGTAAGTCTGTGGATGACCTTAAGCCTGAAAAGGCTGCTGGTATGTTCATCTTGAAGAATGAATATCTCACGACTTATGAAAGAATATTTGAGAGGCAATATTGAGAGATATGGCTAGAGCCATAATATCTCGAATTAGATTCCATCGATGACAACCAGGTTGTGAACCTAGTCTGCCTTACCTGTAGGAATGTCCTGTAAGGTCGAGCCCGATTCTATTCAGACTATGCTTGTTATAACTTCGTATCATGACTATATGATAGTGTTGAAGACGTTGGGCAAACAGCTTGATGTTCATAGACAATAACATGATATGTAGGCCCACGAGATCCATTTATGGACTCAAACAAGTTTCTCTAGACGATTTCTTTGTTTGATAATCAAAGGAGTTTGATTTAGTCAAAAGAAGGATATATATGCCCAATGTGCAATATGGATAGTAGGAGTGTGTTATGATTTTTTAGTAAGGTATTGGATATCTCTCTCGAGAATTGTCACCCCATGTCACAGTCAATTAATGTTTGGTAGTTCAAGGTCTTTACGAAAGCACTTGGATTGGCAGTTCTTATTTTGGAAATAAGAATCTATAGTGATAGATTTAACTGCTGTTAAATTATAGTTTACCTATATAGATGTGATGCTAAAAGAGTTTAGCATAGGTCGCGACAGGGGATGCTGCTAGTCGGTGTTCTCGAGATCTATCTATGTTAGGATGTTGGTCCTAAGGATAAGGTGAAAGATGATGCTTATGGAAGGTTTCCTTCGCTACTGCGATAGGAACCATCTTATAGGTAATGCCGGATGTTCATAGTCCATGAATAGTCATGAGCAAGTATGAAAGTAAATCTGGTAAATGTCGAGAATATCCTTAAACAAGTTAAGGAAAGTTTCCTAGTTTATTGAAACTTGGAATTAAATAAACGTAGATATACAGACGTATATCCTGAGTCTTATGAAGGCGAGTGGGAGCTACGATGCAGGTTTGCAATCACTTTGATTAAGTGATACAAATGAGCTGGAAATGTTCTAGCATATGGGTCATCTTTGTAAATTCTACAACTAGGCCAAAACACAAGTAGTGCCTTAGAAGGCAACGGGAGCAAAGATACATGGATCTGAAGGTTCATTCCTCGAACCTTGTACGGTTCTTCCACCTTTTCTATATAGCTGATATAGTAAGTGGATTCATTGCTTGAAGCAAGGACCGGGGTCTCGTCAGAGATTCATGTGTGTGTTGAGGCGGTTCCTTTGACTTGGTCATTAGGAGCATGATATGAAGATAGTCTGAGTCCCCATGGATAGCGATCCGTTTATGGCTGTGGCTAGTTAAGCGAGTATTGCATGAGATTCTTGTGTTTCAACTTGGTCTTGTGTGTCTTTGGTGATTGGTTTTAGGCCAAGTGGGAGATTGTTGGAATAGTGTCCTAAACCCAATCGGGTTGGACCGGATCCGACCGGGTCGGATCATTTCTACTATTTCTTTATGTTTATACATATATTAAATGGCTTTTACATTTGTCATATATTTGTTCTTTTAAAGAACCAATTGTGAATTGTTATATGATAACGCCCTTAGTATTAAATCGTGATAGAGAAACCATGATAGGCGATTATGGTTGATGAGATCTCTAATCACTTTAATAAGTTTGATACTTAAATGTCTCTAGGCGATGTACTATTAAACAGGGCATTGATAGTATAAAACAGACTAGCACGTGATTAGATGTCTTCATCAATAAGGCGGGGATAGATCTCGCCTATCGAAGTGTAGAGACACTTGGACCGTGACGTGGGCGTGTATTAGAGAATGCGACGTTAGATCGACCCACTTACACGGATAAGTGTCACACTATGTGGCGGTTGTGTAATTATCCTTAAGACCGAGTCTTCATGGCATCACGGTGTGGATTGTCATGCTTTGACACTATTGAGGTTTCCCAGCCACGGGGGCGATCATCATGCGGTAGTGATTGGGTATGATCTTCAAGCATGCGGAGTATACATGATTGGTCGTCCGGGAATCGCGTATCCTATGATTGGGATCGAATATCCGAAATGGCCTTCTTATAAGGAATGTCTTACTCTCGTGAATCTTTGCAAAGTGGGAGTAAATGTGTTACTTTGAGAGAGCATGATATCCAGATTATAAGATACGGTCGTTAATGTTTGACACTTGGCTAACGACCGTATGGATATTATTACAAATGATAGGATTGTAAGTTACACCAGAATCGCTTCACATGAAAGGTAGTAGTCATTGCATTTGACTCTTCCGATGATTGGGGTCACGGTGTGTTGCTAGACGCTATCCCGTGATCGTTAGGCATGAAGGGCATTTTAAGTAATTTGCACTTTGTGTCTACGGCCAACATATTCGAAGCCTATCGGGTCACACACATATGAACATCTAGCCGGATTAAAATGTGGTTATAGATGATAACCAAATAAGGAAAGTTTATCTCGAGACTATAAATGTTATAGTGGTAAATTAATATGGTGGTATTTATTTATTATGAATAAATTAAAATACAAGATATTAATAATATTATATTAATTAAAGAATATTCCGGAAGCCAATTTGTTGGTCAAAGGGCGCCACATTGAAGTGTATAAGATACACTTGGATTGTGCAATTTAATTAATGGTATTACCATATATTAATATTAGATATTAATATTTATAAATATATGAATACATATGTGTGAGTGCATTAAATGCAAATTGGTGATTTGCATCATGCGCACTCAATGTGTGTACATATGATATTATTAGATTTTTATATGTGTAATATATATGTGATATATACACATGTGTAAATTGATTTATGGTAATATAATAAAAGATAAATATTGTCAATATAAGATATTGACAATATCTTGGAAATATTCAATATGAGATATTGACAATATCCTAGATTTATTTAATATGAGATATTGTAATAAATGAGATAAATCAATCAATTATATTTTCCTTATTTTATTGGGAAAAGGTTTTCTTCTCCTCCACACTCTATTGGGGCGCCACTTCTACTATAAATAGGAGGTGGGTGTCAAGCTCTTTTGTACATCATAATTCCAAGAACTAATAGTTCTTGTGTAAAATTGGAGAGCATCCTATAGAGAGTTGGAGAGAGGGGAAAAGGGCCGGTCTAGCAACCGGAGTTTTCCAATAGCAATCCATGATGGGATTCCGGCGGGCTGTTCGTGTGGACTAGCGGTAGAGGCCGAACACTTGGGCGGCTCTATGCAGAACTACTCTCCTTAGACGGTCAAAGCGTCGATCTTTTAGATCAACCAAGGTAACCACCGTCTACTATCTATTTGTTTATTGCTTAAACGAAGTCGATCCTGGGAAAAAGGAAATAAAATTTTAAATTCCGCTGCGTTCCCGCGTAGATTTCCTAACAGCTTGGAGGCTAATCATCCGAACACTACTGCGGCCAAGTTACTTAAAGCAAAATATTTTAAGTCTACCACCTTCTATGCAGCAAAATTGGGATCTAATGCCTCCTTCACATGGCGTAGCATTTTTACGGGTAAAGAAGCTCTCCTTAAAGATATCCGGTGGAATGTTGGAAATGGCTCCAAAATAAAAGCTTTCGAAGACCCTTGGATTGATTGCCCTTCCATGAGAAACAAACCCATTTTCAAAGACACTTTGCCAAGGGATACCACCGTTCAGGACCTTATGGTCCCCGGGCAACGCAAATGGAACCACCAGCTCATTTCAGCCTCTTTCCTTCCTCATGAAGCAGCCGCAATATTATCTCTACCGTTGTCGCCTCAAGCTGGAGAGGACAAATTATTTTGGCCCTATACTTCAAACGGTTCTTACACCGTGAGATCCGGTTACCGGAGGATATGTTTCCATAAGCACTATGGGAACTCTTTGTCCTCTGAATCTTCAAGTTCAAGCCCAAACAAATTCTGGAACCGGCTTTGGAATTCCAAATTGCCTCCTCGAGTAATCCATTTCCTTTGGCGTTGTGCACAAAATTGCCTCCCCACTGCTTCGAATCTCGCAACTCGAAAAGTCTGCCCTAGCCTTTGCTCTCTTTGTGGAAATGCGCCAGAAGATCTCGTCCATTGCTTATTCCATTGTGCCATTCCCAGATCCGTGTGGCAAAGAGTTGCCGAAAGTAAGACTTGGTCAGCCCTTAAACTTCGGACATTTCCAGACATCTTTGACTATTTGCTGAACATGGAGGATGAATCAAAGGCTTATAGAATTTGCTGCATTTTCTAGACTATTTGGAAAGCGCGATGCGATTGGATTTTTGACGGGAAAGGGGCAAATATTGTCTCAATCATCTCTCATGCTTATTCGGTGGCTGATGACTATTCCGAAGCTTAGAGCCACTCCCCCCAGCACTCGCAATTTCCTGAATGGAAACAAGTTTGGACACCACCCCCTACAGGGAGTTACAAAGTGAATGTAGATGCCTCCATGCGCGATAATTCCTGTTCTGTTGGTGGCATTTTTCGGGATTCAAATGGCCAGGTTCTCCACTCTTTCGCCTTCTTTGTTGACTCGGTTCCGGAGGCCATTTTTGGCGAGGCTTTTGCCTTCTACCATGGTATTGCTTTCACATTGGGATACGGCTATCATAATATTATTGTTGAAGGGGACTGCCTTAACTTAGTTCAAAAACTCAACAAAGTGGAAGAAGACCTCTCAGTTGTCGGCAATATTATTTCTGACTGTAAATCCCTTGTCCCCCTTTTTGAAAGTGTTGCATTCTCTTTTGTTAAGCGCAACGGGAATACCCCTGCGCATTTGCTAGCTTCTCTAGGGTCCCCGTCTCCATCCCTAGTAGAATGGGGTCCTTTCCCCCCGTCCGCTGTTTTGGACGCTTGTGCTTTGGATTTTTTTGAATAAAAACCTTTTCCTCTCAAAAAAAAAAAAACCTTTAGGCTCGTTACTTATAAGTCAAACTTGAGACTCGTTACTTATAAGTCAAATGTTGATTTCAAACTCGAGATTCATTAACGAGTAGTGATTTTCAAACCCGATGCTCGTTACTTTTAAGTCAAATGTTGAATTCAACATCGAGATTGATTAATAAGTAGTAAATTAAAACTCAATCTCGTTACATATAAGTCAAATGTTGATTTCAAACTCGATATTGATTAACGAGTAGCGAATTTAAAATATTAAATATAAATTTTAGATACAAAAATATAATTATTAAATATTAAATAAAATTTTTAGGTTAAAAATTTGAATTTTAAATATTAAATATAATTTTTAATAAAAAAATCATTTTTAATAAAATTTCATTTTAGGGACGACATTTGTCGTCCCTATTAAATAAATAAAAATTCAAATTATTTCATGAAATTTTGGGTGGGAAAAAAAATTAAAAACAGGGACGACTTTGTCGTCCCTAAAGAGTTTTCCGGGTAAAATTTGCCACTCTGGAATCCATGTGGAAGGGCGGGAAATTTAAGGATTATTAGGGACGACATTGTCGTCCCAAAAAATAAATAATCGTCCCGAAAGATTTAACTTTCTCATATTTAATTAATCGAACGTTGACCGATCTTTAGGGACGACATGTCTTCCCTAATAATCTTTATTTTGGGACGACAAATGTCGTCCCTAAAGGTACGGTCTCTAAAAACCTAATTTGTTGTAGTGATAATTTTATAATAGACTATCTCAGTGGCTTGAAAGTTTCCGTTGTTGACTCAAAGCTCTGTTGTTTCCATAAGTAATCAATATGTCTTGCATTATGTCTGTGGCTGCAATCACCAATTGAACGTTGATCTCGAAATATTATCAGATTTTTTTTTTTTTTGCTAACTTGTGAATCTGCAAGTCCACAACACAAACCCGAATCCAAATCCCAACACGGCATCATTGAGTAGAGGAAATAGCAGGGACGAAATTTTGAAGCCGAGGGAATCTTATGGTGCCATATGCGAGTAGGGTGCAGTCATCAGGTGAATACTCGATGATCGTACCCGGGTGATATAAGACACTGGTGCTTTGAAATTGATATGTCACGATCAACGATGTTTCTGCAATAATTGAGAAATTGTATGTGCAAATTTTCTATGGCAAGAATTTACTTTGAAAATCAACCATTGCAATCTGCAACTATGCCACAAAAGCACATTTAGGTTGTTCTCCTTCATCTGCCATTGGTAAAGACACCAATGATGTGGTGTGACAATACTGGAGCTATAGCTTTGGCATCCAATCCTGTCCACCATTCTAAAACCAAACATATTGATATTGATGTTCATTTCATCAGGGACCAAGTGCTGAAAGCCAAGGTGAGGGTTCACTACATACCGTCTAGTGATCAAATAGCAGACACATTGACAAAGGCTCTGCCAAACACTCTGTTTCAATAGTATAGAAGCAAACTGAATGTGTTTCACCTACCTTCAGTTTGAGAGGGGGTGCTAGATGATGTGTAATCTTGATTTTTCTAGAGAACTGATTTTCAACAAGGTTTTTAAACTGAGTGAAAACAGCAAGGGCTTCTGATTTTTGTTTAAGAGGATATATCCAGGTGAACCTGGAGTGATCATCAGCAAAGTGCATATAGTAGTGAAAAGCTTCAAGTGTGTGTATGGGTGCAGGGCCCCAAAGGTCAGTATGAATCAAATCAAGAACATTTGCAGCATTAGAAGTAGACAAAGTGGAAGACAACACATGGTTTTTGCCAAGTTGACAGGCATCACAGAATTTCAAACTTTCATTAACAAAGGAAACAATACAACTGTTTAGAACTTTCCTCAAGGCATCACTAGAAGGGTGGCCAAGTCTCCTATGCCACACATTAGGGTCTAAATGAAACTTAACAACTGAACCTACAAGACACTTTGAACTCTGTGGGGTCCATAGTTGATAGATTTGGAGTGAAGACAGCTCTCACTTGATTCCAGCATTCGATAAAGACCATCACTGAGTGTACCCTTCAGTAGAATTGCTCTTGTTTTCTTGTCCTTCACAACACAACAAGAGGAGTTAAATTCAACAATAACATCATTGTCACTAGTCAAAGAAGAAACACTAAGTAAGTTTTTTGTTATACTGGGGACATGTAACAAGGCATTCATGTGATGTGGTTCTGTGCTGGTATGTAAAGTTTTGTACCCAATATGTTTGATAGGAAGACACTCACCATTCCCTACAGCAAGACCATCTGAGCCTGCAAAACCGTGAGCTAAGGTACAGGTTATTCAAATCGAAGTAACATGATTAGTGGCACCGAATCTAAATACCAAGACCGATCACCAACATCCGAGAGGTCCCGCAAGATAGGCTGAGGGATGTCTAGAAGGAGGTGGACCAGTAACATTGTTGTTGAAATTTTGATCAAATCTATACCAGCAGGATGTCACTGTGTGTCCTGTTCTGCTGCACAGTTGACATCCTTGATTTGGGGTCCTTCCACCCCTACCTCTGCCTTGATTTCTAGACCTTCCACCACCTCTTCCTCTATAACTTCCATTGCCTCTGCCTCTGTTAGATGAATAGGAACCAGATCCTTGAGTGTCTTGAGTGAACACTTTGTTCCAAGTAAGCATAGCTGTAGGTTGGTGATTATCAGCAACTGACTGTCCATTCAATCTAGCAATCAACCGCTCATGTGTAATGAGTTGTGACTGCACTTCATGCCAACTTAGGGATCCTCCTCTTGATGTAATATTGACAATAGCAGACTCATATTCCCGATTTAATCCTCCAAGAGTGGCCAAAATCAGCTCTGATTTGCCAATTGGATACCCAGCTGCTGCTAATTTTTCTGAGTATCCTTTCATTTCTACCAGATAATCCGCCATTGGCTTCGTCCCATTCCTGGATTTGGTTAGGGCATCCTTGTATTCCAACATCTTGGCTATTGAACAATGTTTCTAACGTTTCCCAAATTTCTCTTGTAGTATTACAGCCAACGACTTCTAGCAAGGCTTGTTCGGTCATGGATCCAAGAAGCCAACCCACAAGCAGATTATCAACAGTATCCCAATTATTAGGTGTGGTATGAAGAGACATACCTCCTATCATTTTTGATCTGGGTCGCTCTCCAGTAATGTGATCTTCCAGCTTGTGTCCTTTGATGACTGGAAGCACCGTGTATCGCCACACCAGGTGTGGCAATATTCAGCATGCTAATAAGTCTCACTGAGGTTCAAAGAGGTCTTGAACTCTTGAACTCAAAGAGTCTTGAACTCTGTGCGGATTTTCTGTGTACACTTTATTTATTTATAAAGAGACATATTAATTGTAGTACATATAAACAATTAATATGTCAAACTCTAGTCATAGACATAGCTTTTACTCTAGTTCACTTTATGTCATAGACATTTATTATGTAAGAGACTAAAAGCATCTAGCCTCGTTTATAGCTTTTACTTTTTCTATGAAAGGTCACTATCTTGTCTAGGACCTTTCAAACTCCTCAATTGTATCTACATATACTCCACATTATCAATGAATAAAAGATAAGTTGAAGTTTACTCTTGTGTTAACACATTCTCACACTCTCTTCATGGTATCGAGCCATTTGTGTTCTAACTTTTCCGCAAAACTCATATTTCAAGAATGTCTTCCACATCCGACATTACTTCAACCTTAGCAGACTCTCAAGCACCTCACCGACCGGGAGTACCGACAACTCTCTTCTTATACAAACCATAGACTTGATGGTAACAACTATCTCGTTATGGTCAAGGTCTATGAAAATGTACATTTCTGGACAAAGTAAGATGGGATACTTGTGCGAACAAAACACACTTTCTTGAAATCGACCCCGCTTTTGAAGCATGGGACACAACAAATAATCAACTCATGACCATCCTCACGAGGTCAATGACAAAAGAGATAAGTGAAAACTTTATGATGTATGATACTCGCCAAAGAAATGCAGGATAATGCCGTAGATCTTTACTCCAAGAAAGATAATACATCCGAGGTATATGAACTAAAGCTCAGATTCAAACTTGCGAGCAAGGGGATATGTCTCAGAACTCAATATTTCAATCAACTATCTAAGGCTTGGCAACACTTAGATATGTTAGAAACTCACTCTTGGAATGATGTCAAGGATCTTTGCTCTTTATAAAGACATCATAGAAAAGAAGAGAGTATTCGTGTTCCTCACCGGATCGAATCCTACTCTTGATGATGTTAGAGGAAGAATTCTTGCCACCAAACCTCTTCCAAATCTCAAATCCATGTTTGCCGAGGTCAAACATGAAGAAAGTAGGAGAAAAGTCATGCTTCAAATCCCCTACGACAACCCTATCAAGGTGCTTTGCCTGTGGTATCGGGAAGAAGGTGTGAGTTCTTGAGACATACAAGAAGCCTCTTGAGAAAATCTGGAAATCGCTCGTGATCATCACCGCAAACGCACAAATCACACCAAGGACAATCTATTGGAAGCTCCATGGCAAGCCTAACTCCTCAAAACCTCAAAACCTATCGGGAAAGTCAAGCGCGACACATCGGTGAGGAGGAGAATGACAACCGGATGAATGCTCGCTTTGTTTGCATTCAAAGCCTTCTGAATCAACAAAAGGAAGGTAGTCACTCTCTTGATGTTGCTACTCATACTCATCTGAGTAAATTCTACTCTTCCCTTAGCAATGAAACATGGATTGTTGATTCTGGGCATCCTCCCATATGACTGTAATAAAAACCTTATAACCAACTATATGCCTTGTCACCAAATTCATAACATTAAAACTCATGATGGATCTATCTCTCGTGCAAAAGGTGTTGGAAATGTTAAACTCACTAATAAGATATGCCTACAGGATGTCCTATTTGTTCCAAACTTAGACTGCAATCTTATATCACACAAGTAGACTCACTAAAGATTTGAATTGGACCGTTGTTTTTAAGGAAAATCGGTGCACATTCTAGGATCCTACTTCACGGGAAGTGATTGGGAAGGCTAAACCTTGCTGGATTGTTTCTCGTCAACCTCGCCAAGATGAAAGATCAAGACTCGAATCGCCTCAAAGCACTGCTCCCTGACTTTAGACAATATCATGTTATGGCATTATAGATTAGGACATCCAAGTTTTGGTTACTTAAAATCTTTAACTCTGAATTGTTTAAAGGATGTAATCTGAATGACCTTCAATGTGATATTTGTCAATTTGCTAAACTTACAAAATCATGTATGCTAAGTTACCTTATTTGCATTCCTCACCCTTCACCTTAATACAGTGATGTGTGGGGACCTACAGGGTGAAAAGTATAACAGGAAAAGGTGGTTTGTCACCTTTATTGATGATCATACCAGAACACTTGGGTTTTTAATGAAAGACAAATCAAGTTGGCCCTATCTTTCAAGAATTTTATCATATGGTCTCCACTCAATTTGATACTAAGGTCAAGATCTTAAAGACTGATAATGCTCTAGAATACTATGAGTCTAATCTCAGTACCTTCTTGACAGATAGAGGAATTGTTCATATCAAGTAGTTGTGTGGAAACACCTCAAAGAGAATGGGGTTCTTTGAGAGAAAACAGACACCTACTTGGAAATGGCCAGATCAATCATGTTCACCACATATGTTCTTAAATATATGTGGGGTGAAGCTATCTTGATTGCAACTTATTTACTCAACAGACTCCCAGTGAGTGTTAGGTTTCAAAACTCCACTCCAAACCCTACCGACCACACACTCCTCGCCATCATCTTGTTTCCCAGCTTGCCTCCAAAGATCTTTGGTTGTCTTGTGTTTGTGTATATCCATGCTCAACACAGTATAAACTTGATCCTAAAGCTCACAAGTGCATTTTCCTAGGTTATGCAAAGGATGAAAAGGTTACAAATGTTATTCCCTCTCAAAAGAAATTTTACAATTCTATGGATGTAAAATTCTTTGAAAGGACCCACTATTACAAAGAAACTCTCTTGAGCCATTCAACGATGGAAACCTGATTGAAATTGACCTAAACCCCTTCCTCAAAGAAACTCTTAACCTCAAGAACTCCATCGATCCTCAAGTGATGAACTTGATGCCTCTACCGACTCTCTACACTTTAATACTCCTCAAAGAACCTCCCGAACAAGAGTCTTGCGACCAGAGCCTCGCCGATCCCGAGCCTCATCGACACTCGGCAATCTCAGATCCTCGGCCTGACTGCTGACATTGATGATAGGCCTATTGCTCTTAGGAAGGGAAAGAGATCATGCACTGATCACTCTATTCATTCTTATTTATCTTATGATAAGTTATCTCCTGCCTTTTCCATGTTTTCACAGGACCTGGACTCTCACTCTATTCCTAAAAATATTCAGGAGGCCCTTCAAAATGATAAATGGAAGGTCATTGTTAAAAGCAGAGATGATGACAAGACTTCCGGATAATCATACTTGGGATTTGACACCTCTCCCACAGGGCAAGAAAGACGATCGATTCAGTGATGGTTATTCACTATCAAATACAATGTCGATGGCACTATTGACAAGTACAAAGCCGATTGGTAGCCGAGGATTCACTCAAACTTATGGCATTGACTATAAGGAAACTTTTGCACCAGTGGCAAAACTCAACACTGTCAGGGTTCTGATCTCTCTAGTTTGTCCAACTTGACTGGCCTCTTCACCAATTGGACATCAAAATGCTTTTCTAAATGGGGACCTCACCGAGGAGGTTTATATGAATGTACCTCCCGGTTTTATCAATCCTCATACTCAAGGCAAGGTGTGCAACCGAGGAAATCTCTATATGGCTGAAAGCAATCACCAAGGGCATGGTTTGGAAAATTAACAAGCGTGGTCAAAGGCTGCTTTGGATATCACCAATGCAATTCGATCACACTATGTTCATCAAGACAACCAACCGTAAGAGGTCTATTATTATTGTCAATATGGATGATATCATCCTCACTGGAGATGACTCTCACCGAGATCCAACATTTGAAGACTCTGTTGGCAAAGGTGTTTGAGTGAAAGACTTGGGTTTTCTCAAATATTTTCTTGGCATGGAAGTAGCAAGAAACAAAGAAAGGCATTTCTGTCTCCCAAAGGAAATATGTAATGGATCTGTTGAAGGAAACGGCATGTTTGGGGTGCAAACTCTGCTATATCCCCTCAGAGACCCAGGTCATACCTGCTACATGGTGACATTATTGTCGGGGAAAGAACAATATCAAAGGCTTGTAGGAAACTCATCTACCTCTCCCATACAAGACCCGATATTGCATATGGTGTGTCGATCGTTAGTCAGTTCATGCATTGCCCTCTTGAGCAATATTGGGATGCGATAAATAGAATACCGAGGTATTTGAAGTCTACTCTGGCCAGGGTTACACTTCACCAAGTCTGCCGATAGATCCATCAAGGTCTGCCGATCTTGATTGGTGGATGCCACATAGATAGAAGGTCGACCACGAACTCTTGTTCTCTATGTATGGGGCAATCTTGTTACTTGGAGGAGCAAGAAACAACCTCTTCGTGTCTAGAAGCGATCTTGAAGGTCGAACTCAGGGGCACTTGTCTTAGGCATTTGTGAAGCTCTTTGGCTCAAAAGAGTACTTTATCGAACTTCAAGCCACCTCTTGACAACTATATCACTCTGCTTGTGATAATCACTCAAAGACTATGCATGGCGAGAGGATCCATCCATCATGACAAAACAAAACATGTGGACATTGACAGACACTTCACAAGGAAAAGATTGATGCCAAGATTATCCAGCTCTCAGTATATGTTCCTCTCGTGAGACCAAAATGCAGATATTCTCACCAAAGCTATTCCACCTCTCATGTTCAAAGCAGACTAAGTAGCAAATCCGGGCTATATATGTTGATGCAAACAAGTTTGCTACTTAGTCTCACGAACATGAGAGGTGGAATAGCTTTTGGTGAGAATATCTGCATTTTGGTCTCTGCGAGGAAACATACTGAGCTGATAATCTTGGCATCAATCTTTTCCTTTAGGAAGTGTCTGTCAATGTCCACATGTTTTGTTTTGTCATGATGGATGATCCTCTCGCCATAGCATAAGGTTGAGTGATTATCACGGCAGAGTGTGATAGGTTGTCAAGAGGTCAGCGGAAGTTCGATAAGTACTCTTTTGAGCCAAAGAGCTTCACAAATGCCTAAGACAAGTGCCTGAGTTCGACTTCAACTTCAGATCGCTTCTGTACACGAGAGGGTGTTTCTTGCTCCTCCAAGTAACAAGATTGCCCCATACATGTGGCGAACAGAGAGTCTGTGGTCGACCTTCTATCTATATGGCATCCACCCTTCAATCAAGATCGATGCAGACTTTGATGGATCTATCGGCGAGACTTGGTGAAGTGTAACCTTGGCCGCTTTGAGGGTGTGGCAATATTCAAAGATGTGATAAGTCTGCCGAGGTTCAAAGAGGTATCTTGAACTCAATGAACTCAAAGAGTCTTTGAACTCGTGCGGATTTTACATGTACACTTTATTTATTTATAAAGAGACATATTAATTGTAGTACATATAAACAATTAATATGTCAAACTCTAGTCATAGACATAGCTTTTACTCTAGTTCACTTTATGTCATAGACATTTATTATGTAAGAGACTAAAAAGCATCTAGCCTCGTTTATAGCTTTTACTTTTTCTATGAAAGGTCACTATCTTGTCTAGGACCTTTCAAACTCCTCAATTGTATCTACATATACTCCACATTATCAATGAATAAAAGATAAGTTGAAGTTTACTCTTGTGTTAACACATTCTCAAACTCTCTTCAGCAGGTAATTGTTCCGATCAAGCTTAACCGAGCATGTCTGATTTGCCAATTGGATACCCAGCTGCTGCTAATTTGACTGAGTATCCTTTCATTTCTACCAGATAATCCGCCATTGTCTTCGTCCCTTTCCTGGATTTGGTTAGGGCATCCTTGTATTCCAACATCTTGGCTTCAGCTTGGCTATTGAACAATGTTTCTAACGTTTCCCAAATTTCTCTTGCAGTATTACAGCCAACGACTTCTAGCAAGGCTTGTTCGGTCATCGATCCAAGAAGCCAACCCACAAGCAGATTATCAACAGTATCCCAATTATCAGGTGTGGTATGAAGAGACATACCTCCTATCATTGTTGATCTGGGTCGATTTCCAGTAATGTGATCTTCCAGCTTGTGTCCTTTGATGACTGGAAGCACCGTGTATCGCCACAGCAGGTAATTGTTCCGATCAAGCTTAACCGAGCATGTCTGAGTCAGATGACCGGTGAAGGGAGTATTCTGTCCAGAAGATAGCGGTACAATCGGTGGTAAAAGCGTTCCTGGTGTTCTGGGCGAGAAATTTTGACCTCCAAAACCCATTGAGAACAACGGTGCTGAAATTCCAGTATTCTCCGAACTACCATCAAGATTACACATCATCTAACAGCACAAAATGAGCAGGACTATTCAGTTTAATGAGTTAACAAAACACACTTCAACTATTTTGTTTGCTTTTTCAAAATTTCCTCATTTTTCGTTTTACATCTTCATCATTTTCTAGTCTCTCGAATTTACCAAACAAATAAGACACAGTCAAGGTATCCTTGAAAATAAAAAAACACATTAACTCGTCATAAACAGAAACATTGTGGGTTAAATGAAGTTGAAGCACTCACGTGGGCTATAATTAATAAACTACCCTTTTTTTTTTTGTAATTTTGGTACACTTTCTGACATGGAAAGAAACTCTAGAAATGTTTCCATGGAATATGGACTAACACGCTTGCATATGATAACATAGAAACAAATTAGCAAAGGGTTAAGGGATCTACTATTGACAGATAGTTATTACGGAAACTTAAAAAGTAATTTTATTCGATTTGAAAAGAGAATCTGTCTAAACTTTTTTTTGTTAACATATTAGGCTTTCAAAGAGAGTACCAGAACTTTTAAATCGAAGAAATCACTGAACTAAAGATTTTGGGATCTAAATTCCAGAATGTAAAGCAACAAGAAATAGAAATCTTTGCTCTAAATGAAATACTTTCAACAAAGAGACATGAATATACCAATAATTGTGGGCGATTAATTATTACAAAACCTCAATCATTGTTTAATGAGTACGGTGCTGGACACGTCACAACATAGTTTTAATGCAGATTCATGAAAAGAAATATAAAAAAAAAATGTATCATTATAAATTTCAGCATGAGTCCGGACACTCCTAAGTCCTCTAAAGTGATGAGTATGTATTGATGAACATAAAGTGATCCATCCACTGACTCCAATTTCGATGATTTTGTTTCTTCGATTCCGATGATTTTCACTGCAGCATTAGATTTAAAATTTTATCCCAAAGTCTTTGGAGAATCGAAATTTCATCAACTGCTTGCTACGAGAATTGAAATTCTCACCCCAAAGTGCCATAGACAATTCTTTGCGTATGCAAAAATACTCATTCCAACAATAAATCGACGAGGGTTACCGAGTCACCAAACGAATCCGCACCCTTAATCTCATGGGTATCTAACAGGTACTACAAGACAAGTGCACATTTACGGTATGCATTTACGGCATGCTTTTAAGAATGCCGTAAATATTGACATTTTACTCCACTTAAAAAAATAAATGTGTTAAGATCAAACGCTTACCGTTGTATTAAAACCAATTTGTGGTAGTAAATGCGCTACTATATTTCTTTATACATTCAACAGCCTCCCAACACCCCCCCCCTCAAGTGTGGACCGCCAACACATCGATTTAATTTTTAGAGAAACTCTTTACAGTATATGGCAATTGAAAAATAACTCTATTTTTATCCGACGGTGAGCCGCCCTCTGACCAACGTATTTATTTCTAAGGTTATCAAACGAGACAGAGACCTCCGACGAGCCTGTGGTATTTTGTTACTTCATTGTTTTCTTTGTGCAAGACCGTTTGTTGATGTGTTATTTTGATGCATCATTTTCACTTGTTTCCACTATTTGAAATAAAAGAATCTCGTTTGTCAACAAAAAAAAAAATTTGAGGACCAAAATCTTTTCCCCATAAACAAATTGAAAACTTATTATAGTAAAAAAATTCAGAAAAAGCGCAAAATTCAAGAAAATTAAAATTCCAGGAAAAATTGAAAAATATTAAAAAAATCCCAACATCCCCAACCCCGGCTCTCAATCTTTTTATTCATTAAAAAAATTAAGTTTCTTGTGGAACCACTGTGCACCCCTGTTTGCCCTCCTTGTTAAAGAGAATCAACAAAAATTATTTTGGTTGTAGAACCAACTTACACACCTCTTACCTTCCTCCATGAAGAAAAGTCAAGATTAAAATTTTATATTTCATGTGGAATGCACAAACCGCCTCTGCCTCCTACCTTTGCACTATAATTATTTTTGTCAAAAATTATATGTTATATCAAACTTTGAACCGATTATTTTGTACTCATAATTTATATTGTTAAGTTTTTATACAATCATGTTGTCATGTTACGATTGTTTTGTAATGTTATTTTGTGTTGTGACAATTTATTTTTACCATCTACTTGTACAGCTACGTATTTTGTACTTTCATTTTATCCGGGTATGATTATATAATGCTATCGCAAATTTGAACAAATTATTTTTATACCATCATTTTTGTGTCATTTCATCCGGTTATGATTATTTTGTACCGTTACGGTTATTTTGAACCGTCTTTTTTTTTTTTGTTGTTTACGCGTCTTTTACTATCGTTTTTTCCTAACATCTAACTTGTTATGCCTATTTTGTGTTTTCAAATTTTGAGACGTTTATTTTGTGTTGTCTTTTTTTTTTTTACTATTACGGGTTTAGGATTGTCATTTTGTATTGTAATATATATGGTACTTTTATTTTTTCGTCTCATATTAAAATGTTACAAGTTTTGTAATGCTATATAATTCAATTTTAATTCTTACGATAATCTTGGAATATTATAGATATGTCAAACTGTTATTATGGATTTTGTATATTCATTTTGTATTGTTATGAATTTTGTTTTGACTTTTCCTTCTATGATGGTGGTATGATTGTGTGTATATCTTGGAGATAAAAAACGACTCGAGGGTAGATAGATTGGGGTGGGTGGGTGGATAAGTGTTCCACAAGAAACACAATTGTTTTTGGTGAAAACAAAATCCCGCACCTTGGGGATATCGACAAGAAATGTTATTTTTTTCGGTGAAAGATTAAAGGTTTTATCAGTTCGGGAGTCTATAATGTATGAATTTGGGCTGAAGCAGAAACGGTTGGTTGTAAGGGATGTATTGTGTAAGGTGTATCTTGGCAGCGTAGGATTTATTGCTACTCTAGAAAAGTAAATTAGAAAAAAAAAAAAATTAAATTCCATAAGAGAATTAATCAAGTTCGATGTATGTTAATTATGTGGTCCAATCATAAGTAGTATAAAGAATATTCTAAGGAATATTCCAGGCCTATCTAGAAAACAATTATTGCTTCTGTACTCAAAATAATCTCCACCATTAGATCATCGATAAAAGTACTATAAATAGGTGAGGTCATTTGTAAAAATTAGAGTGTTATATGGCTAAGAAATGTGTTTTTGTGGATTAGTTCTGGTCACTAAGCCAAGGTTGAGTACAATGGGTTGCTTGCAAAGGATGATGTGGTATATATAGAGTTTGTACGTACTACTAGCAATTGCAGAAAGATCGTCGTTAAGTGGCATATCATATTTTGTGAGTATGATTTCTTTGGTTTAATCTTTTATTCATTTAAGTACGGTTGATTGATTTTTTCATTAATTGCATGATGTTGGTAAAACGATTCTATCATTTCTCGAATTTCATAAATTTGTCACTGTAATTTTGAAAGAGAAACATAACAAAGAGCCTTACAGGTTCATGGATATTGGCTAGTATTGAGGTTCATGGATCATAGTCATAGTGACAGTTCTCTCTTTTAAAATGCAAGATATCGTAGATGTTTGCTGTTTTTGATAACATAATTTGTTAAAACGATTTATCCATAGATCCTAAACAACATGATTATCATTAATGTATAGACGGTAAAGAACGAGTGTTACTTCCATTCGTCACCATGATGTTGTTGCCGCTTTGATGTGGATTTCAGTATCTCTCATTGCCTATGTGTTGGTTTATTTCGATGATACGCTTTATGATGGAATAAACCATTGCTTTTATAGGTGAATTGATGGCGAAATCTCGGCCATCCATCAAAGCCGAGTTTTAATCCGATTAAAACTCCGTTTAAGTAACCTATTAAATAGAATTAGCAGATTTCATATGGATAACTAATTTCCTACAAAACCACATGTACAATATTCTGTGCAAATGCGACATTCCATTTTAATATATAATTTTCTTGAACAATTTCAATAAATTGATAACTCGGATTTTTGCCGTTTCATCCTAAACTAGACTCAAAGTGAAATATAGTTGACAAAAGAAATGCATGATACTCACAAAATTCCAAATCAACAAAAGACATGTACTATATTGTGAATCTTTGTTGATTGAGCATATGTCCTTGCAAGAAACAAATAGGGCTTATAAACTTGCTACTACATTGCAAAGAATGGATGGAAGACTGGTTTTGTTGCCTGGTGCTGCATTCCATTGTGGTGGTAGATCATCTGATATGTACTCTTCTGTCATACCGGTCTGTGTTTTCTGCTTAAACATCTGCTATTCCTCCACTAGCTCGGGCTCCTAGGTAAAAGGTTTTATATATGATATTTGGAGTGAGTGTATCATATCATTAATTGCCTTCATGACACAAGCTCACTCTGAATCTTTAATTTTTTCCAATCCATCGGAGATTAATTACCTCTGAGACTTTCTACAGACTGAATTACTACTCGAACGTAATTGATGATATTACGCCTTAGATTTCAATCCTCTTCTGAAGGACCGATTCACTGAAGAATGTCCCTTAGAGGTGGTGATAGACGAACAGTCATGTGTCCAGCCAACCTAATGCCTAGTGTATAAATCCGGAGGAGCCACACCCGGTAGAGGAAGAACTTCCTTTAAAATATTCAAGATTAAAGATGCAAATGAATTATTATGAACAAAATGCTCCAAGTTAATAAACACATTTTCAATTACCTCTGAATTTCTGGCTTCACCGTCGTGTTATTTGACCACATGAAATGATCTTTGGTGACTTCAACAACATCTGACATTTTAACCACCGACCTAGAAATTGATGAGATAGGACCTCAACATTTTCGTATGCACATTACCATACTTCAACAGGCCCAGACCTATCAAACTCACTACCTATCGAGTGCATCAGCTTTTTGAGTTTCACTTGGAGTGGCATTTGATCATACTCTATCATTTCATACCCTAGAGATTGAGCATGAAACATCAAAATAAGGTACCGTTGTCCTACGTGCGTTAAGAAGCAAGGACAGGTAAATAAGTTATCTGCTATCATATAGAAAACAGATTTGAAAACAAACTAACAAAATTCTTTGAACACCAACGAACAGAATAATGGGGTGTAAGAGCATTAGCATCAAAGTCCCTAACACTATCCCTATCCCAAATAATACTATTAAAAATACATCTCCCCACTTTACAACAACTAAATTCGGAAACATGAGCACTTTGTACAAAAAAAGAGAGGCACCAAATGAAAACAGGAAATGTTTACCAAAAAAGTACAAATGAAATATATGGCCCTGCAGAACTACGGGTGGTAAAAAGTTGTATCCAACCTTCATACAATTAACGTTTATACCCCTACCACCTCTCTAGAACCACAAAAATCTACGATATCTTACATCATAAAAAGGGGAACTGTAAGTATGACTATGATCCATGAACCTCAATACCAGCCAAGATCCATGAACCTATGAGAATCTTTGCTCCATTTCTCTTTGAGAATTTCAGGGACAAATTTACGAGGTTGGAGAAATGGCAGAATCGTTTCATCAATATCATGCAAATAATGGAAAGTCAGTCAATTGTACTTAAATAAATAAAATATTACACCATAGAAACAAGAATCACAAAATATGATATGCCACGAACAATGATCTTTCTGCAATTCCTAATAGTACGTGCAAATTCTGCATATACCACATCATCCTTTGCAAGCTATCCTTTGTACTCATCGTTGGCTTATACACCGAAACTAATCGACAAAAACATATTTCTTAGGGATATAACACTCTAATATTCACTTGGTTATTTTTAAAAATGACCCTCACCTATTTATAGTACTCCTATCAATGATCTAATGATGGAGATTATTTTGATCTAAGGGCTATAATTCTTTTCTAGATAGGCACAGGAATATTCCTTAGAATATTCCTTATACTACTTATGCTTGGACCACCTAATGAACATTCATCGAACTTGATGATTTGCCTTACGGAATTTAAATTAATTTTCTAATTTCCTTTTCTAGAATATCAATAAACCTACGCCAACAACATATACGCTACACACTACACCCCTTAAATGCTATCGTTTCTAATTAAGTCCAAATTTGTACACTATAGATACCGAACTATTCCACCCAATTATTTTTCACTCGAAAAAAATTATATTTCTTGTCGATATCCCCTAGGTGCGGGATTTTGTTTCCACAAAAAACAAATGTGTTTCTTGTTGAACACCTATCCACCCACCCACCCCAATTGATCTACCCTCAAGTCTATTTTTTCCAAGATATACACACAACACTACCACCACCACAACTCAACTACACCGAACACCTAGCATCATAGAAGGAAAAGCGCATAGCAAAGCAGCCCCCAATACACCGGCAACTCCCATCATATGAAATGGGTTCAATGTCCAATTATGAAAGCCTTTAAAAAATTATTTTTTAATATGCTAGTTTCAACAAGCTATCAAAAAGAAACGAAAGCGAAAGGGGCCCGCTTGCCCACTCTCCTTTCCCCCCTTGCCTTGGGCTCGGGGGCCTCGCCTTTTTTTCATTTTAATTAATTAATTAAAGGCTACATTCGATTCTGACAATCGACCAAAGATACAAAGAAATGAATCGTAATACTGAATAAGATTAAAACCTATCATCTAGATCTATCCGCTCAATTTGCCGCTCATTCATTCTTTTATCTCCCTCTGGAAAAATGATTCCTGTTTTTACTCCCTCAGATCATTTCCATCCACGGACCAAAAACGACACATAGAGACATATATAATCCAAAGTTTTTATCTTTAGATAACATATGAATCCGCATGATACAATATCGCTTGCCACGACGAGCATGACAAGGAGACAAAATAAAATGAAAACCAAAACCCGCTAGTCGCATTAAGGTTTTCTACCTTAATGGACGAGGTAAGGTACTCACATATGAATACCAACCCAACGGTGTATTGGATTTAGAGATTTTCTTTAAAGATACAAATAAATGAATCAGAATACGAATAAGATTAAAAAAGCCATCATTAATGCGAACAAGGCAATTGCCTCGGTTAGAGCAAAGCCCAAAATGGCATAACCAAACAATTGTTTAGCTAATGATGGATTTCGGGCTACCGAATGAATCAAAGAACTGAATACGTTTCCAATACCGATAGCAGCTCCAGCTAAAGCGATTGTTGCAGCTCCCGCACCTATTAACTTAGCTCCCTCTAACATGATAATATTTAATATTCTAAAAGAAACGAGTCACGCTTTTGAATTCACATCATCCTTTCATACATCTCCTTATCTATCTCACATAGAATACGAATAAGATTAAAAAAGCCATCATCTGCGCCCATCAAGCCATTTTTGGCTCAAAAAAAAGTCGAAAGGATATCTACGGCCTTGTCAAAAAAAGGACTATTTATCCCGTCCACAACCAAGTTTTGGGCTACTGAGACGAAAGTCGCAAAATGGTCGTAGATGTTTCCGTAAGCCGATCCACGATCGCGTCCATATCAACATTAGGACAATGCCGGGCTCCCTCTAGTGGGTGTTTGCTTTTTTTAAGTACGGACAGTAATTCTTCTTTGATCCCATTTTTTAGGATCCGAACGGCTTCTTCTTTGACATGATTGGACGTGCTCGGCGAATTTTCTATTTGGGTTAGGATGCCTTGTAACACGTCCTTTTGTAGTGACTCATCTCCATTTTTGGAGACAGCCATAACAAGGGCCTTCGAAACTTTTTTCATTTTGTGATAAACATCCGATCTTATTTCTCTGCTTGCTCGCGGCAGCAGAGGCATGCCGAAAAAAAAGAAGATATTAAGGACCTCACCTGTTTCATTCAGATACCTAAGAGACCTTTTTCCTTTCCTTGTAATGAAATATAAAAATATATAATTAAATAAAAGCTAAAGCTCTTTCTTTTAAGAATTCATCTAGTTCTATCTTTCTTTCGTTAGTTAAGCCACCTATAATAGAACTATTGCTTGAGCTCTCCAAAGTCTTTTTCTCGATTCTCCAGTAGCTTCCTTCATCTAATCCTGGTATTGATCTAGTCGATTTTAGTGGGCTCTTAATCTTAAAGAAAGGCTAGAACCGATCCCATGACATGATGAAGCTGGTGGGCCTAAGAAGAGCGTATTTTTAATCTTTAGCCAAGGGACCTTCGATTCTTTGGCTCTTTGCTAGACAGAGCAAGACAGACGAATGCCATGGTTCTTGTTACGAGACTAGGCCGCAAGTGAGAGTGATAGAATCACTCAACTTTGAATGTTACCGATGCCGATACCGGAGAGTCGAGCCTGGAACATAAGGAAAACTCGTAATGACCATACCTGTACGGGAGGCGCTTTTAGGAATATCATCGATTTGATCTTTAGTTGGTGATATCCGGAGCGTAGGTCAATCTTCGAATATACCTTCGAGCCTTGCGCTTGGTCGAAAAGATCGTCAATCCGTGGTAGAGGTATTCTTCATCGTCACCTTGTTGAGTTCGCGGTAGTCGATGCATAGTCTCAAGGTACCGTCCCTTCTTCTTCACAAATAGCACAAGTGCGCCCCAAGGGGTCGGATGATTTTATTGTCAAGTAAGTCTTGCGGTTGTACTTTCGATTCACGTAGTTCACCGGAGCCATCCTATAGGCTATAGGGAGGCTTAGAGATAGGTCCGTGCCTGGTCGTTTAAGCCTTGGTCCAAAGATTAGATCCCGTGGGTCCGGGCATTCCTTACTTTTATTAGTGAGTGGGTCACCAAAGTGTAGAAGAATACTTGGCCAATGGAGCTCCTGCAATCTGGTCTTGATCGATACACTTCGTAAGCCACTCAGTCACGTAAGTCACTCGAACGAAGTCGCTCTCCTCGATAGGGAGGAACAACCTACTTTACTTCTTTCTTCCGTCGTTGACCCATGATCAATGGTCGGACCATGCTCTTACCTCAATGTCGGGATTCCGGGTTGACTCAATATCAATATCGGGATATCGCTGCTTTCCCTTTGCCCTTGGACACATAGTTGTTGCGCCTTAGATCTACTTGAGAATGGGTATCCGCCGAAGTGGAAGAATGCCTTAGGCCGAGTAGAACCAATGATTTCACACTGCATTCCGGAAGCCGAAGAGCTCCAATCCCTTGATTTCGTAGCCATTGCCGGGAAGAGTCGAAGACAAAGCAGGTCGGGAGGAAGCCCCAGAGGTTGGTAAATCGGTGTGGGAAAGCCCTCGCTTTGAATATCGCCATCCCCACTTTGAAAGCAAGGAAGAAAGGACTCTTTTAGCTCTTTTTGCCTCCTCGACTTCAAATTGAACTAAGACCGAGACTCGTCAAGCTATAGTGTAGCCGGATGGAGCTCGAAGAGTAATCCTCGCGATTCACAAAGTCGCTAATAAGACTTCGAGTCAAGCTCATTACTGTATGCGCTTTAGCCTGATAACTCTTTCAAAGATGGGATCAACAAACCCTATTCTTTTTCGCCTAACAAGATATTAGCATAAGAAGCGGACATTCTCAAAAACTCTCCTTACTATACCTTACATCCTGTCATCGCTTTCGATAAAGGAAGTTGGAGTCGCTTTTCTTTATAAAGACAGAAGCCAAGCCCATTGGTGGAATTGTTGAAGCATAATTCGATCTCTTATCCGTCCCTGGCAAGGAAGACTCTTTATGCAATCTCGAGGCCTTCTACGTGTCTTTCACCAAAGAAGATCTAGGATTGATCCTGCGGGTGGGTCTTACTAGATCTCTTTACCAGGTGGAGGTTTGAGTTCCTGTTGGAGCAATCTCCGGGCCCCTAATGTGCTACTACCGCTATACTGCACCAACGCTTACTATGCGCTTAGCCTTAGCAAAGCCAGCAGAGCTAGCCGGGCAAGAGAAGGTTGGTTTGCTTAGGTGGATGATAATGAAGGTGTAGGCAAGATCGTCACGTATGAGATTCCAACAGTTTGTATAAGATGGGCATGGAAGCTCTTCTAAAAGATTATCGAGACGCACGCATAGAATAGGTAGAAAGAAGAAAATAAGGCTTTTCAGGTTGCGAGAATGGCCTCTCCGGCTCACCGACTAGCTAGCTTGCTCGGTGGATAGAACGGAAATAAATGAGCGGAACTACCCGACTCGCGACCTCCGCTATCACCTTCGGAGCACATCCTATCATTTTTCTTTCACTTTTTTGCACTAGGTCACAACGATCTCAAAAAAGCGAAGCGAAAGAAGCCCGCTTTAAACTAAATAAAATCGCCAATTCGTATCTTCTCACACCCACGGGAAGCTATGCGAACTCCCCAACGGCGAACAACCATGGTATTCTACCACACTTCCGAGTTCACCGAAAGGCTAGGGCTAGTAAAGGGACTTGACCCGCCACCACCACCCTATAGCTATAGATCGATCCACTCATTCAAGATTTACTTCTCATATCGTTACTCTTGAGAGAAGTAGACCTACGGCGAATATCTCATGACTAGATAGCGAGTGTAGCGAAGCGCAGCGAGCGAGCCGGAGTAGACATAGCGAGCGGTTCCGTTCTTAGCGTATACTCTACTATGTAGGTACTAGATATTGTATGTTGGTTCCGTCAAGAGATAGAGAGAGATCGCAGCGTAAGTAACTATTAGCAATAGACTACCTATCGCTGATTTTAAGCATAGATTAGAACATGTACTCGATCACTAGTAGTAGCTCTGTCATTTGTTAACTAGCGGGACCGCTTGCTCCACTCATTTGCGGTACTTGGCTCGCTTCGCTTACACCGCTCGCTTGCTTCCCGTGGGTCGAGTCTATTACACTACTTGTATTAGTAGAATTAAGTTCTTTTCTACATATAGAACATCGTCTCGCTTTCACTACTCTCACTTTCGTGTTCGAAAGAGACTCGACCTCTGGGAGAGGTACTGCCACGATCACTTTCGCTACTTTCGCTTACTCTCGCTACAAGTATTACTATCGCTACTTTCGATCGTTTCATTACACTCGTAAAAAAGATCTTGCGGGGCCTCTAACGTAAAGTATTCCGCTCATTTGCAAGTATGGAGCTCGCTCGTTAGGTAACTCTATGTTCGATTATCATAATAACAAAGAAAAGATTTGATACTATCTATATCTAAGGTTATATTTGTAATTGTTGAATCTTGAGATAAGTCATCAATAGATTTGGATCTATATTACATATAGTAGCACATACGCCAACAAAAACGTTAAGATATGGTATTATATGTTCATTTCTTATATCTATTAAAACTTTATTAGTTATTTGACTATTAAAGTTTCTTTCGAGTAAACCTTGGTTATTTCTTACGATGCTCGATCGAGGTGCGATAGCCACTCGGAGAGGGTTACCAACGCCTAATGCTTGTAAGAGGTGCGTAAGCGAAAAGGAAAGAGTGTATTGAAACGATCTCGCGTGAGTACTTCGCTCGCTTAGTTGATATATATCTTGCAAAGTCAACATCCGTTGAGACTCGCTCGCTTCCACTCGCGTAGGTATTACTATTACTCGCGGGACCGCCATTTGCAAGTATGGAGCTCGCGGGAGCGCCGCAGTAAAGTATTCCGCCGCTTCCACTCGCATTTAACTTGCTTAGCCGCTAAGCGTAACTCGCTTTCGGGACCGCCGCGTAAAGTATGGTGCTCGCTACGGTACTTGGCTCGTTTACGCTCGCGGCGTCTCGTCTACTCGCTTCGCTTGCTCGTTTGCATATAGCGGGACATTTCGCGTAAAGTATTCCATTCACTACGCCTTCTCTGCTTTCGATCGCTGCGATTTGCTCGCTCTAACGAGTGATGTAGCGAGTGGAAAAGTATTATGCTCGCGAAAAGTATGTTGCTCGCCGCCCGCCCTGCATTACATTACATTCGTCGTGGGACCATACGCAAGTATTCCGCTCGATTCGTATCATCATGACTCGACCTATTTCCTTGTAAATTTCCTTAACTAATTTCATATTATTGAACAGATGTTTCATTATATTATTTTTTTCCCTTAAATTCGTAAAAATGTCGGATAATAAGTTATGATATAAAGAAATATTTGAAATTACTTCCTCTAATTACATGCTTTTGAACGGATACTTGAATTACTATAACAACACTTTCTAGCGCTTATAGCTCATTGCGCCTTGCTACACTAAACATAGCTCATGCGCGCTTGCTACACTCGCTCGTAAAGTGCCTAATCATATCTATCATATCTAATTCGAAGTTGCGTTTCATGATCGGTAATATCATAGAATCGTTTATAGCAAATGTGGCAAGCGGCAACGCTTCAATAGCAAACCGCATACTCGAATTAGCAAATGTGGTGGTTAATCTCATTCTCATCTTGTACATTGTGGTGGTGAATCTCATTCTCATAGTTTGTTTTAACATATTTTTAGTCATTTTCGTGGACTTGTAAATCCCCAAGGCAAATCCATGACCTTTCATACGATCCACAAAGGTGTTTTTATCTCTACCCTTGAAATATCCATAACATGATCCTGGTTTAAACGAGCGGCGGAGTAGCATGCATTGCGTATCTACGCTACGCTACGCTTTACGCTTACACTCGCTTCGGACCCTCTCAACGATACTATGAAATCAGTATTTTATTTTATATAAAATAGCTCGTGAGCGGAAATGTTATATCATTTCAACCTCACCAGAGACATGAATAGGGTGGCCTCAATCAAGAGTCTTTTTCTAGGGTAACCAAACCTAGAGAAACTCGGGTTGAAATCATTGCCAATTATGTATAAAGACAGAACTCACTATATTGCGAAAGCAGAAATTCCTTTGGGCTATATAATTAGCCCTCTCTATACACCTATCATTTGGTAAGTCCGAGATTTAACGGGATATTTTTCATTTCACCAAGTGGGCGGGTAAGTGTTTTACATGATATCTGAATCTATTGGTATTCATGACTTACCCTAGGGAAAAGATTATGATAGTTAGTAAGAAGTCGACTATTATGTATCATGATAGATAATAGTCTAGGAATCTTTCCTTCGGATTCGCTAAATGTGATGAGTAATCATAATACCCTATTAGTTTTATTAGTTTTAGTTGCTTTATATCATCATCGATTTTATTTGAAGAAGAACTGCTCAGTAATCTCTGTTCTTTGTGCTACCTATTGTGTAATTCCTTATACTTGTACTAAGGCTTCTATCATAACTAGCTTCTATGATACCGTAGATCGCTTCTTGTGAGTGTGCTAACTTCGCTTCCATCATACTTATAATTTTGAGAGCTTTCATGATACTTAGAATTTATTTCCATATGAGATAAATGAAGAAAGGCTTGGGAAGAGTCTTGTAGGCCTACCCTAGAAAGTATACTCCACCGTCCTACACGCGAGTGTGTATAACTATTTATACCTCTAACCTTCAATAGGTTTGGATAATTCGTTCTCGAACCACCTTATTTAAGGGTGGTACCTAAATTGGCTCGAGTCCGGCGCTTTACGGGATTTACACCTCCCCAAGTACCTTTCCCATTAAGGAGCACGTTCCAAACATATCTCTATAAGAGGATATAGTGCGAGGGGGCTTTTAAGAATATCTGCTCACTTTGCTTCCGTGTGCGACTCGTTACTTTATCTCTTCCACAAGTCGTCCGATGCGCGTTTAATCGTTTCTCGGGATCACGTGGTGAGTTATCGATCTTGGAAGGCTCGTTACGGGTTCTAGCTCAGAGTCGGGTTTACTATTGATTTGTTACCGGTAGCGTGTGTTCGAGAAGCTTACTTGCCTTAGTTCCCAAGAGAAATGGTTGGAACACGTGTGCGAGAAGCAATATCGAGCTTAGGGAAGTCTGAAAGGCTTTGTTGATTGTTGAGTGAGTAGCTCTGCGCGCTACCGAGTTATCGGTCGGGAGGAAAGGAACAATCGGTGGGAGTCGAGCAATGGAAAGCACTTTGTTCACTAGCTTTATTAATACAATGGGAGGGGACAGTGCCGGGCTAAGAAGGAAGAAAAAGCAGCTTTAAGAGGGTTAGCGCTATGTTTATTTAAATATCTATAGCTAGTACTGCCTTATCGGTCTTCCTTCGCCTCGGCTGTTCGGCGAACAGGTGAGCCTTCGTTAAGCCACTTCGGTAAGCTAGTCGCCATCTCTTTGCTTTTCGATCTTTCCAATGGGTGATGAAACTCCCATTGCTTCATGTCCTAAGCAAGAGAGTGATTTCGGGCTTTTCGACCGACCAGTCATCTATAAGGCTATGGAAGCCAAACTCAGAGGCTTGTGGCCCACATGATGTGAACAACGGCCAGAGTAATATCCCAATGGTTGACCACTCACTTTCTTTTATATGAGATACACGCCTCTCCTCAGTCGAGAGAAACTATTAGATTTCTTAAAAAGAAGAGTACCCAATACTTTATTCCTAAATCTTCGTAGTACCCGGTAATACTTGATCATCCGAGAGTGTTCAAAAACTCTCGCCATTGGAATTTTAGAGGCACTAATCGTAGTAGAGCCGAGAATAGGGTGGAACGATTTCTCATAGTAATAATTTTGTATACCGGGCTGTACCGATTATATGTCGGATAGGCGCCCCAAGCCGCCGTGTCCATCTTCATGAAATTACATTGGTAGACGGGTTGGGACCAAATTTATTTCTATCCCGGTGAGCAATGTTCCTTAGGCTTAGTAGGGCTCGAACCTACAATATCACCGTTATGAGCGATGCGTTTCAACCAATTAAACTATAAGCCCCTACTACTTAATCTCTACATGCAATTCGCTTACTTCGGGAAGGAAAGAGGAGGCCTTTGCTCTATCTCGCTTTTTCCTCTTACGAGTGGCTATCGCACCTCGCTTTTGTTCAATTATAAATAAATAAGCACCTTGATGGAGATTTGTAGCATCATTCAAGTAAATACAGATTAAGATCGTAGAAACATGAGCTTGTGATATAGCTACACCTAATTCCAGACCAGTTAATGCAAGAACTATAAATAAAGGACCAAGATCTCCTATGAAATAGAAAAGATCATTCATACATAGCATAGTCCAAGCGAACCCACTCAAAATCTTTCTTGAACTATGACCGGCCATCATATTAGCAAATAAACGTATTCCTCGAGCTTAATGTGCGAAAACAATGAGGGATTAGCTCAAGGAGTACTAAAAAGGGTGCTAACGGCAAGGTGGGACTCCTCATGGGTAATAAAAAGCTTAAAAATGAAGCCCATTTCTTTGAAATCCCACTATAGTAATGCCAATAAAAATAGAAAATGAGAGACTAAAGTAATGAGAAAATGACTTGTAATCTTGTGAAGCTATAAGGTATCATACCTCAGGGATTACGAAATAACAAAAAGTAAAAGTGACCGAGATGCAAGGGAAAACTTTTGTTTAACATTTCGGAAAGACCACCTATTTGTTCGCTTACCGGGTTCAAAGACGAAATCATAAATAAGCTCTACCAAGGATTGCCAAGCATTTGGTACCGAAGTTTCCTCCTCCCTTTTAGTAACAAAATAAAATAAAAGTAGGACCAAACCGAGAGTTAGCAGCATAAAGAAAGATGGATTTGTGAATGAGAAATACAAGTCTCCTACGCTATTTGTCCTGCAAACAACCCATTCTTCCAAAATGAAAGTCATAGTGCTACTCCTAACAGCGCTTATGGAGACAACAAGTGATTCGTCGAAAAGACTAGCAGCATTTGTCCACTTCTCTGACTTTGAATACTTTCTTTCGGCGGGTGGCATCTATTCCCCCATTTGAGACAGTTGAAGCAGATTTTGTAACAACCGATTCGAGCACAACAGCCAAAGAGCGGATTGGCACAGCGGATTCGAGAGCAGTCTGATATCAAAGAGCGGAAAGGTGCTTACAACACAAAACATCCGGAAAGAAATTGACTACTATGAGGCCAAAGAGAGAGACTCAAACAGCCGGTACGCTTTCCGGCTCGCAACGGCTCAAACAGGCGGGGGCTCTCTCTTTTCTTAGTTTTCAATGCCGGCTATTCACCTTTAGTTAGAAGTAGAAGTAGAGGGCCATTATCGCTGAAATATTCCCACACTTTCCTTACTCACTTTTAGCGGTCAGAATCCTTTCTCCCATAGTCAACATCGGGAAAGAACAACCAACTCAAGATCTTAACGGGAACCACAACATTGGAATGTGTCAATGCCCCTGTACCTATACCAAGGAGAAGAACCCGAAAACGGAACCATGGCTGGCTATACAGAACATAGGGCCGAAGATGGTAGACTTTCACTTGAGCTTACGAGCAACTTGAACTGGCAGATTGAGCTTTAGCGAGCAAGAGTTCGATCCTATGGTATTGAGCTTCTTAGGGCAAAGAAGGGGGTACTTTGTTGATAGAAATCAAGAAGTCAAAGTGAACCACCCATCCTTTCTCCATATGTTGGGGTGTGCTCCCGGAACTACTTCATCAATCCGCGGAGACTCATGGCCGCTCCTGGAACAAGGTCGGGAAAGAAGGCATCTCCGCTGGCCTAATATGTAATTCCACGACTTCGGCTACACGAAGAGGATTATAATGCTCGTCAAGAGGTGCGAAGCTACTATCCCGGTGTACGAAGTTGTTCGGTGACCCTGTCTCACTCGAAGAGGATAGTGCTTTATCAATCGTGCCTAGAAGCGGCAGTGCATCCTTTTCTTCATACTACGGTACGGTTCGATGCGCTTATCACCCAAATGAAGGTACCACTCTCAATCCTGGTTCGAGGTATGGTATTTGTGTAAGGCGCGACTAGAAACCCGCGCTTGCTTCCTCCTTTCTTTAGTTTAATGATGGTAAATACCAGAATGAGCGAGTACCATTAGTACATACGTACTAAAGCTACTTCGTACCATCATAAACTCACTTAAAGTGTATCGATCACGACCAGTCAACTCATTTTTAGTAATTACTTGAGATATAGATGTCACTCGAACGACGAGCATCCTCCCACCTCATAAGCAAGAGGATTATAATGCTAATAACTCATTCACGCTCTACGCCGCCGACGGAGGAAGAAGAAAATGAAATACGAACAACCGCTACTGGTCGTAATATATCGACTTTCATGCTAGTTCTTGCTCCAAAGATGAAAGTTCCATTTCGTGGAAGGACGACGTAACGTAATATGATACTTTCGCTTTGTCGAGCCTCGCTTTGGTCTCTGGTTTGATGGTTGTACGTGCTAAAAATCCGGTACATTCCGCTTTGTTTCTCATCCCGGTCTTTCAACACTTCGGGTTTACTTCTTTTGTTAGGTCTTGACTTCTTCGCTATGATCTTCCCAGAGTTCATATAGGAGCTATAAAATTCATAACAATACAAAATGAAAGTAGAAAACCATAACAGTGCGATATATGTATAATATTCCAAGATTATCATAAGAATAAAAAATGAATTAAATAACATTACAAAACTTGTAACATTTTAAAATGAGATGAAAAACTAACAGTACCATATATGTAACAATACAAAATGACAATCCTAAACCCGTAATAATAAAAAATGACAACACAAAATAAACGTCACGAAAATTAGAAAACAAAAAATAGGCATAACAAGTTAAATGATATGAAAAAAATGATAGTATAAGACGCGTAATCAATGAAGAAAAAAAGGCAGTCCAAAATAATCATAACGGTGAAAAATAATCATACCCGGATGAATTGACACAAAAATGTTGGTATAAAAATAGTTTGCTCAAATTTGCAATAGCACTATATAATCGTAATAGGATAAAATGACAGTACAAAATACGTAACAATACAAATTGATGGTAAAAATTAATTGTCACAACAAAAATTAACATTACAAAACAATCGTAACATGACAAAATGATTGTATAAATCCCTAAGAATATAAATTATCTGTTCAAAATTATCGGTTCAAAGTTTGACATAACATAAATTTTGGACAAAAATAAGTATATTCCAGAGGTAGGAGGCAGAGAGCGGTTTGTGCATTCCACAAGAAACAGAAAAAAAAATTCTTGATTCTTCATCTTGGAGGAAGGTAAAAGGTGTCTAAGTGGGTTCCACAACCAATATAAATTTGGGATAGTGGTTTAAAAGAGACAAAAAGAGGAGGAAAATGAGAATCAAAACAAATGAAATATAAATTGGGTGATAAGGACAAATCCACTATTCATAACTCCAAATTCATTGCTTGTTGCAGTGGATGGAATCGACCTCAAATTCAATGTTTCAATATCACAAAGGGAATAAGGACATGTCTTTTTACCCGAAAAAATTCCACCGCCTCTTTCTTTGCATAGTTCTATATTCAAATTGTCATTTTTAACAATAAACTCTATAAATGTTTGTTGATTTTCTTTAACAATGAAGGCATGGGTGTGTAGTTGTTCCACAAGAAACATAGTTTTATTTAATGAATAAAAAATTTGAGAACCGGTTTTGGGCATGTTGGGATTTTTAAATATTTTTCTTGTTTTTTCGGAATTTTAATATTATGTAATTTTATGCTTTTTTATGATTTCTTTTATGATCATAAATTTTCAATTTGTTTATTGGGAAAAGACACTTTTAGTCCATCATCTTTTCAGATTTTCTCAAACCTGGCCTATATATGTGTACATCTATATACTATAACATAAAGAAAAGTTGTTTTAACCCAATTACCCGTAATTTTGATCCAAACCAATACAACGACCCACTTTATACCCGTTGAAAAAAAAACAAACATAATAAATACTGGAATCGTAAAAATTCGATAACATAATAAATACGGAATCAACATTAAATAAATATTTTTTGCGAATTTTTCTCCCATAACATAAAAACCATTTAAATTTTATGATCTCTAACATAATAAAAACCTTTTGGAAGAATAAAAAAATGAAAACACGGAATCAGTGTAACACACTAAAATCTTTTTTTAAAGGGTAACACAATAAAATATTTTTTTAAAATACGGAAACTCCCCCCTTTCCCCCTTCCCCCCCACCTCCTCCTCCTCCCTCCCCCAAAAATATGGATTTTTTGGGGAAAAAATTACAGAATCAACGGAATCAATATTTTCAATGATTACCGCTCCAAATACCATTAGGGCATGTTTGGTATAGAGAAAAAACTAAGAAAAGAAAAGTCTTTGAGAAAAGAAAAGTTCTGAGAATAGAAAAGAATAGATTCTCATAATTTGTTTGGGTATGCATAAAAAAGATGTTGAGAATAGAATTAATTTTCAATTATTATGTTTGGCAAAAGAAAATGAACAAAAGAAAAGAAAAGAAAAGAATTACCAATCTATTTTCACCTACCTGTTTGGTTGTCATGGAAAAGAATGTAATTGAATTTATGAGTGAGATTTTTTTATTATAATTTTTTTTTGAATGTAATATATATTTTTATTATATATTAAAGTTGTAATTATAATGAGGAATTTTTTTTTTAGTTTGTTAAATGAAACAAACAATACAAAAATAAAGCAACTGTCAATTATTGATTAAGGTCCATTTTTTCTCTGTTTTCTAACAACGGGCCGAATTGCAAATGGACCTAACAAACGACAATGATTGAAAAAAATCAAAAGTGAAAAATAAAATGAAACGACGATAATCAAAGTGAAATATAGTGATATTTAAAGGGTAGGCCTTACCTTGATAATCTAATGAATAAATCGAGTACGGCTACGGACTCGCAAATTGAAGCAGATAATCAATTGCAGAACTTAGGAAGCATAATTATAAAATTCAAACAATACCGTCAATATCCATTCAAATAATATATGTGTTATAATCAAGAAGAAAATTAGCTTAGAAGATGAAAATAGCCGCAGATGTGTGACAGCTTGAATATGATGGTAGACAATCGTGGAATTTGAACAGATGGAGAATTGCGGGAAAGAAAAGTGGAAGGTGGGTGAGAAAAATGTGGATTTTTCTATTCTCTATCTACTTTTTTCGTGAATAAATGAGAATCAAAAGTTGAGAAAAGAATGACATTTTGAGAAAAGATAGTAAGTTGAGAAAAGATTATTTTCTTTTCTTCGCAACCAAACGTAGCTAAATTGAGAAAAGAAAAGAATCTTTTCTTTTCTCATCTCTTTTCTCCCTAACAAACACGCCAAGATATTTTATGATGATCATTAAAATAATAAAAAAGATTTGGAAGCTAAAAATAATACGGAATACTATTTTTTCAAATATGGATTTTTTTGCGAATTTTTTTTTCCCATACCGTAATACAATTTATATTTTATGATCTCTAACATAATAAAAAATATTTCAATAAAAATAAAAACACGGAATCAAAAGATAACATACTAAAATCTTTTTTAAAGTAACACACAATAAAATCTTTTTTAAATACAGAAACTTCCCGAAATATGGATTTTTGGGTAAAATAATATGGAATCAACGGAATTAGTATTTTCAGTGATTACCGTTCCAAATACCATTAATATGCCATTATATTTTATGGTGATCTCTTAAAAAAAATGGAAGCATAAAAAATACGGAATACTATTTTTTTTAAATACGGAATCAACTTTAATTACGTATTTTTTTTGCGAATAAATTTTCCCCAAATACCATAAATATCATTTATATTTTATGATCTCTAACATATTAAAAAAATATTTGGAAGAATAAAAATAAACACACGTAATCAGTGTAACACTAATATCTTTTTTTAAAGTGTAACACAATTAAATCCTTTTTTTTTAATTACAAATTTTTTTCTCCCCGAAATATGGAATTGTTTTGGCCAAAAAAATACGGAATCAACGGAATCAATATTTTCAATGACACCGTTATAAATACCATTGATATGCCATTATATTTTATGATCTCTAAAATAATAAAAAAATATTTGGAACAAAAATACGGAATACTATTTTTTTTAAATACGGAATCACTTTTTTAAAACTACTCACCCCACTACTTATACGGCTATATACATACATTCACATTATATCATTCATTTGCACAATTCTAATACAATCCACATGTATTATGGTTTTTTTAGTCCTGACTTCTTCTTCCTCGTGTGATTTATTTCTCGATTATTTTTGCCATGAGTTCACATGATTGTTATTTGATGTTTTATCTGCTTTTGAATTGTTGTCGTTAGGTTTCATGAGACGAATGGTTGTGCAAATATAAATTTCCATTCATCATCGATCAAAGGTGGTGAGATGTATTGAAGAATTGTTTTATTTAATTATATATTTTTTGTGATTACGAATTCAATAGTGGTATTATTTTGATGTCTTTGCTGCAGGCAAGCTACTTACGATAAAAAATTGTTATTAAGTGCAACACGCTACACGAAAAGGTAAATCATATATTATTTGACACTAAAAAATGGTTGTCTAGATTTTTTTAAATTTATTTAATTCTAATATTATTGTTTTATACTGTCAAAACCTTTCAACTTTTCAGCTTATTTTAAATAAGAAAAGGTAATGGTTGTTCTATTTGTTTTACTATTTACATTAGATAATCGCAACAAAGTCTTTATCAAATATTCAAACGCTATGTTACTTTATTTCACACGCTCTTTATTTTAAAATATATATTATTTTATGCTTCTTTCTCGAGGATAACCAATGCATATCAATATTCTTCCAAGAAAAGAAAAGAACTTAAGAAAATGTAGATGAATAATAATGAAGAAAATATTTTTCAATACGGAATTTTTTAGTTCCAAAGACCATTAATACACCATTTATATCTTTTTTAAGTATTGTTTTTTTATAAAAACAGAAAAATTAATATTTCAAAAATACGTAATCACCATAATAACACCATTAATTTACCATTTATATTTTATGATCTCAGAACATATTTAAAAAAATTTGGAAGAATTGAAAACATATATACGAAAAATCAAGATAACACAAAAATTTCTTTTTTTTAAATACGTAATTTTTTTGTTCCAAATACCATTATACACCATTTATATTTTTTGATTTCAGACATAATAAAAAAAATTGGAAGAATGAAAAAAAAATACATAATCACTATAACACAATAATATCTTTTATTTAAACACTGACTTTTTTTGTTCCAAAGACCATTACTACACCATTTATATTTTATGATCTCTAACATAGTAAAAAAAAATCAAAGAATAAAAAAACAAAAATAGGAAATCACTATAACAAAATAAAATCCTTTTTTAATACTTAATTTTTTTTGACAAAAAAACGGAATAAATTATTATTTCAAAAATACGGAATCACCGTAATAACACCATTAATATACATTCTATATTTCATGATCTCTAACACGATTAAGACCGTGAAATTCACCGTTTGATGTCTATATAATCATGCATTATAAGACTAACAAACGTGAAATTCAGTTAAATATCAGCTATCAGCTAGGTTGTTTGAACGAGCACAAAGTCCATATTTTTTAATAACAAAAATAGAATATTATCTTTAAGTTGTAAACTGCATAAAAGAATAAAATAATATTGGAACAACTCAAAATTTATTAGTATATAAAATATAATAAGGGAACAACAATCGATAGTAGGAATTTAATAGTACCATTATTTCAATTTATATTTATTTTCATTGAATATATAAATAATTTGACACGGAAAATTGTTGTCTAGATTTTTTCCGATTATTATTGTAAACCCATTGGGCTTTTAATAATGAATAGGGGTTCAGTAGAACTCCATTATAATATTAACATCCTCAATTTATATGTATACTTCAGTCAATAACCTGCAATGCGATGCACGGGAACGTATGACAATGTGATTACATTCCGTTAATATGAATAATATGTACTACAAAACAAAGACCCTTCAAACTTATTGTAATGCAAGTTATTAAAATTGTTTTATTTAAGATAGTATTCGTTTCTGGCGTCAGATAGAGTTAAAAACAGACAACACAACATGTCCAAAAGTTACACTGATGCCAATAATTGTGATTATATTTTTGCTTTTAGCATTGCACGGGAGAACATATATTTTAAAAGAAGAAGAAGGATGAAAAAAAGATGATTTTATTGGCATGTTTGTTACGCATGAATAAAATTGAATGAATGAAATAATGGGAACGAAATGGAATGTAATGAATAAATTAATTCTATTACTGCGTTTGGAATATGAAAGATTGGAATGAAACAAATTTTATAAAAGATTACACATTGAGTGATGGGTAGAGCAGGGTAGTGAATTAAGGTTGGCTGGAGTAGGGTATGTTATGGTTTATAAGGTAGGATATAGGCGAAGGGGTGGGGTAGGCCTAAGAAATACCCCATTGCACCATACCTCTCTTCCCACCCAGCCCTACCCACACCCTATCCTACCCTACCCAATATCACCATATCTTACCCTCGACATCCTACCTACCTTACCCATTACCTACTCTACTTCACAATCACCCACCCCTACCCGGTGATACTCTCACCACTGAAAGTTATATCCCTACCCTACCCTACCCTACCTTACCCATCATACCACCCTACCTTACCCATTACCCCAATCTTCTCTACCATACCCTACCTACCACTCAACCCTACCCTATCCACCATTCCACTCTACACTATCTTACCCACCACACCACCATACCTTACCTTACCCACTATCCTAACCATCCAAATTTATCATTTTTGGTAAATTATAATTTAATGTAAAAATATGTCGTATTAGATTCCATTTTTGAATTTAGGTATTTCTGAACATTTAATTTAATATAAGAATATTTGGTATTAATTAGGGTGACAAATTTATATGGCATGTATTTAATGTAAGAATATTTCATATTAAATGACATAAAGCCACAAAAAGAAAATCGGACAAAATTAATTCAAAACTATTTAAAAACAAATCGTGTAATGTTAAAAAATAATTGAATGTAAGAATATTCGGTATGAAATGGGGCAGCTAATTTGTGGGGATGACACTAATGTAAAAATATTTCGTAATTATTGACAAAATTTAATATAGTTATTTTTAAAAACGTAATTTAATGTAAGAATATATGACATTAATTAATTGGTTGGTAAATTTTAATAAAGTTATTTTTAAAATGTTATTTAATGTAACGATATTTGACACTAAATGAGGTGATTTATTTGTAAAGAATGATTATAATGTAAGAATATTTTGTATTAATTGACAAATTTGAATAAAGTTTTTTTGAAAGTGTAATTTAATGTAAGTAAATCTAACATAATGTGGTGACCAATTTGCAAGGGATTATTTGAAAAAAAAAATGTCATATTAATAATTGGCAAAGTTGACTATAATTATTTTTTAAACTGTAATTTAATATAATTTTTTTAAACATTAAATGAATTGGATAATTTGTAGGGAATGAATTAATGTAAGAATATTTCGTATTAATTAGCATATTTGAAATTACTTATCTTTCAAAATGTAATTTAATTTAAGAAAAATTTGTATTAATGGAGGACCCTAATTTTTAAGGGGTAATTTTTTCGCTCAACATATTTTAAATTTAATTTATTTATGTTTCATAAAATCAATTTAAGTAGTTTAGAGGAATATTTTTCTTAGGCATATTTTTTTTTTCAAAAATTAATTAATGTAAGAATATTTTAATTTGACTAACATTTTTTTTAATGTAGAAATATTTACCATTAAAATATTCTTATTTTTTTATGGGAAATAAAGCGGTTTTGGAGCTGGTCAATCGGGTAATTGGGTTAAAGTCACTCATCTATATATTATATATAGATACGGCTGTTGATCAATCTTTTTTTTTAATCTGTTGCTAATTTGTTTTCCTATTATTATTGTAAACTCTGTTGGGTTTTCAATAATGAACAGCGGTTCGGGTAAAACTCCGTAGTAATTTTAACATCTGAATTTATATGTATACGGCTGCTGATCAATTTTTCTAAGTTGTTGCTAATTTTCAATACTGTGTACTGTTGGTTCATATGAATCTTTGAATAATATTTTTTTCCACTTTATTTGATGGTAATATTATTGTTTTATTCGGTCTTATAGTAATTCTTTTTTTGTTAGCAATTTAATAGTAGTACTATTTTGATGTGTTTGTTGCAATAACACTTCATACGTATCGAGGAGAACTGCTATTAACTGCAACACAATGCACGAAAAAATAAAAGCAACTCGTCAATAATGAACTAACAACTATTTATAGGATGCCGTTAAGTTGTTTGTCAAATATAATGTTCCGTTTTTTTGACAAACCAGAATTTTATTAAGCGCTATCAAGAACACAAAGGGTGGATTCCCCATTCAGCAGAGGTTTTTTATTTCGCAAATTTTTGTCCTATAGTATGGATCCATTGCAACGTAAATTAATTGGAACCAAGCGATGATTGAACATCGATCGTAAGACGGGCCTTCTAATTTTAATGATACTCGGTCCACGCCTTCAGGTGATTTAAGTACTCAAGCAAAATATCCACATTCCTCTCATTGTTTGATGTACAAGAAATATGTTCAACATTTTCTACAGATAATGCTAACAAATTTACACAAACATATATTGCAGATTCTTCCGACAGGGATCCGATTGAATTTATTCCGAATAATCTAAAAGATACGATTCACCAACTAACAGGGTTATAGATATAATGAAAGTTTGGGAATAATATTTTTTTTCTACTTTTTTGTTACGTATCTTTTCTGTACTTTCTGATGAAAACATATTTGAGGTTGAAGTCGTAGTCGACAATGTCTTTGATACAATTCAACCTATAGGTATGATATACCATTGTAATATATCCTTGGAACAAAATTTACAACCTTAATACTCTACAATATTCAATACTCTCTTGATTAAGGTTGAAATGCTTGGAAACTTATTCATCGTTTGAATTAATTTTAGGTGCTGAATTAATTTGAATGGCTCGACAACTACTCCCAACATAAAACACTTTATCTTCTTATGTTGTTTTTAATTTCCTATTTATTCGAACAACAATAAATTTTACATTGTTTCTTATTGATTGAAATACGACGCACTTTTTTCACATATGTTTTATTGTGCAAACAAGCAAAATGTGATATAGTTAATTTTTTTCTTCTTATTATCGTTTAATGGTTGCAATATGTCACGTGTTTTTACACTCGATTTTATTGTGTTGTTGTCTCATCCAATTTTCTTCTTATTTTATATAATCTAATCGTCCTAATTAATTATGAACAATACCATCTGTGTTTTAATTGCAATAGATATTTTATATTGCCAAAGGCATTATTCACGGGTTTTTTTGCTAGTGTGTGTATCTATATATATATATATATATATATATATATATATATATATATATATATATATATACAATGTCAATTGGATGAATATTTTTCTTACTCCATTTTCTGAGAAAAGCACTTTATTTGTCCTTTTTCAATTTCTTCATGATTATTTTCCTCACAAATAATACACTATTCATCATCTTCTCCACCTGCAATGAATAGTCTCCCCAACGACAAAGAAAAATCGTGAATCTAAGAAGTGTGTACAATCTATAATCGCAAATCGCTGCCCGTTCGGAGTTGCATCACAATCACTCATATACCCAGATAATCATTTTCGTGGATAATTGTGTTAAATCAATTATTGATTAAGGAAAATATGATGATCCACTAGAACACTTTGACCATTGTTGTTAATCTCTCTCACCAAATGATTAAAGATCAACTTAACATTAATGGTCATGGGTTAATGACTAACTTAACTTTAATGTTCATGGGTTAATGACAAAACTTAACATTAATGGTCATGGGTTAGTGACTAACTTAACATTAAGGTTTCAGGGGGAGTGTACAGGGCATAGTTCATCATCTTCTCCACCGCAGGCTGAGCAGCCGTTCATCTGGGCTACCCAGCTCAAAACGCAAAAAGTCTGAATAGTATTTGTGGAACTTATTTACTACTTAGGTTTTGCGGAGGGACATAGGGACATTTATAGTGCCCTCTGATTCTGAGTTTTAATCCTGTTCGTTCACGTGACAAAACCAAATAATATTACATGTTTTGCCCGCCACGTGTCATGAGGCGAAGGGGGTAGGCCGTAGGCGTGACGTAGCCGCTCATGACCTTTCTTCTTCCTCTTCTTCACTGTAGATACCAAATTTGAATTCTAATTTTTTAATTTTTCAAAAAAAAAAAAAAACTTTTTATGTGTTGTTCAGTGAAGAATTCTAAGAATGCTTGTAGTTGAAAGTTAAGGCTAATTCGTTGTAAATTAATTTATAAAAATTATTTACCATTTTCCTCCCTGTGTATTTTCCTTAACTATTCATCGTTGGCCAAGTCAACATTTTGATTCCGACCTCCGATCGAAGATCCGACCGGTCCATCCATTCCAAATGGGGTGTAATTGCAAGACCTTAGTCGCTTGCACTAACGTCGCTTGGTCTTACGTGCAGAGGCACCTGAAATCACCATGATCCAACGGTTGGTCTGAGAGAAAATCGAATTTCAATTTCCATGAACAGTGAGTCATCAACAGACAATTTCTCTCTCATCCGACATCATCATTACCTTTTATCACAGTACAATAGTGATTGAAATAAAGATGTCCGATATTTGAATTATCGATACATTAGCAGATTGATGAATATTTTTCTTACTCCATTTTCTCGAGAAAAAGCACTTTATTTGTCCTTTTTCAATTTCTTCATGATTATTTTCCTCACAAATAATACACTATTCATCATCTTCTCCACCTGCAATGAATAGTCTCCCCAACGACAAAGAAAAATCATGAATCTAAGAAGTGTTATACAATCTATAATCGCAAATTACGGCTCAAGTGTTAGAGTACACATCAATCACTCATATATACCCAGATAATCATTTTCGTGGATAATTGTGTTAAATCAATTATTGATTAAGGAATATATATGATAGATCCACTAGAACACTTTGACCATTGTTGTTAATCTCTCACCTGTAATGATTAAGGATCAACTTAACATTAATGGTCATGGGTTAATGACTAACTTAACTTTAATGTTCATGGGTTAATGACTAACTTAACATTAATGGTCATGGGTTAATGACTAACTTAACATTAAGGTTTCAGGGGGAGTGTACAGGGCATAGTTCATCATCTTCTCCACTCGCAGTCGAGCAAATTGCTCATCCGACTACCCAACCAAAACGCAAAAAGTCCTGAATAGTATTTGTGGAACTTATTTACTACTTAGGTTTTATGGAGGACGGACGAGGGACATTTATAGTGCCCTCTCGATTCTCGAGTTTTAATCCTCGCCGCTCACGTGGTAAAACCAAATAATATTACAGTGTTTTGCCGCCACGTGTCATGAGGTGAAGGGGTAGGTCAGAGGGTGATATATATATATATATATATATATATATATATATATATATATATATATATATATATATATATATATATTTATTTATTTTTTTATTTATTTATTTATTTATTTTTTGTTGTTGACAAATGAGCTTTTTTTTTTTTCAAATAGTGGAAACAAGTAAAAATGATACATCAAAATAACACAACAACAAACAATCTTGCACAAAGCAAACAATAAAGTTACAAAATACCACATGCTAGTCAGAGGTCTCTGCCTCCTTTGATAACCTTAGAATTAAATATGTGGGCCGGAGGGCAGCTCACTGTCGGGTAAAAAACATAGTTATTTCTCAATTGTCATATACCGTAAAGAGCTTCCCTTAGAATAAATTCGATATGTTGGCAAATCCACGACGATTTCCGCTTGGTAAAATATTGGTCAATGGATAATTCATGTTAGTTGTCCTATAATTATAGCAAAAACAAATACATTGAGATTTTTATCGTAACAATAAAAAATAGGGGAATTAGGAGAGACAAAAATATTTTATAAATCAGTGAATAGGACACATTTTCAAAAATAATTACATAAATGACAATTCTTTTAAAATAAAAAACTGGAGGCCTTTTGCCTTAAAAAAACCAATAACACACTTTTTCTCTCAACCATCATTTTAAACACTTATATCTCTCAATTTACAACTCCAAACTTGAAAATTATTTCACCAATTTTTTTTTATTTTTTCATACTCTTTATTTTGAGACCACATACATCATATTCCGACGTAATTTCTGAAAATCCACTGTTGAAATTCACTATTATTCGAAATTCACTGTTTTCTAAAACTCACTGGCGAGATTCATTAAGTGAATTTCGACAATGAATCAAATGAAAAAATATGTAATGATATCAAAGCAAGTATCAAAACGAAGAGCATGCAAAAATAAAAACTTCGGTAAAAATTTCATCACGTTTGGAGATCTTAATCATAAGATATGCGTGTTTGAATATTAAGATGGAATGAGGAAAAAAAATGAAGCTAGATACATAGTTGTGGAGCATAGTTGTTCCTTGAAAGAGCAACACTGAATACTCAAATTTTTTTAAGCCGGATTTATTCTTCCAACTGGATTTTGCTTCCGATGCAGCTGGAAGCACCATCTCTTCGACTTTTAGGGATGCTAGAAGTTCTTCAACACAACCCAATAGGAAAACAAATAACAAACACATATATCATAACTTCCTTTAATTTCATTCTATATCCTATGATTAAATAGATTTTATTTCATATGTTTGAAAGGTGCAGTTACAGCTTTAAATCCAAATTACAGGGTCTTCACACTATTTTTCTTTCAAAATTTCAGGGACAAATTCAAAACTGAAGAAATGGCAGAATCATTTTACCATCATCGTGCATCACTTGTACTTAAATAAATAAAATATAAACTGAAGAAATCGGACTCACAAAAATATGATATGCCACGAACAATGATCTTTCTGATATTGCTAATAGTACGTGTAAACTTTGTATACACCACATCATCTTTTGCAAGCTATTCATTGTACTCGGCCTTGTCTTATACACCACAACTAAGCAACAAAAACATATTTTTTTTAGCGATATAACACTCTAATTTTTTCTTGGTTATTCTTACAAATGACCCCTCACCTATTTATAGTACACCTATCAATGATCTAACGGTGGAGATTATTGTGAGCTGAAGGCTATAATTGTTGTCTAGATAGGCCTAGGAATATTCCTTTGAATATTCCTTAGACTATTTATGCTTGGACCACCTAAATGAAAATACATCAATTTGATGGATTCTATTATGTAATTAGATTTTTTTCTTTCTAATTTCCATTTCTAGATTATCGATAATACCTACGCTGCAAACATATACCATACACCCTACGCCCCTTAAAACCTATTGTTCCTTAATCAAGCCTAACTTCGTACATTATAGACACCCCGAACCAACCAACCCCTTTATTTTTCACTGAAAAAATTAATATTTCCTGTCGATACCCTTGGGTGTGGGAACTTTTTTTTTACGAAAATCAATTGTGTTTATTGTGGAACACCTATCCACCCACCCACTCCAATTGATCTACCATCGAGCCTTTGTTACTTCAAAATTTAAACACAACCATACCAACACCACAAGGTCCACAACTTAACAACGCCGAATACCTAGCACCATAGAAGAAAAAAAATCAAAACAAAAGTCATAACAATACAAAATGAAAGTAAAATATCCATAACAGTGTGATATATTTATAATATTCCAAGATTACCGTAACAATTTAAAATGATTTAAATAACATTACCAAACTTGTAACATTTTAAAATGCGACGAAAAAATAGCAGTACCATATATGTAACAATACAAAATGACAATCCTAAACCCGTAAGAGTAAAAAATGACAACACAAAATAAACGTCTCAAAAATTTCAAAAAACAAAATAGTCATAACAAGTTAAATGGTATGAAAAAATGATAGTAAAAGATGCGTAAACAATGGATAAAAAGACAGCCCAAAATAATCGTAACGGTAATAAAAAGAGGGAATTGAAAATATATACCTTTGAGTGAAAATAGTTTTTTTTGTATACCTCTATTTTTAATTCTTACAAGCATAACCCCGTCAAAATACCTGGTAAGACGGGCAAATCGGCATTCAGGCCGGGGATATATTGTCATGAAGCCGGGTTATTTTTCATTGAGGCCGGACTAAAATAACACGTCCTAAGCAACTTTTCTCACTCGGCCAGTGATACGATCACGAATGAGGTTCCCACCCTTTGGCCCCGATGCAACCGATAGATCATCCGTAATTCGAGATGGGCCTTATGACGAGGCTCCAAAAGAAAAGGATGCGAGAGGCTTTGAATAATCTGATCCTAGATATTTATTTGGAGCAAGAGCAAACTCAAGTCGGAGGAAGAAATTTCCATAAAATGCATCATTTATGCAATTGGGCTTGAAGACAACGAAGATGGGCTTGGTTAGGTTGCAAGATTTGTGGCGCCATTATTTAAGTTATTTTGGACTTGTTTTATTATTTTTATGTATGACATTATTTAATAATTATCTTGTGCTTGTAAGACACAAGAAATACTTAAAAGCCCAAAAGGTGGGCGCCTTCTAGTCCTAGTTCACTTAGGTTTATTTTACTAGTTTCCTTCTCCCACATTGCTAAGGAGGATTATTAGTCTTTTATTTGTAGCCTATATATAGGCAAGTTACTATCATAATAAGATCATCATATAATTTTGAAGTTTAATCATTTTATTGAGAAGAGAACTTTCTTCTTGCCGCTTTAATCATGGATCGATTAAAACAAAATCACTTATGAGTGAGTAGTCTCTTTGTCGTAGAGATTACATCCTTCAAGAACGAATCGCTTTGAGACGCGCTGTCTATTCTGGCCTTAGCCTAGGTCGAAGACTCTAGGTTTAGGTTTCATAGCTCGCCATTGATCCCTTGAGTCGCTTCCCTGAACCGTATCCGCATCACTGGTAGAAGGTTCAAAGGTTCAATGACCGATCGGCGATCAAATATCCTTATTTGTTATAATTTCCATTGTACTTTCGTTTCTTGTCTTACTCAAAAAAAAAAAAAAAAAAAATATTCCTTTGCTGTTCTTGTCTGCTCCTGTGCTCGGTCATCATCAAGAAAATCAAAAAAAAAAAAAAAAAAAAATTCAGAATTTGTTCATACCTGTTCATACCTACGTTTGTCCTTTTTGTCATCAATTTTCTTGTGTCTTTGCATATTATAAAGCAAAAAGAAACAGAGGCAGATTAGCCGTCCTTTTTTCTTTCCAATCGTCCATTAAACAAAACAAAAAAACTCCTTTTCTGTTCTTCTTTGTCCTCTGTTCGATCCTCATATAAAAATAAAAAACAAAAAAATCTATACTATGCTTTTCTGTTCATGTTCCTGCGTGGCCTTCATAGAGTATTTAGAAAGCAAATTGAGTTGATCCAATCTAGCTTAGTTGTTTATTCATTACGGCTGTGAGCACCACACAAAAAAAAAAAAATAGCATCAGAATTTTTGTTCCATTCCTTCATACGTGTATTTCCTAGCAATTTCTTGAACTGTCAATTCTGATCCCCATTCCCCAGCCGTCTTCATCCTTTTACTGAAAAAAAAAAAAACCCTAATTCCTGCAAACCCCACCCAAACGATCGTCCCCAGCCTGTTCTTTTTTTTTTTTTTTCAAACCGTCACCCCTACCCCTAGTTGTCTAAGTCTAGGCTGTGGTGTTTGAACTGTACTCGTGTTGCTCGTTATTCTGATTTGTTTGCAGAAGGAACTCCTACGACTGAGAGGACGAGGGTGAGTGCAAACACGAGCGCCAGGAGGTTGTGAAAAAAAAACAAAAAAATATCATCATGTCGGGCATAAGTGAAGAAGGTATGACCGATGGTAGGCTCAAGCCGATGACCGGCGCTTTTGGCGTGATTTGCAGAGTGCTACCGAGACGCTTTCAAGAGGAAATTAAACAGGACATAGCCGATTTGCACCGAAACATGGCTGGTTTGGCCAACCTTCCCAACGCCGTGGCTGCATTGACAACCAGGCTGGATGAAATAATGAGAAGGGACGGTGGTAATGGTCACAATAGAAACGGTGGTAATGGTGGTAATAGGAATGGTGGTGATGGTGTTCACAGGGGTGGAGGTAACAGAGGTAACATGGCCGTCGACGACAATGATGATATACCTGAGGATGACGTAGTGGATAATAATATGCGACAAATTAAAATGAAGTTGCCATCTTTTTCCGGTTCTGTCGACGTAGATGTGTACATTGACTGGGAGTCGAAATTGGAGCAGATTTTTGCGTGCAATAATTATTCTCGAGAGAAGAAGTGTAGACTTGCGCAGCCTTGAATTTACGGATATGCTATGGTATGGTTAAAACAAACAAATTTTATGAGGCGCAAAAATGGTGCGAGGATATAAGTACGCAAGGTGATTTGAGACAAGAAATGAGGAAGCGCTTTGTTCCTCATTCAGATACCGGAACAATATCGCAAGTTGCAAACTATTCAAAGAAGGGAGCGCCCGTGGATGAATATTATCAGAGTTAGTCACCCCGCCGCCAAGGCACAAAGTTGACGAAGATGAGAGATGACTATGCAAATGCTTTTTTGACAGGGTTACGATTGATATTGCGAATCGAGTGGAATTACAAAGAAGTGTCGACTTTGATGATATGTTACATGCAAACGTGACGCATGAAAAGCAAATTAAGCGCCGTAAAGCCGCTTACTCTAAACAAACCGGAGGTAACGCTTCGCTTTCCGTATTTTCCAAGCTAAGGGAGATCCCACTAAATTTCCTCAAACAAATTTCCCAAACAGCCTCTTATTCCCGCCAAGTGGAAGCTCCAGCCGAGAGAGATTGAAAAAGGACAAAATAAATGCACGACCTCCAAACCATCACATGAGATACGGTGCCATAAGTGTCATGGTATGGGACACATAGCTTCTCAATGCCCTTCCAAACGGCGCGATTCGTGCTTGGAGAGGCTATAGATGAACGGAGTTATGAGTCGGCATCGGATGTGGAGGAAGAGGAAGATGATGATGTTGATTATTGTCCGGAGGACCCAATGGGCGTAGATGTATACCAATCAGCTTTTGTGATCAAAAGAGCGTTGAGTAGTGTGGTAAAGGTAGAGGATAACTTGCAACGTGAAAATATCTTTCATACACGGTGCTTAGTTAATGGGAAGCTTTGTTTGATGATAATCGATCCGGGGAGTTGTACAAACGTCATTAGTGCCGGTTTTGTTTCGAGCGTGGGGATGCCTACGATACCCCATCCTCACCCGTATAAGCTACAATGGTTGAACGACGTCGGCGAGATTAGTGTGACGGTTGTGCTTTGATTTCTTTCACTCTTGGACGACTTGAAGATGAGGTTCTATGTGATGTCGTACAATGCATGTTGGGCATATTCTTTTGGGAAGACCATGGCAATTTGATAGAGAGTGATATATGATGGGTATGCGAACACTTATACGCGGCGGCATAAAGGGAAAAATATTATACTTCGCTTTATCACCTGAGGATGCTCATAAAGACCAACTTAAATTAGTCATGGGTCGTGAGGCACAACGGAAATCCGAGGGAGCTCAATAAAAATAGAAAAAGAAAAAGTTGAGACGGGAGAGAAAAATAAAGAGGGTGTGCGAACTCGAGTGGAGGGAAAAATAAAAGTTGAAAAAGAAAAGGGAAGGGAGGGCGTTTTAGTACCATATGAGGGGAAAAATAAAGTCAAAAAGTTGAAAGTGAGGAGGGCGCCATTAGCACCGAGGAGAAAAAAAGCGTGAAGAATAAAGGTGAGCGAGTGCTAGGATCTTTCTACATAGGGTCAAGTGACATCCGTCGTCTGGTCGTTGAAGAGGCGCTACACCTCTCCTCTTTATTTATAAAGAGGCCGACCCCCTTCCCTGCTTTTACGATTACTTCGACGTAATGAGTTCTCTTCCTAGTGTGGTGTAGACATTGTTGCAGATTTTGCGGATCTCTTTCCCGAGGAAGAGCCCAAATGTTTGCCGCCCGCTGAGAGGCGTGGAGCACCAAATCGATTTCATTCCGGGGTCAGCATTACCAAACCGACCAGCCTATCGGGCTAACCCGGATGAAACAAAGGAGATCCAACGGCAAGTCACGGAGCTGTTACAAAAGGGCAAAATACAAGAATCCATGAGCCCATGTGCGGTACCGGTCATTGTGGTGCCTAAGAAGGATGGAACTTGGCGCATGTGCGTGGACTGTCGCGCCATAAACCAAATCACAATCAAATATCGTCATCCTATTCCCCGTTTAGATGATATGCTAGATGAGTTATGTGGTGCGCAACTATTTTCTAAAATTGATTTAAAAGTGGCTATCATCAAGTGCGAATACGTGAGGGTGATGAGTGGAAAACGGCGCTTAAAACTAAATTTGGTTTATATGAGTGGTCGGTTATGCCTTTTGGATTGACAAATGCACCTAGCACGCTTATGCGATTAGTGAATGAAGTACTTAGTGGACTTTATTGGTAAGTTTTTGGTTGTCTATTTCGATGATATCTTGATTTATAGCCATAACTTAAAGAACATGTTAGTCACCTACGTGTCGCTTTTAAAACACTTCGTGATGCTCGATTGTATGCTAACCTTAAAAAGTGTACTTTTGCATGGATAGAGTCGTGTTTCTTGGTTTTGTTGTGAGTGCACAGGTGTTGAGGTTGATCAAGAGAAGATCAAGGCAATCAAGAGTGGCTCAACCAAAACACCATGAAGTTCGTAGTTTCCATGGCTTGGCAAGCTTCTATAGGCGCGAAAGCGGATTTCGTGAGCATTGCCGCCCCACTTAATGAGTTGGTCAAGAAAAATGTTCCCTTTCATTGGGGACCTAAGCAAAGGGAGTCCTTCGAAACTCTTAAAACTCGTTTAATTTCAGCCCCCATACTTGCTTTACCTGATTTTAATAAGGCCTTTGAGATTGAATGTGATGCTTCGGGTGTGGGTGTTGGTGGAGTGCTTATTCAGGAGGGTCGCCCTATTGCTTACTATAGTGAAAAACTTAAGGGTCCTCAGCTAAATTATGCCACTTATGATAAAGAATTATATGCTTTAGTTCGGTGTCTTCACACATGGAAGCACTATTTGAGACCTAGGGAATTTATTATTCACACAGACCATGAATCACTTAAATACCTTAAGGGCCAAGGTAAATTGAGTAAACGGCATGTTCGTTGGATGGAGTTTATAGAGTCTTTTCCTTATGTGATTAAGTATAAAAAGGTCAAGATAATGTAAGAGTCGATGCTTTGTCACGTAGATACACTTTGATCACTACGATGCAAACTAAATTTCTTGGCTTTGAATTTATTAAGGAGTTGTACGCCTTAGACCCCGATTTTGTCGAACCATTTGTCGCAGCCTAGTGAATCGCTTCATGATAAGTTTTATAGAGTGAAGGTTTTTATATCGTGAGCATGCTTTGTGTATTCCCAATCGCTCACTACGTGAATTACTTGTTCGTGAAGCACATGGTGGAGGTCTTATGGGTCATTTTGGTGTCACGAAAATGCTAGATATGCTTAAATCGCATTTTTATTGGCCTCACATGCGTGTAGATGTTAATCATTTTTGTGCGTCTTGTATTGTGTGCAAACATGCTAAGTCCAAGTCCGCACCTCACGGTTTGTACACGCCACTGCCGATACCCACGTCCCCTTGGACTGATTTGTCCATGGATTTTGTTTTGGGTTTACCTCGTTCTAGGAATGGTCATGATTCTATTTTTGTGGTGGTGGATAGATTTTCTAAGATGGCGCATTTCATTGCTTGTTCTAAAACGAATGATGCATCTCATATAGCCGATTTATTCTTTCGTGAAATTGTTCGCTTACATGGTGTGCCTCGTACTATAGTGAGTGATCGTGATGTGAAGTTTATAAGTCATTTCGAGAGTTTTATGGCAGCGCTTGGGTACTAAATTATTATATTCTTCTCGCATATCACCCCAAACGGACGGTCAAACCGGTCGTTAATCGTGTTTTGGGTCAATTGCTTCGCATCGTTGTTCAAAAAATTTGCGAAATTGGGAAAATTGCTTACCCTTTGTGGAGTTTGCTTATAATCGCTGTAAACATTCTCGACTCGCTTTACACCATTTGAAATTGTATATGGGTTCAATCTCGATACCCTTTCTCATTAGCTCTTTGCCCGCAGTATGCAAGTCGGGCTTGATGGTGACGCAAAGGTCGAAGTTGGTGAAAGAGTTGCATGCACAGTGCTCGAAGAATGTAGAAAATGCAACGGCTCGGTACATGAAGCAAGCGAATAAGGGCCGCAAGGAAGTTATTTTTGAATCCGCGATTGGGTTTGGTCAGATTATCGCAAGGACCGCTTCCTGCAAATGAAAACCAAGTTACATCCTCGTGGTGATGGACCTTTGAAGTCCGGAGCGGATCAACAACAACGCCTACAAGATTTCCATTCCCAAAGATCGGGGCGCCTCGAATTCGATTAATGTGGCTGATTTGATGCCCTTTGACAATCCTTACGATCCGAGGACGATCCTTCGCAAATCGGGAGGGAATGATACGATCACGAATGAGGTTCCCACCCTTTGGCCCCGATGCAACCGATAGATCATCCGGTAATTCGAGATGGGCCTATGACGAGGCTCCAAAAGAAAAGGATGGGAGAGGCTTTGAATAATCTGATCCTAGATATTTATTTGGAGCAAGAGCAAATTCAAGTCGGAGGAAGAACAACCCATAAAATGCATCATTTATGCAATTGGGCTTGAAGACAACGAAGATGGGCTTGGTTAGGTTGCAAGATTTGTGGCGCCATTATTTAAGTTATTTTGGACTTGTTTTATTATTTTTATGTAGACATTATTTAATAATTATCTTGTGGGCTTAAAGACACAAGAAATACTTAAAACCCAAAAGGTGGGGCGCCTTCTAGTCCTAGTTCACTTAGGTTTATTTTACTAGTTTCCTTCTCCCACATTGCTAAGGAGGATTATTAGTCTTTATTTGTAGCCTATATATAGGCAAGTTACTATCATAATAAGATCATCATATAATTTTGAAGTTTAATCATTTTATTGAGTTGAGAACTTTCTTTCTTGCCGCTTTAATCTGGGATCGATTAAAACAAAATCACTTATGAGTGAGTAGTCTCTTTGTCGTAGAGATTACATCCTTCAAGAACGAATCGTTGTTTTGAGCACGCGTTGTCTATTCTGGCCTTAGCCTAGGTCGAAGACTCTAGGTTTAGGTTTCATAGCTCGCCATTGATCCTTGAGTCATTTCCTGAACCGTATCCGCATCGCCCAAGCTAAAATTCCGGTCCCGAATAACTTTCTTTGGCTTCGAGGCCGAATTAACAAAAATTCAATTATAAATCTCGTGATCATATCGCTATGATTGAAAAAAAGCATTGTCGATCATATGCAAAACCCATATTTCATGACGAATGGGGTCAAGTCAAATAGGGATGATATAGGTCAAAAGTCGGCAAAGAAATTCAATGTAAAGTGAAAGTGCCGGAAACATTTTTTTCCTTTTAATTAGTAGGACCGCCTCGCTTCTCGGGTGGGGGTGGGGTTGGTGGGTGGTTTCAATCAGAATCACGAAAGTAGAAACAACAACAACAACAAAGAAACGGGAATTTAATTTTTTGTTTTATAAAGAAGATGCAAAGTGATGATCAAGGCTGAAGGAAAAAGAAGGATTTTTTTTTGTTTTTGAATGTAAGTCACGCAAGACGAGAGAAAAAAATGGTCAGATTTTTGTTTTTGTTTTTGTTTGATAATGAAAAGGAAACACGGGAAGATGAAGACAGTAAAAGTAAAACAAATAAAAGAAAACAAGGGATATTTGCAGATGATCGATGGATATTTTTAACCCGCCGAGTGAGAAAATTGCTCGTATGATTATTTTAATCCGCCACAATGAAAAATAATCCGCCTCATGACAATATATCCCGCTTGAATGTCCAATTGCCCGCCCCATCGAGTATTTTGACGGGTTATGCTTTTAAGAATTACAAATAGGATATACAAAACAAACTATTTTTAGCCAAATGTATATATTTTGAATTTTCGTCTAAAAAGTAATCACAACCGGATGAAATGATACAGTATGTAACAATACAAATTGACATTAAAAAACAATCATAACATGATTGTAGAAAACCCTAACAATATAAATTCTCAATACAAAATAATTGGTTCAAAGTTTGACATAACATAATTTTTTGCCAAATAATAATTATATTGCAGAGGTTGTTTGTGCTTTCCACAAGAAACAAAAAAAATCTTGTTTTTTCTTCATGGAGCAAGGTAAGAGGTGCGTAAGTGGGTTCCTCGCCAGATCAAGCGCTACCATCCTACTAAAACCAATTGGTGGTTGTAAATGCGCTACTATATTTCTTTATACATTCAAGAGCGTAAGAATCTCTCCCAAAACCCCCCTTCAAGTGTGGCAATCCATCCCAACACTTGCACAATTTTTATTCAAGAGTTTGGGCAATCTCTCCCAACACCACCCCTCAAGTACACTTGTATTAATTTTTATTCAAGAGTGTGGATAATAATGTTCACACTGTGGTTCGATCCCATTACCATCGACTCGATACCATGTTAAGATCAAGCTTTACCGTTGTACTAAAACCAATTAGTGGTAGTAATGTACTACTATATTTTTATACATTCAAGAGTGTGAGTAATCTCCCAACACAACACTCCTCAGTATGGGCAACTGCACTCAACACTTGCAAAGATTCATTCAAAAGTGTGGAAATCTCTCCTGAACACTCCACTCAAATGTGGGAAATCTATCCCAACACTTGCACAATTTTTTTTTCAAATAATGTTCCAACCAGGTTCGATCTCATGACCTCTTGCTCGATACAATGTTAAGGATCAAGCACTTACCAATTGGTTTTAGTAGAATGGTAAGTGCTAATTAGAAATGGTAAGCGCTATTGGTTTTAGTAGAATGGTAAGCGCTTAATCGGTTTTAGTAGAATGGTAAGCATTTGATCCTTAACATGGTATCAAAGCAAGAGCTAATGAGATCGAACCCTGTTGGAACATTATATAAAAACAATTATGCAAGTGTTCAAGAGATTGCCCACACTTGAGGGGGGAGGGGTGTTGGGAGAGATTACCCACACTCTTGAATGAAAAATTGTGCAAGTGTTAGGACATATTGCCCACACTTGAAGGGGGCGTTGGGAGAGATTGCCTACACTCTTGAATGTATAAAAATATAATAGCAAATTTACTACAACCATTTGGTTTTAGTTCAACGGTAAGCGCTTGATCTTAACATCGTATCGGAGCCAGAGGTCATGAGATCGAACCTTGGTGTGAACGTTATTGCCCACACTCTTGAATGTATAAGGAAATTGTGCAAGTGTTGGACAGATTGCCAACACTTGAGGGGGTCATGGCATGCATTGCCCACACTCTTAATGTATAAGGAAATATAGTAGCACAAGGAAAGTGTACAAGTATTGGATGATTGACAACACTTGAATGGGGTGTTGGGACAGATTGCCCGACTTTTAATTTATAAGGAAATATAATAGCACATTACTACCACCGATTGGTTTTAGTACAACGGTAAGTGCTTGATAATAGTTCCCAACCAAAATAATTTTTTGGTGATTTTTTTAATAAGAGAGGAAAGGGTGTGCAAAGTGGTTCCACAAGAAACATAATTTTATTAATGAAGAAAAAGGTTTATGTTGGTCCTTGAAAGGCTAACACAAGTTTAGTGGGGTGAATAAACTTGTTCCTAAAACTGATTTAAATCAAATTAAGGTTCGGCTTAAAACTTGTGTGGAGTTAAGCTAACTCAACCGAGTATAAGTCAATATAGACTTATCCTTAGTCTAGTTAATCGGCAAATGATTGATTTAGCCTTTATAAAAATATAAGTTATCGATAGCTTGTTGAGTCGCTTTAACATTGTCGTAAATGAGAACTAGATAATTATGATCAGAATGAAGTAAGTAAATGCATAAAGTAAATAAACAAGAATTATAGAGGTTCCAGTGGTGTAATCCTCGCTACCTCTCTTCCTCGTGATGCGAGGAAAATTCCACTAGAACTTCTTTGAGATGACCCGGTTACAAAAAGTTCTAAACTGATAGTCCTTGACTAACCCCTAGCTTCACTATCTAAACACTTGTAGAACAGGTAGAATTGCTGCTCTTCAATTGTTTGAAACACTGGTCCTTGGAGGGTTGAATTGCCTCTTCACCACTTATCACAACCACAGCCTTCCCGATCGCACTCAACTGCCCTTCAAACCTTCTTGGTGTTTCATACCTAAACCTTTGATAGAATCAAAGTTGAGACTTGAATCAATAACTATGATTCAATTGTGATTTGAGCTTTTCTTCTAGATGTATAAGTTATGCACAGCTCTGCATTTCTTCAAATGAATGATCTTGATCTTTCTTTGAATGCTAATGAACACTTGAAGAAATTTCTTGATTTTGCAATTGAGTAATTGGCTTTTCCCCTTAATTGAATTTTTTTTACTAGGTTAAATCTTAGAATTCCTTCACCTCTCTCTCTTTTATTTCTAGAGAAGTGATCTATTTATAGGGGTTTATCTAACGGTCAAATTCCTTTGAGTTCAAATCCTCGTGAGCCGCTAGTGGTCCCGCTTTCTTGCTTGTATGTTTATGTCAGAACGGATAGATTATCCTCCATTCATAATTGTTGAATTTTAACGGTTGGATTTTTCTTCAGTTTAGTTAAGCCTTAGTTCTGAAACTGATTTACTGAGAACATTATCAGTTTTCAGTTTGTAAGAGATTTAACTGAATGTTTACTCTTCTTCAACAATCAGTACTCAATTTTTCATCTGATTACGATTGACTTAATCAGAGTACACCAAGCAATTAATCAGTAAAGACATCATTATCCTTGTGTGTCTTAGTTTCCAATACAAGATCCATAAAGTCAGTTCAGGTCATCACAATCTTTCCTGAAGTCTAACTTTACAGTCTCGATGTAGTCTTCATACCTGAGTTTGAACCTCGCTTCTTCAATCTTCAATAATCGAGTCTCGTGACCTTCGCCAATCTTTTAGATAAGCCAACCAAGTTTGTGTCCTCAAATAACTTATCTTCTTCGGCTTTCATATTGGTGTATTCTCGAGTCGCTTGACCAAATACCGCTTTCATATCTCGCCTTTTCGGTTATCTCGCTTTCTAGTTATCTCGCTTTCTAGTTATCTCAATTCACAACCTAGAAATATTACAAAGGCTTGTCTTATTTAACTTATACAAATATCGACTTATTAAATCCTATACATTGATATCTACACATCCTTTGCTTTGCACTATAACAAATGAAGTTATGACACTTCATCAATGGGGTTTAGAACAATGATTGAATAAGTGATGAATCATCATCAAAACATAAATTTTATTTCCAATAGCTTTTAGAGCTTCTGGTTGGGGTTGTTGGGATTTCTTTAATATTTTCTCATTATAAAACTATGAAAAGAATAAAGGAAATACAAGATCAAAGACAAAATATGGAGAAGAGACAAAATGCTCGCTTTTTATTCCAATGGTATAAGGGGTATTTATCGTAGAGATTACAATGTGAACACAATAATGTGAAATATACGTAAATCAATTAGAATAATAGATAATTCATCAAGAATATTATTTCATAACACCGCCTTGCATATTTATTATTAACATTCAATGTATATGATATGCCTTATTAAAACCTTACTAAGAAAAAACAAAGAGAAAAATCTTATTTAAGAAAATAGAGTACATATTTATCTCAGGTTTGATTTACCCCCAATGCCAGAAATAATCTTCATTAAACGTATTGTAATTGCTCCAAGTTGTAAATCGATGCTCTATTATTCACTTCATCGATTTACTCATTTCAAAACAATGTTTTCTAAATAAACCTCATGATCATGTGTTATTTCACTTTTGTTTCAAATGATAATAAAATATAATTAACTATCTCATATGTATGGGATTTATATCTTTTGGAAACAATAAATATGTAACACCCCGTTCCCGGATACCGAGTCCTTAACAGGAAATAGAACATTCGGCACGTATAATATAAAATAAATTCTATTATACGTAAACCAATACTACGTCGTATCGAGTTTAGAATTTACAGAATCTAAAAGACTTGGGTGTAATTTTTTATATAAAAGTAGAAACACAACCATACTAAAGATAGAAAATATATCTTACAACAACGATACATAAGCCTTATGTTGAGGTCGACGCAAGACTTCGCCACGTGTCATCCCCTATAATAATCCAACTATAAATGAAGATAGAGAAACATCCACCTTAAGTGGTCGTAATCCTCAAGGTCCGAGATAATCTGAGCTCGGTCTTTCTCTCCCGACCTCTGCGCAGTCGGTTGGTGCACAAGGTCACTTACTCATGCCCGACCTCCCGGTCACCCTAGGTCCCTATCATACTAAAACTCTTATGCATGCATTAAATCATATAAATACGGAAAGAATCCTAGATCATAAAGTCTCCGATCCTGCACTTGAATATGCCTATAATTATCTCTTAAAATCAAGGAGATCAAATGATCATTATCCACTCCTTTGGGAACACGAAACGAGATTCCACCAAGGACACACACTACACGCAATTGCTAGGTACAAGCCCTCTATATAAACAATCCCTAAGGAACTATGAAGACTTGATTCCAATACACTCATCGAATACGCAGCAAATTTGAGATATAGTTTCTCAAGCAATAATCCACCACCAAAACACCCCTAATTTTTTTTTATCGCTTTTACTGCTTTAAAGCTTTTGCAAAGTTGTCATCGTAAGAAGAGCCCCAGATTTATTACCCGACGACTTACAAGATCGCCAATTGGCGCTAGAAAGAGGGCCTCTCATTGACGGTCCTACTAAAAGCTTTGGAATCAACATGGTAACCGACGACAAAGAGGGCAAACGGAAACCGCACAAACAACACGGCTGCAGGCAGACGCCAATAACCAAAATCTACAATAGGAGAGGTTGTTCTCGATGCTACCCATTAGGCAATCGTGGATCAACTTGTAGCCCTCGATGATGCAACCAAGCAAGCCGCCTTGATGTCGCTTTGGGAGAGGAGGATGAGGAAAGATGATGATCTCGGAAGAAGAGGATCCTCTCGACGAAAATTCACAGTGAGCCGGATCTCAGTAGGAAGAAAATCTATTAGTGCGTAACTCACTGGAGCATAATTCGTAAGGATGACCCCAACGATGAAACATGGGAAGAAACACTACCTCCTTCAAGACTTAAATGGACGTAAAGGACGACCACTCGCCCTTATCTAACTGAGGAAGCAAATAATAGTCCAAGAACTCTATCCGACCTCTCATTTATCCCTCGAGTTTTCCCCACAAAGTCTTAAAGTTTAAAACACCACCGAGTGTTCTACAAGAACTCTATTCGACCTATCATGTATCCAAAAATTTTCCCTCAATGTCTTTAGTTGCACTATTTTTTTTTACGTAACAAAATGCAATAAAGTGTATCCTACTTGGATACTCACCTAGGCAATAGGATATAAGTGCTATTATCCACCTTTCAAGGAAGTACTTCAACTCCTTGGATGTTTCCTTCCTAGCGATATACCCTTTTATGATTCTACGGAAGATAAGAGTGATTACCTCTCTTCAACATATACCGATATGGACATAAGAGTAATGCCTAGAATGGTGTTGATAATCCTACAAATTCAAATCCCAACACCGTTAGATGTAATATCGCCGGATCAATCATGGATTGACCCGACACGCAAGCCGAAGACATCGATCTAGATCTAAACGAAACAAAGAACATAAATTGAAGATCTAAACTTACAAGGGGGTTTAGAGCCTACCTTTTATGGTGCTTAACTCCAAGAACGATAGATCTCAAAGAACACGATTTGAGAAGCCACAGCCTTCCAACGTGTGTCTCCCAAAGAACACCAGTGGATGGTGTTTCCCGCCGCCGACCTCCTTGATATGCTACCGAAAAATCCCAAGATTTTTCCAACTCAAACCTTAAGAATAGAGGCCAAATTTTCAGCCAATTTCTCTTGTGAATAGTGTGTGTCAAAAGGCTTGGGAACTCTCTTTATATAGAGAGTAAAACTTAACCTCCAAGGATTAAATAATTAAGAGATAATTATTACATTAATCCTTTTTCCAAATAAAAGATAAATAAAATAATTATCCCAAACAAATTAGGATAAATCATATTATTATCTAATATTCCATGAATAATCAATTAACAAATAAAAGATAAATCACATGTCAAATAATTATCCAAGAAAACTAATTTCTCTCTAATTATTAACCAAATTTGCGCCACCTTTCATCAAAAGAAAAGGTCCATGCATTTTTCCTATATTTGACCAATGAGGTCAAAAGGTCAACACACTAATTTGGGCCGAGTCCACGAAAAATGTCTTTTCCGTGTATTTAATTATTTAGTCCAACTAAACAATTAATCCACATATCAAATTAAATAGCCCAATCCAACTATTTAATTATAATTGAGGTGCAACGACGAGAAATCCAATTATGCTATATTAGAGCCACGCCGTGACCATGGACCCATATTCAAGAGTTACAATAAATTAGATAAAATTATTCGCCGATGTAATAATTATATCCAACCTATTAATTCCGGAATTACACCACCATAAACCCAAATCAACTCTATCGAATATAGATAACTTACACTCAATTTATGAGTCGAAAGCGCCCACTCGATATAATCATTACATACGGATAAATCCTCCATAGATCGTTCACTTCAATTCGATATTTCCGTAAACCCTTCTCAAAACATATTATCCTTATTTACCATCAACCCACTAGTGATCAATTAGTTCATATCCAATATAATATGAACTTGGCCGATCGATCGCTTCTGTGGTCAACAAATAAGTGGAATCGTTCTACTTCCCGAGGGAAGGAATGGATTCCATATCTTTGATAGCACATACTACACACTCATCCTAGAATAGAGCCAACGAGAAGTGTTGGACCACATACTTCAAGTGATCCTTACTAACACATCAAACTCTACCCTAGTCTAAGCAAATGCCAGGATCGCCTCAGATTAAGATTAATCCATATATGATCATCTTGTGATTCGATAAGACTTCTCGATTACGGAATTATATCGAGAACTCAAATCAAATCGGTCCAAATTTCTATATGATTATCATCATATATAAATGCCCCACTAGTACTCCCATTACCAACAAATTCGATAAGACCATTGTCACACCTAAAGTGTTCTCAAGATTAATAGCAAATTAATCATGAGACCCATACTCAGATTAATAAACGCCACGGACTAAGTTAATTTTAAGTACATCTCACTAACTCAATCCTCTTGTGTATAGCCATACACCGAAAGTTATGTGATTACATAAACGAGGTACTTAGGGTTTTCGTGAGTGTCTTAATTATAACATACATGCATATAATAAGATGAATTACTAATTCACGCCCTAAAACAATTATATAATTGTCTTTCGGCACTACACTCACAATCTCCCACTAGCACGAAAGGCAAGTGGATTAATTGTTTTAGAGCACACCCTTTATATCTATATCTACAACATTCTCCCACTTGCTCAAAACAAGTGAGACGTATCCTCAAATCTGCACTCTCCAAGCGCATCTTAGTAATTCATCCTTCCAAGCACGACCGAGAGTGTGCCGCCGCAGGTAGGTCAAGACCCGGCGATACTTAGAATCCGAATACCATGTGACCTGGTACACCGATCGTAGGTTGGCGGCTTGAGTCAATCTTTGGGATCGAATGTCGCTTTTCCATCTAATCCGTGGTACGATTTCAATATGCCTTTGATTCAACACCGAGGACTAAATCGACTTAACGATCATCCTTAATCCGACCTAAAGTCGAATTAGTGTCATCACTTATATTCTAGTTTGCACCGAATATACTAGCATATTATTCCTCATGCTCCCAAGATACTTGAGGATTCACTAAACATCCCATTTCGTATTCATCCTCAAAGCTTGATAACCATTCCCGAGAGGTAGGTAGACTACATCGTTGAATGTTGCATAAATGCAAGAATACCTTAACCAAGTGAATGGATGGGATTGCCAATGATCGATTCTCACGGATTTGAGCGAATCAATCCTTTAGAATGAATCCCGATGGCATGTCGACTGACTTCGATAACACACCCATGTTGTTTCCAATCGCTTCGCTGTTGCCATTCACAAACACTAATCTACATACTACTTTACTAATATTGATGCCAAGTCTACAAAAGACTTATCAACATTCTCGTCAAGTCCACATATTAAAATATATGACTTTGAAATGACTCGAGGTTTGCTTTAATCCCCAAAGGATATAAGCTATGGCAAAGCTTCCTCGCCAAAGGTTCTTTCAATAATAAATTAAGATACCGTTAGTCTCGCAAAAAGGCCTTAGGAATCACCCCTATTTTCTCGCTTTGTAACGAATCATATTTGTTCTTAGCTAAAACCCTTATGTTCTAAATGAATTCAGATTCGTTGTTCGGCAAGGAAGTCATAGGAATCACCCCTATTTCCCGCTTTCGACTAAATCAAGCAAGACTGAGTGGTAAGAGAGATCACGGTCCGGTTAACTCTCTACCTTTAAGGAATCACCCCTAAATTACTCAAATTTTCCCCGTGAAAGTTAAACTTTCCTATTCATTCTACTCTTCTTCATGTAGTTCCAATTACTCCCACTAGGCCTCGAGATGCCTCAGTGGTTCTACAAGAGTTTCAATGAATCGAGTATCAAACTCCATTCACAGTGGTTATGGCTTTTAAACCAACCTCTATGATCAGATCCTACACACCCACAAAGGACTATAGGTCATCAATCCGCCTCTATAGACCGTAAGGTCCTCGTAATGGGTAATGGACAAACCATACTCCCACCGCATTTTGGGTGGATCGATATACCGATGTAGTTTAGTAGTTTTTATTAGTGTTGTCACCAATCGCCGGTGTTGGATGGATCGAACAAATCGCTTAGTAACATCTGAGTACAAATACTTCAAGATCCAAGGTTGTTATTTATAGACTCTATCGTACTCAAGTTTGACAAGATAACCTTCATTCTCTCGATTTTACGAGTTTTATAACCAACCTTTACTCAATGCATCAAGATATTTCATGTCCTCGAACGTGTACGCAAAATTTCCACCCTACCTTCAAGCACTGGTGCTAAATGCCTCTATTTACGGAAGTGGGGTGAACCGAATTCACTCCTTATCCACAAATGCGTAGGCATCTTTTGGTAGACTTCTGTTTTTCAATACAACCGTTATTTTGCAACCAATATCTTAAATGAGTTCCGTGATCGTATCGTGAGCACATCAATAACTATTTAAGGCAAATTTATGGTGTATCCCTTAGTGAAAACATTTCACCGAGGCCGGCCGAGCATCATCCCAAGACTACGCAATAGCCTATTTTTGAGTATGGAATACTTATCTCTGTGAAATCGAGATTTCTCCAAATATTGTAGATAAACTTATTGGAGTTTCGAGTAGTTGTCGACTGTATGTCACTACTTGAAAAGCTCACATTAGCTTGTGCCTTTCATATGACCCTCAAGGTCAATATGAACAAGCTATGTAACTTCTTTAAATCTATTACCCTTTCCCGATTGAAAGGAAACTTAGGCATTGTTCCATTGAGACAGGTTTCCTTGACTCGAGATAGGAATCACCCTAAGCCGCTTTGTAGATCTTATAGTTGTGGAATATGCACTAATTAATAGTATATAAAGAAGTGTTTATCTAAATACGGAAACCATTTGCATTTATATAGTTTTAAGATGCTTATTAATACCTTTTCAAAGAATGCTTAGTGGTTCTGACTTTATCAAACAAAAGTATTTAGTCTTGGATTCGTATACGAATGTTATATTCATCGCCAATAAGACAAACAAATTATCCTATTGAAAATGAATACGCTGCTCCAACGAATCCGAAAACAGTAAATTGAATTTTCTCGATACTCAAGAATTGAATCCGAGATTCATTTCCTTATATCACTCCCACTAGTCTATCTCAAATAACCGCCCATTGTCTATTTTGTTTATCGCTTAATGCAAAGATACCTAGTTCTTCTAAAGAACTTTAGCTTTCAAGAAAATAGCTAAGATTCATTGGTCGCTGATCCAAATCACTTTCATTATCCTCTAATTTCCAATTTATTAATTTTCCGGTTTAGCCTTAAAACTACTTAGTTTAGATGACTAACACGTATGAACATTCTTTCGCATTCTCGACTTTCCTTAGATGGAAACAGCCTTGAACTAGCAGCTCGCTTGAGTAGACACTACTCTTGAACCGTGGGATGATTAGTGTTACTTTCTTGACTATCGATTTTTCTAATCGCCAAATCATAAGACCAAAGCTCCGACTAGTTTATCGGTTCCAAATACCGCCTAACTAGCAACACTTTGTATTTATGATTTTTCAAAGATCGTAAAATCCCCGTAACTAAGCTCCCACTAGTTTATCGGCCCAAATACCGCCTAACTAGAAATGCTTTGTTCATGATGTTTCAAAGATTATAAAATCTCCAAAATTAAGCTCTTACTAGTTTATCGGCCCAAATAATCGCCTAACTAGTAACGCTTTATTCTTGTTTTTCCAATAAATGGAGAAACTCCTGCAGCAGCCTATTACACATTTCTAATAATTCGTAAAAACAACAAATCATAAGGCTAAGGCTCCTACTAGTTTATCGGTTCCAAATACCGCCTAACTAGCAACGCCTTATGTATATGATTTTCCAATTTTTCTATTTAGAAATTTGTTGTGTAATTACACTTTTAGAATTCACTAAATGAATTTTATCTGATAGTCCTATGTCATCTTTTGTAAACTAAGTATGGTCGTCTCTTGTTCAACACCCCTGACATACCTATACTATGTCACTTAAGTTTTTAAAGGCTCAAGAGAAATATCTCTTCCGAAATATTAAATGCATTGTTTGATAATTACAACATACTTGTTACTTCCACATTTTTAAAGAAGTCCTATTACTCACAGTTTAGTAGTCTAGAGATTAAAGTTGTAAATAAACATGACAGAAAGTTAATTTCAAAATTAAATTTTCACTACTAGATTTTTATTTTAGGAATAATAAACTATAAAGTCTATCCTACCATTCCAAGGATTTAATCTCACACCTCAAAGCCGCCACAGATTCAAATAAAGAGGCTTACGATTAAACTGAGACAATCTCTCAATGATTAATCTTCGAGAATCAAACATCTCACGGGAATCGACATCCTGCATCTTAATCACCGATTACCTTCCTTTTCTAGCCTAGATATTTCAAAATATCCATAAAGAGTGTGACCTACTATATCGTGATCTCAAAGTACGCCTTTGAGTATGCCGCCGCAGTGGTCGGTCGCTGACTCAACGAGTACCGAATCCTATCCTTTCGGAAACCAAGCCTTGAATTTTGATAGGGGTGAACACCACCCGTAGGGGCCGAATCAAAGCGCCTCGAGGCGCCACCCTTCTCTCACGTGCTTGCATCTATAGTAGAGGCCGTGGGGTTGGCTGTCGCTTCCCCGCTCCCACTCAATATTTTGAAAAAGTGGTGGGTTTACTAATTACGGTTTTGGCCATGACAATAAGAAACAATAAATCAAAGTATCCGAATAGGGTCGGTCATGTAGAAAGCCTACGCCGCCTTATTCGTTGGAACATATGTGATGACTCAGCCAATCCAAAGAAGAGAAGCCCCGCTTAGCCCGGCTTTATCGCTATGCTAAGTCCTCGCCGAATCAGAATGTACATCACACGTGAGGGGAGTCGATTGAGCCAAGCTCGGTTGAACTCGCCCAACCATGGTTAGACCATTTCCAACCCATGTACTAAGATTCTCCAATTTCTAAATTGTCACCCAAAGCGTAATCTCGGTTTTAGTTTAAGGTGGGTTCACTGAGAAGCCATCACCGAAAAGCTCAACGATTTATCCAAGTGGGATTCACCGAGAATCCATCACTAAAATTGTAAACGATTGACAAAACCTGTGTCCTCGGTTCTATAATTAGCTACTTATTATTTAACTACCACATATAAAATTAATAAGCATTCATACTAATTATTCGAGTTATACATGTCTAATTTATTCGAAATAAACTAGCTACATGTATGCATTGGAGTGGAATCATGAAGATGCAAGTCATGACAATTTTCCGGTTTTAAGCACGTAATCTTGATCAAACACAAAATTATACCGAAAAGTAAACACCGAGATGGACCGTTGGTACCCCCGACTAACTATTTTCTAAGAAAAAGTAAAACTTAATCTATGTCTTCGAGTCTTGATCTTCGAATCTTGAACTCGAACCGTCGGATCACGAACCACGAACACCCGAGAGGAGAAAAGGCTTTTTAATTAAATAAACGAATATTATTATAATTATCAAAACCCCTTTTAATTTTTTATTGAATGCGGCTGTTGTAAATAAAACTTGTTTTTTTTTTGATAAAAAAGGATATTTACCAAAGAATCAGATTTATTATAAATAAAAAACACACAGCCGTATCAAAAATTGTAAAACCTAGTAGGACTAGGAAAACAGTCGTTTCTGTGACCAAACAGGTGGTTGTCGTGAAAATAGAGGCTGTTGCGACAGAAAAGCGCCGCAACAGGTGCTGTATTGTGTAAAAGAAAACCATATGTTAAGGGTTTTAAGCCGCTTCTCCTCATTCATACCTTGGGTTTCGCTTGATCTTCATATATTCATCAAAATCTTCAACTTTTCAAGTTCGAACATCAAAATTACAATAAAAGATGCTACTTTTACATGGAATTTCAAAATTGACATAAAAAAATACAATTCCTATGCTCAATTGTTACTAAACAAAGGAGCTACAAAATAGATCTACGGGTAAACAATACCAACCCCAATCCATCTCTTCAACCACAACATTCACAAGCATACAACATGAATAAATTTCGAATTTACCAAAAAAAACGAAATAAAAACACCTAAAACATGTTTTTCCACTCCAAGATCTAAAATTCATATACTTTGATCGTTAGATCAAAGGCTCGATACCACTTGTTAGATGTATTATCGCCGGATCAATCATGGATTGACCCGATTATGCAAATGAAGACATCGATCTAGATCTAAACTAAACAAAGAAACATAAATTGAAGATCTAAACTTACATGGGGTTTAGAGCCTACCTTTTACGGTGCTTAACTCCAAGAACGATAGATCTCCAAGAACACGATTTGAGAAGCCACGCCTTCCAACGTGTGTCTCCCAAAGAACACCAGGTGGATGGTGTTTCCGCCGACCTCCTTGATATGCTACCGAAAATCCCAAGATTTTTCCAACTCGAACACTAAGAATAGAGGCCAAATTTTCAGCCAATTTCTCTTGTGAATAGTGACGTGAGTAGTGTGTGTGTCAAAAGGCTTGGAAGAACTCTCTTTATATAGAGAGTAAAATTTAACCTCCAAGGATTAAATAATTAAGAGATAATTATTACATTAATCCTTTTTCCAAATAAAAGATAAATAAAATAATTATCCCAAAAAAATTAGGATAAATCATATTATTATCTAATATTCCATGAATTATCAATTAACAAATAAAAGATAAATCACATGTCAAATAATTATCCAAGAAAACTAATTTCTCTCTAATTATTAACCAAATTTGCGCCACCTTTCATCAAAAGAAAAGGTCCACGCATTTTTCCTATATTTGACCAATGAGGTCAAAAGGTCAACACACTAATTTGGGCCGAGTCCACGAAAAATGTCTTTTCCGTGTATTTATTTATTTAGTCCAACTAAACAATTAATCCACATATCAAATTAAATAGCCCAATCCAACTATTTAATTATAATTGAGGTGCAACGACGAGAAATCCAATTATGCTATATTAGAGCCACGTCGGGACCATGGACCATATTCAAGAGTTACAATAAATTAGATAAAATTATTCGCCGCACACAATAATTATATCCAACCTATTAATTCCGGGATTACACCACCATAAACCCAAACTCGAACTCTATCGAATATAGATAACTTACACTCAATTTATGAGTCGAAAGCGCCCACTAATATAATCATTACATACGGATAAATCCTCCATAGACTCGCTCACTTCGATTCGATATTTCCGTAAACCCATCTCAAAACATATTATCCTTATTTACCATCAACCCCTAGTGATCAATTAGTTCATATCCAATATAATATGAACTCGGCCGATCGATCGCTTTCTAGTGGTCAACAAATAAGTGGAATCGCCTCTCTACTTCCCGAGGAAGGAATGGATTCCATATTCGTGATAGCACATACTACTCACTCATCCTGCATTAGAGCCAACGAGAAGTGTTGGACCACATACTGGTGATCCTTACTAACACATCAAACTCTACCCTAGTCTAAGCAAATGCCTCAGGATCACCTCAGATTAAGATTAATCCATATATGATCATCTTGTGATTCGATAAGACTTCTCGACACGGAATTATATCGAGAACTCAAATCAAATCGGTCCAAATTTCTATATGATTATCATCATATATAAATGCCCCACTAGTACTTCCCATTACCGATAAACCGATAAGACTCGCACACCTAAAGTGTTCTCGACGATTAATAGCAAATTAATCATGAGACCCATACTGTATTAATAAACGCCACGGACTAAGTTAATTTTAAATACATCTCACTAACTCAATCCTCTTGTGTATAGCCATACACCGAAAGTTATGTGATTACATAAACGAGGTACTTAGGGTTTTCAAGAGTGTCTTAATTATAAGCATACATGCATATAATAAGATGAATTACTAATTCTGTCCCTAAAACAATTATATAATTGTCTTTCGGCACTACACCTTACAAACACCAAAGTCAAGGGAAGTGATTACCTAACTCTTGTACTGAAACCCACTATACGTGTCGAAATAGGATCTTACTATCCAAGACAACCTATTGAACTGGTATATGCCGGAAAACAACTTGGGGTCTTAGGTATACATCAAGACTTTGTACCTTATATTGATAACATTCCAATAGTTCATGATGAAAGGCCCATTTCCATGAGGAAAAACACTTGAACTTGCACAAAATATCCTCTATTCAATCTTCTCATCCCCATCAGAGCTTATCCTATGCCCTTCAAAAACTTATAACAAATTTTGACAATGAATACATTTTAGAAACTATTTAGAAGCATTACAAATTCCTCAATGGAAGAAGGTTGTTGATGATGAGTTAAAGGCATTAAGTAATTACCTAACATGGGTTATTACGCTCTATTCCCAAAGGAAAAAAAATCAGGGATGCAAATAGATATTCAACATAAAGTACAACTCGATAGAACCATCCACAAATGCAAAGCAAGATCATAGCTTAAGTTGCACATAAACCTATGGCATTGATACTAACAATGAGAGTCTAACAATTTGTTGTTGTTAACCTTGACTCGCTTTTTACATTATATGGGTGTAAATAATTCTTTCTAAATGGAGACCAAAGAGAAGCAGTTTATAGGAAGATACCCCCGATTATGATCATCTCAACCATGGTACAAGAAATACTTTAATATATTTGTTGAAGTGTGAGAAAACTAGGCCGAAACAAGAAATAAATTTAACTTGTTCATTTGCTGGAAATAAAAAATCCGATATGAGAATTACGTTATATTTGTAGATTTTTTTGAAATTCAATCGAAAACAAGAAATAAATTCAACGGTTTGAACCCCACAAAATGAGTACACCCTCAACAAATCCAATTGACTAGATCAAGTTTTTTGTGACACGTAGAGTGTGCAAACATTCAAATACAACTTTAATTGGTTACCATTTCAATCAACATATAATTGTTCATTTTCTTGCTAGAAATCTAAAATCCGAAACAGGAAATAGTTATATTTGTTGATTTCTTAGAAATCCAATCTAAAACAAAAATAAACCCTACGGTTTGGCGCCAACATGTAAATGTACCCAAGGCACAACACACAACTTATTGTCACTAAGCTTCATGACACTAAACCAATAACCGACTTCGAAAAATCAAATATTATAATCAAGTTTTGTATGTCAAATTTTGGCGTGGTATCACGTAAAATAGGGTACCACAATATTCAACATGTACACTATTCTCGTGCAAATGCAACATTCCGCTTTTAATATGTAATTTTCTTGAACAATTTCAAGAATCGATAACTTGAGTTTTGCCGCTTCATCCTACACTAGACTCAAAGTAAAACATAGTTGACAAAATAAATGCATGATACTCACAAAATTCCAAATCAACAAAAGACATGTACTACATTGTGGATCTTTGTTGATTGAGCATGTGTCCTTGCAAGAAACAAATGTGGCTCATAAACCTGCTACTACATTGCAAAGAATGGATGGAAGACTGTTTTGTTGCCTTGTGCTACATTCCATTGTGGTGGTAGATCATCCGATACGCACTCTTCTCGTCATACCGGTCCTGTGTTTTCTCGCTTAAACATCCGCTATTGCTCCACTAGCTCGGCCCTAGGAAAAGGTTTTATATATGATATTTGGAGTAAGCGTATCATATCATTAATTGCCTTCATGACACAAGCTCACTTTGAATCAAGCATTTTTCCAATCCATCGGAACCATCAGAGATTAAGTACCGTGAGACATTCTACAGATCGAATTACTACTCGAACGTAATTGATGGTATTACGCCTTAGATTCCAATCCTCTCTCGAATGGTCGATTCATCAAGAATGTCCTTAGAGGTGGTGATGGACGAACAGCTTATGCGGCCCACCAACCTCATGCCCAAAGGTATATATCCGGAGGAGCCACACCCGGTGTATAAGAACTTCCTTTACAATAAACAAGATTAAAGATGCAAATGAATTATTATGAATAAAATGCTTGAAGTTCATAAACACATTTTCAATTACCTCTAAATTTCTCTCGCTACACCGTCAAAGTTATTTGACCACGATGATCTTTGGTTACTTCAACAAGATCTTACATTTTAACCAATCGACTTGAAATTGATGAGATAGGACTCAACATTTTCGTATGCACATTACCATACTTCAACAAGCCTGCACCTATCAAGCTCACTACCTATCGAAAGTGCATCGCCTTTTGAGTTTCACTTGGAGTGACATTGATCATACTCTATTATTTCATACCCCGTAGATTGAGCATGAAGCATCAAAATAAGGTATCTTGTTGTCCTACGAAAAAGAAGCAAGGATCGTAAATAAGTTATCTCATATGATATAGAAAATAGATTTGAAAACAAACGAACAAAATTCTATGAACACCAACGAATGTAATAATTGGGTGTAAGAGCATTAGCATCAAAGTCCCTAACACAATCCCTATCCCAAATAATACTATTAAAAATACATCTCCCCACTTTACAAAGAACTAAATTCAGAAACATGAGCACTTTGTGCAAAAAGAGGCACCGAATGAAAACAGAAATGTTTAAAAAAAAGTACAAATGAAATATATGGCCCTACAGAACTACGGGTGGTAAAAAGTTGTATCCAACCTTCATACAATTAACGCTTATAACCCTACCACCTCTCCGTAACCACAAAATGTACGATATCTTACATCATAAAAAGGGAATCAGAAGTATGACTATGATCCATGAACCTCAATACCACCCAAGATCCATGAACCTATGAGGATCTTTGCTCCATTTCTCTTGAGAATTTTAGGACAAATTTACAAGGTTGAGAAATGGCGTAATCAAGCTTTCATCAATATCATGCAAAAATGGAAATTCAATCAATTGTACTTAAATAACTAAAATATTAAACCATAGAAACCGACTCACAAAATATGATATGCCACTTAACAATGATCTTTCTCGCAATTTAATAGTGCGTAAAATTCTCGTGATATACCACATCATCCTTTGCAAGCTATCCATTGTACTCATCGTTGGTTTATACAATCGAAAGTAATCGACAAAACATATTTCTTGTGGATATAACACTCTAATTTTTACTTGGTTATTTTTAAATTGACCCTTACCTATTTATAGTATTCCTATCAATGATCTAACGATGGAGATTATTTTGATCTAAGCGGCTATAATTGTTTTCTAGATAGGCTCTCGAATATTCCATAGAATATTCCTTATACTACTTATGCTTGACCACCTAATGAACATTCATCGAACTTGAAGATTTGTCTTACGGAATTTAAATTATTTTTCTAATTTCCTTTTCTAGAATATCAATAAACCTACGCCAACATATATATGCTACACACTACACCCCTTAAAACCTATCGCTTCTAATTATGTCCAAATTTGTACACTATAGATACCGAACTAATCAACCCAATTATTTTTCACTCGAAAAATAATATATCTTGTCGATATCCCCTAGGTGCGGATTTTGTTTCAACAAAAATATGTGTTTCTTGTGGAACACCTATCCACCCACCCACCCCAATTGATCTACCTCGAGTCGCTTTTTTTCCAAGATATACACACAACACTACCACCACCACAACTCAACTACTCCGAACTCCTAGCATCATAGAAGGAAAAGTCAAAACAAAATTCATAACAATAGAAAATGAAAGTAGAAAATCCATAACAGTGTGCGATATATGTATAATATTCCATGATTATCATAAGAATAAAAATGAATTAAAACATTACAAAACTTTTAACATTTTAGAATGACACTAAAAATAACAGTATTATATATGTAACAATACAAAATGAAAATCCTAAACCCGTAATAGTAAAAAAAAAATGACAACACAAAATAAACGCACAATTTGAAAACACAAAATAGGCATAACAAGTTAAATGATATGAAAAAAATTATAGTCTAAAACGCGCAAACAATGAAGAAAAAAAGGAATCGTAACGGTGAACAAGAATCATACCCGGAAGAAATGACACAAAAATGTTGGTATAAAATAGCTTTTCAAATTTGCAATAGCATTATATAATCGTAATAGGATAAAATGACAAGACAAAATACGTGAATAATACAAATCGACGGTAAAAATTTATTGTCACAACACAAATTAACATTACAAACAATCGTAACATGACAACATGATTGTATAAATCCCTAAGAATATAAATTATCTATACAAAATTATCGGTTCAAAGTTCACATAATTGACAAAAATAATTATATTGCAGAGGTAAGAGGCAGAGGCGGTTTTGTGCATTCCACAAGAAACAGAAAAAAAAAAAATTTGATTTTTCATCATGGTGGAAGGTAAGAGGTGTCAAAGTGGGTTCCACAACCAATATAAATTTTTGGTGATTTTCTTTAACAAGGAAGGCATGGGTGTGTGGTGGCTCCACAAGAAACATAGTTTTATTTAATGAATAAAAATATTTGAGAACTGGGGCTGAGCATGTTGGGATTTTTTTTAAAATATTTTTCTTGTTTTTTCTAGAATTTTAATATTCTTTAATTTTGGGTTTTTTCTGATTTCTTTTATGATCTTAAATTTTCAATTTGTTTATGGGGAAACGACACTTTTAGTCCATCATCTTTTTAGAATTTCTCAATACTGGCCTATATGTGTACATCTATATACTATAACATAAAAAGAGAATTTGCTTAACCCAATTACCCATAATATTGATCCAAACTCGTACAATGACCCACTTCATACCCAATAAAAAAAAAACATAATAAATACCGAATCGTAAAAATTCGTAAACATAATAAATACGGAATCGCTTTTAAATACGATTTTGTTTATAATAATTTTTTTCCCCATAACATAATTACCATTTATATTTTAGGTTTTTGCCAAGAATGACGGATTAGTGTGTTTATCAGATCCAAGGAAACCGATTATTAATTAGACAAAGCATACGTAAACTTACCAATATACCTTTTTTTACTAAACTCTCCTCCTCCCATTCTTCGATCAGTAGAAGTCGCAAATTGAATTACCGCACTCTCCGCCACCACCACGCCTCGATGGAACACTAAACCTAAACTTGCTTTGTCGCCCTCTTCTCCAACCACCAAAGAAATATTTTCACCAATTTTTCTTTTCGCCCAGCTTATTTTCCATCCTCCAATCAAAACTCCTTCTTCTTCCAATCACAAAGAATCAATGATTTCGTTGATACGGACGGACGGCAAAGAGGGACATGGATTGCTACACCAATGTTGCATATCTTTTCAAAATCCGATTTGAAAACCTTCCAAAAGCCAAAGAATTCGGGTTGCAAAGAATCAACGATTTCGATTCGAATCAACTCACAAATTCGAATCACATGAGGCCTTCACGAATTAAGAGTTCATGTTGCTAAAACTAAATCTTTCCATAATGAAGAGTTTTGGGTACTGGGATGAAACGGGATTCGATTTAGAAAGACTCAGAGAAGGAAAACGAAAATGAAATCAAGGATTTGATTGAGGATGGAAACATGGATTTTCGGTCGCCACCATCGCCCCGCCTAAGTCCAATTTCCGCCAAGAAGGCAAATCGTTTTTTTTTTTTGGTTTGGGTTTAGTGGTTGTTACTATTAATTTTGTAACGTTACTACATTTTTTTATGTACTTTATCTATTTTATGGTTGTTACTACTTGTTTATTGGTCACATTACATTTTACGGGTTGTTACTACTTGTTTTTAGTCTCACATTACTTGTTTTTAGGCAGCATTACTTTGTTTATTGGTCATATTACTTTTCATTGATTTTACGACATTTTATGGGTCAAGCATTACTTGTTTCTTGATTTTACGACATTTTTTAGGTCATTATTACTTGTTTATTGGTCACATTACTTTTCATTGATGTTAAGACATTTTATGGGTCAAGTTACTACTTGTTTCTTGGTCACATTATTTCTTTCTCGGGTCAAGCATTACACTTTATCTAGCTACATTACGTGTTTAAGGTGTAAAAGGGCATTTTTGTCCATTTCTTATGAATTTGTCATGTTTAATCACATAATATGTAGTAATGTCCTTCTAAACTCATTTATGATTTTTCATTCTTCCTACTTCCTCCCATTTATATTTTATGATCTCTAACATAATTAAAAACATTTGGAAGAATAAAAATAAAACACGGAATCAAGGTAACACACTAAAATATTTTTTTGAAGGGTAACAAATAATATATTTTTTAAAATACGAATCCCCCTCTCCGCCCGAGATATGGATTTTTCAAAGTGATTACCGCTCCAAATACCGCTAATATGCCATTATATTTTATGATGAACTTTAAAATAATAAAAGATTTGAAGCAAAAATAATACGGAATACTATTTTTTCAAATACGGAATCATCTTTTAAATACGATTTTTTTGCGAATAATATTTTCCTCTACTAGAAATTAAATTTATATTTTATGATCTCTAACATAATAAAAAATATTTGGAAGAATAAAAACAAAACACGGAATCAATATACTAAAATCTTTTAAAGTGTAACACAATAAAATCTTTTTTAAATACGGAAATTTCCTGGAGGTCAAAATAATACGGAATCAAGATTTTCACCGACACTGCCCAAATACCATTAATATGTCAAGATATTTTATGATGATCTTTAAATAATAAAAAATTGGAAGCATAGAAAATACGGAATACTTTTTTAATTTAAATAC